>OX387927.1:12500-612500 GCA_947578465.1 Thera obeliscata
ACTGAATTCTCGAATAAATAATTTGATATTTTTTGAACTGCTGGAGCCAAAGCTTCATAAACATCATAATTCCTTGGTTGAGCATGATTTGAAACCATGCTTAGTATTATTTGTGCTGTGCTTTTCATTCTATGAAAATACAAATAAAGTAAATAAAACAAAGTTGTACAAGCAATTGGTTTTCTTAAAAAATATAGACGTAGTAAATAAATACTTTCTTCATTTGATTTAATTAAATTTAAAAACTAAAAACCCCGATAGGGATAATTTTCGAATTTGAGAGAGAATTTGTGCAACTTTGTCTAATTTTATATACCCAGTGACGCTCGCGTCATCAAAATGAATTGAATTTCGTGTAGGTTTTATATGCAAAATAGACGCATTTTATATCATGTAACATAGCCTATGTTACAGTTTAAACAGTACCTAAAACCCTTTAAAAATATTTATAACAAGCACGTCATTTCAAAAATTACATTAACGTGCTAAACAATAATGTTAGCCTTCACACAAAATTTGAAACCAGTAAGATCAAGAAAAATTAATCTTAAAAACTAAACTTTGGCTTCAAGAAATATGATTGTTTTCACCTTAAACTTATGTGCAAAGCAAACACATCTCAAAAATTAAACTTAGGCTCCAAGAAATATGATAAAGTTCACGTAAAAGTTATGTGCAAAGCAAACACATCTCAAAAATGTCACATAAGCTCCAAGCAATATAATTAGGTTCACGTAAAAGTTATGTACAAAACAATCGCATTTCAAAAATGACATTGTTGAATATAAAAACGATGTAATTACAATAAGATTTCTCGTGCTAAGGTACCACATTTTAGAATGTGTTACCTTAGCACATAAAAATAATTATTATGTCTTGACGTTGATTTATATTCAAAAGGACCACATTTCGAAATAAGACACTTTTGAATATAAATCTTAGTTATTTTTTTGAGATACGGCACTCTAGCTTATAACTTGCATGCGATTCTGCCAACCACTCAACCACAACTCACAAAGTGGCTGCTTAGCTCTGAAATTTGGCGCCAAAGTGTATAAATGCTAAACAGTCTTATCTGCTTTTTTGGTAGTTTTTAATGCGAAAATGAAAGGTGTCTTTTACTCATACTATGAAATGGCTATTTTAAGCGCCATTTTTGTAATAAAAACGATTTCCTAAAATTTTGAGATGTGGCACCTTAGCATTTAACCAGCGATATGTGGGACGTGTCCCGCCCCGTACCCCCCGGGCACGGGGCACTCCATCACCGCATACATAGCGACCAAGTGAACATCCTGAGGGGACATCTCGTTTTGTTATTCCAAGTTATCCGCTCTTTTGATATCTACGATACCTTTGCTGATGTGCTGTGTGCACTAATGGCTGTTATTGTCGAGTGTGATCGCTTAGGTCTGGCTCCGTATTCAATGTGCTTTATTGTTGCATATCTTAGTGCGATGACCCCTGCTAGCTGTTTCTGTGTTACTTGATATCCACAAATAGATCTTGTTGTGCATTGACCGCAACTAACAGGTGATCGTGAACTTGTTGTTTTCATTTAGAATATTGTTGTTCATGTCGGAGTGGACATTGTCTCTGCATGGAACATTGCACGCGGACAGACAGAGACACCATTGCCAATGCTAGGCCAAGATTCATACTCGTGACTTTGCTTTACAGCAAAGAACAGTTCTTTCCTCAATCTGGGCCTTAGTCTGGTTTGGTTTCGTTAAAAACTCGGCGACAACATTTCGCTACTTCTATTCGAGGCGCGTGCAATAACTGCTCTGAATATAGCTAAGTATCTCTGTTTAACTGATGCAGGCGCACGGAATATATAATATAAGTACCCACAGGCGCGCGTGTGACGCGCCACTACAATACGTGGATCCACTACTATATTATTGCCGCTATTGTGTGTGTGTGCGTGAGCCATTGATAACAGTTCGAAGACGGTAGACCAAGGAATATAATAATCTCTACGAGAACGTACCGCGTACTACCTACTACTACTACCTACTACTTATTTCAATATTGACGGTGATGTACCGTGAAATCGTACATTAATCATACAATGCTGGGGGGGGGTAGAGGGAGGAGGATACACAGGGAGTGTGGAGTGGGGGGGTGCGAGAGTATGAGGCGGGAGTGTGGAGGGGAGGTGCGAGGGGTGATGCGGGGGGAGTGTGGAGGTGAGGTGTGGAGGGGAGGTGCGAGGGGGTATGCGGAGGGAGTGTGGAGGGGAGTACAGGCGGGAGTGTGGAGGGAAGGTGCTGGGGGAGTGTGGAGGGGAGTACAGGGGGGAGTGTAGAGGGGAGTTGTGAGGGGGATGCGGGGGGAGTGTGGAGGGGAGTTGTGAGGGGGATGCGGGGGGAGTGTGGAGGGGAGTACAGGGGGGAGTGTGGAGGGGAGTTGTGAGGGGGATGCGGGGGCAGTGTGGAGGGGAGTACAGGGGGGAGTGTGGAGGGATGGTGCGAGGGGGGATGCAGGGGGAGTGTGGAGAAGAGGTGCGAGGGGGGATGCGGGAGGAGTGTGGAGGGGAGTGCGATGGGGGAGTGTGCAGGAGAGTTCGATGCGGTAGTGTGGAGAGGAGTGCGGGAGGTGTTTGGTGGGGAGTGCAAAGAGGGAGTACAGGGGGATTGTGGGGGAGTGTGGGGGAGTTCGGAGAGGAATGCGGGGGGGATGAAAGTGTGGCGTAGTACCACGCCATATGTCTAAGTTTAGTAAGAGGGCAGACGACTGTGTCACGTGCACGCGAATATGACGTTGTTATCTAATTACTGTTTTCTTCCGCTGCAAAGTAAAAATGCTACCCATAGACACTATACCACGCGGACGAAGTCGCGGGCACAGCTAGTAAATAAATAAAAACGATCAAAATATTGTACATTAAATACAACATCGTATTTATTTTCTCTAGATTCAGTGTTCTGTAGGATTGTCTAGATCTAGTGAGACAGATCGGGATCCATCGCGGTGGTCGCCCTCGTGCTGCACCAACATGGAACGATGACACTCTACCGCGCACCGTTCCGGCTAGCGGCTGGTCGGTTGCGGAGGGGGGGGGGGGGGCTCGACGAACAGACAAATAAAACAAAAGTCATTCGTAAAAAAATATAATTCAACAAAATTCACTTCGCATCGCTCGACTCCGCCGGAGCGGCTCATCCTCCGATCGGGAGGTCTACATCTACTAATAAATAATCACTCGAGTCCACCGCGTGCACCGGAGGCACGGTCAGCGCGGGCGCTTGGCGGGGGCGGCGCGGGAGCGGCGGCGGCGCGCGGCCAGCAGCGCGCCCGCCAGCGCCGCCAGCAGCAGCGCCGCGGCCGCCGCGCCCCCCGCCACGGCGCGCAGGCGCGAGTACGCGGGCGCGAGCAGCGCGGCGCCCCCCGCGCCCCCCGCGCACGCCACGCGCGCCGAGTGCCGCGCCCCCTCCGACACCTCACTCACTCCTCACTCACTGCAACATCAACTATAGTTAATTTTGTTATACCAGAGTGCAAAGTTGATTTTTGACCGCGTGCGCAATTTTGATAACCGAGCCAGCGAAGGATTCTAAAATTGAATCACGAGCGCAACGAGTGGTTCTAAAATTAGAATCCCGGGCGTCAGCGAGGCAATCAAAAGAAAAAAAAAAAAACTAGGAGCACTGGTGGTCTAGTGGTAGCGGCCCCGCCTTCCGATCCTAAGGTCGTGGGTTCAAACCCAGTCGTGTACCAATGAGTTTTTCTGTCGAAAAATTTAAGTACACAATTGCTAGTGCTCTCAAACGGTGAAGGAAAACATCGTGAGGAAACCCGTGGCTTAGTCAGCTCCGCACGTATTGACCAATCAAAAGAGCACGAAGTGAAAAAGAGCGTATAATTTGTTGCACTCACCCAGCAGATGGTCCTGGTATGTGTGCGCGAGCTGCAGCAGCTGGTCCCCTCGGTACCAGCGCACGGCGCACGAGGCGGCGTCCCCCGGCGCGCGCCGCCAGCGCACCAGCGCGCCCTCCTCCACCAGCCGCACCCACACCTCCAGCTCCGCCTGCCCCGCCTGCCCCGCCTGCCCCACCGTCTCGCTCGCCCCCGCCCCCGCCCCCGGCTCCGTGCTCGTGTCGCCGCTCGTCTCGCTCGTGAACTCCGTCTCGGCCGGCGGCTCCGCATCGGGACCTGATTCCAACATATTCCATGTACTGTATAGGATGTCATCGCCATGTAGTAGACTCCTGGGGTATTATTTGGAAAGTGCGAGAAGTTTGATGAAATTGATGTGTTTATTATTCCACGCCTTATTATTACTCGTAGTAGGTAGGTACTGCATTTGACTACTAAATTGACGCTAACACGACGATTTGGGATGTTTATTACCGGAGCGCCTCTCCTCCCTAATGAGAGGGCACCGGGCGGTGTGAGATGGGAATGGGTATGTACCGTGTGTGCGCACGAAGATGGGCTTGCTGAAGAGTCCGTCCCCGATGGCGTCCTGCGCCAGCACGCGCACCTCGTACTCCGCGCCGCGCCGCAGCCCCGTCAGCGTGGCCCGCGTCACGCCGCGCGACAGCAGCCGCATGGTGCGCCACTCGCTGGCGGCGCGCTCGCGGTACCACACTATGTACTCCATCTCCAAGCCGTCCCCCGTCTCACCTGCACACCAACATCCAAGCATCTACATACACACTCGCTGTAGGTAAGCAGTGAGGCCGGACGCGGTAGGTACCCACCTGGCTGCCAGGAGACGTGCACGGCGGTGGCGGCGGGCGCGGCGACCAGGCCCCGCGGCGCGCGCGGCGGCACGTTCTCCACCAGCAGCTCCGTGTCGGCGGACACGCTGTCGGCGGCGTTGGACGCGCTGCACGAGTACACGCCGCGGTCCGACGGCGCCACGTCCACGATCGTGAGGCTGCCGGCGTCCACCGAGTGCCGCCCCGCCGGCAGCGAGCCGCCGTCCTTCTGCGGACAGAGCGCCGCGTCACCGACCGTCACCGACCGCGGGGAGGCCCGAGCCCGCGCCGCACTCACTGTGCACAGACGGTGACTCACCCTCGTCCAGAGCAGCGCGGGCGCCGGCTCGGCCTCGTCGTCGTCGACTCGCAGCGCGCACGGCAGCGTGAGCGTGGCCCCGAGGCGCGCCACGTACAGCGGCTGCGGGCGCGCCGCCAGCGCGGGCGGCCGCAGCACGCGCACGCGCACGCGCGCTGACGCGCCGCCCGTGCCCAGCGCGTTGTACGGCGTGCACGAGTAGGAGCCCTCGTGCGACTCGTCCACCTGCGCCGAGAGCCGAGGAGCCGAGCCTCAATGCGTGCCCCGCGCCTCTTCCGAGGCGTGACCCACACATTAAATGGACGGACCGAATGCATGGTAACAAGGTGTAACTAAGAATATCCATGTTCGGTACAATGTTGGCCAATTAATGTGTGGGCCGTACCTAACGGCTGAGAGGGCGCGGCGTCATCTCGCACCTGGTTGAACAGTAGACTGCCGTTCCTGCTGTAGAAGACGCCGGGCACGTTGTAGGGGTCGAATAGGAAGCCGTCCTTCTCCCAGCGCAGGTTCGTGAGCGGCGGGTTCGCGCTGAAGTGGCAGTCCAGGCTCGCCGGCTTGCCGAGGGGCAGGTTCCGCTCCTTCGGCGCGTACACCACCTTCGCCGCGTCTGCAAGGGCACGGTCAGCGTCACGTGACGCACGGCGGACAGGGGGACAGGGGGACAGGGGAGGGCAGCAGAGCCGCGCGTGCACTCACACTGCACGTCGAGGAAGGCCTGCGCGCTCTGGTCGCGTCCGTCGGCGTCGGTGGCGCGGCACTCGTACGCGCCGAGGTCGGCGGAGGCGGCGGCGCGCAGCACGAGGCTGCCGTTGGGCGCGAAGAGGGCGCGCGCCGCCTGCTCGGCGGAGAGCGGCGCGCCGTCCCGCGTCCACTGCACGCTGGTGTCGCGGCTCTTGGGCAGGCACTCGAGCTCGGCGCGCGCGCCCTCCACCACGGTCACGTTCATGGGGGGCGTCGCGATCAGGTTCCCGCCTGCGGACACGGACGCGGCGGTCAGGCGTCGTCGTCGTGCAGGTGCAGCTGGCGGATGGTGGGTGAGTGCTCACCGTCCACGTCGAGGTAGTAGAAGGTGCCGTTGTTCCTGGCGGGCGGCGTGCGGTTGGGGAAGGACACGCGGCACCGGTACTCGCCGGCGTCCGTCTCGCGCACGGCGCTCACGTTGATGGAGCCGCGCCCGAGCCCCCCCGCGCCCCCCGCGCCCCCCACGCCCCCCACGCGCCGCACGCGCCCTCCCCACCGGTCCGCCACCGTCTCCAGCTCGCCGCCCGCGCTGTACCATGATAGTATCCTCTCCCCCTGAAACCGATGGAAGAACACAGATCAGCTCGTCGTATCAATAGGTGCATCGCTAAATGAAATTTAGTTTTCATCCCATCTATTCAAAAAGAGGCGATTGGTTCCTCAATAAGTGCGCCTAAAGTAGGTCATTTAGGCGCACTTTTAACAACAGTGACAAAATGACTTTTAAATTTGGAATAGGTACTATTAATTTCAAAAGTTTGAACGCAATTCGCGAATTGCGGTAGTATAAAAAAAGAGAAAAAAAATACATCCCGCGTATTGTATTAATCCTCCATCTTGGTTTTTTTATTACTTTTTATAAAACAAACAATAAAAGATGTTATAGCAGTGAAAGTTAAATATTAACACCAGAAAATGTTGAAAATTAAGCGAAAAAGAAGATGTCATGAACAATCTATTATTGTCTATTATTGTCTATTGTCAAGTAAATATAAATTGTCTTCTACTAAAAGCATTTCTTATTAAATTAGTATTCAGTATTCAGTATATTTATTGCCTTATTATGTATGTAAATATAACAGTGTCAGATCTTAGAACTAATTTTTGAATCAATACATAATTTACCCTGTAAGGGTGTTGCAATACTGGAGAAGCGGGCCGATATGATTATAATCACGCAGATTTGTAAGCAGGTTTAGTATAAAATGTTATAAGGGTTATTTATTATTATAGTTAGTCATTTTGTTCGTCGTTAAAGAACTCGTCTAGTGTGTAGTAATTTTTTTGTAAAAGCATCTCTTTAATTTTTTTTTCAAAAATGTTGTATTTTTCTAGATGTTTGATGTTTTCCGGAATCTTAATATATATTTTAACCGCCATAACATTTGGTCCCGAGCTGTGTATCTTTAAATTAGATGTAGGTAGCACTAGGTTATGCTCATACCTACTTTTAAAGCGCCGCGGTTCATCGCTTTTTTTTTTAAAGTATTGTGGATACTGCCTCACAAACTTGCAGATTTCTAGGATATATATCGAAATAAGGGTCATAATTTTTAGTTCGCCAAAATACGGTCTACAGCTCTCTGGAGCTTTTATATTACTAAGAATACGTATGCACTTTTTTTGTTTTATAAACAGGTTTTGAGCGTCGACACTGTTGCCCCACAGAATAATTCCGTATCGGATCCAGGAGTAGGCATAAGCGTAGTATGCAGACATAGCTGTTTTTATGTCTGTAGCCTTCCGTAACTCTCTAAGTGCATACGTAAAACTAGATAGTTTTTTTGTCATCCTTTGGACATGGTTTTTCCAATTAATATTTGAGTCAATCTCTAAGCCTAGCAGTGTAAATGTATTTACGCATTCCAGTTTAGTATTATTGTATATAAAATTAATGTCAAGGGGGGCTTTTGATACGGTCTAAATTGCATTATTTTGGTTTTTGTATAGTTAATGTCAAGATTGTGGTCGGTCATCCAATTTCCAATAGTGTTAAAAATGTCAGTTAGGTTTTCATTTAAATTAATATTTGTTTTACAAGATGTAAGAACGGAGATGTCATCAGCAAATAGAACACATGATTTATTAATTGATTTTGGTAAGTCATTTATGTAAATTAAAAATAAGATACAGCCAAGGACGCTTCCTTGAGGGATTGAGCTATAAATTTTTATTGGTTTCGATCTGACCATAGAAATTTCTCCGCTCTTTTCATCAAAGTTTTCTATTTCAACAATTTGTTCACGTTTATCTAAATAAGACTTAAACCATTGATGTGAGATTCCGCGAATGCCTATTCCGTATAATTTGTCTAGTAGCATTTTAAATTGTACTTTATCATATGCTTTAGTCATGTCCAAAAGAATTCCAATTGCATAATATTTGTCGTTAATAAGGTTGAGTATTTGTTGCATGTATTTATATACAGCTAGTACTGTCGAGCGATTCTTCCTGAAACCGTTTTGTGAATCGTCAAAAATGTTATATTTTTCGCAGAACGAATTTAATCTAACTTGCATTGCTTTTTCAAAGATTTTTGACGATGTCGGAAGAAGAGCAATTGGTCTATAGTTATTTGGATTCGTTTTAGACTCTTTTTTGTGAATGGGCTTAATTATTGATATTTTCAATAAGTTAATTTTCTCATAGAGGGGGATGAAAAGCAGAGTGTGCCACACGGTACCAAAATTATTTAACTACGAGCAACGTACTTTGAATCCCTCGCTACGTTCAGGATTCTACTCTAGGACTTTAGCTAACAGTTTATATTTTTTTATTATTAAGTCGATAAGAACAAAAAAAATATTCATATTTCACCAGTAGGTATGTAGTTCGTATTTAAACATAATTTCTAAAAAAATACTATTAAAAAAAATCCTGAGCGAAGCACGGTCATACCAGCTCGTAAAATGAATAAGTAGAATTCAAGTAGGTACCTAAAGTCGTAAAAAGTAAATAATAAGACTATACATAGGTATAGGTACTTCGTACAATATAAAATTTACTTTATTATACTTACTCACGCGATTAAAACTTTAATTTATTCTTTTCAACAGAATAAACAATACTTGCATTATTTAAAAAAACGATTACTTACTATAGATATATTATTATTATTCAGTAGGTATGTATTGTAAGAATGGACCGCAGGCGGGGCCGAGGCCGCCGTGGCCGCGGCCGCGCCACTAGCTCGTAGCTCGCTGCGCGTGTGGAGTGTACTACACTACTGCAGTATGTGTTGTGTATGTATACCTCGGTAAGGCAAGGTAAGGTAGCTCCCTGCATGCTATTGTACTCGGGGTGAATGACGCGATGATTGCGTGGCGCGGGCTCCGCTCCCACGCACGCAGCACGCAGCACGCGGCGTGCGGCGTGCGGCGTGCGGCGTGCGGCGTGCGGCGTGCTGCGTGCGGCGTGCGGCGTGCGCATTCCTCTTGCATTCATTATGAACAATGACTATTATTGTCTATTCTTAGTTGATTGAGTCCGCCGCGCGCCGCCCGCTCCGGCCATGAAGGGAGGCACCGGGAACACTAACGACTCTCCTATTGTGTTACACTTCAATGTACCTACTTACACTTAACTAGCTCACTTTCAATTTGTAGATTAGCTACCTACCTACCTACCTACCTTACCTTTACCTCACACAGTTACTTACACATGGTTTCATTGGGTACCCAACTGCATACAGTTTGTTACAAGAGGTTTAAGAAAATATCACATGGATGGACCCCGTGGACCCTGTACAGTGTACAGGGTACCTACGTACCGCGCTACCTATCGACCAGTAGTCCTGCTCCTATTGTTAAGTAGGTAAGTGTAAGTTCTCAATAGGAAGCTACCTCATAAACAGATGCTCCTCTAGGAATGACTAATGTCTGTGAAGACTGTTATAATCTTGCTTAATTAGTAATCTTGGTTAATAAGTAGCGAGGTAGGTACCTACCTACATTCAATTGGGTCGCCGCGCGCCGTACGTAACTATGTATAGTACGTAAATACTACGTATAGTAGTCACATACAGTACAGTATAGGTACTAGCGATTCGCCCCGGCTTCGCACGGGTCGAGTAGAAAAAAGTCTTCCTTTTATTTCTGCAACTATGTTATTTGTCAATTACTTATCAAAACATATTTCGTAAGTTAAAGACGGTGAAAATGAAGAAGGTGATTATTTTTCACGTGTAACGGGTTCGATTCCCGGTTCAACCATGCAATTATTTAAATATCTATGAATGCAGTTCATACCTACCCCACTACGCATCATAGGCCGAGTCAGGTCAGGGCCTAGGTATTTGGCAGTTTTGGCATAACAATACCTACATGTACCTAGCGCGGGACGTAGGTAGTTGTTTTTTCTTTCTTTAATTTTGTGCTAGGATGCTAGGATAGGTATAGGTACCTACCGACTTTATTATTTGTGCTTAGTTTAGTAAGTAATGTTCCGTTCTATGCACCTATGTTATGTTAAATAAATAAAAACACATGTTATGTTTTTTCTTTGAGTAAGTGGCATATCCGTGGGACGCGCCTTCCTCGATAAATGGACTATCCAACACAACAATATTTTTTCAATTCGGACCAGCAGTTCCTGAGATTAGCGCGTTTCACTGATCGCCATCGCAGATCGCTTAGATATGCGCAAAGCTTTAGTGCACACGATGTTATAAATTTTAATCTATCAATTTTACTTTATCTTACGTCCAGATTGTCCCAAACAAATTTCATTAAAATCGGTTTAGCCGTTTGGCCGGCCCGAGAATTAGGCTCCAAATCACACAATTTTGGCGTGAATATTCTTTGTTAAGTATTTTTCTCGATGACCTACTTAATCATGCAACCAACTCAATTCCCGACGCCGACGGTAAATTGGTAATGTAGGTACCTACGCGGAGCATAGTAACGCGGTCATCGCGGCCGGCGGCGGCGGCGTTGAAATAAGTACCTACACCTTGATGTAGTAAGTACTGCATGGCAAGCAAGAGAAGAACCGACCACCGGCACCGGCACCGCGCTCAGTGGCACATCTTGGGAAAGACCTACGTCCAGCAGTGGACTTCTTATCGTGTCACCGATTCTATCAAACCAAGTGTGGTGAAAGGATTTTAAGTGCGCCTCAAGGAGACTCCTTTCGTGCAATTGACACATACTTTCGAACTTTTTAGGTCCTACGACATGCTGGTTTCGTCACGATGTTTCTCTTCACCGTTTGAGAGCACTGGCATAGTGCACATACATTTTTGGGCAGAAAAACTCATTGGTACACGACTGGATTTGAACCCACGACCTTAGATCGGAAGGCGGGGCGGCTACCACTAGGCCACCAGTGCTCTAGCAGTGGACTGATATAGGTTGATGGTGATGTATTTGATCGATGGTTCAGCATTATTATAAAACACAAGCTATTCTATTGAGATGAACTGCACTAAGAACGAATCCGTGGAAGTAGTACATACGTGCATAGCATTACTTACTCTAAACATTTGCCCAGGGGCGTAGCTACCGCCGTATTTGCCGTATCAATTATACGGGGCCCCCGGGCCACGGGGGCCCCCAAAGTATGTAAGGAAAAGGAATAAAAACTTTCTAATTTATTTTATTTTACAAATGACATAATTCTATAAAGCAATTCCATTTTTTCCCGTCTTAAGCGTGCGTTCAAAAGTTGGCAACACTATATCGTCTGTTTAGATATATTAATTTCTCAAACTAAAGAAAGATTTCAGAGCCTTTGCAACCTGAGTAGTATAATCGAAATATTACAACCGGAGAAACTCCTATCTTCTTCAAGCGAAGAGATATTAAACGCTTCCGGAAAACTGTCTGCTAAATACAGTAAAGACATCTCACTTAATCTTTGTGACCAATTAAAGGCTCTAAAAACATGCTTAAATTCTGAAATTAAAAAAATTTTATTCCATTAAACAACTCATTGAATGATTGCTAGTAAAATTCAATAGTCTTGCATCCAGTTTTCCTGAGGTAATCACAGCATGCTTATTATTCTTGACCCTTCCAGTTACAACCGCAACGGCAGAAAGAAGTTTTTCAAAATTAAAACTAATAAAAAATTACTTCAGAACTTCGATGGGACAAGAACGGCTGTCAGACATCTCACTATTGTCCATAGAGGCAGAAACTTTAGAAAAACTAAAATCATCATCAGCCATAAATGATTTAATAAATCAGTTTGCCGATAAAAAGGCAAGGAGAGTGAATATTTAAAATTCGATTTTTATTTGTAAAATGGGTAAATTATGTGATAAATAAATATTACTTCTCACAATATTTTTTTCTTTTGTGAAAAATCTTTACCTCCATATAAGGGCCTCCAAAAAAATTTTTATACGGGGCCCCGACAAGGCACGCTACGCCACTGCATTTGCCAAGAGCTTACAATATCTTGGAGTTCACGTTGACCAGTTCTTGAACTGGAAAATAGAGTAAGTTATATGAAAAGCATAGTTCAGCTTGTAATGGGTTACGAAGGCGCCTCTCTGTGGTCGGCACTCCATGCCTGAAGTGAACATCGTCATACCTAGGATAGGACGTCCTTGTCGTCCCTAGGGCTAGGGTTAGGGCTAGGGCTAGGGCTAGGTACAGTACGGGAAACGAAGACTCACGTTCAAACAAATGAATACACACCGCCGCCCGCCGCCGCCGCGCCCCGCATTAGTCGCGGGCACAGCATGCGCCGCGGTGGGCCCGCGCCTTTACGCCTTGCTAGACGCTGTGCCTCAGTGCCTGCTCGGTTCAATGTCGCACGCAACGCAACGCAACGCAACGCAACGCAACGCAACGCAACGCAAGACGCAAGGTATGGCTCTCGACTGTCGTACTCTCGGTAACGAGTTGTAAAACGTTTTAATTTGCTTCCTTTACACTGACTCGTATGTTGATTCAATCAAGGCTCACAAGGCAAGCAAGCTTGAAAGAGTGTCGATGGCGTTCAGCTGAAACGCTGTCAAATATCGCTGTCATATTTGACAGTGTTTCAGCTGATCGCCATGGCAGAACGCTTAGGTGTGCGCAAGTTTTACTCTACACATTTTATGAATCTGCTTAGGATTAGGACATGTTCATTTTATTTTTGAATTAGGCAAGTATGTGTTGTCGTTTTATTGCAATTACCTACTTTTATTATTTGGATAGGTATGTAAAGTAAGTGTGCGATATTCGGTGTTGTATGGTACCTCTCGAGGAGGCGGTGCAAGGTGGATGGCGATGGCACTCACGTCTTTGTCCCACTGCAGGTGGTATGGGATCTCGTTGCCGAAGGGGAAGTCGAGATGGCAGTTCATGACGGCGAACCCGCCCACCGAGGCGCGCAGCCGCTCCGTCTGCAGCGGCAGCAGCGCGCCCGCGCCCGCCCACGCCCACGCCCACGCCCACGCCCACGCGCACGCCGCGACCCGTACCATCACTGCTGCGCTAGTCCACTCGCCGCCTGTTGACCGTGCCGGCGCGCGACACACACTGACACTGGCCGGTGCTATTGTTGCGTTCGCGTTGTGCTCCACTCCCGACTCGCCTCCACTCCTCTCCTACTCCGCTCCTAACTATACCTACTAAGTAACCGATGCAGGTAGCTCGAGTACGAGTACTCGGACATCATTGTGCGAGTGGGCGCCGCATCCTGCGTCCCCCGCGCCCGCACCCCCGCCCCCGCCCCGCACCCCGCGCGACTCCATTGTACGAGTGAGCGAGCGCGCGCGCACGATGTCGTGCGAGTGCTGTTCGCTGTTGAAAAGCTCCCTCGCTCGCTAGGAGCCATCCTGGAGAGCGCAGTCGCCATTGTCATCATGGCTAAACTTATAACCGGAAGTCCCATTTAGTCACGAAATTTTGTTTTTGTTTCGCCTATTTGTCTCTACCTATTGCCTCCCGCGTTACAGGCTTGTCCTATATAGTGAGTGCGGGGACCCCCACTAATTTAAATAAATTTATAATGTTCTTTGGTAAATAAAATAATGTTGTATTTGTATTTATTGTATTGAGAAAATAAGAGACTGCATAAAATACGTTAGGTACCTACGTATAAACGTATTTTAACGTGAAAGAATGTTGGTTCTATTTAGATTTATGAGGTCACCTAGGGTTGAGAGTAGTTGAGACCAATGAGTCGTTTGAATGCATCGCGGCACAAAAGATAATTAGATAGACACTTCTTCCTTCGAGCATGCGGGTAAAAACAGTTTAGGTCATTTAATAAGTACGTACCTACCTATCTACCTATTGTACAAGGTGGGTTATGGGCAGGAACATGATGACGTTTCAAACAAGAACCGGAAGGCAAGAATCTTCCAAAGGAGTAGCGATGTGAGGTCCCGTACCGACCGTACCATACATTAGCGATGGGCGATTGCTTCAAAAAAAACAATCGAATGAATCGAAAATTGCGCTACTGCGCATTCGATTGTCGATTTAGTAGTTCCTCCCCATGATTATTCGAATAACAATCGACAAACTACTAACTACTATACATGTAAGTATGCGTGCGGTGCGGTGAACTGCGCTGCGGAAGGCCACGCGGGGCGGTGCATACGGGGGCGGGACGGTGTTGCGTCGATTGTTTCTCTTCTTCTTCCTGCCCTTATCCCACTTTATGCGGGGTCGGCACAACATATTCTTCTCTTCCATTCTCCTCTATCAGCCGTCATCTCTGTATTCACTTCCTTCTTATCCATATCATCCTTCACACTGTCCATCCATCTTTTCTTTGGCCTACCTCTACCCAAACATCCATCCACATTCATACTCATCACTCGCCTAGTCACATGACTTTCATCCCTCCTCATGACATGCCCATACCACGCCAGCCTGTTGCTCCTCAGTTTTTCTGTCACTGGTGCTACTTTCAGACTTCCCCTGATATACTCATTCCTTATCTTGTCCATTCTTGTCACTCCACACATCCATCTCAACATTCGCATCTCTGCCGCATGTACCCTTCTTTCGTCCGTCCCTTTCGTTGCCCAACACTCGGATCCATACATTACGACAGGTCTTATGATCGTCTTATAGATCTTCCCCTTAAGCTTAAAGGGCATCCGTGGATCACAAGTTGTTCCCGTGACCTGTCGCCATTTCATCCATCCCGCATTTATTCTATTTTTCACGTCTCGGTCAATGTCACCGTCGTTTTGTATTAATGAGCCGAGGTACCGGAAATCGGAGCAGACTGGTAGGAATACACCATCTAAGGCAATTGGGACAAATTTGGATGGACCACCAAAGTCACAAAACAGATGTTCTGTTTTGGTTCTGCTGATCTTCAGTCCGACACTCTCCAATTGTTTCTAAGTAATAATAATACTTCGGTTGCATTTAATGTAAACACGTAGGTAGTATATTTTAATATTATGAATATACATTTTATAGAAATGTAAAATTGACCTTGTCAAGTAAAAAGTATAGTTACCAAAATTATGTTAGAAGGTAGATGTCTAGCTATAAGTTGATTTTCTGTAAGAAAATATATTTCAAATAAGTATCTATAAGTACCTTTTTTACTTAATTTTTATTCTAGTCTGTGTTTTCCTTAGTTAGAAATTCTTTACCTACCCTTATATTCGTAATTTGTTATACTTTAAAACAAATTAATTAATGTAATAACTTAAATCGCATAATAACTGCATTAAGTAGCGGCGCACGGACTTAATCTATAGATTTGTAGCGCAGCGCACGCCCGACGCACCATCTTTTGTAACTACTGATTCAGTAGTACGCACGAAAATAGTAGTTAGGTGCGTTGCGTGAATGCGTGACCGCGCGGCAAAAATAGTAGTTAGGTGCGTTGCGTGGTTGCGTGGCGCGACCGCGCGGCAAATAGTAGTTAAAGTTGGTGCTAGTCGTTGTCGCCGCGCGCCGCACGCCGCACGCGCCGTCAGTCGATAACAATCGACTAGTTTCAATTGTTATCGACTTTTATCGACTGAACCGAACAATCGACTAATTCGATAAAATATAGTAGTAATCGCCCATCGCTACCATACATCCCATAGGTACGGGGCGCGGGGCGCGGCCTGTGCCCTGTAGGTAGCCGCGCGCGCCGCCGCCGCCCCCCCCCCCCCGCCCCCGCCCGCGGGGAGCTCGAGCCGTGCGCCTCTCTACTGACTGCAACTCTATCCATGTTGTGGTAGCTGGTAGTACGCGCGGCCTCGCGCCTCGCCCCGCTTACTACTACAGTAGCTCATTTATATCGACCACTTCACCGTGTCACGTGTGCCGCATGCCGTGTGCACTCGTCCAGTTATACTACAGTGGGTGAGCCATCCATTGCCATTGGCGACCTAAAAATTCCTCCAAGCCTAAAACCGACGAGCAAGGTATAAACCGCCGATGGAGCATCTACAAAACCGCGGTCTAGATGCTCCATCGGCGGTTTATACCTTTGGTTCGCAGGCTCGTCGGTGTAAGGGTCAATTCACACGTACCACAACCACACCACGTCGCAGCGACAAAATGTGGTCAAGCTGTGGTTACGTGTGAATAGTGTCGCAGCGGCTTTTTGCAGTTGCGTTGTAGTACCGACAAAATGTCGATGTGGTTGCGTTGTCGCTGTCGTTGCGATGTGGTAACCACGTGGTCATGTGCAGTTATACTCCAGCTTTAGTAGAGGTAACACGGCTTGACTGAACGTAGTCATGGAGGAAAGATTGTTGTTGCTATCCTTGTTATGGCTTTTATTAATAAGAAGAAGACGGCGCCAGCTAGGCACGCGCTGTTGATGACGTCATGTCGTGGCGATGTGGCCGCGGTGCCGCCGCCGCATGGCGGCGTTGCCGTCGCGATGTGGTTGCGATGTCGTCGTATTACACAGGTGGTCGATAACAACGTCAAAATGTGGTACGTGTAAATTGTAATATGGGTTGCTATAGTAACGGCCAAACGAGACGCACGTTTTTTTTGAAAATTTGTGAATTTTTATTAATTAAATAGGTGTTTTCTGTGATCCTGACCTCTTGGGTCAGGAGGATAGAGTCCAATAATGGACCAAAATCCGCCTTTATGTGATGAGGGGATGGAGTTCTACATACTAAGCGATCATGACTATGATGGGCTTTCTGATGTCGCAGATAAATACAAGGATGCAGTTGATGGAGATCGAGGTTTGAAAGACGAAGGGAAACGTAAAAGATTGCATGGTGTAAATTCTGATGAGGAAGGGTGGAACACAGTATCAAGAGGGCGAAAGTCGGTGCGAAAGTCTCTCGTTGATGAGGTTGATGAGAAGGTTTGCGTAACAAGCTCATCCCCATTGCCGAAACAGTTCGCCTTGGCCCGTCTTTTTAAAGAAAATAAGATTAGTGGCATAACTCGCATTAAATATATTCATCAACTTAAGATGCTGATGACTTTTGAGGAGGAATCTGACGCCGACAATTTTATTAAGTGTGAGGCGTGGAATAATTTGGGATGGAGGTGCCATAAGGCTTCGGAGGTTGGAATCTGTTATGGCGTGATAAAGAACATTGACCTAGATGTCTCCGAAGAGGAGATTATGTTGAACCTACGGTGTGATGCAGAAATTCTGGGCGTTAAAAGGCTCAATATGAGAAAACACGATGGAGACGTAGTTTCTGGCTGGGTAAAATGTGAGTCAGTGCGTCTGGCATTCAAATGTTCTTTCCCTCCTTCGCATATATTCATCCATGACATGAGAATAAAAGTCGACTCGTTTATTTTTCCTGTAACTCAATGCTCGCGCTGCTGGAAGTTTGGCCACACTAGAATGATGTGTCCATCGAAAAAGGTTGTGTGCCCTAAATCGCGCCGCCGGGTCGGGTCATGTCTGAACCAGCTGTTCCTGTGAAGACTTCCAGTAACCAGCCTTCTCGTAGTGTAAAATTATTTTCTGAGTTGTTTTCATTGCCACAACCTGCGCCACCTGCGCCTTCCTCAGAGAGTCCCTTTGAGTTAGTGCAGGGTCGCAAGAAAAGAAGACGGAGGCCGCTGTCATCTGCTTCGGGTCGCTTCTCGGCTGAAGTTCCGCAGCAGATGGAAGACGAATGCTGTAATGATGTGCCACGGTCTAAGGCAAACGCAAGCAAAAGTGACATTCCTACAACATCAGAGGGCATGGACTTCGGTTTTATGCGTTTGTTGATGCGTTTGAAAGATATTTTAATGAGTAGACAGTCTTTAGAAGACAAGATTCGAGAGGGGTTGACACTAGTAACCGAATGGATAGGTTCTAAGGTAGCCAGCTTTTTTTCCGCTGGCTCACTTTTGAACCTATTCATTAATAGTGGATAGCAGTACCTACCTACCATTATTTTGAACGCATATGTATAGCATACAATGGATTTTTTTTATAGTTTGATTGAATATTTTATTGTTGTTTTATAATAGGGCAGTGTGGTCGCTAAGCGACAAAGCCCTTTAAATAAATTTAAAAAAAAAAATTGTAATATTCATTTTCAATACAAAATATACGCCCGACCACATGGCGTCGTTGTGGTGTGGTTGTGGCTGTGGTGTGGTTGTGGTACGTGTGAATTGATCCTTAGCTCGCCAATGGATCACCCACATAACTGGAGCCTAATTCTCTCTCGGGCCGGCCGAGATCATTTTGCAATTTTAATTGCTTCTTTTTGAAAAGAGAATGGATTTCCTCGAGTAATTCATCGACGACCTCATCATAGAAGCCTCGACAGCTACGATATACGGAAAACGTAGAAAAAGTACGGGGTTGTGCAATGCCAATGTGTATTTATGGGACATTGAAAATCTCGGCCAGCCCTTGAATGAGGCCCCAGGTGTCGCGTCACGTCGGCGTCGGGAATGCCGCGCTCGTCCGCACACAGAGGGCGTGCTGCTTGCTCTTGCTAGCGATACTTTCACGATCCGATCTTATAACTATACTTAATAAAAGAGTTTGGTTAGATTAGACATTTTAATAAAATATTTCATGCACAAATTCAATATAGGTAAATACCTACATAGTTCGTGAGAACGTATCCTCGAGCCAAATTTGATGTAGAGTATAATACTACGACCCTATAAATGCTTCCCCCAGTCAGGCTATAATGTTTCTGGCCACAGGGTTAGGAGGACAATGGCATCCGCACCTCAACGCGTTTGTTTCAATTTCAACCATCAACATTAGTGTCAAAAGCTTCCTGGGTAGGTGTAGTGTGTAGGCACTACAATAATTAGATCCCTATTCATAAACGCTGCGCTGACAACCTGTACCTTCTCAGACACGTGTGTGTGGGTGTGTGGGTGTGTGAGGGTGTGTTTGTGTAAGCTACAAAGGTAAACAAAGGTTCTGAATGTGAACGCTGCTTTTGTATGAGATTTGGTCGAATATCCGGGGTGTGGCCTTGTCTCCAGTGGCGCCCTCATTATACATACATAGATACAACATTATTTATTGTACACCTTACAAACTAACAAAAAGATAATATTATTCAATAAATGTACAATGGCCTGCCTTATCGCTATAAAGCTATTTCCTTCAGACAACCTATGGAGGGCGAGGAACTAAAAACTATGGCTGGGTGCATTTGAAACATAACTTTAGTAAATATATAAATAATCATATTATTTAATTATTTAAAGGAAAACATAAGATACCTAATAATTAAATATCTATTCAACGCATACTGTTGTAGGTAGGGTAGATCAAGAACCAAAGTATGTCTGTGTGTGGACTTTTTTAAATTACGACTTAAAAAACATTGAGATAGTGAATATAGGATCTATAGCAACAGATGGATAGCGGTACAGAAATTATGGCAACAAGATAATGTGATCGCTGTTCTGTGTTAGTATCAAACTTTTGATTGCAACAGAGGGTCACATCGCCAACAGCACGGAACTAATAGAACGGACCTCAACATTCACTCCTATTGCTATACATAACAAGATCATTATCATCTTTCCTTTAAATGCGCACACTGTACGTAAGGAGCAGATTGTTCGGTTATGTACTACGCATAGGTTGGTTCACAAACGTTCTACATCAAATTTGGTTCGAGTATAACCAACTAGGTACCTACTTGTTAATGTTTTTCTTAATCATAAATAGGTAGGTACTTACAAAGCTAATAAAATTAAGTATAAAAGGCATTAAAAATAATTTTGGAATACAATAAATTGGAAATGAAAGTGCATCGTCGGTAGCGACGCCCCCCCCCCCCCCTCCCCCCGGTGCCCCTCCCCCGGTACCGCCCCCCTCCTCAGCCCTGCATGATGAGATGCACGAAGTTCTCGTAGTTGATGTTCCCCTGCGAGTCCTCCTGCCCCTGCAGCAGCTGCTCCACCTGCCGACACACACACACGCACCACTCAGCCAGCACTCACTACAATACAAGTGTACAACACACTGCTCACTACAAGTGTACAAGTGTACAAGTGTACAAGTGTACAACTCCACCGAGCCAAGGTAGCATCTCACCTCCCCGCGATCGCCCTGTCGCTTCACTATGGTTCGCATATTTGTCGCCGTTCGTTATACGTTGCATTTTAAGTTAGGTTTTTTGTTGAAGTTTTGTTGTTACCACTGATGTACCTGACTGACTGATGCACTGATGTAACTGATTACAAGAGATGATTCCGACAATTTTATGAGTGAAAGACTTATATGGCCGTAAGACTAGCATTAAAAGCATAATTGTACTACTTTGAGGGCTGTGGATTTTGTTTAATAAATAAAATAAAATGAAAGCGAAAGCAAAATGTCGGGCATGGAAACAGATAGCAGTAGTGATTCTTCTTAATTATAGTTATCTAAATTTTTTTGTGTATAGTTTAATGAACTTTGTATAATATAATGTTAAAACAATCACTACTAAGTTAAATCTATCAACCATTTGTTTATTTTTTTAAAGTTATGGCGAATCCTTTTCTGCTGACCGTACCTAAAGCAACAGTGTGACGTAATCGACGCGAGGTGCAAACTTAGCTTGGTCGAGTAGTACAACACAACACAACCAGCACAGCACCGCACCGGCGTTACATTACCTCGTCATCGCTGAGCTTCTCTCCGAGAGTGGACAGCAGGTGACGTAGCTCGGCTGACGAGATGAACCCGTTACATTACCTCGTCATCGCTGAGCTTCTCTCCGAGAGTGGACAGCAGGTGACGTAGCTCGGCTGACGAGATGAACCCGTTACATTACCTCGTCATCGCTGAGTTACATTACCTCGTCATCGCTGAGCTTCTCTCCGAGAGTGGACAGCAGGTGACGTAGCTCGGCTGACGAGATGAACCCGTTACATTACCTCGTCATCGCTGAGCTTCTCTCCGAGAGTGGACAGCAGGTGACGTAGCTCGGCTGACGAGATGAACCCGTTACATTACCTCGTCATCGCTGAGCTTCTCTCCGAGAGTGGACAGCAGGTGACGTAGCTCGGCTGACGAGATGAACCCGTTACATTACCTCGTCATCGCTGAGCTTCTCTCCGAGAGTGGACAGCAGGTGACGTAGCTCGGCTGACGAGATGAACCCGTTACATTACCTCGTCATCGCTGAGCTTCTCTCCGAGAGTGGACAGCAGGTGACGTAGCTCGGCTGACGAGATGAACCCGTTACATTACCTCGTCATCGCTGAGCTTCTCTCCGAGAGTGGACAGCAGGTGACGTAGCTCGGCTGACGAGATGAACCCGTTACATTACCTCGTCATCGCTGAGCTTCTCTCCGAGAGTGGACAGCAGGTGACGTAGCTCGGCTGACGAGATGAACCCGTTACATTACCTCGTCATCGCTGAGCTTCTCTCCGAGAGTGGACAGCAGGTGACGTAGCTCGGCTGACGAGATGAACCCGTTACATTACCTCGTCATCGCTGAGCTTCTCTCCGAGAGTGGACAGCAGGTGACGTAGCTCGGCTGACGAGATGAACCCGTTACATTACCTCGTCATCGCTGAGCTTCTCTCCGAGAGTGGACAGCAGGTGACGTAGCTCGGCTGACGAGATGAACCCGTTACATTACCTCGTCATCGCTGAGCTTCTCTCCGAGAGTGGACAGCAGGTGACGTAGCTCGGCTGACGAGATGAACCCGTTACATTACCTCGTCATCGCTGAGCTTCTCTCCGAGAGTGGACAGCAGGTGACGTAGCTCGGCTGACGAGATGAACCCGTTACATTACCTCGTCATCGCTGAGCTTCTCTCCGAGAGTGGACAGCAGGTGACGTAGCTCGGCTGACGAGATGAACCCGTTACCGTCCTTGTCGAAGTGACGCAAGCCTTCTATGAAGTCGTTAGCGGTGTCACCACTACGAGCTTTGGAAATCGCCTGTCCAACAAAACAAGAGCAGTGTGACCATACAAGATTCAAGATTCAATAAGCGTTTATTCAATACGATACAAGAATCACTTTGAAACGTCTTAAAGCTAGGTGAGTCTAGGTGCCAGTTCCACGCGACCAAGCGTAGAAGAACAGGCAACAAACTACGTCTCGGTTCCTACCGTTTTTTTATATGATCCTTTTACAAATCAAAATAGTCTAAAATAATAGCAGTGAAGTTCCAGTGTGGTGCCACTTCACTTAGTCAGACGTATGCAATGTAATTATACAAAAGCAAAAGTTTCAAAGACAGCACACGCTACGCTTCAAAGTTATAATAAAGTATCTACACAGATATAAAAATAAGATATTAAATAGTAGGTACAGACATTGCAAATTGACATGCTAGCTTCCTATGGGTAGAGTGACCGGGACATCGGGCCACGCAGTTTTATCATTCATATAGCTATCTAGAGTATAGTACGCTTTCTTTATCAAATTACTCTTAATATAGGCTTTAAACTTCCGAATTGGAAGCTTAGTTGCATTTTCCGGAAGTTTATTGTAGAAGCGTACAGTGTTCCCCATAAAAGACCCATTTACCTTCTGTAAACGAAATTTGGGAATATAAAGTTTATTTTTATTTCTAGTGTTAATATTATGTGAATCACAATTTTTCTGAAAGCTACAGATGTGTTTGTGAGTGTACAGTAAGTTTTCATATATATATTGTGAAATTACTGTGAGGATATTAATTTCCTTAAATCGCTCCCTCAATGAGTCTCGTGATTTCATTTTATAGATGGCACGTATGGCCCTTTTTTGTAAAACGAATATAGTTTGAATATCAGCTGCTTTCCCCCAGAGAAGGATACCGTAAGACATAACACTATGGAAGTAGCTGAAGTAAACTAGCCTAGCTGTAGCTTCATCAGTGAGCCATCTTATAGTCCGAACTGCATATGCAGCCGAACTTAGTCTAGCTGCAAGTGCTTTGATTTGTGGCCCCCACTGCAATTTTTTGTCAATATTAAGTCCTAAGAAAATAGTAGAATCTACAAGGTTAAGTGACTCTCCATTAAGTATAATATTAGTTGGCCGGAGAGTCACATTTGGTATGGTAAACTTAATACACTTGGTTTTCTTAGCATTAAGTAAAAGATTATTAACGTTAAACCAGTTAAGTATTTGCGACAGAGATGCGTTAACGTCATCGTAATTAGCCTTCAATCTATCAACTTTAAAAATTAATGAGGTATTGTCAGCAAATAGTACTATTTCACATAGTTTTTTAACAAAAAAAGGGAGGTCATTTACGTACACTAGATACAAACTATACATTCATAACCATAGCGCACATTACAACAATAATGTTAAAATGAAAAATGTTTTCAATTATTCTAAAACCCTTGTTTTTGTTCCAAATAAAGACCTTTGATTTGATTTGAAAAATGACATTTAGTATATTTATCGAACCTGGTAGATGGGCAGAAACACTTCAAAAGATATCCTCTCATCAGGTTTGAGATGCAGCGTGCATTTCTTGACATCGGACTCGGTGGGGTTCTGCCCGAGCGCCCGCAGAGCGTCTCCTATCTGTGCCACGTGGATCTTGCCATCTCCGCGGGAGTCAAATAATTGAAATGCCTCCTGGAATTCTGGAACACAAAATATTACATTGCCAAGTGTTTTCCATTCCATTCCATCACAACCTAGTTTTGGAAAAGCCGAGTACTTGTCCACCATTTGGGCATGACGGAAGGACCAAGCTCTCAGCTACAATTTCTCAAGCAATAAAGTCTAAGATTAATCTAACTTAGGCTGAACACATAGTAGATGTTTGTTCCTTGGGTGGGTGCTATATTTTATTCTAGTATGTTTTTACAAAAAAAAACATGCAAGTATACATCATCTATATCAGCTCTCTGGTTACCATATTACAAGCGCTGCTTAGTTTGGGGCTAGATAGTGTTGTGTGGACACAGCACTGAATTTTTGACTGCTACCTTGGTTTTATGATGAGGCTACTAGCAAAACACCTCGGCTTCGCTCGGGTGAGATAATTCAAAGCCAGTCACTTTCTACAGGCAGGTTTATTACATTATTATGAATGTAGGTTTAACTTAATGTATTCATGTAACTTAATAATTGATTAACAGGGTAGGAATGTACCTAGTATGTTATGTATGTATGTATGTACAATCAATAAATATGATCATCACCACATTGGTTTCTAGACTGTTCAATATAATATTTATGATAATTATCTAAATGACATACCTTCTACTGAGGTGAGCTTAAGCTTGGTGGGAGGGTCGTACATGAACATGTCGGCGACGGCGCGCGGCGGCGGATAGAGGACTGAGGCGGCGGCGGCGGTGTGGCCGCGGCACCACTCGGCCCCGATGCACGCAACTTTGCTTTAAAATGCGCACCATATAAGGAAACTAGGGCGCTTGTAACCACTGCTTTTGGTAAACACGTTGATTGACGTGAGTCACTCGGCACTCCCCTTAGCTACTCGCTCGCCCTGCGACCTGTCTGTACAACTTTCAGTTGCACTCATACACTGTTATCTGCAGCACACGCAGCAGGTCAGCAGGGAGTAACCACGGGGGGGCTGCCCGCCGCCTCTCATCGCATCTATCTATTCACTTACACTGATGCACGGTGCATGTAGCTTTACAACTCATGTATTGATGACGGACTATTTAGTGACTCACCTGCCAACTGGTCTTCGGAATAGCCAGCCTAGAAGAAGAGAAAACACCATTATTATATCAATTAAGCCTTTGGCGTCAAAAAAGTTACAAAAACAAGAGTTGACGTATGTACACACCATTTTCGGATTACTTTTAGTCAATTTTAAATTTAAAAAATCACTTTTTTGTTGTGTGTGTGTGGGTGTCGGATTCAGTGCTGCCAGTCGGGGTTTGTCAAGTCACCAGACAGAAAAGTTAAAAATGTAACCTTTAGGAACTACTCTGAAAAATAAAAAGGTTACTTTTACTGTATTTTTATCAGATCAATACCTACCAATGAGTAAGCTGCAAATATCGTTATAAGTTTTTATAATAAGCATTGAGATAAAATTATTAAATATTAGGAGCACAAACAAGAGCTACAGCACGACAACGAAAGTATAAACCGGCAAGCGGAGCAAGCCACGAAAATTCAACATCAATGATTTTCATCATCATCATCATCATCATTGGCGAGTTCATAAACGATAAATTCTAAATAATGTTTACTTTATTTTATTGATATGTATCATTATTTTTACCGTCTAATAAATACATATTCGTATAATTGTACTTTAATATAGTTCAACTTTTATAGATATTGTTATTTTCGCTTGCTCAAAATGGAAATATAACAAGTGTGTAATTCTTTATTTAATTTTGTTCACCACCACCATCCGCTACCTTAGGAGGCTGCGCAGACAGCACATCATCGATCTGGATGGGCAGACATAATGCCGAAGAATAAAGAGAAGCGCTCACTGGAGTGCGGATTTTGAAAGTCTACAACAAATCTGCTCATAGTCGGAAGACTGTTCGCAGATAAAAATAGAACAAAAAAAAAAATTTTGTTCAATTCTAATGCTAATTCTGTACCTGTAATGTAATTCAATTCTTTATTACAATTTAATAGGTACTACATATTTTTTAATGGCTCAAGTGGCGCAATTATAAATAATTCAATCAATTTAGGATTTTTTAGGATAGCCCAGTGGGCTGCAATATTGTTAGTTGAGTAGGTTTCATTCTAAAAACATAAAAATAATCTTACGTCATTTAAAAGTTTAAATGACGTAAGATTATTTTTATGTTTTTATTTTATTCTATTTCTATTTTATTTAATATCATACTTAATCCACAGCTCTTAAGGTTTACAATGTAAACTTTACATAACATAAAATATCTTAAAAGCTTACAGCCAAAAATGGCTATAACTAAACGGAACTAACATAAGATAAGTGTACTTATGGTATAAACCGCCAATGGAGCACCTACAAAACCATGGTCTTGTGAGCGCTCCACTGGCTGTTATATACCTTTAGCTCGCAGGCTCGTTGGTTTTGGCGCGCCAATGGATCACCCACTTTATTCAGGGGCATAGGTACTTAAAACTAGCATTCCGATTACTAGCAAATGTAAGCATGCTCATATTGAGCATATTATGCACGCTCTATAACATGCTATTTTAGAGCATGTGTAACAGTGGCTATTTATCTTTACTTTTGTCATGTTATACGACTCAATAGCAATAAACCTTTAAAAATTATTTTTTCAAACAACAAAATATCGTGAAACGGAACGCATCCAAGAATTATAGCACGTGCCAAAAGCACTAGACCCGTCCGCATCAGGTCCGCATCAGGAGACTTCATAAACGGTTGCTTGACGGATGACATGACAGTTCTGGGAACAAGACAGTTGACATAAATGTGTGAGAAGTTAGTTTTAGAATGTTTTTGATTTTGGTCGGCTAAGTTTCTGCAAGGAGTGGCCGAGTTTGGGTCAGGAGCGAGATGAGTGGAAAGAACGAGGGGAGGCCTTTGCCCAGCAGTGGGACAGACCGGGCTGAATAAAAAAAAAGTTTCTGACGAGCTTGTAAAAGTTTAACATCTAAATTATTTAATGTCTTTCTTGGTAAAAAGCCCAATAAACTTTTGATAATGAACCACTTATTATTATTTTTCGCCCAACTGGCCTAGCCGTAACGCGAAAGAATGTTTTAAATTGTTTTGTGTAGAAATAGTAATTGTTTTCAATACATACGAGTTTCTTATGGGAACAGAAAACTTATTTTAGTTTTTGTGTACTAGAGTGCCATAAAAAATGTTGTATAATTTATGGTAATGGTACTTTTCTCGTGAAAATGTAGCTTTTTGAGCTGTCTCTTGATTATGTTTGACTCAAAGAGGATATAAAAACTACGTTGTTTGACTAATCTGCTACTGGCAACACTGCTTCCATTGATCTTCTCTCTCTTCACTTTAGCGATGGGCGATTGCTTCAAAAAAAACAATCGAATAAATCGAAAATTGCGCTACTGCGCATTCGATTGTCGATTTAGTAGTTCCTCCCCATGATTATTCGAATAACAATCGACAAACTACTAACTACTATACATGTAAGTATGCGTGCGGTGCGGCGAACTGCGCTGCGGAAGGCCACGCGGGGCGGTGCATGCGGGGGCGGGACGGTGTTGCGTCGATTGTTTCTAAGTAATAATACTTGCATTTAATGTTAACACGTAGGTAGTATATTTTAATATTATGAATATACATTTTATGAATATACATTTTGTAGTTTGCTTATTTTGGAGATAAAAATCAGGGTCCCACCAGTCCAAAGGAAACCGAAGGCCCCACCGAAAATAAAATGGCATTTATTGGAGAAGGATGAGTTGGCATATAAATTTCAAAGGGAACTGGTAGATAAGATGATTGAAATGAAAGATATGGCAGGGAGATCAGTGGATGAATGTTGGAATGAAATGGCGGGTTGTATAAGAAGAGTTGCGAAGGACGTTTTTGGGGAAACAAAAGGAAAAGGTAAGATAGATAAGGATACTTGGTGGTGGAACGAAGAGGTACAAAAGTTTTTGAAAGATAAGAAGAATGCATTTAAAGATTGGAAGATGGTTGAAGTAGGTAATGGGGCTATGAAAGAAATTAAAAAGAAAGTATACATGGATTGTAAGAAAAATGCTAAAAGAGCTGTTGCGGTTGCACGGGCTAAGGTACAGGACAAACTGTATAAATCTCTAGAGAGCCCTCACGGTCAGAAAGAGCTGTACCGAATAGCGAAAGAAAGAGATAAGAATGCAAGAGATATTGTTCACATCAGATGTGTAAAAGATGACGTAGGAAAGGTTTTGACAAAAGATGAAGAGATAAAAGAACGCTGGAGAGGATATTTTGAAAGATTGATGAATGAAGAAAACAACTGGAGTGGTATGTTAGATAAAGTAGCGGTGAACATGGGAATGATAAATGAGGTGAATATGTATGAAGTTAGAACGGCTGTACTAGGTATGAAGAATGGAAAAGTGGTAGGACCAGATGATATACCGGCGGAAGTATGGAAGGTTTTAAAAGCGGATGGATGGAAGTGGTTAGCTTTATTCTTCAATAAGTTGATGCATGAAGAGGCGATCCCTGATGAATGGTGCAACAGTTCACTGGTGCCCATCTTTAAAAACAAGGGTGATGTACAAGACTGCAACAACTACAGAGGAATAAAGCTAATGTCGCATAGTATGAAAATATGGGAGAAAGTGATAGCGAGACGGATGAGAGAGGAGAGCGAGGTATCACAGAACCAGTTTGGATTTATGCCAGGACGTAGTACCACGGACGCCATTTTCGCAGTACGTCAACTGTGCGAGAAATACAGACGCGTGCATAAAAACATGCACATGGTATTCGTGGACCTGGAAAAGGCTTACGACAAAGTGCCCCGAGAGGTTCTGTGGTGGGCATTGAATGAAAAAAGAGTGCCTGGGAAGTATGTGCGACTGGTTCAGGCTATGTACAGTCGAGCCAGCACTCACGTTCGGTCGGAGGCTGGCGTCACCAACAAGTTCAGTGTGGCTGTAGGCTTGCACCAGGGATCGGCATTAAGCCCTTATCTGTTTCTCCTGATTATGGATGCACTGACGTCGGACATACAGGAAGAAGCACCCTGGTGCATGCTGTTCGCCGACGACATCGTTCTTGTTGGTGAAGATGCGCTTGAGGTCCAGAGCAGGCTGGGAAAATGGCAGGAGAAATTGGAGAGTGTCGGACTGAAGATCAGCAGGACAAAAACTGAGCACTTGTTCTGCGACTTTGGTGGTCCATCCAATTTCACCTCTATTGCCTTAGACGGTGTATCCCTACCAGTTTGCTCCGATTTTCGGTACCTCGGCTCATCTATTCAAAACGACGGCAATATCGACCGAGATGTGAAAAATAGGATAAATGCAGGATGGATGAAATGGCGACAGGTCTCAGGAACAACATGTGATCCACGAATGCCCCTTAAACTTAAGGGGAAAGTATAAAAAACGATCATAAGACCTGTCGTACTGTATGGATCTGAGTGTTGGGCAACGAAAGGGACGGATGAGAAAAGAGTGCACGCTGCTGAAATGCGAATGTTGCGATGGATGTGTGGAGTGACAAGGATGGATAAAATAAGGAATGAGTATATTCGAGGAAGTCTGAAAGTGGCGCCGGTAACGGACAAGATGAGGAGTAATAGGTTAGCATGGTATGGGCATGTCATGCGGAGGGATGAGAGTCATATTACGAGAAAAGTGTTAGGAATGGATGTGGATGGTGGTTATAGAAAAAGAGGTAGACCAAAGAAAAGATGGATGGAATGCGTCAGGGATGACATGAGCAGGAAAGGAGTGAGCACTGAGATGACGAATGATAGAGGTGAGTGGAAGAAGAAAACCTGTTGTGCCGACCCCACTTAGCGTGGGATAAGGGCAGGAAGATGATGATGATGATGAATATACATTTTATAGAAATGTAAAATTGACCTTGTCAAGTAAAAAGTATAGTTACCAAAATTATGTTAGAAGGTAGATTTCTAGTTATAAGTTGATTTTCTGTAAGAAAATATATTTCAAATAAGTATCTATAAGCACCTTTTTTACTTAATTTTTATTCTAGTCTATGTTTTCCTTAGTTAGAAACTCTTTACCTACCCTACTATTCGTAATTTGTTATACTTTAAAACAAATTAATGAATGTAATAACTTAAATCGCATAATAACTAGCATTAAGTAGCGGCGCACGGACTTAATCTATAGATTTGTAGCGCAGCGCACGCCCGACGCACCATCTTTTGTAACTACTGATTCAGTAGTACGCACGAAAATAGTAGTTAGGTGCGTTGCGTGAATGCGTGACCGCGCGGCAAAAATAGTAGTTAGTTGCGTTGCGTGGTTGCGTGGCGTGACCGCGCGGCAAATAGTAGTTATGGTTGGTGCTAGTCGTTGTCGCTGCGCGCCGCACGCCGCACGTGCCGTCAGTCGATAACAATCGACTAGTTTCAATTGTTATCGACTTTTATCGACTGAACCGAACAATCGACTAATTCGATAAAATATAGTAGTAATCGCCCATCGCTACTTCACTTCAATTTTATCAACGAGAGGTTATCGTACGAAGCGACAAGACAAAGTTTAATCATTTATTGGCGCTAATAACGTTCAATCTATAAATTTGTTTAGTGTTTTCGATTCGAGAAGACATTCACCAAGTCGGCGACGACAGTCAGTTAACTCCGACTGCTCGTCTGCCCCATGCTAGCGTTCGGCGTTCGCTTTGTTCACCGATCTCCACGTGCCTTCCGCCATTGTAACTCATGACATCGCCTCAATATTACCAATTTCACTTGCCTTTCAATCGGTAATGAACGAAATCAAGTATCACCGGCGGAAGATGTAATGTTCGCATCGCATTTTGGCTAGGTAACGTGTGGGTAAGTGGAGATGGCGGCGGCGGCACTGCTCGCATGGGATGGGATAGTTAGTGACGGCGCGTGTTGTTGTGTTGCAGAGCGATGGCGGCCGGCGCGGGCGGCGAGTTCGTGGAGGGCTGGCTGGTGGCGCAGCTGCTGGGGGAGGGCGCGTACGGCGAGTGAGTACCACACGCACACACCATCCTACTTGTACTGCTACTGTTTACTGTTTGTGTTTGCCAGTAATGCCGATGTGACAAGAACTGGCTCATTCTTGTACTGAACAGTAGACTGGTTAGGACCTAGTTTCAGTTAGGTTATGTATCTGCTTAATTTTATTAGTTTAAATCATAATAATGTCCATCCACATCTGTGTCACCATCCAGTCCACTGGAACATTGCTGCCACCAACCCAAAGTCCTACTCTGTCATTTTATGGAGTTGGACATTGGGTTGAACAGGGGGACAAAGCACAATACACATCATCGCGGGACGTTAGTGTAAATCTTATTCCCCAACTCAATTAGTATTAGTATAAGTCATGCCGGTAGAATTGCTGGTAAATCTACCCCCAGGCATAATGTTCAGAGGCTACAATATTTATGTCCTAACATCAGTCATTAAATAAACTTGCATAACATCTTTGCACATTGAATTTTTCTAATTAATATTAGTTGACTTCATAATATATGACTAAGCATAGAGGACTCTCAGCTGTTGGATCTGCCAGCTCGGAGGTAGAGGGTGCAAGTGCCTCGGACTCCATTGAAACATTGCTTGTTCTGCAGCATGAGGAAACGTGGAGATGTTGGCAAGCGGCATGAGGTAACCATGCCGGTCTGTGAACCAGCATTAGCTGGGAAAACATGCCACTTGGATCGAGACGAGGAAGGAATGATACATTCTTTAAATAGTTTAATAACAGTGTGCTCTTGGTACGCATTAGGGTGCGTCTGCTGGTGCACGCTCGCTCGGGCGCGTGCGTGGCGCTGAAGGTGGCGCGCGGCGCGGCGGCGGCGGTGGAGCGGGCGGCGCGCGAGGCGGCGCTGCAGCGCGCGCTGCGGCACCCGCACGTGGTGCGCTGCCTGGGCGCGCGCCAGCACCAAGCCGCGCACTACATGTTCCTGGAGTACCTGCCGGGCGGCGAGCTGTTCGAGCGCATCGAGCCCGACGCGGGCATGCCGCCGCCGCGCGCGCGCCGCTACTTCACGCACCTGCTGCGCGCGCTGCGCTACCTGCACGCGCGCGGCGTCGCGCATCGCGACATCAAGCCCGAGAACCTGCTGCTCGACCACAACGACAACCTCAAGCTCTCCGACTTCGGCATGGCCACGCTCTTCAGGTGAGGAGCGCGCGCCTGTCCCCTGTCCCCTGTCCCCTGTCCCCTGTCCCCTGTCCCCGGGCGTGACGTGCGGGCGTGTTGCAGGCACAGCGCGCGCGAGAGGCTGCTGACGCGCGTGTGCGGCACGGAGCCGTACGCGGCGCCCGAGGTGCTGGCGGCCAGCGCCACGCGGCCCTACCGCGCGCCGCCCGCCGACGTGTGGGCGTGCGGCGTGGTGCTGGGCGCCATGCTGGCCGGCGGTGAGTGCCGCCGCCGCCGCCGCCGCTCCGCCGCCCGCCGGGCTCGCCGAGCCGACCGGTCGGTCTCTTTGGTATCCTAGCTGTAGGCGTGCCCAATACCCTAAAGTTACGGTACCGAAGTTACGAACCGCGACGCTGTCCCCGGGTCGCCCGGCGGCCGCGGCGGAGGACTCGCTGAGGGTGCGCCTTGCTCCGCAGAGTTGGCGTGGGAGCGCGCGCACGCGGAGGGAGACGCGCGCTACGCGGCGTGGGCGCGCGGCGCGGAGGCGGGCGCGTGGCGCGCGGTGCGCGGCGCGGCGCGGGCGCTGCTGCGGCGCGCGCTGCGCCCGCTGCCCGAGCGCCGCGCCACGCTGCCGCAGCTCCTGCAGCACCGCTGGCTCGCGCCCGACGCGCCCGACGCGCCCGACGCGCCCGACGCGCCCGGTGAGTGCCGCCTGCCGCCTGCCGCCTCTACAGTATGCATGTGGGCCCCCCTCCACGCAGGGTTACGATGGACGCCGGCGGCTCCGGCGCTAGGGGACTCGGCTACGATGGACGCCGGCGGCTCAGGTACTAGGTGACTCTGAGTGTGCTTGTCTCGGAGCCGCCCGGTGCCTCAGCACGCCGCCGCCCCGCCTCCACCTCCGCCTCCGCCGGTGCACCGCTCCGCATCAAGTGTCATCGGTAGCGCGTTTGCGGTACTTTGGCGATTTAGCTCGGTGACGTGCGCGAGCTCATAAAGCTAGATTACCAAAGCACCGCGGCCGTCGCACGTTCGCCGTCGCCGAAGCAACATCGCCGCTAAACTAAATCATATTTTAATGGTAAAATTAAACATTATGTTAACATTGTTAGGCCCTTAGTCAGTAACAGTGCTTGAGTGTGAGTCGAGTTTCGAGCATAGATTTTTGGAAACTTTTCAGTGGAGACTGTTAGAAAGTTTATGTTTGAGGCCCGAATCAGACGCAAGCATTGTTTTTGCATACAGGCCTTAAAACATGTTTGATTGCAATAATATATGTTTATCTTAGTACACTTTATAACGTTTGTATACCATACCGTGTATTACGTTTACTAGTTGGTAACCGAGCTTCGCTCGGAATTTTTTTCGTTAATTTGTGTTTTTAAGAAATCATAAGAGTATCGTTGGTTAGTAAGAATAAACCAGTAAAGATGATAATATGACATTATCATCTTTACTGGTTTATTCTTACTAACCAACGCCATCTGCTGGACATGCTTGCAGTTAGTTGCTCACAATCGTCAATAGATGGCAGGAGCAGTCACATATTCAGTTTATGTTTAATTATTGAACTCTGAAAGAAATAATCATTTTCTGAAAATGAATCCTAGCTAGATCAATTTATCGCCCCCGAAAACCCCTGTATACTAAATTTCGTAAAAATCGTTGGTGCAGTTACCGAGATCCTAAATATATATATATATATATATATACAAGATTTTCTCGTTTAAAGGTATAAGATATACGTTTGTTCGAGATTCCAAGCAATTGGCTTCAGTAGTTGCGAGTGCATGGCTTGGAGCCAGTGGCAGGGCGCGGCTGGTAGGCAGGAATGAATGGTGCAGGTACGTTACGTTACGTTACGTACGCATGCCGTGAGCCTTCACGCGCATGGCGCATGGCGCATGGCGCATGGCGCATGGCGGCGGGACTGCAAGCTAACTACGATATTGGGCCGCTAATGCCATACTAGTGTAATAAGTAGTAATGCCTCACACTACTCACTAGGATTCTATATTACGTGGATGTAGATTCTTCTTCCTGTTCTTATCCCAGGGGCCTAATTCTCGGGCCGATCTCAATCATTTTGCAATTTTATTTTATTGCTTCTTTTCACAACCCCGCACTTTTTCACCGTTTTCCGTATATCGTAACTGTCGAGACTTTTACGAAGAGTTCGTTGAGTAATTCACTCAAGGAAATCAGACATTCTCTCTTCGAAAAGAAGTAATAAAATAAAATTGCAAAATGATCGAGATCGGCCCGAGAATGAGGCCCCTGATTATACACAAATACAGAAATCAAATTATTCTGATTCCAAAATGTTATAATAATTGCTAGAGTACTCCTTAGTTTTGGAAAAAAACGTTTAACTAAACCGGATTTCAAATCTATTTTATTTAATTAGATAAAAATGTTTGTAACCTTTATATCATGGAGGTAAAAATGCCTATGCTGCGTTTGTATTGTAGGTCGCACACAATTCACAGGTATAAGTATAAGTACGTACCATTTCGACAACTAAGTAAACGGATAGAGCCGCCATCTTGTCAGTAATACGAGTAACCATGGGTTATCATGTAATTTGTTAGTTTTAGCTGCAAGTTTGAAATAAAATTCAGTCATAGGATTTCTTCCGTCGTGGTTTTTATTTAATTAAAGCAAATGTACACAACACAATGTATGTGTGTATGTAACAATTTCATTTCGGGGAAGTGTTCGCTAGCAGGCACCTCGCTACCAGTCGCCAGGCAACCAAGTGCTGGAACAATATTAAATTCCCCCACCTCTCCGCTTATGGTTATGCACACACATGCATCTGTCTAGTTCACTCCTTTACGAACTTGCTTTGCTTTCATAATAACACTATACTTATCGACACACTTTTGATTGTTAATACTTAGTAATTAGGTACTTATCTTTTACTGACACAGCTCTACATACAAAATGTCCCCCAAAATAAACAGAGACGTGCATACATGCTCATATATGTAGTTCCTTCCAGGTGTCCTCATGAATACTTACACAAACACTCACATATACAATCATATACCTACCAGCAACAATAATATCTGTGCCTCCTGTGATAGGTGATACAACTCAAAAATTGACATTTTACAGGAGAGCAAAAACAAGGTTTAAAAAATTCTAGTTCATTGACTAAGTAGGCTAGGTTACACTTAAGTACTTTCTTTTGTAGATAAATATATTCACTTTCATTGTGCATTTTAATTTTCGGGGTAAATATTATACTTTTGAAGTAATTTATTAAAAACCTGTGAGATGTACCTTTAATCATTTATAAATATGTGAAAATAACGTGTTAAATGATACAAGTTCAGTTAAATCATGTTACACCTATAATATTAATAAAATGTGGTCTTTGTGTAAACAGATATACAAGAAGTGAAACAATTGAATAACTCGTCAGAATATGTTTCAAACACAATGTTGCTCAAACAAATGATAAAAATACTAGCCCAAAGATTAGATTGATTTACTTCTCAGTGCCTTATTTTGATAATTTACTTGAATTGTATCAGTTAGCTAAAATTCTAGCCTTTTTATAGATGTGTTAAATGATACAAGTCAAGTTAAACCCTTCATTAAAATACCAATTCATTGTGTAAATGAATACAAGTATTAGAAAAATACTTAAGGTTTATAAAACTTTTTCATAATTATGAATTTACTTGTAAATAAGGCACAGATATATCAAAATTATAAAGAAGCTGTGAACTTGACTACTAAAAAATGGCAGAGATCAATTTTACGCAGGTATCACAATAAGCAATGTAAACCTACTCAGTACAAAACATAAGATCACAACCACTGTGTGAATCCTAAAAAATCAAAAAGAATCAATCATAACAAAATTATACAACACACACTTGCACTTTAAACACATTAAAGGCAGTAATTTTAATCTATGAGATGGGCAAATCGTCGAAAAAATTCAAGAGAATAAAAAAGTAAGCATGTCCTGAAAAATATACTGATCAGTAGATGGACTAAAGCTATATTATAACATAGTTTTAACAATGAGATTAAATAGCAAAATCCTTATAGTAGATCTTAAAATTACTCATACTCAGAATCATCATCATTGTCCGGAGCAGAGTCTTTGACATCATTCTTGTGGCACAGACTTCTGTGCTTTATTTATGAGAGCGCTCATAATACTCATAAATAAAGCACAGTAAATCTAATAGATCCTTCTACTTTTGGATTGAAATTATAATCTTGAAGTGGTAGGCTTTCAGTACTTACTTATTTATTGTTATCATATCGCAAGCTTTATCCCGCTTAGAACAATCTATATCCACGTACCTACTCAACATTCTTGAATTATTTTTTAAAAGATAGACGGGATATGTTTTCTTTGACATACAAAACAGATCAAATATTGCACCACAGAAACTTTTCATTGTCTGTATTGGTTTTTGTAACAATATAGCATTGTTTAAAAAAAAAATGAAACATAAAAACACATCATGAGTAATCTCGATAACAGTAATTTTTGCAGCTGTCCGCACTGGCTGGTACCAATCTCTTGGCAGGTGAATATAATACTTGTGTGCTTCTTCTTACCCTCAATTTTTCTTTCAACTAACTCTTGGTGTTTGTCAGCCTCCATGTGAGTATGACGGTCATACTTAATCGTAAATTTGTCGTACCCACTAGAAATCATGTTAAATAGATTGTAATTGTAGTGATGTATGGTCAAATTGAAGGTCCAAAAGTTGTCACTTGTATGCGTCGATCTATGGCGAGTTCAGACGTGAATAAATTCCCTCAAGGCTGCTGCGACACTAACGCCCGTGCATCTTCGCTAAAGATATATGAATAACGGCTTAACTTTTTTGCTAACTTTATGATTAAGCTTATTTTTATAAGCGACTTTTGTAAATTGCTTCTAAACTTATCTGCTTTTTTAACTAACAAAACTTTTAACTTTTTACCAGCAGTAATTTGGTTTGGTCATCAACTTTTTGATTGTGCAACCAGTATGCTTACTTACTGTGATAAAAATAAGGTTAAATTTCGTGAAAATCACTAAACGAAAAGTGGTTGTCTTTGTAAGTTTGTTTATCAGCTTAACTTAAACAGTCTGTTTAATTAACTGCTATTCGTTTAAACACCCATCTATATCTCCAACCCCGCATCACTTTGTCATGTGAGCACTTGTATCATTTAGCACATCTTTTTATATATAAAAATATGATGATTTGGTTTGAGGTTTAGATACTATTCATATTATATTAACTCACAGTTAAAAATTTATTTGTGTAGAATGATGTAAGTCGAGATATATCACTTATCACATTAGTTAGACACACATTTAGATTTGGATTTGTAGGTACATGTTGAATTGTACCCTAAACAGTATTGAAAAAAATCGGTTCAAAATGATATGACTCTACCTATATCGAAATTCACGATACATATCCTGAAAAAATAATTGTGCAAATGAATATAATCGCTCTTATACCACGAAGCACGAAAAACAATGCGTGGAGCCATTACTCAACGGGGTTACAACTTGACATATATCTATATTCACAATTTATTTGCCAAAATCCTGTCAGTTATATCACTTTGCACCAAATTATCTCCGAACCTATAGCAGATAGAAGAACGTGAGTTAGACCCAAAAATTCTACAATTTTTTCTGATCATTTCTATGTAAAAATCTCAAAAAGGGTACAACTCGAGATACATCACTCATCACAGGAGGCACAGATATATATATTTATTGAATGTGTCTCACAAGGCTTACGGTCTTGTGTTTCACGAAAAGTTAATATTTGTAGTCACAGGACTTAAAAAATCATCACAGAGTGTTAGTTTTTCCTGTTGTTTTAAAATATGTACTCATAACTCGAAAGTTACATAACAAATACTTTGTTAAATATTTTTCTGATAACTGTCATGACTTGGCCCATCGCACGTTTTCGGCCTGACGAGTTCTGGGACACCCTGTATTCTGTATAATAAAAAATTTAAGAAATTAGGAAACAGGAACATCTTCGGACTCTTTGATCTTGCTTTCCGACTTATGGACACTATGTACAGATATATCAACTGCAATTTTCATCTTCAGAGATAGAACCCGCGACATCTTGCATCATCAGATAAATCTACCAGCCATTGCCGTATCTGTTTTTCTTGAATCCTATTGACTAATAAAAGAGAAAAAAGAAGACAAAAATATCTAAATTATGTTATTCAAAAGAATAATACACTATGATAAGTAAAAACAAATAAATATGTATGCGTAAAAACAAAAAATAAAAACTTACCCTATGCCAAAAATATTACGTAATTGGTCGCATGGGGTCAGCATCCAAGAGTGCAGCGACGCGTGCATACGAGTTGGTCGTCTGTATGCAACGGAGTTGCTTACAGTGCGGGGAGGTAGGAAGCTAGAAAGAGCGCTGTCGCGTTCTAAACACTCAAACATATTTTTTTTTCGACTAGAAATTGGCTTGACCCCATGCGCCTAATTAAGGGTTATATATAAGCCCTAATTTTTATAACGTATATATACATGTATGCATAGTACATACATGTATTTTAGTTAATTGACCTCTGATCCATGTGGCCAGACGCCTAGGAGCATAACGGTTATAATTTGTGATATACACCACTATTTTGTAATTACCAGAAAGAAAAAATGACGATATTGGCTGCTGATACTGAACACATCCACGCATAAAAAAATTAAAGTCCTAAACAAATATTTTTAAATAACCACAATTTTAATTCAAATTTTGATAAACGATTCAACAAGCAAAAATAAAATCATTCATAAACGCTAAATACCAAGCGGAACCGAACAGCGTAATTTTTTTTCTCTAGTACTACGTAACTAATATGTCCATATTTTTTTGCAGGATTTCTGAAATTTTTTACATCTAATAACTTTGTCATTTTGTCAAAAATTCTGATTGCACATTCATAATGTTCTACCCCTACTACATTGCCTTTTTTTTTGGTAGTTACAAAATAGTAGTATAATATTAGTGATTTTGTAGACTTGGTAGAAACACTGGTCAGTGCGGCATTTTTACTTCTACATGAAGTAAAAATGTCGTGAAAAAATAAATAAATTAATATACAGTATGTTTTAATACATATGGTACACTCTAAAACCTATAGTACCTAAATTGCAGTAAGATATCTCTAACTTGTTTTTCAGGTTCTTTATAAATATAATTAAAAGTTTACTGATTTGCTCATTAGTTGAAGCTAAAAAGAGAGTTATGTTTCTTCGATATGTATTTGTTCATATTTAGATATTGTCGTTACATCCGAATTTGGCAAATGATATATCGTTTTATGGTATTTAATTTAAAATGAAGAGCACTCGAGAAGATATAAGAGTAATGAATTGAAAAAAGGATTATGATGTCGTGTTGAGTATCAAATGAAAGGGATAACTAACTTACCTACTTACTTTTTAAGGGCGTACTTCTATGTGGGATGACCGAAGTCGCTACTTCAAGGGATGTGACCGGCGCAAAATATATATTAAGAAGAAGGAGCATGCTATGCATGTAACGATAACAAATGAATCTTATTAATATTCAATGAAATTCTGTTGTAATGGCTGGTTTGTGAACCTTTAAAGTAAAAAAAAAAAAAAAAAAACGCGAACGGCTTCTTCGAGTTGTCGAGTGAATAACGTAACGTGCCTTCCGGGGCCTCTATGCGCAGATGCGGCCGCGGAGTCGGAGGCGACGCCTCGCGCCTGGCGCTCGCAGCCGGCCGCGCCCGCGCCCGCGCCTGCAGCCGGGGGGGGGGCGGGGGCGGGGGACGAGCTGTCCGCCGCCGACATGGACGCGCTCATCAGCTACTCGCAGCCGACGCGCGCTGACGATCTGCTGCTCGCCGCCACGCAGGACGTGAGTACCCGCGCCGTGCGGGGCGGGGCGGGGAGGGAGGGGGGAGGCGGGTGACGCGGACCTCGGTAACGTGCGTGCGCTCTGTTGTCAGGGTGCTGGCGGGGCCGGCGGGGCGTGGGCGCGGCTGACGCGCGTGCGGGTGGCGGGCGCGCGGGACGCGGCGCTGCAGGGGGCCGCGCGCGCGCTGTGCGCCGCCGGCATGCCCGCCGCGGTGCGCGCCGACCGAGCCACGGTCAGTACCACGACCACGCGGACAACGGACGAGAGGAGGCAACGGTAGTAGTTGGCTGTTAACGGATGGTTGTCCGATTGCAGCTGACCGTGGAGTGCGGCGCCGACGTGCAGATGCGAGCGTGGCCCGTGCCGGCGCCGGCGCCCGCGGGGGAGGCGCAGGGGCAGGGGGAGGGGACGCTGCTGGAGTTCCGGCGCGCGCGCGGCTGCGGACTCGCCTTCCAGCGCCGCTTCCGCGACGTGCGCCGCATGCTGGCCGCGGCGCACGTCGCGGACGCAGAGCCCATGGACGTGCTCTGACGTCTGCCGTGCCCTGCCTGTGGCTGTCTGCACGCAGGGCCCATGGACGTGCTCTGCCGTCTGCCGTGCCCTGCCTGTGGCTGTCTGCACGCAGGGCCCATGGACGTGCTCTGCCGTCTGCCGTGCCCTGCCTGTGGCTGTCTGCACGCAGGGCCCATGGACGTGCTCTGCCGTCTGCCGTGCCCTGCCTGTGGCTGTCTGCACGCAGGGCCCATGGACGTGCTCTGACGTCTGCCGTGCCCTGCCTGTGGCTGTCTGCACGCAGGGCCCATGGACGTGCTCTGCCGTCTGCCGTGCCCTGCCTGTGGCTGTCTGCACGCAGGGCCCATGGACGTGCTCTGCCGTCTGCCGTGCCCTGCCTGTGGCTGTCTGCACGCAGGGCCCATGGACGTGCTCTGCCGTCTGCCGTGCCCTGCCTGTGGCTGTCTGCACGCAGGGCCCATGGACGTGCTCTGCCGTCTGCCGTGCCCTGCCTGTGGCTGTCTGCACGCAGGGCCCATGGACGTGCTCTGCCGTCTGCCGTGCCCTGCCTGTGGCTGTCTGCACGCAGGGCCCATGGACGTGCTCTGACGTCTGCCGTGCCCTGCCTGTGGCTGTCTGCACGCAGGGCCCATGGACGTGCTCTGCCGTCTGCCGTGCCCTGCCTGTGGCTGTCTGCACGCAGGGCCCATGGACGTGCTCTGCCGTCTGCCGTGCCCTGCCTGTGGCTGTCTGCACGCAGGGCCCATGGACGTGCTCTGACGTCTGCCGTGCCCTGCCTGTGGCTGTCTGCACGCAGGGCCCATGGACGTGCTCTGACGTCTGCCGTGCCCTGCCTGTGGCTGTCTGCACGCAGGGCCCATGGACGTGCTCTGCCGTCTGCCGTGCCCTGCCTGTGGCTGTCTGCACGCAGGGCCCATGGACGTGCTCTGACGTCTGCCGTGCCCTGCCTGTGGCTGTCTGCACGCAGGGCCCATGGACGTGCTCTGACGTCTGCCGTGCCCTGCCTGTGGCTGTCTGCACGCAGGGCCCATGGACGTGCTCTGCCGTCTGCCGTGCCCTGCCTGTGGCTGTCTGCACGCAGGGCCCATGGACGTGCTCTGCCGTCTGCCGTGCCCTGCCTGTGGCTGTCTGCACGCAGGGCCCATGGACGTGCTCTGCCGTCTGCCGTGCCCTGCCTGTGGCTGTCTGCACGCAGGGCCCATGGACGTGCTCTGCCGTCTGCCGTGCCCTGCCTGTGGCTGTCTGCACGCAGGGCCCATGGACGTGCTCTGACGTCTGCTTTCAGTGCCTGATTACGTTACGTTGTGCCTTGACTGAATCAGTTTTTAAATAAAATGAAATCATATTGATACCTAAGTACCATGCCTTGTTTCTCAACATCACGTTTTCAAACCAAACTGTAAGTTATCACGTCGCAAAGTAGACTCGTTCAAATGTCTTAAGGCGTGCGCACATCTAACGCGATGGCGATCAGTGTAACCATAATTCTCTCGAGTTAAACGCTGTCAAATATGATTGACAGCGTTTCACTGATCGCCATCGTCATATTGTGACGCAGGGCTTCAACATCAACTCTCATCACAAAGCAAACTAGACCACACACGAGAGAGTAGTGCGTGTAATAAGAACCAGATCGTCACAAGTTCTGAAACCTAATATCAATATATTATTGGCATACCAGCGAGGCTCAATTCTTCTGGCCAAGACTAAGTAAGGACCTACATTACATACCTAAATTCATGAGGAAGCGTAGGTGCTACATTAAAACAATTCATAATATCTAGTAAAAATGTATTTTTACAAAAGTGGTATTAATAAGTAGGTACTGTCAGCATCAGAAAGTTGATGACAAAGTATTGTATCGCAAGGATCACTTTGAAACGTCATAAAGCTAAGGTGCCAGTTCCACGCGAGTACGGTAATAGCTTCCCATCAGGTGGGCTTGTTTGTCTTTGAAGTATTTAAAAAAATTAGGTACGCGGTCACGTGACCTGTAAGACACGGCTCGAGTTGCGGTGGACGATCATGACCCGTTATTGCGTGATCATTTGCGACCTTCATTATGACAGATTTGTGTACATTAAAAGTAGTTAAAAATATAAATTACAAAGCATGGGCATGTACCTACCTACCCAGCACAGACACAGGTAACATAAACACGGTACTTGATTGAATACTCGTGTACGTAGTGGAGGTTCACTATCACACACAACACTCACCTACATCACATACCTACTGCCACTTGCTACTGGCTATCCTTAGTAAGTATTGTTCATTTGTTAAACATCAATATTGATAATAATAAATCATGAATGGTAGCCCTCCAGACTCCAGACGGGTGTTGTGTTGGAGGGCGTCCAGGAGGCTCCTAGCTAGGAGCTAGTGCGGCCGGTGCGGTGCCAGTGACCAGTGACTCAGGTAGGCCGACGATGGTCAAATGGTCAACAGTAACGGGAAGTATGTATCCAGACCTTTATCGTGTTCGGGCGAGATTTATACAGCGTGAGGGATAATTTGATTTTTCATTTATAAAACATGTTTAATACTATCATTGACAGCCCTCACAGCTCAGTGGTAGTGGTGATAGCTCTGGCTTCTGCGCTGAAGGCCGTGGGTTCGATCCCCACCTTCATTGTTTGTTCTATGTCTGGGTGATATAATACTTATAGAAAAACTTATACGTTTACTACTTATACATTAGCACTAGCTTATCGTCGAGGACTTTCATTCGTTACTGGCTGGTGGGTAGTGTAGGAGACACTACGCCACACTACACTACGCCGCATCACCCTACGCCACGCCACACTACGCCACGGCACAGCATACAGCGTGCATCAGCGCAGATGCAACAGGTCGATGCAGCTCGAAGGAACATTACTTATAATGTTTTCGCCTTCTCTAGTAGTTCGTTAATAAATTTCTGTAAACAAAAAAAACATTTGATTAATAAGTCATTTATTTCAGATAGGTATGATAATCCATACTTATTACAATTAACGGGAAACACATATTATAAACTAGCGATTCGCCCCGGCCTCGCACGGGTCGCTAGTAGCAAAATTTATGTAAGTATAACTAGCGGCACATAACTTGAGCGGTGAGCGATACGCGCTGCGCATGCGTCGTAGTGTGCCATGTCGCGTACACTGTGTGTGGATGTGTGCAGAGCGTGCTATTGGTACAGAGAGCGGAGTGCGGCTGGAGAGCCAATCAGCGCTACGCACGCCCGCCCTTCATCCCGCGAGCCCCCCGCAGGTATCTTATTTTTGACTTCTGCGCAATAACGGTCATCGCTCAAGTTATGTGCCGCTACCTATACATATATACAAAAATTAACTAAAACTTTGTACCTACTAACAAGCGCACGCACGAAATGTTTTTAAATTATCCTTTAGGTTCCCACTTCTGGGAAAAGATCTCTCTCCCCCAAAACCTTAACTAAACTACTCATAATACTCATAGGCCTACCCTATGAGTATTATGAGTAGTTTAGTTACTCATAATAGGGAGGTTTTGGGATTTTGTTAAGATAAACAAAACATTTTAAGATGTTTAGGTTAGGTACTTTAAAAATCTATGAGGTAAATAAAACCAGGAGCTAAAGAAATGAAGGAGCCTGACTGCCAATAAATAATTGTGGATTTGCGACGCAGTTTGTGACGGCTGAATGAACGTCGCTAACTCTGAAAAGCACAACAAGTCTGCTGCGTCACGGTACGAGATTAGAACGAGGCGAGCATGACATGTAGTCTGCCCTTAGTGGGACATCGGGAGGACCGACTGTAACAGTGGCCGTGGCTGCTAGGAGGAACTTACTGATTTACATCCCCTTACATCTCTTACACTCTAGTCTACACCCTCAGTACTACACTGTACAAGTACTACTATAGGTACTAAGTTAGTAAGTAGTAGCCACTTCATATTGTTTGGGGATGTCAAGTGCAAGTGGAGGCGGCTTATGCAGCACCAGGTTGGAACCAGCTGCCTAGGACAGTGATGAGGGGAGTAGCCTGAGGTACGTCCAGCACTTATATTTCTAACGTTATTTTAAAATAATGGATAGGCTGCCCGCCGAGCTAGGCTCCTAAGAAATATTATGTAATAATTTGCAACTAATTAGATTTTGTCAAGGTCAGGTCAGGCCAGGCCAGGCCAGGTGGACTAGATACTCACGATAACATCCTTCTGAGGTTTTTTGGCATCTGCTAGTAGTTTCTGTAAATAAAATAGTTGCATGAAAACCAATTTACATGTTAATTAGCGATATACTTACTAACTCTATAGGTACCTACTTAAACAGGTAACGGAAACACCAGAGAATAAGCTGTTCCGATCCGATGCGCGCACTGTACCTACTGTGTTGGTACCTACCGGCACAGCAGGTACAGTGCGCGCATCAGACCTCTGAAGTTAGGAACTACCGCCAACCGCACATACACAAACTTTTTCAAGAGTAACATCCCGTTTAAAAGTTTGTTTTTAAAAATGTTATTATCTAGTGCATCTACGTATGGATTTATATTAAAGTATTTCCAATCATTCTGCTTGTTTGCTAGTGCGCTTCTCCCGTCCAGCACCACTACACTACACTAGAGGAGGCACAGAGCACAGAGCACTACTGCCGGCATGCGGCATGCGGCATGCGGCATGCGGCATGCGGCATGCGGCATGCGGCATGCGGCATGCGGCATGCGGCATCATGCTGGAGGGCACGCAGCACACCCACAACCACAAGCCTCCATGTACACTCGCGGTATGAAAATGTTCGTCACCTTAATTTGTGACGTTAACTTATCGGTGTATTCTGTCTATTCAAAAGGTAGTATGTGATCGTGATACGTTGAACAAATCAAGTTGAAAATCGACGAAAATTTTCATTCCGCCATTATACAATACAGTACTAATGACGACGTGGACTCGATACTTGACGCACTACGCGCTCGCCAAGCACCACCACAAGAAACCACACGACATGGCGATCCAGCCACTTCATACACTACCAGACTACCACCGCATCCAATAATCCTGCTGAATGTACCGCCAACTTGTGTCACAAGGGGGATGCTTCTGGTGTATAGTTACAAGGGCGTGTGTGTGAGGGTGTAGTGTTGTGCGTTTCCATGATTCTCCCAGTCTCTTAAGAGTCTGATAAGCACAGAGGGAAGCCTACCCCGAGGTGTGTGTGTGTATGTGTGTGTGCCTCACCGCGAGGTGCTTGCGGCGCTGCTCGTCGGAGTCCATGTCCAGCAGCTCGTCGATGTCCACCTCCTTCTCCGCACCCGCGCCCGCGCCCGCACCCGCACCCGCCGGCTGCGGAAACCATCACACCTCAGTCCGAGTGGAAGTACAAGCGCACAGTCCCTGCGTCATGGTCGCGGCGTCATGCGTCACCTCGAGGCGCCGGCGCCGGCTACGAACGCGCCCTGACCATTTTCAAATGAGTACCACGATGTCTCAGGCAGGAGTTACGGTTTAAGATCTTTATTATTAATTCTCTTAAGATTAAAAATCGCTTACGAGAACTAAAACAATGTTATACAAATGGGTGTTCGATTCGGGCTAAACAAAACAGATGTGGGTAGATTTGAAAAAATATTGTGAACGAAATAATGTTTAAATGGGGCCGGTTCACACTAGGTGATTTTGTTACTCTAATTTCGACAAAAAAGTATCACTCATCGGTACAGTCTTTTAAAATGTGGCGTTTAAGTAGTAATTTAAAGTGGGATAATGTATTTGATTCCTTAATGGTTTTAGGTAAAGCGTTATACAACTGTGCCCCCTCAAACATAACATTCTTCTTGCCATAATTAGTTTCAAAGTGTAACAGCGTATTAGTAGATTGTTATACAAGGGCAGTAAGTGAGCTTTTGCAGAACAAGATCCTTTTTGGCGCCCGTGCGAGCCATCTCGCAAAGGGCGCTAATGGATCGAGTGTACCCGAGATATTTAGATGCCCGAGCGAGCAAAGCGAGCGAGGGCAAATATAGTTCGAGGGTGCAATAGCTACTTATGACCGAGGTAAGCATTCTACTTTACATCATTCATGCGAGGTAAATTTTTAACTAGCTGATGGAACAAACATATGGCCCACCTGATGTTAAGTGGTAACCATTGCCTATAGCAAAGCATTGCCTCGTAGGTCAAGCACGTCAGGAACGTGCCCTACAATGCACTGCCCTACGGCCATCAACTTGAGGCATACGGATGTTCAGCCTCACGTGTCAGTGATTTCACCGGCACCCATACCCTTCAACTCGAAACACAGCAATGCTGCTTTTCGGCAGAAATAGGCTTACAATACAACAATAACACAACATTTATACGGGTATGACAAAATGCAATTCTAATTTGAGAAAAATAAAATTACAATAATAATATAAGTATTATTATAATTACACTATTAATTTTATTAAAATTAATAGTAAAATATTTGTACCGGTATCTGCTAAAACAGTCGTAGACGCACACTTATGCACACACATCTGTGAGCTACTAAGGAGCTACTATATCTTTTCAGTAAAAAGTTAACATATCATTTTGTAAGAAAAGAGATTGTTTCACCAAGGAGGTTTGCATAGCTCTTGAACTGTAATGAACCATCACCAAGGAGGTTTGCAAAGCTCTTGAACTGTAATGAACCAATACGTATCAAGCATAGTGAGACGGTAAAAGTGATTTGAAAATGGAACGCATTTACAATGCACTGGGCTGCACACGCCTACTTACACAGCCTCTTTGCGCTAAAGAAAATCCTATTTACTGAGCATGTATGATGTAAAATAGTATTACCGTGGCGGCGGCGGCGGAGGGAGGCGGTGGCTCGTACAGCCGCTGCAGCTCGTCGTAGAGCCACATCTCGACGGCGAGTCGCTTGCGGATGAGCGCCATTTGATGGCTGCCGTACTTCGCCGTCAGAAATTTTTCACGGCGCTCCTTCACCTTCAACAAACGACAATCAACACAATAAATACAAATATGCAAGCTTTTGCATGCCTGCATATCCTGGCTGGGTGTGGAATAAGTTTGCTTTTTATTTCAATGCTAACATACATTTATTGTCCGCTATGAACAAGGTATCTACAGCTACGCTCGAGTCGGTCACAGTCCGCGTCGGGCTACTCCATGGATTTGGCTACTCACTTCTCCCTTATCACTGAAGTTGACATGCAGGCCCGACTTGGCGGGCGAGAGCGCGGCGCGGGCCCCCCCTCCCCCTCCCCCCGCGGCATACCCCCCCGCACCCGCGCCTACAGTCCCGCCGCACTCCATGGCGGCGGCGGCGGGCGCTGCGGGCTGCCCCGCGCTGCTGGCGCCTGCGCCGGCGCTGCGGCTCTGGAACACGGACGCGCTATGTTAGCCAGCTCTCTGGAACCTTTCATCTATCGCAACCAACTTTTGACAAGTAGAACCTTAGTACTCATCAAATAAATGTTTTGGAGCCCCTAGTCTGGTTAAAGAAGTAAACTTAACTTGACAAATTGTTGGAAGTGGGCGGCAAAAGTTTTTAAATCTATATCTATACTTTTCTGACAGACTTTTCTAAAATTTTAGATTGTGCCTAAATGTTTAAGAAAAGAATGCTCCTAAACATTCATAAATGTTCTAACATTCTGTAATGATCAAGAATAATCAAATTAATTCAAAGACATTAGAATAGTCGCTCATCATCTAAAATGCTCCTAAACATTCTAGAATGTTTTTAACCATTTTGGAATGATCTAGAATAATAAAATTCTCAGAGAAAGCCGGGCTTTGCTGCTAGTACATATATAAACAGCAAGTGTGTGTACATGCATGGTTTTCTCTATCACCTCCAACTAGGATCTACTCCCCGTTGTCGGAGTTGAGACGGAAGGATACGGTGGTTCTAGCCGGTTAGAGCCAAGACCATTCTCTATTTTGTGATGGAGTGCAAATGCAAATCCAATCTGCTTCTGGCCAATTCCAATTCTCAGAATAGGTTATACATAGGTACCTATGAACGGAACGGTGGCTATAGATGGTGGGGTGACTTAGCCCTGATATTGATCAACTATGGGTGCCTGGTCTGGTAGGCATTGGTACATCCTACTTTGGTTTTTTAGGCACATTCATTCAGGTGGATATTATTCACTTGGGTATCTACCTACTACCCTTCCTAACAAGGATCTAATAAAGGTAGGTACATGAATCATAAATTAGGTTAAAGACCGGAGCTCGAAAAAATGGTTGGTTCATGACGGGAGTTTTCAATATTCAACCACCAGGCAGACGAGGTAACTAATAGATATAGACAATCCTTTATTTTCTTCCGAGCACACAACATACAAAACATGAATGGAGTAGTCATAGTGGACAACTTTACGGAGATCGCGCTGAGGGCAGAGCGCGGTCACTGCCCCCGGCGGCGGCGGCGGCCACCACTCGAGCGCGAAGCTGATGACTAGACCTCTACGCTAGTCAACAGGCAGCTGCTGACAGTACAAACACAAGCAACGCGGAGGAGAGAAGATCGCTACACTCAATATCAGCAGCGACCGACAAATCCAACAATGATGCTTACATCACACATACACACAGCACATGCGGACGTACCACGCGACCGACGTGCTGTACTATCTATTGGATAGAAAGAAGGAGAACTTATTAAATGCCCTGATCTATTATTGCCGATTACGCGATATTATCGGTCGCAGCCGGAGAGAGAACACGACACGATACGGACGCAGGGCAGTCAGTTGAGCGAACTGATGTGATGGATGAGATGAATGATGAATTGATGATTGATGACATTTTTTTTTTTTTTTTTTAAATTTTGTGCTGGCTTGGATTCAAAGTCCTTCCGCCAAGTCCTATATGTTTTTCAGATTTTATTTTGACACTTTATTCACTTTCACTCATGTTTGTTTTTGATTGACACGCACTTAAAATTTTTCATATGTCAGCAATGTCAGTTTTTGCATGATTTTTGTAATTACAAATTGTTTTCACAGAGTTTCCACAGTGTTGACCACATATTTATATAGAGATCCAAACAGATCTGCATTAGTTAAAAGTTCTTGGAGACGGCGGGGAACGTCAGGGTTTATTTCCAGTAATGATTGATGAAGCTAGCTCAGTGTTGCCAGTGGCAGATAGTCAAATATAACATGACACAGCAGCTCAAAAAGTAACATCCTAATATTCACAAGATATTACCATAAAATTTTGTGGAAAACGACACAATACTTTATTGGGGCGGTTTACTACAAAAAAACTAAAATAAGTTTCCTGTCCATTTATTAAACTCGTTGATTACTGGAAAATATTTTTACAATTAAGTAGGTATATTGAGTCGTGTAACCTTGAGAGGGTCAAAAGTAACTTTCTGGCAACGCTGAGCTGGCCGGCTGGCTCTGTAGAGCCAAAAGGTAACTGAAGATAACTGAACTGAAGCTGACTGAAGGGCGCTAGTGTAGCTCGCTCGGAGTCGCTCGACACCGCAACCCTCCCACTCACATTGACTGGCACACTGACAGTGACAGGACAGGGCAGATGGCAGTGGCCACACACAGTGGTCACCGTGTCAGTGTCAGTCATGTATGGCAGTGACAGCTCAAAACTGCTTTAACCGACATCAAATAAAAAACGAGAAGGTTCTCAATTCGATTTCGGTTGTACCTATTTCATTATTTTCTTGAATCAGCTCAAATATCGGCTAGCGTGATATTATTTGATAACCAATGATCGGATTCTCGGGTGCAGAAACCGGGATGTCATTACGTAAACTTAAATAGGGTACAACACAGGCGACTCTCCATACAAACGTAGTCCCCTATTTCCTCCCTGGATAATGCCTCTAGACTCTAGAGGCATTATCCAGGGAGGAAATAGGGGACTACAAAATGGTTTCAAAATGGTTACTCTAGAGTATAGAGTAACCATTTTGAAACCATTTTGTACCATTTTGAAGAAAATATCACCTCCAATTTATATTTCATATAAATCATATGAGGGTCATATTTTCTTTATCAATAAGTTTCTGAAAAAAAAGCAGCCAAGTGCGAGTCGGACTCGCCCATGAAGGGTTCCGCAGCACGACGAACTACAAAAACCTTTATATTATGTTACTTGATGTAACAAAATAAGGTTCTTGTAGTTCGTCGAAAGGTAAATTGCGGTTTACGGTTTATGACGTATAAAAAAAAAACTACTGACTAGATTTCGTTCAAACCAAATATCGTTGGAAGTTTGCATAGTAATGTACAACATATATTTTTTTAGTTTTATCATTCTCTTACTTTAGAAGTTAGAGGGGGGGGGACCAACTTTTTTCCACTTTGGAAGTGTCTCTCGCGCAAACTATTCAGTTTAGAAAAAAACGATATTAGAAACCTCAACATCATCTTTGAAGACCTATTCATAGATACCCCACACGTATGGGTTCGATGAAAAAAAAATTTTTGAGTTTCAGTTTCAAGTATGGGGACCCCCAAAATTTATAGTTTTTTTTTATTTTTATGTAAAAAAACTTAATGCGGTTCACAGAATACATCTACTCGCCAAGTTTCATCAGTCTAGCTCTTACGGTTTCGGAGAAAAATGGCTGTGACATACGGACGGACAGACAGACAGACAGACAGACAGACAGACAGACAGACATGACGAATCTATAAGGGTTCCGTTTTTGCCATTTGGCTACGGAACCCTAAAAAGGAAAACATACGAGCACGTATTATAGCAGATCTGGATTATATGAGCAAAAATAAAATAAAATAAAATAAAATAAAATAAAATAAAATAAAATAAAATAAAATAAAATAAAATAAAATAAAATAAAATAAAATAAAATAAAATAAAATAAAATAAAATAAAATAAAATAAAATAAAATAAAATAAAATAAAATAAAATAAAATAAAATAAAATAAAATAAAATAAAATAAAATAAAATAAAATAAAATAAAATAAAATAAAATAAAATAAAATAAAATAAAATAAAATAAATAAAATAAAATAAAATAAAATAAAATGAAATAAAATGAAATGAAATAAAATGAAATAAAATAAAATAAAGTAAAATAAAGTAAAGTAAAATAAAGTAAAATAAAATAAAATAAAATAAAATAAAATAAAATAAAATAAAATAAAATAAAATAAAATAAAATAAAATAAAATAAAATAAAATAAAATAAAATAAAATAAAATAAAATAAAATAAAATAAAATAAAATAAAATAAAATAAAATAAAATAAAATAAAATAAAATAAAATAAAATAAAATAAAATAAAATAAAATAAAATAAAATAAAATAAAATAAAATAAAATAAAATAAAATAAAATAAAATAAAATAAAATAAAATAAAATAAAATAAAATAAAATAAAATAAAAAAAAATCGGTTATCTGTAAAGGCGGTTTACAGACGATAGTTGAACGTGATAACGTCATAAAAAAATACACAGATGTCGAACGCTGCCGAACGCGGAGGCCGATTGTGCCTCTTTGTCGCTCGTTCCGCGCTCTCGCTTGCACTTGAGCGCCTCAGAGCGAGGTAACGCCGCATGAGTCATGTTTTTTCGTGCGTGCAGCCGGCTCCATCGAATTATAAGACGTTGTCACGTCAAAAATAAGAACTGGTTATTTAAAAAAAAACACGAGTGCAAGTGTTTTCGTAGTCCTTTAGTTCCAAAACTCGACAATAGATGGCGTTCTCTGTGAAACCCTTGAGTTCTCAGGTTCTCACAGAGCTTAGTTTTTGCTTCATCTAAATATCTTGGGTACACTTAGAGATGGGTTTTTGCCTAGGCATTTATGGACGTATTGAGTAAATGCCGAGTAAACGTCCATTTACGCCCAGTAAACGTCCCAAAACAGGGCGGATATATTTTTATTGTAAAATATCGCAAAATTCAAAAATTATGACACAATGCTAAGTTCAAATGACTAAAAAGGTTTTTTTTAAGTTAATCTATAATCATCATCAGGCTGAAGAAGTCCACTGCTGGACATAGGCCTCCCCTTCACATTTCCAGGAAGAACGATTCTGAGCCCTTTCCATTCACCGACTTCCTGCGATCTTAACAATGTCGTCAGGCCATGTGGTGGGTGGGCGCCCTACTTTTCGTCTTCCGGTTCGTGGTCGCCATTCGAGAACCTTTATTCCCCAACGGTTGTCGGTTCTTCGAGCTAAATGACCTGCCCATTGCCACTTCAATTTACTAATTCTAAGAGCTATGTAGGTGACCTTGGTTCTTCTACGGATATCCTCATTTCTGATTCTATCACGTAGTGAAACTCCCAGCATAGCTCTCTCTATATATAGCTCGTTGCGCGACTTTGAGCTTGTGTACGAGCCCAATAGTTAGCGACCACGTCTCAGTTCCGTAAGTCATCACTGGCAAGAAGCACTGATTAAAGACTTTTGTCTTGAGGCGTTGCGGTACCTGCGACAAGATGTGGCGCAATTTCCCGACGCTGCCCATCTGAGTTGGATTCGTCGGCTGACCTCTTTGTCGAAGTTGGCTCTACCTAATTGGATCGTTTGACCCAAATTAACATGAGCATTAGACATGATTTTTGTCTTGGTCATGTTCATTTTTTTAGACCCACCTGTTGGGAGACAATTTTGAGGTCTCTGAGCATTGTGCCTTCCAGCGACTCCGCCATTATGACTATTTAGTCATAATGGCGGAGTTGCTGGAAGACTGGAAGACGTCGGTAAATCGAAGGTGAGTGATGAATTCGCCGTTGATGTTAATGCCATACCTTGTCCAGGACACGAGCTTGAAAATATCCTCCAGTGCCGAGGTGAACAGTTTCGGAGATATGACATCCCCCTGTCTCACCCTTTTTTGCATGTGGATTGGATTTGTACTCTGGTCCTGAAGTTGGATAAACATTGCGGCATTCCTGTAGATACATTTCAACACTTCGATATACCGATAGTCAATTTGACACCGCTGGAGCGACTGTAGCACTGCCCAGGTTTCGACTGAATCGAAGGCTTTCTCATAGTCCACAAACGCTAAGCAAAGTGGCCGATTATACTCCTCAGTCTTCTGTAAAATCTGCTGTAGCGTATGGATGTGGTCTATGGTGCCTTTCCGGAACCCGGCTTGTTCGGGAGGCTGAAAGTCATTGAATCATCGAGCCAGACGATTGGTAACTACTTTCGAAACAGCTTATAGACGTGGCTAAGATAGTCAGATAGTCTCATCAGAGAGATGGGCCTATAGTTCTTTAAGAGGGTGTTATTACCCTTCTTGGAGAAGAGCACCACTACGCTCCTGCCCCACGCTTCAGGCGTCGTACCCTCGAGGATGACAGAATTAAAAAGCTTCTGAAGAACCTCAAGTATCGGCGTTCCGCCTGCTTTCAGAAGATCTGTCGTTATTCCGTCTTCCCCCGGTGTCTTGTTACTCTTTAGCTGCTTGAGAGCCGTTCGGATCTCATATAGGCTGACGAAAGTAGCGACTTCCTAATTCAACTGAATAGTGGCTGTGCAAAAGCTTTTTGAAGATGGGTAGAGATATCACTTTTCTGATATCAATAGGAAGAGAGTTCCAAATACGGATAGCTTGTACAGTGAATAAGTGCTTATAGAAAGAATAAGAGTGGACAGGAAGTTGTAGAGTTTCAGAAGACCGTAAGGTACGAGAGTTAGAAAGATTTAGGTATTCAAAGCGTTGAGATTAGTTTAACTTTTAGATAAGGGGGGTGGAGGGGTTAAACATGAAACTGTACAAGAAGGAAAGGAGACGAGTATTCCTGCAAAAACGAATAGGCAACCACTTAAGCTTATTACAAAAATCGGAAACATGGTCATATTTGCGTAAACCAAATATGAACCTAATGGAGAAGCAATGGTCAAGCATCAACTTCTACATCCAGAATATTTGAATTAAACCTGACTTTATTATGATAGTACAGTATGGAGCAGTAAGTAAGAGAATTCAGCTAGGTTGGGCGGTATTTGGGAAACTTCGTCAGTTCTTCTAGTAACCCATCCCACAGTGCTCAAAAACGAAAGCCAGTGCGTCCTACCAGTTATAATAACACGTGGACACTGACGGGTTCATAAATTAAAAGTCGCTCAACAAGCTATGGTTAAGGCTATGCTCAGAGTCTCTCTCAGAGATAGGATCTGGAACGAGGTCATTCGATAGAGGACCAAAGTTGTCAACATAGCCCAAAGAACTAGCAAGCTCAAGTGGCAGTGGGCCGGTCATGATTCGAAGAACCGATAATGTGAAGACCACGTTTAGGCAAACGTAGTGTAGGTGCCTCAGATTAGATGGAGCGATGACTTATGCAGAGTAGCGGGCAGCAACTTGATAGGAAGAGTCAAACCGAACTCTGGGCTCAGTGGCGCGCCATGGGAGTGACCATGTCCAGCAGTGGACTTCAAAAGGTTGATGATGATTACGATAGTGACAGCGATTAGCAGGCACGAGTCACGAATACCATGTGCGGTAAAATTTTGATTTAAATAATACCGACCGACTGTGATTCTGCTGATAATTCTGTAATTTGGCAACAAATACATTTTTTATTTTCAGTGAGATCTTCCTTTTTTGTCAATTACTATTTGTTCTAATATTAAAATGGTTTAAACAGGTACATCTTACGAATACTCAATGAAAAAGTCTGATTTTGACTAATTAGAGTTTCCGCCCTGATTTTGGACATTTAAAAGGACGTTAATTCGTTTTTGCCCTATTTGTCCAGTTTTTGGCCTTTTCGCCCAACTGGGTTTAAACCCTCTGCCCATCTCTAGGTACACTCGATCCATTAGCGCCCTATGCGGGCGGCGCAAAAGCTCACTTATTGCCCTTGTATTCTAGCAACACATTTGAAATGAAATGGAATGAAACTGAATGAATGTGAATGAAACTGAATGACACTGAATGAAACTGAATAAAACTGAATGAAACTGAATGAAACTGAATGAACCTGAATGAAACTGAATGAAAATCCGGTCCGGACTCGGACCTGGACCCGGACCCGGACCCGACTCGGACTCGCGGACTCGCGGACTTGCGGACTCGGACTCGGACTCGGACTCGGACTCGGACTCGGACTCGGACTCGGACTCGGACTCGGACTCGGACTCGGACTCGGACACGGACTCGGACTCGGACTCGGACTCGGACTCGGACTCGGACTCGGACTCGGACTCGGACTCGGACTCGGACTCGGACTCGGACTCGGACTCGGACTCGGACTCGGACTCGGACTCTCGGACACGGACCCGGAACCCGACCGAACCCTTACCCTTACCCTCATTTACCCTTACCCATTACCCGACCCGGGCTCGGGCTCAGGTAAATGGAACGACGAAACGACGTAACGACGCATGAGTCATGTTTTTTCGTGCGTGCAGCCGGCTCCATCGATTTATAAGACGTTATCACGTCAAAAACTTTTTTTGAGTTTCAGTTTTAAGTATACCCCCAAAATGTATAGTTTTTTTTCTATTTTTGTGTAAAAATCTTAATGCGGTTCACAGAAAATATCTACTCGCCAAGTTAAATTAGTCTAGCTCTTACGGTTTCGGAGAAAAATGGCCATGACATACGGACGGACAGACAGACATGACGAATCTATAAAGGTTCCGTTTTTGCCATTTGGCTACGGAACCCTAAAAAGGGCGCTATCATGAATACTGTACTTAGTAAGTTATGCAACACAAAGTTCGATAATAGTACAAATCGCATTCTAGGAATGAAAAACATCTGCTTGGTTGTTTGTTGTTCAATTGAGTTGTTGAGTTTATGAAAGAGAGGTCGGCCAATAGGTATAGTAAAAAACTTTTACATTTATCTTTCTTTTAGATTCATTTATCTTCCTAGAGATTCGTCATGTCTGTCTGTCTGTCCGTCCGTATGTCACAGCCATTTTTCTCCAAAACTGTAAGAGCTAACCTGATGAAACTTGGCGAGTAGATGTATTCTGTGAACCGCATTAAGAGCGGGTCGTGCGAAAATTTGAGATTTGTTTTAAAAAAATTCATAACTAAGTGACATTTTAAAAATCGCAAAAGGACTAATTGTAGACTATACATTTGAGATTAATTCGAATTTAAGTGTGTTAAAAAAATATACTATTTAACATGACATTCTATTTAACGCTGACATACGATTTTCATTAGCGTTAAATAGAATGTCATGTTAAATAGTATATTTTTTTAAGATTTTTATTTTTTTACACAAAAATAGAAAAAAAACAACAAATTTTGGGGGTCCACATAATTGAAAGTGAAACTCAATTTTTTTTTTTCATCACATCCATACGTGTACATAATTACGTAACATAATTTTTGTAAATCTATGAATAGGTTTACAAAAATTATGTTGAGGTTTCTAAAATCTTTTTTTTCTAAACTGAATAGTTTAAGCGAGAGACACTTCCAAAGTGGTAAAATGTTGGTCCCCCCCCTCTAACTTCTAAAATAAGAGAATGATAAATCTAAAAAAAATATATAATGTACATTACTATGCAAACTTCCAACGGTATTTGGTTTGAACGAGATCTAGTGAGTATTTTTTTTTATACGTCATAAATCTTAAACCGCAATTTACCTTGCGACGAACTACAAGAACTTTTATATTATGTTACTTGTTGCTACGGAACCCTTCATGGGCGAGTCTGATTCGCACTTGGCCGCTTTTTTACAAATCAAATCAATTTTTTTTTTTTTTTTTTAATATAGATAGCTAAGCATTTGGCTGCCATCACACCTGATGGAAAGTGAGTGAGTGGGATATTTGTTTTAGGTCATATTATAAGAATAGTATAAACAAAGTAACATAGTTTTTAATCCTTTTTCGCTTAAATCTTTCTTTTTCTCGAAGTCATGGTATATAGTATAGTATGCAACTCTTGAATAAAACGGATCTATATCGAGGACCATGAACCACTTGCGTCGTTGAGGATTCTAACATTCAATCATCATGAATCACTCCCTGTGGTCGTGATTCAGTCGTTAGAATCCTGCACTTGCTCGTGATTCATCTTTGGTCCTCGATTTAAATCCATCTTTTGTTCACTAGTAGCATAATATACTATTATAATACTTACAAAAAACGTTGATTTTGGTATACCTATTACCTATTTTTTTTAACTTAAAATGACGTACTAAAGTAAAAAAAAATAAAATAAAAAATTTTATATTGCTGCAGTCTATGTGTGCAAGTTTATATTTTAAGTTGTAGACGCATCAGGTATTTAACTGGTAAGGAAAACGAAGTATGTTTATTTACTATTTCTTATTTGGATATTTGTTAGTTTTTTTTTTATATTTGTAATCATCATGCCTTTTATTGAATTTATTTATTTATTTATTAAATGACCAACTATGGAATAATGTAGATACATATATATATATATATATATATATCTTACACCTTTAAACGAGAAAATCTTGTATATTATATTTAGGATCTCGGAAATGGCACCAACGATTTTCATGAAATTTAGTATACAGGGGTTTTCGGGGACGATAAATCGATCTAGCTAGGATTTATTTCTAGAAAATATCGGCGTTCGGAGTTTAGAACAAACAACTTTTTCGTAATATCATTACTCCTAGCGCCATCTGTTGCTCAGAAGCAAAAACTAAGCTCTGTGAGAACCTGAGAACTCAAGGGTTTCACAGAGAACGCCATCTATTGTCGAGTTTTGGAACTGAAGGACTACGAAAACACTTGCACTCGTGTTTTTTTTTAAATAACCATTTCTTATTTTTTCATCATTCATAAGTACCTAAGTTATCAAAAAAATACCGAGCGAAGCTCGGTCACTAACTGCTAGTAAATATATATATATATATTTACTAGCAGTTAGTGACCGAGCTTCGCTCGGTATTTTTTTGATAACTTAGGTACTTATGAATACACATTCATCATCATATGTATACACATTCAGAAAAATAACATCGGATTCGTCATGACCCATATTTTCACAACACAACATATTACTACATATTACTCTTATTTATAATTTAGGCATTGTTATTAATATGTACTGGATTATATTGTGTGCTTTGCTTATGTAGTAAATAAATAAATGTTTATGTCTATGTCTATATGTTTTCCCGGAAGATACCTATTAGTATGATTACCTACTTGCAATTGAAATAAAATAATTGTAGGTACTCAAAAACATGCATGAGGTTTTATTTCATATTTTCAGTAGGATCGGCAACATGTCATGGTACACTTGTATACACTTGCAGTGCAACTATAAACCTTTATTGCTTTTACATCATACATGCACGGTAAGTAGGATTTACTTTAGCGCAAAGAGGCTGTGTAAGTAGGCGTGTGCCGCTCAGTGCATTTGTAAATGTGTTCCATTTTCAAATCACTTTACCGTCACACTATGCTTGATAAGTCATTACTTATCAAGCATAGTGTGACGGTAAAGGGTAGTTTATTACAGTTCAAGTTATGCAAACCAGCTTGGTGAAACAATCTCTGAAACTGAATGAAACTGAATGACACTGAATGACACTGAATGAAACTGAATGAAACTGAATGAAACTGAATGAAACTGAATGAAACTGAATGAAACTGAATGAAACTGAATGAAACTGAATGAAACTGAATGAAACTGAATGAAACTGAATGAAACTGAATGAAACTGAATGAAACTGAATGAAACTGAATGAAACTGAATGAAACTGAATGAAACTGAATGAAACTGAATGAAACTGAATGAAACTGAATGAAACTGAATGAATCTGAATGAAATTGAATGAAAATCCGGTCCGGACCCGGACCCGGACCCGGACCCGACTCGGACTCGCGGACTCGCGGACACGCGGATTCGCGGACTCGCGGACTCGCGGACTCACGGACTCGCGGACTCTCGGACCCAGACCCGGAACCCGACCGAACCTTTACCCTTACCCTCATTTACCCTTACCCTCATTTAGCCGACCCGGGCTCGGGCTCAGGTAAATGGAACGACGAAACGGCGTAACGACGACTGAGTCATGTTTTTTCGTGCGTGCAGCCGGCTCCATCGATTTATAAGACGTTATCACGTCAATAAAATAAAATAAAATAAAATAAAATAAAATAAAATAAAATAAAATAAAATAAAATAAAATAAAATAAAATAAAATAAAATAAAATAAAATAAAATGGAGAGTCTAGAGGCATTAAACAGGGAGGAAATAGATAATAGATACGCCATCCATCGCCATCGCCATCCAAGCAACCCCGGGATTTAGTAATTTCGAGTTCCAAATTTTCTCATGGCGAAGGTTGGCCTTTGACATTTCGTCGGGCTATAACGCCTCTCGTAGAGAGTATTTTAAATTCCTTGTTTAGCGCAGCGTCAATACTCATTGCAAGGAACGTCTACTTCACAACATTAGGCTCAATGGGCTACCAATACTTTTGAATTTACGCGATTTTTCCGTCTCTTCTTTCATTTGACAGCCTCAAGGTAAACTTGGGTTGAGTAGGTAGGTATACCTACCTAAACCTACTAAGCCAGTTTCATAAGTAGTATAGTACCTACCTTTTACTGCAGTCCTGTGTTGATGTTGTGTTTGTGTGTTGTGGTGTTGGTGGTTGTAGTGACGCGTCAGAGAGCGCCAGAGTAATAACCGTTCGCAGGGCACAAATCAAAATGCAGTGGTGGCGGGACTGCTAAAGACCAAGAGTAACCGTCTAGCTGCCTGCTCTGCTCTAGGGAGCGATGACCGATAGGCTTCGGGTGCGCCACAACACACCGGACTGCAGCAGTTTTGGAACTCTGCCTTATAGGTACCTACTTCGAGTTTTGGAGAACCGTAACAGTAATGTATATTAATAATCCATAGATCGTAAGTTATGGACACTGTGCACAACACAGCAGCATCGCGGCGGAGAGTGACGGGGGGGGGGGGGGGGGGAGGGGGGATGGTGCTGGGTACTCACGCTGCTCCTGAACTTGAAGAACAGCGACGACATGAGGCGGGCTGCGGGCCGCTCGCGCGCGCCACACTGCCGCCGCGGCGCCGCCCGCCGCCCGCCGCCGGCCGGAGCCACGCGCCTGCGTACTACCACCGGCACCGCTGCCTCGCATGTCGATCTCAAGTAGGTAGGTACATACATAAACAAACATTGTGAAACTCCAGACTCCACAAATGTTGTTTATTTTCAACTTTGTTCAAGGTTTTACCTAATCCGATGATTTAAATACAGTGGTAAGAGTATACCTACAGCCATACCTAAGAGCTACTAAACCAAAAATAAAACGTAGCATTTTCATTCGTAACGTAAGTACCTACCTACGACGATTCCTCGCGTTCTTAGTGAAAATACAGCAGGCCATAATATAATGAGTATTATTTAGTACATACGTAGGCATCAGTGAGGTAGAGGCGTGTGGCGCGCAGGCGCGCATCGACCGGCGGGTGGCGGGTGGCGGGTGGCAGCAGGCAGGCACAGGCAGCAGTAGACGCTGACACAGGCTTGGATATGGACGCGGCGCGCTGGTGCGTGTGGGCGAGCGTGGCGCTGGCGGGCGCGCTGGGCGGCGGCGGCGCGCGCTCGCTGGACCCGGCGGCGTGCGCGGCGCGCTTCGACGTGCAGCGCGACAAGATCATCCGCACCGAGGAGTCGCGCGAACTGGGCGCGCGCTACCTCTCCGAGCTGGACGTGGGCGCGCGCGCCGAGTGCCTGCGGCTCTGCTGCGAGACCGACGCATGCGATGTCTTCGTCTACGAGGAGAAGGTACCCAGCGGCGGCGGCTACCTCCTATCATGCCGCTGCCGACTGAGCTGTGAGGGCACTGAGGGCAGTACCTACCTATACCTATCCGCTTAGCCTATCGTTAATCCAGGTTACATTCTTGTTCTAGTTCAAGTTCAAGTTTCTCTGTCGGCATCCCGGAGTGCAGGTCGATAGTAGGAAAGTGTAGGTAGTTGCCGTCATCCTCTGCATGGCGGTCGATATAGACCACTTTGGCTATAATTTGATCTAAGAATCAAGAAGTGTCCGGCCGGGCATAGCATAGTGTAAACTTTGCACTTTGACACGTCTTGTTTCCCGATCAACCTCGGACCATGGCGGTCGTCGATTATGGATAGTAGAAAGGCCATGTAGCCGGAAAAGTGCAGCCAAAATACATGAGCAGGTAATAATAACCATTTACATCAGGCAAGAAAAATGCACATTACAAAAATGAAAAATGTAAGGTCCATAAATACTTGACCTATTGATGAATACTTTCAAGACTAATATACATTACAAAAAATAATAATAATAATATACAAATGGGGCGCATGATAGCATTTCTACTCTTTTCTGTATTCTGTGGTTGGGAGGCAATAATGTACAGCCAGTTAATGCACAGCAGGTTAATGTACACACCGTTATTACGATGCCAGGGTTTGGATTAACGGGGGGGCGTGCAATAAAGGGTCGCGCATTATCATGCTGTAAAATATCGTCACGTGTTGTTATTGTACGCCCCGTTATTACGATGCCAGTTAAGCCTCTTGCACACTGGAGCAATTCAATCATTGATTGTTGCTCTTGGCAGGTGGCAGCAGATACTTGTTATTATTTATTTATTTTTATTTTTAGCCTGCATCGTCTAATCGTCGTTAGATACTTGTACTTGTCCTTAAAACTTTATAGAGCGGATCCGACTTTATAGGGCTTCCAATCTTCTTCCTTTGAGTCCACACAAAAACTGCCAATTTAGGGATCGCCTGGGCACGCCTGGCAGTTGGGCACGCGAACGCGAACGGACACGCGTCTGCCCATGGACGTGCGTGTTTATATTCTCGCATCTCCCATGTCCTTGTCCTCGCCCATCTCCCTGCACATTCGCGTGGAAGTGAGCCAAGTGTAAACGGGGTAAACAAACAAACCATTGCTCATAATATCAGTAAAGTACATACACACATACCCATATATTATACACGTGAGATTTTCGCATTTTTATCAGTGTCAGAATGGCGATAGAAGCCACATACGTGCCCGCCCCCGCGCGATCGATCGAAGGTATCTGTAATGTACAGTAGTAGAGCCTACATGTAAAGTGCCTACTACTTAGATTAGAAAGGTACATAATAGGTTCCCCTATAGGCCTATACCTACTTAAGTTGGTGGCAGCTGGCAGTGGCAGGTAACCCGCGAGTCCCACCCCACGGATATGCCACATGGAGGCAAAGTACTTTGAACAATGTAGATAGAACATTTTACCTACTGCAAGACATTATAAAAAGCAACTTAAACTGCATTCATATTTTGTTTTTCTCATTTTGAGCAAATTTGATGAACACTTGGTTGAATATTTTTTTATTACAAATGTTAAAATTCGTAATCTTCCTTTTATTTCTGACGCTATGTTATTTAGAAAAAAAATAATCTGATGAAGCCTTTCAATCGGTATGATAAAACTAAAGGGTTCATTATTTTTCTCGTGTACCTAATGGTTTGATTCCCGGTTCAACTATGTTATTATTTAAATATCTATGAATGCAACACGCAATAATTATAAGTTTAAAAAACTTGAGAAACCGACTTCATTGTCAAACGGCTAAACCGATTTTAATCAAACTTGTTTGGGACAATCTGGACGTAAGAATAACCTTCCAAATAAAAAAATAATTTTCTAAATCGGTTCATAAATGATGGAGGCATGCAGTTACAAAATTTAAAAAATATTTAAAAAAAATGGCAACACCGATTTTAATAAAATTAAAATGGGACCATTCTGGAAGCAGTACCTTTCAGATAAAAAAATATTATTTCAAATCGGCTCATAAATGACGAAGTTATGCGGTAACAAACATAAATTGAGAACCTCCTCCTTTTTGATTGGAAGTCGGTTAAAAAGGGCCGGCCTGTGGCCTAAACCAGTGTGCGGAAACCAGTCCGCTCACCAAGTACCAATCTATGAATGCAGTTTAAATTGTTTTTTTAAATTCAAATAATATCTTCTTTCAGTAAATACAATATTAAAGATACTTTTCATTACTCATACTCTGAAAGTAGGTCTGAAGTTGCCTGAGGGGCCTAATTGAAAGTAATACTTTCAGCCCTAGGGAGAATCGCTTTCTACTGACAGCTGTCAAATTATAAAAAAAACAAGTTCTATTTTATTCAACCATGTTCCAACTTTCTAAAGTCTTTCTAACTGCAAGGAGGTTGTTAAACCAAATTCCAACTTTTTATTCAGCAAGTAGGTTGGAAACCCATTACAACGGTAAGAAGTTTAAAAAGTCTAATTAGAGCGCAATGTAAAATTTAAATTTAAATAACATAAAGAGAGTATTAAATAATTAATATATCTTCTAAATTACTTTATTAATATATCATCGATGTCAACAATATTTATAAAAAATATGATAAAAATTAGCACTGATCCTCCACACACTATCCTCGTGTGTTGATCCCTTATACGGCTTAATTATTATATTCGTACTCGTACGTTCAACTATTTCTTTAAAATAACATAGATTTGAGCAAACAATTTACCATTTTTTAAATTATGAAAATGAAAATAATGGCTGAATAATGCTGGCGAGCCGTAGCCGAAGGCCCGCCAGAGAAAAAGAAAAAAAAAACCGGGAAGGCGGCAATTCAATCTTCATTTTAACTAATTTTTCTTTCATGTTTTTATGTTTACTTTCCTTGTATTCGTAATGAAAAGCACAGTGTTTACCTCGGATGAAAGTCTTTTAAGTCCCTCAAGCTCCATTGGCGCCCTCGCTACGCTCTGGCGCCAAACCCGTCTCGGGACTCAAAAAACGTGACTTTCAACACTCGGGTAACAATGTACTATTCCCTCCATGTGGCATATCCGTGGGACGCCCTGTATATGTAGTGGCGCGATCCGTGCTATAGATACCTTAGTTTGTTGTTAGTGTGAGTGGTGATGTGGGGTGACGAGGCGGTGTGTATGTGTGTGTGCAGGGCCCCGGCAGCTGCTACCTGTTTGAGTGCGGCCCGCCGGAGGACTTCCACTGCAAGTTCACGACGCACGGGAACTTCAGCAGCGGCGTGCTGGCGCTGAGCCGCCGCCTCGCCGAGCTGCAGGACCGCGAGCGCGAGCCCACGCCCCCCGCCGCCAGGTCAGTGCAGGCCCACGAGCCCACGCCCCCCGCCGCCAGGTCAGTGCAGGCCCACGAGCCCACGCCCCCCGCCGCCAGGTCAGTGCAGGCCCACGAGCCCACGCCCCCCGCCGCCAGGTCAGTGCAGGCCTAACGAGCCCACGCCCCCCGCCGCCAGGTCAGTGCAGGCCCACGAGCCCACGCCCCCCGCCGCCAGGTCAGTGCAGGCCTAACGAGCCCACGCCCCCCACCGCCAGGTCAGTGCAAGCCTAAGGAGCCCACGCTTCCCCGCCGCCAGGTTAGTGCCGGCCTAAGGTCGATGGTAAGATGTGCCAGGTTAAACTATTTAGCGTGCGCCGGTCGGAACAAATAGCAAGAATATATACCTAAGATTAAGGGAGAAAGAGTCGTTGTACTTATACCTGTTATACCTGCATCTTAAACTCAGGGTTCTGCTACAGGGACACGTTATGTTATCTGTAAAAATGTACTCTCCTTAGGAGCGGCAGCAGCGCGCCCCCTTCACCCCCCGCGCCGCGCCCCTCGCCCCCCGCGGTCCAGCCTCAATCGCATCCTGATCTGCTGCTGGCGCGTATGTACCTCTAGTACTTTTTGACTCCTCTATCTATCCATGTTTGTAAGCAAGCCTTTCGGCTATCAATTAAATATATTGACGCGCTCTCCATAATAATAATGCAATTTATATACTAAGTAATGAAAACGCGGTAGGTCGATTCCCAGTTTTCAACATCATTTTGTCATTAGCTTCCCGCAAAATGTCCTAAGGCACCATCGTTCGCTATGCTCCTTTTTTCTTACCAACGTTTTACAATTGAGAACGCCAAGTTATAGCGATATTTAGTCAATGGCGATCAATGAAACGCCGTCAAATATTGCTATCATATTTGACAGCGTCTCACTGATCGCCATCAAAGATCGCTTAAACGTGCGCAATGCTTTATCGTAACCGATAACCTTTAATAACTACGCTAACGAGTAGTTTTTTTGCGTTACACCAATGACGCAATCACTGAGCACGTGTGTATGTATAATGAAATGCTGAAGGGGATCGATCGATGCGGGTGTGTGAGTGTGTGTGTGTGTGTGTGTGTGCCTGCAGGCGCGGGCGTGGACGCGGTGGGGGCGGGGAGGTGCAGCCGCTACCAGTTCCAGTGCAGGCGCGGCGGCGAGTGCATCGCCGTGTACAACGCGTGCGACGGCGTGCCGCAGTGCGCGGACGGCAGCGACGAGGCGCCCGAGCTGGCGTGTCCGCCCCCCGCGCGCGCCGCCCCCGCGCGCCTCCCCACCGACCCGCCGCCAGCACGCTGGCCGCCGCGCCTGGCGCAGGCGCTGCCCCGCCGCCCCGTCGTGCCGCCGCCGCCGCCCGCCTACGAGCCGGCTGGTAAGCTCTGCTATACGTTTTGCTTATTTCTTTATCGGTCGCTCCTCGACCTTCGCGGTGCTCCCTAGGTGCTCCCTTCACTATCCGCGTTTTACAATTGCTAGCGCCAAGTTGTGATGCCATCGCTTACCTAAATTGAAAACGAGTAACAAGAAGTGATTGTTGTAGAAGAAGCGGCCAGTTCTCACATCTTCAGCCACAAGGGCGGCTTGATGCAGGAGCCGGAGAGCGGCCCGCCGGCGCCCTATCCGCCCTTCGAGCCGCCCGCGCCGCCGCCCGCGCCCGCGCAAGGGCCCCCGCCCTGGGCCCGCCGCGCCTGGCCGCCCGCCCCGCACACACACCCGCAGCCGCACACACACCACCAGGGTAAGCATTGTTTTGCATTTGACTACCTCACCCACCTGGCTGCGTGCGCGGTACCTACCACTGCTAGATATTATACCCCGTTTACTTATAATAATCATAAATAATATAGATCAGTGTTAGATTAGACATGATGACATAGTTGTTTCGCAGAGGCTGAGAGTGGCGGCGGCGGCGGATGGGGCGCGGAGGGCGCAGAGGTCGGCGGGTTCGCGGCGCAGTGGGGGGGGCGCGGGGGGGGCGCGGCGCGCGTGGCCCGTGCCGCCCGAGCCCGCGCCGCCGCGACCCGACACCCTCTCACAGGTACCTCACCTGCTACCTAGCTACCTGCAGAAGGCGCGGGGGCGGCGGGTTCGCGGCGCAGTGGGGGGGCGCGGCGCGCGTGGCCCGTGCCGCCCGAGCCCGCGCCGCCGCGACCCGACACCCTCTCACAGGTACCTCACCTGCTACCTAGCTACCTGCAGAAGGCGCGGGGGCGGCGGGTTCGCGGCGCAGTGGGGGGGCGCGGCGCGCGTGGCCCGTGCCGCCCGAGCCCGCGCCGCCGCGACCCGACACCCTCTCACAGGTACCTCACCTGCTACCTAGCTACCTGCAGAAGGCGCGGGGGCGGCGGGTTCGCGGCGCAGTGGGGGGGCGCGGGGGGGGCGCGGCGCGCGTGGCCCGTGCCGCCCGAGCCCGCGCCGCCGCGACCCGACACCCTCTCACAGGTACCTCACCTGCTACCTAGCTACCTGCAGAAGGCGCGGGGGCGGCGGGTTCGCGGCGCAGTGGGGGGGTGCGGGGGGGGCGCGGCGCGCGTGGCCCGTGCCGCCCGAGCCCGCGCCGCCGCGACCCGACACCCTCTCACAGGTACCTCACCTGCTACCTAGCTACCTGCGGAGGGCGCAGAGGGCGGCGGGTTGATGAGTATGTTCGTACTTGCAAAATCACATACGTACTTACCATTGAATGCATTCTATGAGTGCAACCCAGGGCGCGTGCAGGGCATGCGTTCGTAAAGAAATGCTTCAGGCTGATGATGATGATACACCCGTGCATTAAAATTTAATGCATGGTCATTTTTATATGACTAGTTTAGTTCACCATAAGAAGTACCTGGAGTATGCTTCCCAAGTTTGGAACCCTCGTTACGATAAATGTGTTTTAATGTTGGAAAAGCCCCAAAAGAAATTTCTTAAATTTATTAACTTCAAGCACAAAAACTTTATTCCCGACTACATCGACAGTTGTAGGCACCATCACCTGTTACCGCTAGAGAAGAGAAGAGAAGCTGCTGATCTCTCACTCTTACACAGCATTACACTCAATATAACTGACTCTCCGCAACTCCTATTTGAAATCAAACTTGCAATTCCATCACGACGCCCTTCCCGCAGAAACCACCTAAAACTTCATGTTCCTTCTTGTTCTACTAATTACCGGAAGAATTATTACCTATTGCGCACTGCACATATCTTTAATACAGACTATTCGACAAATGTAGACCTCTTCAACAGCTCACAAAATATATTTAAAATAAAAAAATAAAATAATAAAAATAAAATAAAATATATTCAAAATATATTTTTAAATTCTATTAGCGAAAACTGTTTAGCTTATAATGTTCTATAGTACCTACCATTATGTTTCTAGTAAAGCTGTTTGTTTTCCTTGAAAATAAAAAAAATCAAGATAAAATCATAATTAGTAGGGACTTCTTCTCGTCATTAACGTAAAAATCGTGTGGGTATGTAGGTACATGTATATTATTATTATTTTTACAATTTTCTATTAGGTTCGTATAATTATGTGTAGTCATATTATTTAGGTACATACTTGAATTTTAATTAATAATTGTATTTATTTATAGAATTTATTAGCCTACCGGACACCATAGCACTACTTTCGTTAGTTTATAGATTTATATGGCTTACCTATTTATTTTTCTCCATTGGTATAAACTCCTTAAATTAGGGAATTTTACTTTTACTTTTACCGCAGATAAGATAATACTATACCTACCTACCTTTTACATTGTATTATCTATATATAAGTGTTCTATTAGCGAAAACTGTTTAGCTTTTATTGTTTTATAGTACCATTATGTTTCTAGTTAAGCTGTTTGTTTTCCATGAAAATAAAATAAAATAAAACTGAAGCTGTTCAAGTTAAATATAAGTTGATAACGGGATGTTGGTATCCAGGAGGTGTACCTAGAGCCCGCGGGCACGCTGCGGGACTCCGCCAAGAAGGGTCCGGGTCCGGGTGCGGGGGAGGGGGTAGGAGCGGGGGTAGGACCCCAGCGCCCCGCGCCCCCTGCGCCGCCCCCGCCGCGACCAGCCCCGCACCCGCAGCCGCCACGCGTCGACATACCCAAGCCCAAGCCACAATATGATAAGGTTCGACTTATTATTTGAACATAGTATTAACCGAACCTTTAGGTATAGGTAGATGTTTAAGTCCGTTCATTATAAAAATATCATAGCAATAGTTTTCAATGTAAATCGTAATTAGTACCGGCTTCAGAACTAGATGTCGCTGCTAAATTTGTAACAGTCCTAGAACGCGCTATCGTTGCGTTCTGGGCAATATAGTATGAGGCAGCTATTACATTGTGACAGGCTCTTCTTGTTTACTATCAATAAAGCACCTTTGAAGTTTACTCGATTTGTCATTTCTCATTTGAGACCTACTTGGGAACGCGACCCCTTTGGACATGGTCCTTACGAGCGGATTTCACTAGCCCCATTGGAGTTTTGGAGTGCTAGCGAGTCCCAACGTTTTTGTACGAGCCGGGCATAGGAAGCAGTGGTGGGTCGCCACTGACGTGCCCCCCACACTAGAGGTGGGAGAAGCAATCACCGCGGGCCGCGGATGTCAGCCTGCCGGTACTGCGGGGAAGTAGCCGAGGTGCACTTTGGATGCGCTAGAAGGCGCCACCTGCAGTTGACGGAGCGTTGGAGACAAGGCAATACTGGATTGGAGCAAGTTGTTGTGGTTTGTGCAGTGCAACTGTGAGTACAATTTGATTACTTTGAAGTGTAGAGCGATATCTACTTTGGTAGAGCAGTTTGTGGTGAAAACGAAGATAGAGTTCTTCGGTAGAGATTTGGGACTTTAACATTTTACTGAATATTGGACTTTGAAAAATTTGTGTTATTTAGGACTTGTAATTTTCGTGTGCATGCTAGTGGTAAGAAAGTCAAACTCTGTTGAGACGGGGAATCCATGCCCGATTCAAACTCTGTTGAGACGGGGAATCCATGCCCGATTCAAACTCTGTTGAGACGGGGAATCCATGCCCGATTCAAACTCTGTTGAGACGGGGAATCCATGCCCGATTCAAACTCTGTTGAGACGGGGAATCCATGCCCGATTTTTGAAAATTATTTAAATCTCAAACACTTGTAAAATTTTAACAAATATTTTTGGACTTAGAAAAAATTTAGTTTTTAAAAATGGAATCTTTGTACAAATTGCAAGCCGATACAAAGCTGCGTATAGAGAAGGCGATAAGTAACTTTAAAAAATCGCCAAAGGAACGAATCACTCGGTCATACGCAGAAGTTAGATTAGAGTCTTTAGAAAAGGCTTGGGACAGTTTTGTAAAGGTTCATGAAAGTATTGTACAAAAAGTAACTGAGTTAAATAAAGATGATAAATATTTTGTAGATGAGGTGTATGAAAATTCTGAGGAATTGTACACTAATTATAAATGTGATTTGAGAGAAGTTGTATCCAAGTTTGAAAGAGGAGTTGCGACTCCTGCAAGTTCTGATAAAACAGTAAAATGTAAAAATGATAGCATCAAGTTACCAAAAATATCAATTCCCACATTTTCGGGTAATTATACTCAATGGCCTACTTTCAAAGATTTGTTTGTGTCATTAATTCATCAAAATGAAAGTTTGGCTCAGGTAGAAAAGTTGCACTATTTGAAAGGTTTGTTGTCGGGTGAAGCTGAACAGCTAGTCCGGAATATTCCGATCACGTCCGCTAACTATGATGAATGTTGGTCAATTCTTAGTAATAGATTCGACAATAAGCGATTCATCTCAAATTGTTTATTGAAAAGGTTGATGAGCCAACCTGTTGTGGTAGAAAATTCAATTTCGATCAAGGGTCTTTTAGACACTACGATGGAGTGTTTGAATGGTCTTAAGAGGGGGTCGTGCGAAAATTTGAGATTTGTTGTTAAAAAATTCATAACTAAATAACTAAGTGACATTTTAAAAATCGCAAAAGGACTAATTGTAGACTATACATTTGAGATTAATTCGAATTTAAGTGTGTTAACATACGATTTTCATTAGCGTTAAATAGAATGTCATGTTAAATAGAATATTTTTTTAACACACTTAAATTCGAATTGATCTCAAATGTATAGTCTACAATTAGTCTTTTTGCGATTTTTAAAATGTCACTTAGTTATTTAGTTATGAATTTTTTAACAAATCTCCAATTTTCGCACGACCCGCTCTTAAGAATATAGGTGTAGAGATTAAGTCGTGGGATATCATTGTTATACACATTGTCAGCTTAAAACTAGATATCGAGTCCCGGAAGCAGTGGGAAACTAAAATAAGCTCCCATGATAATTTGCCCACACTAGTAGAGTTTAGGGAGTTTTTAGAAGCCAGATCTCGGGCACTAGAATTCTTAGATTCTAAAGATAACAGACATAGACCGTCCTTGAATAAGCCAAAAGTACATCACGTAGTTAGCACCGACAACAATGCCAATGTAAATATAACATGTCCGTACTGTAAAGAAAGCCACAAGATTGCAAATTGTAAGCAGTTTGCAAGGCAGAGTTATGAGTCTCGTCATGACTTTGTTCAAACCAATGGTTTATGTTTTAACTGTTTGGGTTTAGGACACTCCATTAAGTTTTGCCGTCAAAGTTCTTGTTGTCGCGTATGCAAGCGAAAACACCATTCGCTGTTGCATCCTAAAGCAGTTTCAAATTCAGCCGTATCTAATACAAACCCAACTTTAGCGGCTGAAGTTAAGTCAGCGGTGTCTGCCGTTCAGACATCGTTATCAGAGGGCGAACCATCTTCGTCAAATGTAGCTTCACATTTTTCTCAGAGGTCAGTACCTACACAAGTTTTGTTGGCCACAGCTCTTGTCGAAGCACAGACAAGATATGGGTCTACACAACTGTTGAGGGTGTTATTGGATCAGGGATCCCAGGCATCATTCATAACCGAATCAACAGTACAGCTGCTTGGACTAAAGAAAAAGGCGGCCAGAACGGTCGTTTCAGGAATAGGTGGTGAGGAGAGCAGTTTTGCTTCTAGGTCTACAGTCACGGTGACTATTCACTCACGGTTTGATCCTAATTTTAGTGTCCAAGTAGAAGCATTCGTGTTAGGTACCATAACGTCGCTCTTACCTTCAGAGAAACTTGCTGAATTCAACTGGCCTGAGATACAGTTCACTTTAGCTGACCCAGAATATCACACACCAAACAAGATTGATGTCTTGCTTGGCGCTGAAGTGTATGGCCAGGTTCTGAGAGAAGGACTAAACCAAGGTCCCCTAGGCTTTCCTGTAGCACAAAACACAGCCTTAGGATGGATTTTGTTTGGTAAAGTCCCATCGAGATCAACCTCGAACGCACGTTGTCATCACACCATTATAAGCACGCCAGATCAGGTTGATGACAACGCACTCCTAAAGCAGTGCTGGAAGATTGAATCCACTATCCGCGGATCACGAGAGATCCTTTCCGAAGACGAGCAGCAATGCGAAGACATCCACTCTCAAACCACTTCTAAGGATGGAAGTGGTAGTGAACACACAGATATCCAGAGAGGGGTGTGGCGCGATGATCCCATGCACGAAACCTTTGGAACACTGGCAGCGGTTGATGAGTCCTCACATTGTCCTGAAATATCTGAAAAACCAAAAGAAGGATTAATGTTGAAGAAAAAAGTAACAGAAGTACTTACCAAAGGTAGCTGTGTGTTGCAAAAGTGGGTGAGAAGCTGCAAGAAAGTTAATGAACCAATGAAGGATGAAAGGGATGACACAAAGGAAATGGATCAGGATCAAGGAATGATGGAAAAGGATATTAAGATGGATGAGGTTATGAATATTTTGGGGAGTACATGGGATCGTGATTGTGATAAGTTTATGTACTTTCTCACAAAGCGGAGAGTAATCTCGGACATCGCCCACCTATTTGACCCGTTGGGATGGGCAGCACCTTGTGCTGTGACATCTAAGGTGTTGATTCAAAAGCTTTTGCTTTCGGGAATAGGTTGGGACGAGGAGTTGCCGTCGAAACTAACGGCAGAGTGGCAAACTTACCGATATAGTATGGTAGGAAAATGTAAGTTCAGCATTCGGCGATGGTTTTCAGATGCATCCATCGCTGCCTACGCTGCGGTCGTGCATGTCAGGGATACTAAAACGGATCAATCCATTATCACCAGTTTGATCACTGCACGTACCAGAGTTTCACCAGTTAAGCAGCAGCCGATCCCGAGACTAGAGTTGAAGAAAGCAGCATTGCTAGCAGATTTAATATCTGAAGTGTTGGAAGTCATGAAGATCCCACATATTTATGTACACGCTTGGACTGATTCATCCGTGGTTTTGGCGTGCCTTAGCAGTCATACCAGCCACTGGACCACTTTTGTTGCGAACAAAGTTTCTGCTATTCTCTCGCAGATTGACATTTTGCACTGGGCTCACGTCCAGTCCTCTCAAAACCAAGCATATTTCCGTAAGGTTTCGAGATGGAGGAATCTGGGAGATAGTAGTAGAAGGCACGAAACTGATTTGACAAAGGTAGAGATAGAAGAAGCAACAAGGGTGTGTATTAGACAGGTTCAAGGGCAAGAGTTTAAAGAAGAAATTGATGATTTGAGAAAGATGGGAACAGTTAAAGGAAAGAGCAGACTGAAATCTCTCTGCCCACTGATAGATAGAGATGGGATTTTGCGCGTTAGTGGTCGTATTCAGAACGCCAACTTAGATGAAGATACAAAGCATCCCATCATTTTACCACAGACTAATCACTTCACGAACCTAGTGATCAGTGATTCCCACAAAAGAACTCTTCATGGAGGAGCTTCTCTGGTCTTAAATCATTTGCGTACCAAGTATTGGGTAATGTCAGCCAAAACTATGGTTAAGGCTTTTGTACGCAAATGTGTCACTTGTAAACGGTACTCGACTGCTGCTCAAACCCAATTAATGGGTCAATTGCCGACAAGTAGAGTGACACCAGCAAGACCATTTCGGCAGAGTGGGGTTGACTTTGCAGGACCGATCAACATCCGAACGTCAAAGGGTCGGGGCCATCAATCTTATAAAGGATATATCGACACCTGCAAGGAAAATCATTGTATCTCATTTTTAGCAACTTTACAGGAGAGCGAATCAAAGTTTCAAAAAAATCCTGTAGGTTTTTATTATGACTTAAAGTAAAATAACTGTGACAATTTGAATCGCTAAGGGTTGATCTAAGGTATTATACATATATCTTACGACAAATTGCTCTTTTTCATGCTAATTTATGACTTACGATAATATGCCTCAATGCTACGTAACACATAATGACATCGTAACTCAGACATACAATGTAATATTGTAAGTAACAATTTGCGTTCTAAAAGTAAAAAATTGTATGTCTGAGATACCATACTAAAAATGTTATTTTGTTTTATTTAGAGTTACGATTTCAATGGAAAACTCAATAATAAATCAATATTATAGACAATTCACACGCAACTATCTAGCCCCAAACTAAGCAGAGCTTGTACTATGGGAACCAGATAGTAATATAAATGTATTCTTATATTTTTTTTTATTTTGGCCACCACAGCTGTCACAATAAAAATTAAACTCCGTAAATCCCTCTTGAACCTTGTTCTTAATGAAGTCGAACACAAAACTACTTATTTCATTTGATCCCTTGCGTCCTATCGTTTCATCCCAAAAGTAGCAGTGTTCTTTATTCTAACCCATGTCATAAATCGTATAATTATAAGCTGCAAGTTTTCTTTTGTAGTAAAATACTGAAACTTGATATTGATCTTTTTTTGGTTTATTGAAGTCCATATTATATTCAGTGCAAAATACTTCTCTATACTGTCGTAAGTATTGTTGCTATTTCATGCTTGATCCGAATGGACCTCTTTCATCCATTCCAGATAAAGTTGATGTAATTTTGGCAGGTTTACTTGTTCATCGAGGTTAATTTTTTATGAGCGTTGTCGAACATAGTGTGAATCTATCACTGATATTTGTGAGATATGGTCGCGAATGGACTGTTTGACTTGATCTGGAATAGAATTCTTTCGCGCCCTGTGAGTGCTTCTCTGGTCGTAGGAAAAAGATCCCGTAGCAGAGTTATCTATTTTTTTAAATAGTGTCTGTACCGAATCACTTATCGAAAGGGTGTTCAGAAACATTTCTTCCCCTACTAACAAATAATGTTCGAGAGAACACTGACGTCAACTCTAAGCAATTGAGCTGGCAGTAACTTAATTTTTTGGAACTCTTCTAACAAATCTGCTCACATATTACATTCGTTTGTTATGGTCGCCTATCTCCCAAAAGTCTTTAAATATTAAATATCTTTGATTTTTTGTAATAATTATATGCGTAATGCATTGTATGTAAAATTATTGAGTGTGATTTTAAACAACTATTACGAAGAAAACAATTATAACTCGAGTTAACATCTATAAATCTACTATCAGAAAAAATATTTGGATACGAAAACATTGTAACTCTTGTTACAATTAATAAATCTATCAAGAATTGTTTAAAACAGACGAGGAAAATAAATGTATAATGTGTTGCAATTTTTTTACTGTTATTATATTATTAACGGGCTAAAGTATTTTGCGAAACTTCAGATACCATTTTGTTAACTTATGTGGGTCATTACTTACGATGTTTTTCCACATTCTAAATCAATAACCAGAAGGGCTAGAGATACGAGTATCAGATAAAAAAATTGGGCTTCAAATTCTCAGCATGAATATGATTGTAACTCAATTCGGCTAAAAAGTGAGTTACAATGATTTTCCTTGCAGGTGTCGATATTTGCCTGTTTGTTTGTATGGTGTCTAAGGCTATACACCTTGAAGCCGTTAGTGATTTGACGGCTCAAGGCTTCATCGCAGGGTTTAGGAGATTCGTGGGACGCAGAGGTCTAGTTAGCGACATTTGGAGCGACAACGGCACCAACTTTGTTGGCGCCTCCAAAGAGCTAGGTCACCTGGTTGCCGCAGAAAAGTCATCTGTGGCTGTAGACATTAGAGAGTGGTTAGGCAACAACGGTACGACGTGGCACTTTATTCCACCTCACGCGCCCAACTTTGGCGGGCTATGGGAGGCGGGCGTAAAGTCCACCAAGTTTCATTTAAAACGCGTGATAGGGAACTCGACACTTACCTATGAAGAGATGTCGACTGTACTGATCCAAGTAGAAGCATGTTTAAATTCACGTCCGTTGTCAATGATGCCTGACAATCCCAACGACCCTTCTCCTTTAACACCAGGTCATTTTCTTATAGGTGAGCCTCTGATAACGGTGCCTGATCGAAATTACGAAGATAGTAGTTTGAGTTCGTTGAAACGTTGGCAGTTATGTCAGCGCGTATTGCAGGAATTTTGGCGGCGTTGGTCTGAAGAATATTTGGTTCACTTGCAGCAAAGATACAAATGGAACAAGCTTGTTCCAGAGCCAAATATTGGAGATATTGTGTTAGTCAAAGAGGATAATGTGCCTCCTGCTCGTTGGATGATGGGTAAAATCATCCAAAAACACTCTGGTTTGGACAAGGTCACACGAGTTGTGACTCTGAAGTGCAATGGCACTCTATGCAAACGACCTGTGTCGAGGTTGTGTGTTTTGCCTGTCAGTGATTAGTTTTAAGTTGTGTTTTGTATCGCTCACAGAAATGGTTATGTTTAGTTATTTATATGAAGTTGAGTTTTTGTTTTTATTGAAGTTTGTTGTATACAGTCCACTTAGTTTTGTAGTTTGTTATCGCTATTGAAGCAATGTTATAATAATGTCAATGTAAAGTTAGCTGCATAGTTGTGTTTCTCTAGTTAAGAACAAAACAGTTGTTCTTGGTGGGCGGCATGTTTAAGTCCGTTCATTATAAAAATATCATAGCAATAGTTTTCAATGTAAATCGTAATTAGTACCGGCTTCAGAACTAGATGTCGCTGCTAAATTTGTAACAGTCCTAGAACGCGCTATCGTTGCGTTCTGGGCAATATAGTATGAGGCAGCTATTACATTGTGACGCGCTCTTCTTGTTTACTATCAATAAAGCACCTTTGAAGTTTACTCGATTTGTCATTTCTCATTTGAGACCTACTTGGGAACGCGAACTTTGGAGAGTAGATATTATTATTTTCTTAAACTAATTACCTATAGTTATTCAGAGCTTTTTTATTTACATGACAGATGTCGGAGCATGTCCACCCCGCGAGAGGGGGCGACGCGGGTGGAGCGGGGGCGGGGGCGGGGGGGGCGGAGGCGCGCCTCGCGGACGGACTGAGCGAGCACCCCCCCGCGGCCGTGCTGCTGCTGGTGCTGGGTCAGTGGGGGGGGGGGAGGGGGGGACGCTGCTGGGCAACACGGGTAGGAGAAAAGAAGACGAGGGCTAAGTAGTAAGTTGACGTTATTGGTTACAGGCATGGTGATGACCGTGGGCCTGGCCGGCATGCTGGCGTGCCGAGCGGGCGCCGCGCGCCGCCGCCTGCGCCGCGGCAAGCCCTTCGCGCACGACGCCGACTACCTCGTCAACGGCATGTATCTGTAGCGGCACTAGCCTAGTCTAGCGCCGCGGCAAGCCCTTCGCGCACGACGCCGACTACCTCGTCAACGGCATGTATCTGTAGCGGCACTCGCCTAGTCTAGCGCCGCGGCAAGCCCTTCGCGCACGACGCCGACTACCTCGTCAACGGCATGTAACTGTAGCGGCACTCGCCTAGTCTAGCGCCGCGGCAAGCCCTTCGCGCACGACGCCGACTACCTCGTCAACGGCATGTATCTGTAGCGGCACTCGCCTAGTCTAGCGCCGCGGCAAGCCCTTCGCGCACGACGCCGACTACCTCGTCAACGGCATGCAACTGTAGCGGCACTCGCCTAGTCTAGCGCCGCGGCAAGCCCTTCGCGCACGACGCCGACTACCTCGTCAACGGCATGTATCTGTAGCGGCACTCGCCTAGTCTAGCGCCGCGGCAAGCCCTTCGCGCACGACGCCGACTACCTCGTCAACGGCATGTAACTGTAGCGGCACTCGCCTAGTCTAGCGCCGCGGCAAGCCCTTCGCGCACGACGCCGACTACCTCGTCAACGGCATGTATCTGTAGCGGCACTCGCCTAGTCTAGCGCCGCGGCAAGCCCTTCGCGCACGACGCCGACTACCTCGTCAACGGCATGTAACTGTAGCGGCACTCGCCTAGTCTAGCGCCGCGGCAAGCCCTTCGCGCACGACGCCGACTACCTCGTCAACGGCATGTATCTGTAGCGGCACTCGCCTAGTCTAGCGCCGCGGCAAGCCCTTCGCGCACGACGCCGACTACCTCGTCAACGGCATGTAACTGTAGCGGCACTCGCCTAGTCTAGCGCCGCGGCAAGCCCTTCGCGCACGACGCCGACTACCTCGTCAACGGCATGTATCTGTAGCGGCACTCGCCTAGTCTAGCGCCGCGGCAAGCCCTTCGCGCACGACGCCGACTACCTCGTCAACGGCATGTAACTGTAGCGGCACTCGCCTAGTCTAGCGCCGCGGCAAGCCCTTCGCGCACGACGCCGACTACCTCGTCAACGGCATGTAACTGTAGCGGCACTCGCCTAGTCTAGCGCCGCGGCAAGCCCTTCGCGCACGACGCCGACTACCTCGTCAACGGCATGTAACTGTAGCGGCACTCGCCTAGTCTAGCGCCGCGCGCCGCCGTCTGCGCAAGGCAAGCCCATAATATGCTATGTTCACATGCACGCCGTGCAGCCCGGCGGGCTGCGCGGCATGCAGCCCGTCCCAGGCCGGCGAAAATTCAAGCTGTTCACACGCACGCCGTTGTGTCAGTCAATGCCAGCATGGCGGGCAGTGAGGATCTCGGTGTTGTTGCTGCCATATCCTTTGGCTTAACTTATTTTTATTGGAAAAAGAAACAAAATGATGAACGACGGAGAAAAAGACTGCAAAGATGAAGCTTTTTTAGCAACGTTGAAGATCCACTCGTCACGAAAGCGCGAGAGAGACTGACTGCCCGCGCGCGTGAAAACAGTCACCGGACGCCCGCACATTCATCTTTTGAACTTTGAATGTGAATGTGCACGTTGAATGTCGAGTTGAACGCGCGCGTGTGAACGTAGCATTACATTTGCATACTTGTTAACATTTAAATATTTTATAATAACCGGTGTTTCGCAAACAAATGATTATTGTATTGTAACCACAAAACATTTCGGTAGGTACAGAACGCAATCTTCATACAAAGTGCGCTCTAGCAACGCACACATAGACACGACTTTCACGGACACGATATCTTAGACCAGTTTGGACGAGTAATGGCCCGAACACACCTAGTTCGCTGGCGGTAGCGATCAGTGAAACGCTGTCAAATATCGCTGTCAGATTTGAGATTTGACAGCGATATTTGATCGCTACCGCCAGCGAACTAGGTGTGTTCGGGCCATTAGGCCATAGGTAACAACCCTAGCGCCTTAGACAATTTAGATCAGGACCTGCCTTGCATGGATCTTCCCCTCTGCCAAAAGGTACAAGACTAATGAATCTGACATATCTAGCACGTTTATAAAAACCACTTCGTAATCGATCTTTATCAGTGTCAGTATCGGTATCGCGGTGAAAGGACCTCTTATAAAAATGCCAACATGTGCAGTTGTAGTGTGTAATAGGAAGTCCAACACATCAAGCTTGTAAAAGGATGGTGTAACATTTCATATGTAATAATTTTCTTGCATAGTTAATGCTTTTTTCTATTTAAATAATGTAAAATTGTTGTACGGCGTTTAGCTCTAGAACATCGATTCAGTATACGATTATACGAAAAAGATCGAATCGCCTCGAGTTTCCTGCCGTCAATTATCCGCATTTAATTTTCAACCTTATCACAAAATGAAATACCTATACTATAATTGCGAAATAATCTATAATTGCCAAGCAATTTTAGTCACTAATAAAAATTTAAAATTGTAACGAGACTACCTAGAACTCCTTACGAGACTAGTTGGCATTTCAAAAATGAATTTTTGACCTTACAGATTTAGATATTAAGTCGATTTGGCTTTGAATTTTTCCAGACCTGACAGGCCCGAGACATCAAAACCCCGCCCTCCGGTAGCGAGACTAGTGATAGAGGTGGATAAATGTTTACACACAGTTTTTTATCGATATCGATAAAAGCACGGGTGTTCTAGCGAGTAGATTTATCTTAGCTTTCTGATTGATTGTGGGTTCAAATCCAGTCGTGCACCAATGGATTGTGTTGAAGTTGTAACGTGTTATTTTATACATAACATAACGTAGCCTACATGTTTAATTTAACAATGTAGCTGTTGAACAATTTAGGAACTTAAAAAACTTTTAACTTTATACCTTGTGGAAAAACCAGCCCGCACATCAAGTGCGGATGATAAAATTTGCCAATTTGCGTATTCGGACATCCAAAAGCATAGCATTTGACACAAATTTACTTCCAAACATTTATTTATCCCACCTTTTATAAGATGGATAGTTTTTGTGACCTTTTACCTTGAGAAACTAACGTAGTCATCATAGAATTTCATGTTATTTTTGAAAGAACTTTTAGAACACCTTTATGACGGTGTATACGAGTTTCCAGCTTATTCGCTCTTATTCTGAGGTTGACCCCATATTGGTTCTAAAATGATAAGTTTATTTAGGCCAAATAAAAACATCGATATCTTTGATTCTAAGCTCAGAAAATTTATCAATCTCTATGTAAGTGTCAGTTTTGAGTAGTAATGCTGCCAACTTAATCAAGATGTAGTTTGTTGAGATTTGGGGTAAAAATAGGTTCTTAGTGCAAGTAATGAGTAACATACAATAAAGGATTTGTCCCTCATGGCATCCTAGAGAGCTGGCTGTAGTTTTAGTGTTGTCCAGACCAGATCAATTGAACGAAATGAACTAGTCTGCCTGTGATATTCATTCATTAACAATTATACATTTGTGTCTGAAAAATAGTACATAATAAGCAAAAATAATATGAGTCATATCACAAATTAAATAATTATCAAAGAAATTGTTATCAAATAATACTAGCAATGTCACTTCATATTTATAAAATCATCAGTAGAATAAAAACACCCTTTCAACAAAAGCTGCTTTAGTTTAGTTTTGAATAAATGTAGTCTGTCTATTATTTTAATGTCAATACGTAAATAATAATATAATTAAATGGCCTGATATCTATAAGATCATTAAGGAACATGCCAAAAAATATTGGTAACTGCCCCGGATTCTGTAACAACTTCTTGTTTACCAAAAATGCTTCTTATCTCTACGAATTGTTTTATATTCGTAAGGTATATACTTAAACAGATTAAGTACGTCACCTCTGATACCGTAGTGTTCTAGCTAAGCAATCAGTAATTTATGATGTATAGTATCGAAAGCAGAAAAAAGATCTAAAAACAAGCCTGCTACTTTCATTTTATTATTAAGATTTGTAACAATATCGTTCACCAAATAGTCGATAGCATCTACCGTACCTACATTCACCTGGTAGCCAAACTGTCGTTCATATAGAGTTAATTTTTAAATGTGATACTAACCTATCTCTGATAAGTTTTTCAAAAACTTTAAAAACAATAGGTAGCAACGAAATAGGCCTATAATTTTTATATTGTTTGTCTTGAACATAAATACCCGACGACCATTAGTGCCATGAAATCTAAAATAATATTCAGAATGAATATTTAATAAATAAATCTTACTGACTTCGAAAGCCTTACATTCTTTCATACTTAACATAGGGAAAATAAAATGATGACACGGCATCACTGTTGTGGTTCTCTGTATTTTGAATGTGTGTCACCTGTATATACAGTAAACTTGAACTAGTGTTAAAGATTTGTATTTGTGTGCGTTCATAACAACACTGTAGTGCTCGCAGGCCGATGGTAAGTACAAGGCCAAGACAGCCCCTATGTAGGTAGGTAGTCACAGGCTCGACAACAGGCGGTTAGTACAAGCGGCACGTCTACTCTCGCCCACGGCTCTCGTAACACTGACCGTGCCGCCTTACCCACTCGCTTGCCCGAGACTGTGTATGTATGAGGTTATGTCCAACACACAAACACTACATCTCTATCTAATCAAATTGTTTTATTCGAAAGCAAGTAGGTACTATAATTATTTTGGTGGATATACCATGGTCGTAGACTTAAGTATTCAAACCACTTTGTTCTTCTTGCTGGTCTAGATTTTCTTTTCTTTCCATAGCTTTCCACTCTTCTTTTACTCTTTTAAGGTGTTTGACATTTCTTCTTACTCTCTACCCTGTTTCTTCATTTCTTAACGTGACGTCACCACCGTGTGATTTATCAACTACATGTAGAGTAGGGTAGAAGTTAGCAGTAAGTTTGTTACCTTTTTCCATCTCTTTGACATAGACTTTGTCCCCTTCAATCAAAGTATTTCCTTGGTCTCTCCTCTTTCTATCTCCGTACTCTTTTCCTTTCTCCTTTTCCTGCTTATCTTTGTCACTAATCTCAAAGTCCTCTTCTTGATTGCTTCCATCTAAATCATTGTTGTTGTGTATGTTATCAGTTGGAATTTTATTATTTGCGCGCTCGTTATAAGCTTTATGATTTTCACTTCTTATATTGACTATATTAGTCATCCAATAAGTAGGTATTCGTGTTTTTGTGGGGGTCCTAGAAAATCCATCGCTATGTCTACCCATGGTGCAGCAGGAAAATCTCTACGTTTCATAGGCACTGGTAAGTTTGGCAGTCCAACCAAGGTGTAACCTTTGTAGCTTTTTACTAGTCCTTCCTAGTCCCTCCTTCCTAGTTCCTTTTTTTGAACTGAATGTTTTTTATTGTTTAAATGAATTTATGAATAAGACATTGTTGGAATCCTCTTTTGACACGGACTGCTCCTGATACATCTAATCTAATATTACATAAAATTTGACGCTATTTCTCCTAGAATATTTATTTAAATTTTGTAATTTTTTGTTTCTTATTTATTTTACCAATTTATATTTTAAGACATCTTAATTAATTCGATTTTAGTACCTAACTAATAATATTGTTAAAACTGACGTGCCTTTACAGTCAATTTACACAATTACAGTCAATTGTGATAATGTGGTAAATAAATGAACTGAACTGAACTGAACCTTCAGCATCTATGTCTATTCTAGGCCACTAAACTTTTGATCTCAGTCTTCTTTTAAGTGTTACAATCCCTGAGTGACCTTCGTACGCTGCGTCCAATACCTTCTTTCTGAGAGCGCAAAGTATCATAAGTCTAATGCCACGTAGCAATATATTGCCAGTTTTTGAACATTTTATATCCCTTAGCTAAATCGTTCACTTTCACTCTTTATCATAAATCTCTTTTTTAACCGACTTCCAATCAAAAAGGAGGAGGTTCTCAATTCGGTTATATAATATATATATATATTTTTTTCAATGTTTGTTACCACATAACTTCGTCATTTGTGAGCCGATTTGAAAAATTATTTTTTTTTATCTGAAAGGTACTGCTTCCAGATTGGTCCCATTTTAATTTTATTAAAATCGGTGTTGCCATTTTTTTTTTATATTTTTTTAAATGTTTGTAACTGCATGCCTCCGTCATTTATGAACCGATTTAGAAAATTATTTTTTTATTTGGAAGGTTATTCTTACGTCCATATTGTCCCAAACAAATTTCATTAAAATCGGTTTAGCCGTTTGGCAATGAAGTCGGTTTCTCTAGTTTTTAAACTTATAATTATTTATGCAACAAATTTCTGAATGGTCGATAATTTCTTTTAGGAATCGCATTATGGTCTTGCATTCTCAACGATTTACTTGTAAGCAGTAAACTGAATAGTTTGCGCGAGAGACACTTCCAAAGTGGTAAAATGTGTCCCCCCTCCATGTAACTTTCGACGAACCACAAGAACTTTTATATTATGTTACTTGTTGCTACGGAACCCTTCATGTGCGAGTCTGACTCGCACTAGACCGCTTTTTTTTCATTATATATATATATATATATATTTTTTTTTTTTTTTGGAAATACCTGATTCTCAATTTGATCTATCCCAATTCACAGTTTTAAAACGCCCAAACGTAACACCGTATCATTACCCAACAAACTGCTTGATCTTCCCGTTATCACATAAACTGTTGTACGCTCAGATCGGTCATTTGTTCTAATATCAGTTTTGAAAGAGCCTTTGTCATATATAACGGTGTCGTACATCCATACGCTAGAAGTCTCGGTAGAAGTCTATCCGGTTTGTTAACCTGATTGAAACATAAAACCTCCCGACTTTTCAATGTGTTCCATGTGTGATGCGACGTCATATCCGATAGTCGCATCATTGTTTACGTTAAACACAAAATCAACTTTTTCACTGCCTATGTGATCTGCTTCATTTCTTTTAGTCTTCTTGTAATTACTCATCTGGTTTTGTTGTTTCACCTAACTTTCGCTTCTTCGCATTCTTGCAGTACTGTTGAAAACGACCTATCTTTCCGCACAGGTGACATTTCATTCCTCTAGCTGGACAACTGACGTCATATGTTGCCTGTTCTTCTACCTAGCTTTAAGACGTTTCAAAGTGATTCTTGCAGTTCAATACTCAATACATTTATTGCTTTACACATGGTTTAATTTGTACATACATAGTTTTTAAGTGTAAGTTGGTATCACATGGACCCTGCATAGGGTATAGCAAACATGGAGGCAGGCCGAGGTTTGGCAGTTGTATTGAATAAATTTTATTGAGTTTGAGTATGATTCGTGTTTTTTATTTCCACACCTGTTACATCTCTTCTTTATGTCTTGAGATTCAATACTTCCAGGTTTTGCTTGTATGGTTTTTCCTCTTATAAGTTCGATAGCATTCATCTCTAATTTTTTACTTTTACCTTCGTACTCTTCTGTTCTCTGTCTGTTTCTTCTGTTTGTAGTTTATTGTTTTTAAAATTTTCTTTAGTTTTGCTTTATGTTAGCAATTTAACATTAAACTTTGCATGTCGGTCTCCGACGAAGTATGTGGTACTACATTATTATTAATAAGAAGTTTTTTAAAATTGACCTACCACTTCTAAAGTGTTTGTTTGAGTGATAATTTTATCAAGCGTAATGTCGTCACCTATGGTCAAAATCTTTTGAAGTAACTCGTGGAGTAACTCTTTTCTGTTATCTGATCAACCAAATGTTTATAAAATAAGCTAGTTATTGAATTTGCATTTACCAGCTTGTTTCCATAATACCCTGTGTCACCCAGAACCGTTTCCAATTAAATGGGGGTGGTCATACCAATTTCCAATTTAATGGAGGTACTTAATGTACCAGTGTTCCCAGTTAAGTGGGTACCTCAACATTTTTTCAATTCAATGAAGGTATCTCAATGCACCACATAATATCCTGTGTCACCTAGAATAGAACCGTTTCCAATTAAATGGGGGTGGTCATACCAATTTCCAATTAAATGGAGGTACTTAATGTACCAGTGTTCCCAGTTAAGTGGGTACCTTAGCATTTTTTTCAATTTAATGAAGGTCTATCAATGCACCAATCTTCCCAGTTTAGTGGGTAGCATAATAAGCTGATGTTATTATATCAATGTTCCCAGTTAAGTGGGTACCTTAGCATTTTTTTCAATTTAATGAAGGTCTATCAATGCACCAATCTTCCCAGTTTAGTGGGTAGCATAATAAACTGAAGTTATTATAACAATGTTCCCAGTTAAGTGGGTACCTTAGCATTTTTTTCAATTTAATGAAGGTCTATCAATGCACCAATCTTCCCAGTTTAGTGGGTAGCATAATAAGCTGAAGTTATTATTTCAATGTTCCCAGTTAAGTGGGTACCTTAGAATTTTTCAATTTAATGAGTGTATAATCAATGCACCAACCACTAATTTAGTGGTGGCTAAATTGGTGGACATACTGTTGACTAAACCTTGGCAACCTATTTCTATTTAGGCCAAAGTTACTACTTATTCATCCAATCAATAAAGTAACAAAGAACCTCGTGTGTAGGTACCTGGTGAGTATTTAATTTTTCCTCTTGTCTAGGTATCTGTGTATAATCTTCTTGAGCTAAACGTATAACTCCGTAACCGTGAATGTAGGTGTACCTCTAGATTAGTGTAGTAGGTAGGTCTACTTTTATTACTATGTAGCATTTAAATTAATGCTTTTTTGTTTATTATAGAAGTCAATGTAAATAACTAGATAGGAACTTATCTGTTTAACAGTGTAGGTAAGATTCTAATGAGAAAATAAAATAATGAATTCTCCGAATTGTCTATGGCCGTAGGTAAACACTTTAGTATCTATCTATTTACAGCTTTACTTATACACGCAATTTAAATTTAATCATTGCTCAAAGTTAGCCCGGTCACTGTTTGTCATTACCCAGTGGTAAGAGATGGCAATAGTTTAAGCACTGTTTATCCCCTGACATATTTTTATAAGTAAGGCCACTAATGAATAGGTCTACATAAAGCTAAAATACGCTACCAAGTTTTCATCAAATTAGGTATAGATAAAGACAGCGAACGGGTGGGTAGGTATGGTATACTCTGTAATGAAGCCTTGCGTTTTGTCGCGCCAGGCGCCAGCGCCTGCGCTGCCGCCAGTGAGTCTAGACTCTAACCAAAACAGCAAAATACTTCGCAATATACCTGCATACTTATTCCCAGTATAACGTTATCTAAAATTGTAGCCTATTATTTATTTGTTTTTTTTTTTTTTTTGTCATTTCACTGACCTTTTATCCCGTCGCCACATGTAGTGCTCGCAGGCCGATGGTAAGTACAAGGCCAAGACAGCCCCTATGTAGGTAGGTAGTCACAGGCTCGACAACAGGCGGTTAGTACAAGCGGCACGTCTACTCTCGCCCACGGCTCTCGTAACACTGACCGTGCCGCCTTACCCACTCGCTTGCCCGAGACTGTGTATGTATGAGGTTATGTCCAACACACAAACACTACAAACACAAATAATTGTTGTGTGTGTTACGATCGTTTGAATGTGTGTCGCTTTCGTTTCAGTGTGTGCTTTCCTCGTCCCCCTCAAAATATGGCAGAAAAATTTTGTTAGGCTGAATAGATGCAAGGCAAGTCCTTAGGTTAAATTGTCTAAGCCTAGCGCGAACGCCGAGCGTGTAGGTATGAAAAGAGAAGTACATACATGTGATTGACTTCTGTACCTATCTGTTTTGTGAAGTAACATCCTCTTTTCTCAGTCCGCTATGATAAAATTATAACTCACTAGCGGCCGCCCACGGCTTCGCTCGCCCCGTTGATTTTTCTTTAAAAAGTTTTTCCTCTTTTTCTCCGCTTAGGGAAATAATTTTCCAATTTCCTTTCTTAGTGCACCCCTATGCTATAAAACGAACATACCCTCCAAGTTTCATGCTTCTAGGACTTATGGCTTAGGCTGTACGTTGATTGTCAGTCAGTCAGTAACGTAAGAGTTTTATATATTTAGATATTCGTCACAAGCATCGGGGCTTAGCCAAATGGTAAACGTAAAGTTACCAGTAAATATTGGCATACCAGCCAGGCTCCAACTCATCTGGTCACATGGTTAAAAGGTCTATGATCTCTCAAACGGTGAAGGATAACATCGTGGAGAAACCTGCATGTCATAGAACCAAAAAAATGGTCGAAAGCTCAGCTATCAAGTGCACGAAGGGAGCCCCTCTGAGGTGCTCTAATGATCCGTTCACCAGGATAGAACTAGGTCAAAATAAATCACTATCAAAATATAACCACCTTATATCAAAAGATAAAAATATTTGATTACTTTTATTTCAACAGTCAGTTAGACATAGGTACTACCCACAATTATATTATGAGGCATTTATCTTACTCAATATGTGTTACATTTATATAACTTGTGTTCCCGTAAACAATTAAATGTAAATACCTAACGTTGTGTTAACGTATATACTATGTATATAGGCACTATAGGTACTTATATTAGCGTAGGTACAGGTCGGCCGGTCTACTCGTAACTACAGTGTGGTCGCTGGACGGACTCTAATTCCATTTACATAGTCGGCTTTTATTACTATACTTAGGGTAACCACTTATTACTTAACTGCCCAAGTACCTAATGTATTCTTACATTCTTTACACAAATATAATTATGCTTAAGTATTATTTAATAAGTACCTAATGCTTTGTCATTCCTCTGGACACTCTCGAAGATAGTGATTTAAATAAAATGTTATTTGTTAAACTTGTGTGTTGTTTTTATATTTTTTACATCGGTATCCTAAGCGTGTTGGCTGCTCTGTGGGTATCCTATACATATAGCCCTATTAATAAAAATATGTCAAAAGATGTGCTTAACTATTGCCATCTCTTACCACTGGGTAATGACAAAAAGTGACAGGGCTAACTTTAAACCATGACTAAATTTAAATTGCGTTTATTAATATGGCTGCTAGGGTTCAAACTGGAAATGACTCCGTTAATTCGAGTTTTGGGTCTCGGTCGCGAAGAACACATCGCTCGACCACTGATCTCGAGGAAGGTTTGGTTCAGTAGCCTGAATAGGCTGGTACTTATTTGACAGAGACCGAGAGTCCAGTAGTCCAGAACTAACTACATCACCAGGTTTAGTCTTGCGGATATCATTCAATCATTTATCATTTATTTTGCGGTTGTCATTGTAGTTTCATGTACTATCGTCATGACTTATGCTGGGGCTACATTAGCGGGCGAAGATTGTGTCGCGTTGGCGCAACAAAAACATCGTGTTCGGGCATAGGCGACGTTCTTGTCTACATTAAGGCAGACGAAGATTCGTGTCGAGTTGACGCCATGAATCGTGCCGGATTGTGTTGTTCAGTTCCTTCACGTCCGACTTGCTTCAAAGTAAGACTCTGAATTGACGTTGCTGTAGCCACCCAAGCAAATATTGTCGCGACAAATCCTTTTGATCCGCGCCAGTTTACCGACAGCTCCCCGATGCTACATCGTCTTCACCCGAATACTACGCGATAACACGATATACCCGGCCACATTCATCGCGTTAACACGAATATTCGCCGTAGCCCGCTAATGTAGCCCTAGCATTACAGTCCCAAAATGGCGATAACCGAATGCGCACGAATATAACTTGACATCGTCCAGTTGACATTAAATACGTCAGGGCGTCCGTCACCCGAGGCACCGTCCGCCGGAGCGTCAGGCGAGGGCGGCGGGCGGCGGCGCGGCGCGCGCCAGGTGGCAGTTCTCCACGAACAGCTCCTTGACCAGCACGTCGGCCGCCAGCAGGCGCGCCTCCAGCCTCCGCGCCGCTGCCTCCGCCCGCAGCGCGCGCGCGCCCATCGCCTCGAGGCGGCGGCAGCGCGCGCACGGCTCCGGGGGGGCGGGGGAGGGCGAGGGGGCGGGGGGGGTCGCGGCGGCGCAGCGCGGCCCGGTGGCGGCGGCGCGCGCGCGCCAGCTGCTCCTGGGCGGCGGCGGCGGCGCGCGCGGCGGCGGCGCACTCCTCCTGCAGCGCGCACACCTGCGCCTCGAGCGCGGGCGCCTCGGGGATGGGCGCGAGGGGCTGCAGACGGCGCTCGAAGGCCGCCACCTGCTGCAGCAGCGCGGCCAGGCGCGCGTCCCCGGCGCGCAGGTCGCGCTCGTGCGCGGCGCGCTCGCCCGCCTGCTTGCCGCTCCAGTACTCCTCGCACGCGTCGTACTCGCCGCGCATCGCGTCCAGCGCCGCCTCCAGCTCTCTGTCGGACACCAACACATCCCATCACCATCACCATCACCATCGCTGATCCTATCCCGAAGATAGTCATCGCAACAAAAAAATAAATGAAAAATCTTAATGCTTGGAACATGCAACACTGGAAGTCGATAAATAATATAGTATATTTCATTACAAGTGCGGAAAGGCTGTCATTGCAAAGAGCTCCGACAAATGTCTTCCCGAGCCGAAGGCGAGGGTTGACAGTCGGAACTAGTTGCAATAAAGGTTCCGCACGTGTACTGAACGACTATTTTTAATACAGTTGCGAAAAAATGAAGCAATTAAATAAAATAATTAAAAAACTATTTGCTTTTTTTCTCTTCTCTCCACGCAATAAGTTCGTCGTATGTATGCATGTAGCGACTTTTTGACTTTTCCGGTAAAATGTTCTCCGAAGCATTTTGTGCAATTATACTGAGTTCCGGTGGTGTTAATTCAAAAAAACTAGGGTCGAAATTACTCATTTTGTGCAACAAACAAATAAACTCGCAAAGAAAATATCTGAAAAATGGCACCAACCGTAGAATATAAGATTTTTTTTTTCTTCACCCATTCTGGAAGGCAAAGGGAACTTATACCCATACAGCCAAGTCTTCAGTAGTTTTTTTTTTTAATTGATTATAAATTGAAAATGAAATTTAATGACATGAAATGAAATGAAACCTAACATAACTCATTCAATCAAATCATTAAATCTGTTAATGAAACAAATTAGCAGCTTCTTTTTAGAAATATACGTATTTGCATGAATCATAAAAACTTCGATGAATTTTTTTAGTAAAAACTTCATGGTTGGTTTTTAGGGCTCCGTAGCCAAATGGCAAAAACGGAACCCTTATAGATTCGTCATGTCTGTCTGTCTGTCTGTCTGTCTGTCTGTCCGGCCGTGTCACAGCCCTTTTTCTCCGAAACCATAAAAGCTAGACTGGTGAAAGTTGGTGAGTAGATGTATTCTGTGAACCGCATTAAGGTTTTTACACAAAAATAGAAAAAAAACTATAAATTTTGGGGGTCCCCATACTTGAAACTGAAACTCAAAAAATTTTTTTTCATCGAACCCATACGTGTGGGGTATTTATAAATAGGTCTTCAAAAATGATGTTGAGGTTTCTAATATAGTTTTTTTTTAAACTGAATAGTTTGCGCGAGAGACACTTCCAAAGTGGAAAAAAGTTGGTCCCCCCCCCTCTAACTTCTGAAGTAAGAGAATGATAATACTAAAAAAAATATATGTTGTACATTACTATGTAAACTTTCAACGATATTTGGTTTAAATGAGATCTAGTCAGTAGTTTTTTTTTTATACGTCATAAACGGAAACACAAAAAATTTTTTTTCATCGAACCCATACGTGTGGGGTATTTATGAATAGGTCTTCAAAAATGATGTTGAGGTTTCTAATATAGTTTTTTTCTAAACTGAATAGTTTGCGCGAGAGACACTTCCAAAGTGGAAAAAAGTTGGTCCCCCCCCTCTAACTTCTAAAGTAAGAGAATGATAATACTAAAAAAAATATATGTTGTACATTACTATGTAAACTTTCAACGATATTTGGTTTGAACGAGATCTAGTCAGTAGTTTTTTTTTATACGTCATAAACCGTAAACCGCAATTTACCTTTCAACGAACTACAGGAACCTTATTATGTTACATCAAGTAACATATATAAAGGTTCTTGTAGTTCGTCGTGCTACGGAACCCTTCATGGGCGAATCCGACTCGCACTTGGCTGCTTTTTTTCTTTTTAGACATTATTTTGACAGTTGGGAAAGAAAAAGCACTAGTGCAGGAAAGGTAAAAAAAAAGCACGAGTGTGTAGCCCACATCCCGAACGCTATATGTCCCAATAAAATAATGAATAATAAAATGCAATACGCCACTTTTTGAGCAACTATTAAAATAGTATATTTCATTACAAGTGCGGGAAGGCTGTCATTGCAAAGAGTTCCGACAAATGTCTACCCGAGCCGAAGGCGAGGGTTGACAGTCGGAACAAGTTGCAATGACGGTTCCGCACGTGTACTGAACGACTATTTTTAATACAGTTGCGAAAAAATAAAGCAATTTAATAAAATAATAAAAATACCATTTGCTTTTTTCTCTTCTCTCCACGCAATAAGTTCGTCGTATGTATGCATGTAGCGACTTTTTGACTTTTCCGGTAAAATGTTCTCCGAAGCATTTTGTGCAATTATACTGAGTTCCGGTGGTGTTAATTCAAAAAAGCAGCCAAGTGCGAGTCGGACTCGCCCATGAAGGGTTCCGTAGCACGACGAACTACAAAAACCTTTATATTATGTTACTTGATGTAACATAATAAGGTTCTTGTAGTTCGTCGAAAGGTAAATTGCGGTTTACGGTTTATGACGTATAAAAAAAAAACTACTGACTAGATTTCGTTCAAACCAAATATCGTTGGAAGTTTTCATAGTAATGTACAACATATATTTTTTTTAGTTTTATCATTCTCTTACTTTAGAAGTTAGAGGGGGGGGGACCAACTTTTTTCCACTTTGGAAGTGTCTCTCGCGCAAACTATTCAGTTTAGAAAAAAACGATATTAGAAACCTCAACATCATTTTTAAAGACCTATTCATAGATACCCCACACGTATGGGTTCGATGAAAAAAAAATTTTTGAGTTTCAGTTTCAAGTATGGGGACCCCCAAAATTTATAGCTTTTTTTTTAATTTTATGTAAAAAACTTAATGCGGTTTACAGAATACATCTACTCGCCAAGTTTCATCAGTCTAGCTTTTACGGTTTCGGAGAAAAATGGCTGTGACATACGGACGGACAGACAGACAGACAGACAGACAGACATGACGAATCTATAAGGGTTCCGTTTTTGCCATTTGGCTACGGAACCCTAAAAACTAGGGTCGAAATTACTCATTTTGTGCAACAAACAAATAAAATCGCAAAGAAAATTTCTGAAAAATGGCGCCGCCAACCGTAAAATATAAGCAGAGATTTTTTTTTTTCTTTACCCATTCTGGAAGGCAAAGGGAACTATACCCATACAGCCAAGTCTTCAGTAGATTTTTTTTTATTGATATGAATTGAAAATGAAATTTAATGAGATGAAATGAAATGAAACCTAACATAACTCATTCAATCAAATCATTAAATCTGTTAATGAAACAAATTAGTAGCTTCTTTTTAGAAATAATACGTATTTGCATGAATCATAAAAACTTCATGGTTGGTTTTTCTTTTTAGACATTATTTTGACAGTTGGGAAAGAAAAAGCACTAGTGCGGGAATGGTAAAAAAAAAGCACGCGTGTGTAATAGCCCACATCCCGAACGCTATACGTCCCTGCAATACGCCACTTTTTGAGCAACTGTATTAAAAAAAATATTTTTAGGTCTGTGCAACCTTCCCCTAAAATCTCTTCCCGCTTTCTTGCCGTAAAAAAAACTAGGCATTGCTGCATTATCAATGGGAAGGTGATGATGTACACCCCGATATTACGGTGGATGTTGACCCTCACTGGAGAAATTCAATCATTGATTTATGCTTTTCGTTCAGGCAGGCAGATCCGAAACTTGTACTTGTCCTTGAAACTTTACAATCGACTTGAAAAGATTAGGTTAAGTTAGATCACATAAATTACGGGGTCCGGTCAATGTACGTCCAGTTATTGTACACCCAGTTAAAACGAAACAGTTTGTTTTTCGGATTTGTTATGACCTGTCATCATATTATTATCTCCGTACATAAAATAAAAATTAATAAAATAAGCCTTTATTACTGTTTACAATAATGTTACTAACTAAGTTAACTATTTAAAAAAAAAAAAAAAAAAAAAAAAAAACACATAATGTATGTTTCTCCGTACATAATGTATGTTTAAACTTAAGCATACTCACTTGACTAGGTCTCGCAGGCGGTCGCACTCTTCGGCGTCGTCCATTGCCTCCGTCTGAGCGGCCGCCTCCACTGCAGCCGTCGCCTCCACTGCAGCCGTCGCCTCCACTGCAGCCGTTGCCTCCACTGCAGCCGTCGCCTCCACTGCAGCCGTTGCCTCCACTGCAGCCGTCGCCTCCACTGCAGCCGCCGGCGCCGGTTTAGTCTCAATAGCCGCGGAGCTCGGAACTGAGTCGACCACGTTCGTTGGTGTCGTCTGTTCCTCCTCCTCTCCGGCAGCTAGTAGTTGCGGCGCGTGAGAGGATAGTGCTGCGACGGCGTCGGTCGGCTCGGGCGCTGCTACCTTCATCGAGGAGCTTCCATCATTCGGATCTCCTTTCTGTAATAACAACATCATTTTTTGTTGCTGGCAGTGTTTTGTTATAGGCGATGGTTACCACTTTACATCAGGCGGGCTATTATGCTCGTTGTATAAAAAAAGAACCGAAGGTCGACGCCGACTCGTGCCTAGCTTTTTAATATCACCTCTGAATACAAATCCGAAGTCAACAGCACACCCAACTCCACCGACAGCGCCGCGTCCGCGCGCGGCGGCGGCGACGCGGCCGGCGAGGGGGCGTGCGGGGGGGCGTGCGGGGGGCGCCGTGCCCCCTCCAGCGCCGCCGCCAGCTCCTCCGCGCGCGCCCCCGCTCGCCGCGCGCCCGCCCGCGCCTCCGCCAGCGCCGCGCGCGCCTCCGCCTCGCGCGCCTCCGCCGCCGCGCCCGCCGCCTCCGCCGCCGCCAGCCTCTCCGCCAGCCGTGCGCGCTCCGTCCGCGCCACCGCCGTCGCCGCCGTCGCGCCGCTCAGCGCGCCCTCGAGCGCGGTGACGCGCGCCGCCGCCGCCGCCCCCTCTGCGCGCAGCCGCGCCTCCACGTCCTTGCGGCGCGCCAGCTCGGTGTGCAGGCGCGCGCGCTCCCCCGCGCCGCGCTCCGCCTCCGCGTCGGCGTCGGCGCGCGCGCGGCGCAGCTCCTCCGCGTGGCGCGCGCTCGCCCGCCGCACGCTCTCCACCGCCTCGCGCTCGATGCGCGCGTGCTGCTCGTCCACCTCGCGCGCCAGCAGCGCCGCGCGCGCGTTCGCCTCGCCCACGTCGGCGCGCAGCTTGTCGCGCTCCAAGGCGGCCGCTTCGGCGAGGCGGCGGCCGGCGCGGGCGCGCGCGCGGCTCAGCGCGAGCGCCGCCGTCAGCAGCCGGCCGCGCTCCGCGTCGTGGTCGTCGGCGGCGCGCTCGCTCAGTTCCGCGTCCAGCGCGCGCTCCACCGCGGCGGCGTCGAGGGCACCACCCGCCTCCGCGAAGCCGAGCTCGGCCAGCAGCCGGCGCGGGCGGCGCACGCCGGCGCGCTCCCACTCGTCGAGCAGGCGGTCGGGCGGGTCGTCCTCGCCGAGCTCGCTGACGGTCCGCGCGAGCGTCGAGTCGAGCCGCTCGAAGAACTCGCCGAGGGTCGCATCGCGCGTCGGCGAGTCCTCGAAGATGCGCTCGACGATGCGAGTGTCGAGCGAGTCCATGCGCAGGTCGCGGCACAGCCGGAGCGCGGCCGCGTTGTCGATGCGCGCGAGGGGGTCCAGCGCGTCGGCCGGCGTCGCGGAGGCGGAGCGGCGCGCGCGTGACGCGGGCTCCCCGGGGGGGCGGTCGGCACGCGACGCGGACGCGGCGCGGGGCTCGGCCAGCGCGGGCCGCGAACGACGCCCGTACCGCTTGGCGCCGAAGGAGAGCCCCGGCAGGTCGGGCTCGGGCGGCGGCTCGGGCGGCGCGGGCGCGGACGCCGCGTCGCCCAGCACGGCCAGCAGGCCGCTGCGGAAGCGCTGGAAGGAGACGCGCGCGCCGCTCGGCTGGAACAGCGCGTCGGCTAGCGCCGCGCCGCGCTCCTCCAGCTGCAAGGCGGCGCACAGAGCGTGAACAGCCGACTCCCCGAGGGCTTCCTCGTTGTTCACGTCGAAGGACTTGAACATTGAGTACAGCTGTTCCTCGTAGTGGTCTATAGATGAACCGTCCATGGCTCGAACAAAAACGGCCAGTTGTTCGTTGTCGATAGCCACTAAGGATTACGTATTCAGAACTTAATTTAATAAAAGTTTGATTGATATTATTAGTCGTGAATTGTCGTGTGTGACAAAAACAAAAACAGGATAGCCTATATTTTGGCCGATCTTATTTTCACGAAAAAAGAAGAAGCAGATTTCTATGGTTTATGTGTGCGTATACGTATGTATATCTACATTTGTGTGCGTAAATCTTATATTTCAACTGTCAAATCTGACATCTCAACTGTCAAATGTCAAGAGGTCAATGTCATGCTTGCTTCTGCTTGCTACTGTTCTATAATTCTTGCTAGGCTATTTCGAGATGCGAGCTACTATTTACGAAATAAAATCCACCGGAATAATAAATAGCGGCGCTCTTATATTTACGCAATATTCACCACGGCATGTTTATCAAAACTTTTTTTTAATTTTTGATTGTACTTTCTGGGTTAAAGTTTTCTGTAATATTCCACTATCTTTCTTTATTCTTTCTTTGTAAGCTTAATTACGTTTAATCTCACTGCATTTATCTATCATCGAATTTTAATTAAAGCTTTCATCATTTTATAATAATAAGTTGATGATACACACTAGCAAACATTTAGCAAACATTTTTTTTACGGAACTCAAATCTTCTCCTACCTTGGCTTCAATTATGTAAAAAAATAAAAAATGGGTGGTTCTTACGACAGGGATAGGGTGATGATGATGTTAGATTTCGTGACTCTAAGATATTTTCGAATTACAGATACGCTAGTAGTTACTATGATGACACGGTAACGTCACAGAATAGATAATAGTTAGTATCAAGCATCTTACGGCCGGCGTTTTTCGTGACTGTACTATACATATGTACCTATTATAGATTTTATGAACTAGCGGCCGCCCGCGGCAGGCTTTGCCCGCTTAGTAGTGGTCATTGCTAACATCCATCCTGTGGAATGTTTGTTTTATTTACCTGCATGATTTTGTAGATCTACTGCATTTAGTTAGGTATTATGAATAAGGTAGGCAAGGCACTGAGGGCTGGTTTCCGCAAGGTTTCTAGTTGGCCCTTTTTGCGTGGCGCTTGACACCAACGTGTTGCTCGAACTGTCACGCCGGTTTCCTCACGATGTTTTACTGGCATAGTGCACACACATTTTTCTACAGAAAAACAACTTGGTACACAACTGGATTTGAACCCATGACCTTATGCGGATCGGACGGCGGGTCCGCTACGTCTAGACCACCAGTGCTCTCTGCCAACGAGCTTACCTGATGGTGGATTCAGAGGAGCTGGTAATCATTATAATCATATATGTAGGTAGGCGTTCTGTGGGAAAATGGGACTTCTCAGCAAATAGGTGGGTTACTTATAGGTACTTAGGTAGGTAACTTATCATCATCATTATTATTATTATTAAAAGCCTGTTGTGTCCCACTGCAGAGCAAAGGCCTCCCTCCCTTCTCTCCATTCATCTCTTGTTTGGGCTACTGTGGATCATCATCATTATTATAAATTGTACAGATTTGTATTTTTGTAACGAATAAACTCAAAAACTACTGGACTGATAAACTTCTTTTGCCACTATAATGCTGAATTATCCCCGAATAACATAGTTACATTATACCTAGTTCGAGCAAATGAAACCTACAGGAAATGAGTCTCTTTCACCAATAACTCTGCATTTGCAGTTCAGTAACTACTGAGTAGTTCGACTGGTGGGTGGTACAAGACAAAGGAAATGAAATATATTTATTTGCAAGAAGTATGGTACAACTATTAGATTATAGGGTATGTAAAAAAGCGTATATGTATACTTTGTCGGAGAACAATATACAAAATTCAAACAAAAAGTAGAAAATATAAGTTTAATTAAAATGAATCAGTGTATCAGAATAATAACAATAATCAATTCAGAATAATAATTCATAAAGAAAATAGAAAATAATTTATATGAAATCTTTAACGCTATGAAAACATTGAAGATATCTTTAGTAGGTAGTTACTTCATCACGCACATCTACCTAATTATACTTCATTCACAATCTGACTTCACACACTTTTGGCAAGGTTTTAAACACACATCACAAACCCACTAAAGTCTGGTCTACCACTTTCTAGCGCTAAGTTTGACACACATCTTCAGCCCACTGAAGATTAAAGCCCACGAGGTGTCTGGCATGTGGCAGAAGTGTCCAGCCCTGAAGAATTAAAAGTTCTTCTCATTATGATGACTGCCCAGTTCTATTGCGTAGGAGTTGCTTATGAGCGGTTGGTTCCCAACGCTGCTGGAGGCATTGGAGTCGTCTGTGCTGTAGGAAATGGTAAATACTCTTCAGATGATAATAATAAGACAGATCATTAATTACCGATGCTGTTGCAGCCATCGCATTTCTGTCCTATTTATTATTCCGGTGGATTTTATTTCGTAAATAGTAGCTCGCATCTCGAAATAGCCTAGCAAGAATTATAGAACAGTAGCAAGCAGAAGCAAGCATGACATTGACCTCTTGACATTTGACAGTTGAGATGTCAGATTTGACAGTTGAAATATAAGATTTACGCACACAAATGTAGATATACATACGTATACGCACACATAAACCATAGAAATCTGCTTCTTCTTTTTTCGTGAAAATAAGATCGGCCAATAAATAGGACAGAAATGCGATGGCTGCAACAGCATCGGTCGGTAATTAATGATCTGTCTTATTATTATCATCTGAAGAGTATTTACCATTTCCTACAGCACAGACGACTCCAATGCCTCCAGCAGCGTTGGGAACCAACCGCTCCTAAGCAACTCCTACGCAATAGAACTGGGCAGTCATCACTAATGAGAAGAACTTTTAATTCTTCAGGGCTGGACACTTCTGCCACATGCCAGACACCTCGTGGGCTTTAATCTTCAGTGGGCTGAAGATGTGTGTCAAACTTAGCGCTAGAAAGTGGTAGACCAGACTTTAGTGGGTTTGTGATGTGTGTTTAAAACCCTGCCAAAAGTGTGTGAAGTCAGATTGTGAATGAAGTATAATTAGGTAGATGTGCGTGATGAAGTAACTACCTACTAAAGATATCTTCAATGTTTTCATAGCGTTAAAGATTTCATATAAATTATTTTCTATTTTCTTTATGAATTATTATTCTGAATTGATTATTGTTATTATTCTGACACACTGATTCATTTTAATTAAACTTATATTTTCTACTTTTTGTTTGAATTTTGTATATTGTTCTCCGACAAAGTATACGTATACGCTTTTTTACATACCCTATAATCTAATAGTTGTACCATACTTCTTGCAAATAAATATATTTCATTTCCTTTGTCTTGTTCCACCCACCAGTCGAACTACTCAGTAGTTACTGAACTGCAAATGCAGAGTTATTGGTGAAAGAGACTCATTTCCTGTAGGTTTCATTTGCTCGAACTAGGTATAATGTAACTATGTTATTCGGGGATAATTCAGCATTATAGTGGCAAAAGAAGTTTATCAGTCCAGTAGTTTTTGAGTTTATTTGTTACAAAAATACAAATCTGTACAATTTATAATAATGATGATGATCCACAGTAGCCCAAACAAGAGATGAATGGAGAGAAGGGAGGGAGGCCTTTGCTCTGCAGTGAGACACAACAGGCTTTTAATAATAATAATAATGATGATGATAAGTTACCTACCTAAGTACCTATAAGTAACCCACCTATTTGCTGAGAAGTCCCATTTTCCCACAGAACGCCTACCTACATATACGATTATAATGATTACCAGCTCCTCTGAATCCACCATCAGGTAAGCTCGTTGGCAGAGAGCTCTGGTGGTCTAGACGTAGCGGACCCGCCGTCCGATCCGCATAAGGTCATGGGTTCAAATCCAGTCGTGTACCAAGTAGTTTTTCTGTAGAAAAATGTGTGTGCACTATGCCAGTAAAACATCGTGAGGAAACCGGCGTGACAGTTCGAGCAACACGTTGGTGTCAAGCGCCACGCAAAAAGGGCCAACTAGAAACCTTGCGGAAACCAGCCCTCAGTGCCTTGCCTACCTTATTCATAATACCTAACTAAATGCAGTAGATCTACAAAATCATGCAGGTAAATAAAACAAACATTCCACAGGATGGATGTTAGCAATGACCACTACTAAGCGGGCAAAGCCTGCCGCGGGCGGCCGCTAGTTCATAAAATCTATAATAGGTACATATGTATAGTACAGTCACGAAAAACGCCGGTCGTAAGATGCCTGATACTAACTATTATCTATTCTGTGACGTTATCGTGTCATCATAGTAACTACTAGCGTATCTGTAATTCGAAAATATCTTAGAGTCACGAAATCTAACATCATCATCACCCTATCCCTGTCCTAAGAACCACCCATTTTTTATTTTTTTACATAATTGAAGCCAAGGTAGGAGAAGATTTGAGTTCCATAAAAAAAATGTTTGCTAAATGTTTGCTAGTGTGTATCATCAACTTATTATTATAAAATGATGAAAGCTCTAATTAAAATTCGATGATAGATAAATGCAGTGAGATTAAACGTAATTAAGCTTACAAAGAAAGAATAAAGAAAGATAGTGGAATATTACAGAAAACTTTAACCCAGAAAGTACAATCAAAAATTAAAAAAACGTTTTGATAAACATGCCGTGGTGAATATTGCGTAAATATAAGAGCGCCGCTATATTTTTGTCTTTTTCTTCTTCTTCTGAAATATGGAATCTGTCAATTTTGGATAAATTTTGCCAGTGAAAAAATAATTACATAAATAAAATAGTTTTAGTCAAGTCAGTCAATAAATAATTCGGCCCTAATTGGCTTTGAAAACAAATGATGGTCGTTTTTTTTTTAAACCATCAGCAACATTTCGTTCAAATCAGGATATCACATAATACACTTTCATTCCAACTGGTAACACTTTGAGCTAAGACCTCAAGTAATGTTGGTTAGAATACCACCGAAATTACACAACAGAACTCAAAATAACACCAGAAAAACAATTAAAATCAAAAAGCTGTGTAACTTCCTGAAATGACAGAAAATGAATCCCACCGAAATTACACAACAGAACTCAAAATAACACCAGAAAAACAATTAAAATTAAAAAGTTAAGTGACTTCCTAAAATGACAGAAAACGATTAGGTACCCAACTTCTCATTATGGGCATCTAATCTGTTTATAACTGATTAAAAAAAATGATTTTGCATCAAACTCTATCTCTCAACTCGGTCCTCTCCTCTCCGAAAACGATGTTGAGTTTTACTGAATAGTTTGCGCCAGAGACACTTCCAAAGTAGTTAAATGTGTCCCCCCCTGTAACTTTATTATAAGATTATGATAAATACGTCCTAAATCGTAAACCGCAATTTACCTTTCGACGAGCTTGTTTATTGTTATTTGCTGGTATGGAAAACGGGTTGGCTTTAGCAGAGTATAGCAGGCGAAAACGGGAGAGGTGGAGGGGGGGGGGGGGGGGGGGGGGGGGGTCCCCTTGCCCCCTGGTACCACCGGCATTACAAGAAAATGAGAAAAACCGATTAATGTAACGTAGCCTCAAAACACTTTACAGTCGCTTAAAAGGCGTAGTAAAGTTAAAATTTGGGTTGGGTTTAGTATTGTTAGGGAGGAGGAGGGACGGGGGAGGGGTCCTCTCTGCACTGACATGCACCATTCTTGAAATTAAGTAGGTATAAAAGAAAAAAACCTAACAATCTACTGTTACTTTTGTGACTTAAGTCGGGGTGCCCCGAGTTTGAATCTGCAATGGCTCAGCCAGAACATTCGAGAGGAGCCCTGAGCGTCACTTCACCCGCTCAACCTTCGCTCCACTTTTAACTTTACTACGCCTTTTAAGCGACTGTAAAGTGTTTTGAGGTTAGGTTACATAAATCGGTTTTTCTCATTTTCTTGTAATGCCGGTGGTACCAGGGGGCAGGGGGACCCCCGCCCTCCCCCCTCCCGTTTTCGCCTGCTATACTCTGCTAAATGTTTACCTGGAAAACTTCATGGGCGAGTCCGAATCGCACTTGGCCGTCTTATGGTATCACTTTTAACTTAGAGGACTTGGCGGAAGGACTTTGAATCCAAGCCAGCACAAAAAAAAAAAAAAAAAAAAAACAGAATTTTGTGTTGTTCTCGGTGTTCTCCCCTAGATTAGAATTACAGTCTAGTCTGTGATTGTGATTACAGTGGATTTATTCAATACGACTACATCTACATCACAGAGTACTTTGTATATACTGATCTACATATTAGTAATCTGTGGACTACATAAAATATATAAAACAGTTGATAAGATGTGCTCTATTCAAACATGAAGATAATTCTAAATAAACTTTATGAAAACCAAGGTTATTGGAAGCGTGAGTTAATTTATTGCAATGTTGAACGTCCAAGCACTTCTAAAAAGACATCAAATGGTCAAAAAGTGTGGCCATGGGTAATTGCCATGATTGGACTCAGCACAGTGGTGACAATCAGTATTTCGATGTCGCAGCTTGTGCAAGTGGCAAGATACAGATTAGATAGTTGGGCAGTTGCGGCCGCGGCGGCGGCGCCAGCCACGGTGCCGGTGGTATCCTGTTACTTCGACACTCCGAGCGGCAACGGCAGCGACCAGCTGCAGCCGGCGCGCCTCCCGCCGCGACTGTGTACGCACATCAACGTGGCCTTCGCACGCCTCCACAACAAATCCATTCACCTCGAACCCTCACAATACGACACTCTCCGGGATGTGGTGAAGCTTAAACAACAAAACCCAACATTGAAAGTGTTGCTATCTGTTGGGGGTGCTAGTGAAAATAATGGATTCTCCGATATGGTCATAAACCATGCATCTAGAAAAATATTCATTAGATCTATAAAGAAAATTCTAAAAGATTACGACCTTGATGGAATTGATTTAGATTGGGAGTTTCCAGTGTTGCATTACCAGGGAGCAGGAGTAGCGGCCAGAGAGAGACAACATTTTTCTCAATTGCTTCGAGAGATCCGACTAGAATACATCAGAGAAAAAAAAGATTACATTTTAAGCGTAGCTCTTGCAGCTCCTCAGACCATAGTAGATGTGGCCTATGATGTTGACCAGATCAACTTATACGTGGACTTTGCCAACATTATGACTTATGATTTTCACTACTACACCAAATACACTCCTTTCACAGGATTCAACTCACCTCTTTATGCAAGATCCACCGAGGAGTTATTCATGGCAACTTTTAATATAAATTACACTGTCCACATGTACCAATCTAAAGGTCTCGATAGAAATAAAATAGTAGTCGGAATACCAACATATGGGCACTCATTCAAGCTGGTGAATGCCGAGAACCCCGCAGTGGGCAGCCCGGCCGCCGGCGTGGGCTCGCTGGGCGGCGGCGGCTTCGTGACCTATCCCGACGTGTGCGCCTTCCGAGCCGAGCACAGGCGTGACGTCACGCTGCGCTTCGACGCACAGGCGCGGGTGCCCTACCTGTACCGCGGCGCGGAGTGGCTCTCCTTCGAGTCGCCGCGCAGCGTCGCAGACAAGGCCGCCTTCGTCAGAGATAACCGGCTGCGTGGAGCCATGATATACTCGCTGAACGCCGACGACTATCGCGCCGGCGCCGCCTTCCCCCTGACGCGGGCCGTGGCTGCCGCGCTGCGGCCACTCGGGCAGCCTCGTCGTCTCTCACACAAGTCACACACCCCCCCACCCCCACCAGCCGCCGAAGGTGAAACGGTCTTCTAAAGGAAGCAGCACGGCGGCGGCTGCCGTTACAAGGAATACCCAAGAAATGTTATAATCACGGTTGCTAGGTACATACCTGTTTCTTTTTGGTGACGTAGGTGATTTTGTACATGGTGGTACAAGATTTCATAGTGTTGGCGTCGCACGAGCGGTAGAGCACAGAGCGTGTGCTGGGCACTGGGCAGTGGGCACTGGGCACACCGCGTGTGGTGCGTGCGTGGGCAGCGAGCTCCGGGCAGCGTCCGCTCGGCGGCGGCGGCGCGGCGACTGCAGCGCGGTACTGGCCGCAGCCGCCGCCGCCGCCGCCGCCGCAGCCGCAGCCGCTCGGAACCCGCGCATTCATTACCCCACTTAATTAACTTTTACTGTTAAATGAAAACATGCGGTATGTGCTTTTTACTCGCTTCGTTTGCACCGATTTACAGTAGGTAGGTAGGTTGTTTCCGCTCGAATGATTTCACATCATCGTAAGCAAGGTAATAAATCCGACACACTACACCACCACTTACCACCACACGGTTAATAATATATAATTCTTAAGTACCCCTACTTATAGGAGTTACTAGCGACATTTTCATTCTAACCCTCTGAATGAAAATCATTTTTTTTATTAAGTAAGTACAGGTTTTGACAAATAAAAAAAACATAAGTAATGGTCTTTGTTCAGTACAATTACTTTCTTTCTCTTGGGAACACTTATTGTGGGGTCGGCACAACAGGATCTCCACTCTCTCCTCTCTCAGACGTCATATCAGTCACTCCTTTCTATACTTTCACACAATCTACTTTGCGTTGGTCTATCTGTACTTGTACCCATCCACATTCATTGCCCCTCCATCTACTGTCACTGGCGCTATTTTGTAACTGCCTGGCATCATGGCATCATGGTCAGGGAACTATCGATGGGCTATGCTATTAGCTATGAGATCGGGTTCTTGCGCGGTTTCGTTCCATAATAACTAAAAGAATCGTCAGACAATCGGCAGCATTTAGTCTATTCGAAAAAAAAAAGTTTATTCCTTTTCGTTCCCAAACCGAGAGATCTCTTGTCACTTTCGCTCCAGATTTGCCTCTGACTACCCCCAATAGCTTGGTTCAGTATGCCTGATAAAGTTTTAACTCAATTAGCCTATATTTTATTTGATTTATTCAGGGACAACAGATAAACATCAAAAATAATCAAAGGTAGTTTAAAAGTAGACCGGTATTGTCAGGCGGTTTTAGGAATAGGACAACGACACACATCACTAGACGGGGCAGAAGAAAAAGATGGGGTCGTAATGCATAGATGATTGTATCCCGTGATCTAAAGAAACATAATAAATCGTTTTCGCCTTTAGTAGTTTCTAAATAGGCCTTACATTACTCAGCCTCTAGTTATGACGACTGGACATCGTGTTGCGTTTTATGACCTGTGTTGTTCTGGACGTTTTAGCCTAGCCCAGGCTCCAATTTATCTGGCCACAGGGTTAAGAGGATCATGATATCTCACATCGGCGTCACACGATCTGAGTGAACGTTTTAATCTTCTAGGATAGGAAGATGCCTACATGTGGGGACTTGTAGGAGTAACCAGTTGGCATTGATCGCCATACGAAACAAACGTGTAGGCGCCCCGTCCTACTACCTTATATATAATAATACCTAGGTAGCGGAGTGTTTATGTTAGGAAATATACCTAAATAAATTAATGTAAAAGTGCAAGGTCGCTCAGGAGGAACTCACTACTGCACAACTGGACCTTACGACATGACTGATATTATTCTTCCATTCCATTCCATCAGATAAATAGTTAGTTTAATGTTCTGTAATATTTTAGGTCGGTTTGTATGTAAGGTACCTACATACAAATTTCAATAAAAAACTGTTTAAAAATAGACTGGAAGCTCTTTTAATATGGCACTAACTTAAACATACTTATATAACTTAGCGTTAGTTATATCTCTAAGAAAATGTTGAAAGGCATCAATTGGTGGGCGGAGGAGAGCGCGCCGCGCCGAGGGCAGCGAGCGATGGCGAGTGCGCGGGCGCGGCCTCTAGCCTGGAGCCTGGAGTGTGGACGGACGAGGGAGCGATACCCCGCGCACCCGCACAAGGTCTCTGTGCTGAGCTGTTGTGACTAGTTGCCTTGCTCAGAGATTGCACCCACTTCACTTGGTAGACAACACTTCCGCATTCATTGAGTTAGCTCATGTAGGTAAGTACCTACATTATTATGATGACAAAGAGGCTTATGTATTTTTTATAGTAATGTACCACCTACTCAGGGCCGGTTTCACGAATAAAGCACACATAGCTGCTTTAAACATTTTTGCTTGGCAAACGTTTCAGTTAAACTGATTGCTCATTTTGTCGACTAGCAATCCGTGAAACCAGCCCTTACTACATTGCATACCTTACATAGGTAGTAGATATGTAGCTTATTTTAGTTTCCTTCATTTCTGCACAAATGAAAACAGTTTGTAGATAAGGTACATAATTTTTGCTACAATGTTAGACAAAATAAAAACTGGGGGACAAGTAAAGGGTACCAAGTTACTACAATCCTTACACAATAAATGAAATTGTACTTATAGATGGGTTCTACGAGAGATGAGACGCATACCCAAATGACTAAAACGTATTCTTATCATCTAAAAGCGGCATTTGTAAGGCACAACAAGCAAGAACACTACAAAAGAATGCTATCACCTATTTTTAAAGTATAATGGCCACCTCTAAAAGGTATGTAGATACATACATACATAAGTAAGCTACATACTCATAATTACTCACTTATTATTAGGCATTTCTGGCTAAACACAGACAAGTGTTACGTAAGTTAATTATCTTTTACTGGGTCTTTGTGTGATGACATTGAGGCCTGCTACAGAGTTTGAAATTGAGCATATAAAAAAATATCCAATTAAATGCATAAAACCTTAAAATGCTTTGACTAAAGAATAATAGGTAGGTTATATTACAACACCTTGCTGGGAGTGGACACCTGACTCGGGAATGTCACATTATTATATAATTGTGGAAGCTGCAGGTGCAGAGTCATCACAACACAACACATCTTACCAATACAATACCAATACCTACCAACTACCTACCTTATCATAGTAACACTTCACACAAGATGTAAATTCATCAGTATCACAAACTATAGGTATTTAATACTCTATACTTTTCTATGCATATATATTGTATAAGTTGAGTATCTAAATATTAGGATATGGCAACTTAACAACGACTTATTGTCTAGTGGAATAGTCTATGAACTACTTACATAACTAGGGAGTGCCAGAGCAGCTGCCATCATGCAGTCACATCGTATGTGACCGCATCACTGTTACTGTTCATGCTTACAAGTGTTGAAGTAACCCAAAGCAACCCGACTCTGTATGTCAGACAGAGGAGAAAAACACTTGAGAGTCATTGCTAATTAAATGGCACTAAATACAGCACTATCAAACCTAAAGGCCACATCATGTGCCTGCCTATTCTTTAATGTGTGATGCATACAATAATAATTATGTACTAGGTACAAGTCTCTTACGAATTTATTCACATAGCGGCCGTTGGCTCCTATTCAATGAAGGTTACAAATTACCAAAAATGGGGCTCGCCGTGCAGCCAACAAAATGGGCTTCAACAAGTGCACTTACCATCGTACCTATGAACTACGCTGCAACGTTTGCAACTCGCCAATGTCACTGATTGAGTGCAGCTAATTCCTAAGCTAAACACAAAATACAAACAGACCAGGGAGGTTATCCACATATTTAACTGTCAATCCATTTGGGACTAACCAAATCAAGTCATTTCAAATTAGAACCTTGATATAAAGAGAAAACCATTGCAACTAACTTTCTCACACACACAGGGCTATCACCCTCGTGGACATTATGCTAGTACAGCCAACTTGTGGAATGCCTCGGGTTCACATGATTACATTATTTTATATACTGTGGAGTTAAAACTTGAATCTCCTCCATATTAAACTCCTTAGGATTTTAATTAAATTAAACATTAAATTAAGCTTAATCTTCTAATTGACATGTCACTAACCAATGGCATGGTTTAATTAAGCTAAGTAAAAAAATGATAACCAGTTCTGTGGGTCTACCATGAGTATTCCCAGACTATAATAGCTAGGGACTGTAGTAAGACTAAATTCATTTTTTTTTTGCTACAGTCACAGAAGAAATAATATGATGTAGAGGTAACCAACATTACTGCAATGTAATGGCTGGTTTAAATAAATGTTCCCCGTTGCTGACCTGTAGCTAGCCGCTTGTAGGGCTCGCCGGAGCCCTACGAGGCTGTTCACATGGTTTGAATAGATGCCCAGTCTCATGCGAGTTTTTGAGTCTATGTTGAGTCAAATCTAACATTTAAACCAGCCTTATGAGAAATCTAAATTAATTTGCAAGTAATTAACCCAGTACTTACAGAGTTTCACAGAAAACACCCATAAGATACTTTAATTTGTTGATATTATCAGTTGTGAACTGGTATCATAATAATATGATGTTGAATCCATATTTAAAATAATATCCCATTACACAAAAACTTATTAAATCACAATGTTTATGTAAATTTGTCATATAATGTTACTACTGCAGTGCACACGGAAACATGTCTAACAACCAACATTTATAGAGAAGAATGGTTCATCATTTTGTATGATAGGTACATTGCATGGGAAGCATGCAAATGGAGAGCTGCCAGACAGATAGACAGGATACTACTATGCTGCTTTAATAAGGCAACAGCACCAGCAATATTTCACTTAAATTAACTAACTCCTGGACTCTCAATGGAAGTGATGTTGCTGTCGCCATACCAGAGCAGTCACAGTCTAAGAACATAATACAGAGTAAAGGGGATATGTAACCTGTAGAGCTGACCTGTGGTTGAGGCGGCACGGCACGGCATCAGGTGAGTGCCCTTGCGTTACGTCTGCAGCCAGTGGAACATGAGGCTGTGCACAGTGGGATAGTCGAGCTCGGTGTTGGGCGCGCTCAGCAGCTGCGCCAGCGTGCGCGCGCGCTCGTCCGAGGGGCAGGCGGCGCAGGCGGGCGGCTCGCGCCACGCGTCCTCGTGCATGAGCCGGCACAGCGTGGGCGGCGCGTCCGCGTCGCTGAGCTCGTCGTCGGGCCCCTCGCCCGAGGGCGCGGGCGGCTTGGCGCGCGCCTCCGCCTCCTCCTTGCCGCCGCCCTCGTGCTGGCGGCGCGCGTTCTTGAGCGCGCGGTAGCGGCGCGACCGCTCGCGCTGCAGACGTCGCTTCCTCTCATCGGCGCGCTCTAGCTCTTCTGCTGTTTTTTTCGTCGAGTTCTTGCCGAAGAAGTACCTCATAAACGACTCATCACAATTTCTTTTCGACAGGTAGCTCGCCATCAGTTTGTAGTAATACTGGTTATCCATTCCGTCTTGTTCCATTTATTGATGATCTATTGTTGATTATATCACTTGCCAACCCTAGAAACCAGCACGAAATCCTAAAATTGCGAAATAAAAATATTGAGAATGGACAGTCGTCGGTGATGGTAGCTTGCGTCAATATGACGTGCATGCGTGACGTCATTTCCCATGTGTCATAATATTTTTTGACATTGACGTGTCCTAAATGATTGACATCTGTAATTTAGTCGGTTACCTTAGCACCACCAATAGGCGGTGTTAATCTAAGTTCTGAGGGGCTATTCTGACTTTTGCAACACCATTTTTGGTGTCGTGTAAGACATAAGGTGTCGTGTTAGCGTTTTGTAAAGAGGTTTTAACCTCTTTACAATCCCGATTTTGTATGAAAAACGATGAGCGCCTCTGACGGGCTTTGCGAGAAATAATATTGCTACGTATCTTCACTTACTATTGCTAACACCGGTGATAGTCTATCGTCAACACCAAAATCGTACTAAATCTTTTCGTTAGCTTCACGATTCTGACGGTTTTTGTGTAAAATGCTATTCTTAGTTTCGGAATGTATTTGACAGCTTCACGATCGATCAATCAAAATGAATTAGTAAACAAACATTTATTTGTGCATTTTTGAAGTCAATAATTGCTTTTGAGAATGTCTGCAAGATGTTATTTTGCAATGCGGATGGTCGAGAAAAACCGGGTTCGTAAATTACGGGAACTGCGGGCTGGTTTACGGAAAGCTTTCAATCCTATCGAAGATCTTCCGGAGACCATATTTTGTCGTCGGTATCGTTTGTCCAAGGTTGCCTTCGCGTTCTTATGCGAAGAGTTGCGACAGCATAACGACCTAAAGTCTTCGCAGCGCGTGAGCTTTGAATTAAAGGTGAGTTATGTTATTTTCATTAATGTGTACCTACCACCTAAGATTACCAACCCGGTATTACTGCTTATGTAGGTACGTACAAAGGTGTCCCTCAGGAAAACATCCTAACTATATGGTAACTATTTAAGTACTTTAGATTTTTACATAGAAGATACCTATTTTTGTTTGAGCTTCGTAATAAAAATTATCAACATCATTTCAGGTGACTCTGGATACCCACAGTGGCCTTGGCTCATGACACCATTCTTAAATGTTACTGCAACTCCCCAGAAAGAATGTACAACCAGAAGCATATGAAAGCCTTGGTCACAATAGAAAACACTTTTGGCTGGTTAAAAACAGTTGGCGTTGGGCAAGGATAGGGTCTTGCACTACAAGCCAAACAAATGTGCACAGATCATACAGGCTTGTTGTGTACTTCTCAACTTAGGCCTTGATTTTGATTGTTCAGATCCCGAAGAAGATCTAGTTATCAAAAGCCAACATGTGAATTATTTGCAATGTCTGTACCTACCTACTATTTTCGTATCTTATTTTTATATGCTGTGTAGGTACTTTACTATTACTAAGCGTAGCGTGTGCGTGTTTTGTAAAAAGATCATACAAAAAAAGTAGGAACGAAGCCGTAGTTTGTTGCCTGTTCTTCTAGGCTTGGTCGCGTGGAACTGGCACCTAGACTCACTTAGCTTTAAGACGTTTCAAAGTGATCTTAGTAATACTGCAGAATAAATTCTTTTTTTTTATTTGAGTTTTAATTTAAATACGCCCTATACTCCAGATCGGTTTTAATAAATAAGTCTCCTGAGTTTGCTCGTGCGCGGCGTCGTGCTGGTGAGCGGTGGTGGCGGCGACCACGCCGTGGTGAAAAGCGCCGGCGAGGTGATGGTGCTGGATAGTGAAGTATTACATAACATCAGTGTAAATGTCTTTAGGGATCCGTAGTTCTGGATATCAGAACAGAACATATATATAGAGTATATAGCGTCTCAATTCATATTATGCTGAAAGCCCGCAGAATTCTAAGGATTTTTGGTAAACCAGATCTTAAAAAAGTCGAATACAACAAGAGTTACCTACGATTTGGCACGAAAAAAACTTCAAATGCTTCTCCTGTAGGCCTACCATGAGCTCTGTCAGGCTCTGTCTCTGGTTCTGGTTTTGAGTCTGTGTGAGTGTTGACTAAATAAATCCTAGCTCAAAACGTCATACACACAGTATAATGCACTGGTGAGCACTCACACAGACTCAAAACCAGAGCCAGACAGAGTTCATGGTAGGCATACTGAACAATCGTGAATTGTCAGTCAATTGAACCAGCAGTCATCTATAGGGTCTTTATTTTGAGGAATCTATGCCCGATCCATGTTGACAACTTGCTAAAAAAGAAGACTTCGTGTTAGATTCATTGCGGCCAACATCGAAATGTTTGCGTCTTATCACCATGTCAATTTGCCTAGGGTAGCACGAACACGAAGTAAAAAGTGAAGCTAACACCCAAAAGCTTGTCAATTCTTGGAATAAGCCCTCTGTTGTGTAATTTTGGTGGTATCTATTTTAACCAACATTACTTGAGGTCATAGCTGAAAGTGTGTTAAGTGATATTTTGATTTGATCGAGAATGTTTCTGATGGTTTTAAAAAAAAAGACCACTATTTGTTTTCAAAGCCAATTGGGCCGACTTGTCTATTGACTGACTTGACTTGACTAAAAACTATTTTTAGGGTTCCGTAGCCAAATGGCAAAAACGGAACCCTTATAGATTCGTCATGTCTGTCTGTCTGTCTGTCTGTCCGACCGTGTCACAGCCATTTTTCTCCGAAACCATAAGAGCTACACTGATGAAACTTGGCGAGTAAATGTATTCTGTAAACCGCATTAAGATTTTTACACAAAAATAGAAAAAAAACTATAAATTTTGGGGGTCCCCATACTTCAAACTGCAACTCAAAAAAAATTTTTTCGTCGAACCCATACGTGTGGGGTATCTATGAATAGGTCTTCAAAAATGATGTTGAGGTTTCTAATATCGTTTTTTCCTAAACTGAATAGTTTGCGCGAGAGACACTTCCAAAGTTGAAAAAAGTTGGTCCCCCCCCCTCTAACTTCTAAAATAAGGGAATGATAAAACTAAAAAAAATATATGTTGTACATTACTATGCAAACTTTCAACGATATTTGGTTTGAACAAGATCTAGCCAGTAGTCTTTTTTTTATACGTCATAAATCGTAAACCGCAATTTACCTTTCGACGAACTACAAGAACCTGTTTCCTGTTTATTTTCTGTATATTATGTTACTTGATGCTACGGAATCCTTCATGGGCGAGTCCGACTCGCACTTGGCTGCTTTTTTATGTATTATATCGACACTGGCAAAACTGATTCGAAATGGACAGATTCCATAATTAAGAAGAAATACCCCAGTCTTCAGTCCGTCAGGATAATATTACCATGTATTCCATGTACCCCAGGCAGGCCCAGGTGCGTAGCCCACAGAAGGCATCTAACTATGCCATAAAAACGAAAAAAAAAAAAAATACGGGTTGCACTCCGGGAGTGCCGGCAGAAGTGAAAACTTGATTAACGTTGAGCATGTTTGATATTTTGGAATGGTTAGGGGGGGCTTGTTTGTTTGGCACGCTGTAACATACACGAACATTCGCGCAAGCGCCCTGCGCTGCCTAAACGAAACAGTAGGCCCAGGCATACATTTTCGCCGCGCCGTAGAGAGGGGATAGCTGTCTACTCTCCATCCGTCTTACGCTTTTTCGATCAGGTCACGTGTCCTGACGCGCTGACGCGAGTTTAAGATTTTATACCCATTACAGAAAAAGTGCTCAACGCCGCTAAAGAAGTTTTCACTTCAAAATACGGGTTGCACTCCGGGAGTGCCGGCAGAAGTGAAAACTTGATTATTAACGTTGAGCATGTTTGATATTTTGGAATGGTTAGGGGGGGCTTGTTTGTTATTTGGCACGCTGTAACATACACGAACATTCGCGCAAGCGCCCTGCGCTGCCTAAACGAAACAGTAGGCCCAGGCATACATTTTCACCGCGCCGTAGAGAGGGGATAGCTGTCTACTCTCCATCCGTCTTACGCTTTTTCGATCAGGTCACGTGTCCTGACGCGCTGACGCGAGTTTAAGATTTTATACCCATTACAGAAAAAGTGCTCAACGCCGCTAAAGAAGTTTTCACTTCAAAAAACTTATTTCAACTCAGTTTGTGGTAACCCACAAACTATAAGTTGAGATAAGTTTTTTTTTATAAGTTGAGATACCTAATTGACAGCGTTTCACTGATCATCATCCCAGATCGCAAGCTGATCGCTTTTATGAGTGCAATGCTCCTGCATCTACCTACCTACCGGTCTTGTTAGGTAGGTATAGGTACAGGAGGAGTAGGTAGGAGAAATTTGCATGGTAATGCTCATTACCATGCAAACTTCCTCCGAAAAATGGTTTGGACGAGATCTACGTAGCGTAGGTACCTAAACCTTTGGGTACGGAATCCTTACAGCGTCGGACACCTACCTATGTCTACTATTATATGTTTACTGTTAGCGCGATTCGCCTGTACATCGAAGCAATCAAACAAAAGGTGTAGGTATGTAATGAATAAGGTTTGTTTGCGATGAATGTAACAAGAGCAGCATGAGTATCAGAAGACGGCGATGTCGGTGCGCTTGACGGCGGCGAGTCCGTCGTCCCAGGTGAGCAGCGCGTTGAAGGTGAGGTAGAGCGCCACGGCGGACAGCATGTGCCACAGGTCGTGCGAGTCGTAGAAGCGCAGCACGCGGCACTCGTGGTTCAGCAGGCGCGACCCGGCCGCCGTGGCCTGCCAGTCCGTGCTGCCCGCGGTGAAGAAGTAGAGCGCGGGCGCCCAGGCCGCCGCCGCGCCCGCCAGGTACAGCCACGCGTACCAGCGCGGCCGCTCGCCGTGCGCCAGCTTCATGCCCAGGTAGAACGCCATGTGCAGCAGCGCGTTGCACAGCAGCACGAACAGCAGGTGCGACGCCACGTTCGACGACTGCACACACAATTCACCTCTTTACTTTAACTTAGGTAGCAAGTTATACAATAGAACCACCCCTTGTTGCAACATTTATTTTTGAGGTAAAATATAACCTCAAAAACTCACAAGTACCTATAATACATAACTATTATCTACCAAAGAACTAGTTGTAATAGGGCGAAATTAAATATTGAAATTTAATTTTATATGCTTTATATTGTTAACTATTATAGATTTACCTATTATTTCAATATAATAATTATATCAAATGTTGTTGCATTATAATACCAACAGGTTATTTTAAGTTAGTGCCATTTCGAGATGGCAAATAAACACAAAAAAAAACCACAAAAACTCAAAAATATTGTATTTATCTTATTGACTAAAGAGTCTAGGAAGCATAGATAGTTATGTTAAATAAAAAAAAAAACTTTATTTTCTTGCTTTCTTTCTTACTTACACATTAACAAATCGAACGATTCTTTATTGTGCAAATAAATACAAAAATGTAAATTATATTTTTATCCCCCTATCTCGGAAAGTGTATTTTTGCTCTTCGATACCTGAGTGCAAAACCGTTTTTATCCGCTAGAGGATTAGGTAAAATTGAATTTAGAACATCGTGTGCACTAAGTTTGTGAATTCATAACATCATTAAACCTATATTCTTCTACCTCCATGGTGCTGAATTTATCATACAACTATATTTAATTATCGTAGTTAGAAACTCAGACTTAGTCGTTTCTTCGCTGATGTGGGATGAAAAGTTACGCGTTGCACTATAGTCATCATCATCATCACAAAATTTTTTCACCTCGTGCTCTTTTGATTCTCGCCGCGCTCGTGATTCAATTTTAGAATCATTCGCTTGCTCGGTCATTAAAATTGAGTATTTATTAGTTTTGTGTTTTTTGTCGTCACATATTTAGTAAATTGGCGCTATTTGAATACTGTACCTATTAAGTAATACAACAAAGTTTGGTAATAATAAATCGATTGAAAATGCATTCTAGGGATGAAAAAGTTGTGAGTCTTGTTCTATTGAGTTGTTTAGTTTACCGAAGAGAGGGCCGATAGATTAGTCGACCAATATATTAGTAGAAAACTTGCATGAATTTAACCTTTCTTGTTTTCAAATCAAATCAGAATCAAAAGTTATTTATGACGACTGGCCTCTTAGCTCAGTTGGTACTAGTTCTGCCTTCTGCGCCGTAGGTCGTGGGTTCGATCCCCTTTAATCTTTTTTTTCTCGTGGTCATAGTATAAAGTATAGTATGCAACTATTCAATAAAACGGATTTATATCGAGGGCCATGAATCGCTCGCATGCGACTCGCGTTAAGGGTTCTAACACAATCATCATTAATCACTCCCTACGGTCGTGATTCAGTCTTTAGAATCCTTCACTTGGTCGTGAGTCATCTATGGCCCTCTATTTAAATGCGTCTTTTTTCACTAGTTGCATAGTATTCTATTTGATTTGATTTGACGGATCAGCCCAGTTTGCTCTAACTGTGGCGCTGCATACCTGTTGGATGAGTCCATAGATAGCGAATGCCCAGTTGACAGCATTAGCCAGCACCAGCGCGACGAGGCGCGGCATGTAGAGCGGCGGAGCGCGCGCGCCCAGCGACGCGGCCGCCGTCGCCACGCTCGCCTTCTCTGCACACAAGCACAATGAACGAGCACGTGAGCATTAGCGAGCACTAGCACCAGCGCGAGCCAGCCCGCCATGCGTCATGCGCCATGCGCCATGCGCCACTCACCCAGCCGGAACTGGCCGACGTAGTAGATCCGCAGAGAGAGCAGCAGGAACGTGAACACGTGCAGCACCGTGAACACGCTCCAGAAGAGCGGCCCGCCGCCCAGCACGCCCCACACCACTGCAACAGACACGCGCGCACGTTACATCCACTACCTACATCCGGCAGTCGACGTCAGCACGGGCGGCGCGCGTGTTACCGAGCGCGATCAGCACCGCCAGCACGCCGAAGGTGGCGTGCGCGCGCGCGTTGATGTCGGGATGCCGCGCCTGGTAGATCTTCACCATGCTCAGCACTGCTAGCACGTACATGAACGCGGTGTCTGCACACATACACACGTATTAGGTACACAGCTTATACCTACAACACAGCTAACAATGATGTTCAAAACTACAATATCAATTCGGCGGTCGGCTGTGGGGTAGTAATGAGTGTGTGATGTGTACTGACCGAACTGGAAATTGAGCGCGTTGGGACAGACGTGGTAGCTGGCGGAGAGCAGCGCCACCACCATGAGGCCGGCGCCGAGCGACGCCAGCAGCCCCCAGTGCGCCGGGATGCCGTACGCCTGCAACGCAACGCAACACCTGTCTGTACACCCGGGCCGACCCGTGCCTAGCCTAGCGAGCCTAGCGAGTGTACGCACCTCGTCCCGCGGGTGTAGCTTGCGGCGCGCCTGGCGACGCCGCAGCTGCAGCATGAACAGAGCGCCGAGCAGCAAGTAGCCGATGTTGGAGAACACGTGGTTGAAGTCCGAGAGCGCGCCGAACGGATGCGCGCACAGGAAGTTGTAGTAGCACAGGTCCAGCGAACCCGATACGTTCAGCACCTGCACTCACACAAACACAAACACAAACATAATGCACATCCAATCCAACCGATTACACAATAAATAGTTAGGTTAGAAGAAGTCAACATTTTAAAATATATAAAATATTTATATATATAATTATTATTTATTTTAGGTACGATTCTATAAACATGGGTTTACGGGTAAAGTTTTGTGGATTTTGTACAGCAAACTCTCATGCTAAACTCGATCGAAAGCCTGTAAAATGTACAGAAAGGCAGCAGAGCAGCACCTTGCGTTGTGAATGGTGTGGTGGGAAGTAGGGGAAGTGAAGGGAAGGGAATGCGTACCAGTTGGAAGGCGGCTAGGAACTGCAGCACGGGCAGCGCGTAGAAGACGGCCACGGTGCACAGCGCGTGCAGGTAGCGCTGCGAGCGCGCGCGCAGCACGCGGTCGCGCCGCCGCGCCAGCGCCTGCAGGTGCAGCCGCGCCGGCAGCCCGAACGGACGCGCCGCCTCCACCTTCACCTCCATCTCCACGTCGCGTCTCTACACAAACACACCCACCAATACATTTTTCATCCCACCAGCTCGGAAAGTGTGTTTTTGCTGTTCAATATCTGCTAGAGGATAAAGTAAATTTGAATTTAGAATATCGTGTTCACTAAGTTTGTGAATACACAACCTATTTAGTCATTTCCTCGCTGAGGTGGGATGAAAAGTTACGTGTTGAACTCGAGTGCAAAGATTTTTCACCTTGTGCTCTTTTGATTCTTTCGCCAACGCTTAGGATTCTAACTTTTAAACCACTCGCTACGCTCGTGGTTAAATTTTAGAATCCTTCGCTTGCTCGGTCATCAAAATTGAGCACGCGGTGAAAAAGCAGCTTTGCACTCTTGTATAACAAATTTTTTTTTTTTTTTTGTTCTGAGTTTTATCTGCGATCAGTCGTCTGACTATAAGCAGGTTTGTTGTGGGCGCTGGACATGTTGGGGAATTTCTCCAGTGATCATTTCCCCATTCCCCAGGTCTTTTTAGTCTCTTAGGGTAGTTTATGGTGGTCAGCTGGGATGCCAGGAGATTAGGGTGGTTGCTTAATCGCTGCTTGTACTTTGTTGAGAACCGCTTTATTTCGTCGCTGACGGTGTTAGTATCTAATTCGTTGTGGAGCTCATCGATCTTTAGGAACCATGGTGCATTGGATATGTTTCTGAGTATACCTACCATTTTGTGCTCTTTGGACTATATCGATATTAGATTTGCAAGCTGATCCCCAAAGCTGTATGCCGTAAGTCCATATAGGCTTCAGTACCACCTGGTATACCAAGAGTTTGTTGTGGAAGCTTAGAACTGAATTTCTGCCTAATAACCATTGTAGGTTTCTATATCGGAAGTTCAGTTCGTCTCTTTTCTTCTGTAGGTGAGTCTTCCAGGTCAGTCTGCGGTCCAGGTGCATCCCCAGATATTTGACCGACTCATTATGTGGTAGCGCGTGTGCTCCTAGGCTGACAGGCGGGCAATCACCTCTGCGAAGTGCAAAGGTTGCGTGGACTGACTTAGAGGCGCTGGCTCTGATCCTCCATTTCGTAAGCCACTGCTCAATTCTGTCTAGTCCGGTTTGAAGAGATCTTGAAGCTTCGTTGGGATCCTTGTTACTAGCAAGAATGGCAGTGTCGTCCGCAAATGTGGCAGTTGTTACCCCTGGCGTTTCAGGCAGGTCTGATGTGAAAATGTTGTACAGCACGGGGCCCAGCACCGAACCCTGGGGTACCCCTGCCTGTAGATCGTGGAAGGTCGAGGTGTATTCACCATCCTTTACTTGGAATATTCTTCCTGACAAGTATGAGTTGAGCATTCCAAAGAACGAGTGTGACAAAGTGTTCTTTATTTTGCAAAGGAGACCCATATGCCAGACTTTGTCAAAAGCCTGTTGTATGTCGAGGAAGGCTGCTGAACAGTATTCTTTTAGTTCGAGGGTTTTTCTGATATGGTCAACGACCCTGTGGACTTGTTCAACAGTACCATGCTCTTGCCGGAATCCGAATTGGTGGTCTGGGATTATGGAGTCTTCGGCCAGTTCGCTCAGCATGCGAGAGAGAAGAATTTTTTCTTGTATAACAAATAACTATTATCATTGTAAAGCCGACTTCATAACGGAACTGAAAATCTAACTTTCATGACATTTTTATGGGACTGACCTAGAGTTATTTCCAGGTAATAACGTAAACGTAGCGTAGAGATCCTCCACCTTCTTTTAACCGACTTGAATCGTCTGTTTAAGAGATTGAGATTGCGAGTTGAGTGTCCGTTTTTTTTTGAAAAGCGTGCTTCTCAGTTTTAAACGGCTTTTTTTCTATACAAAAAGGAGGTACCTATTCGATAGGCGTTACGTGCAACACACACACCATGCTTAGACGATCAACCCGCAATAGGGGCAGCCTACAGATTCACCAACTTTATAAATCGTTTCAAAGTTTCACGTACCATAATATTACTGTACCCCTAGTGTTAAGTTCAGTTTTGAGAACCTAAATTAAAAAAAAAAGCTGTTTCAGAAAAATTACCTCTGCATCGGTTCTCACGTGTGCATCGAGTCCGTCCTGTGTTACTAGCGCAGCTATGCTTCCATTGGTGGCGGGCGAGTCCGTGGAGACCGCCGTCACCGGTGACGTCACGACTCCCGGCGTGCTGACGGCGACGGCGGCGGCGGCGGGCTGCGTGACGTCACCCTCGGAGTCGGTGTCGCTCACGTCACTGCCGTCGAACGTCGCGGCTGCATCAACAACGCCCATTACGATACTTGCACCGCAACTTCCAAGCATGGTACCGTAACCCCTGCCATGTTCAGAAGGGCTAGAGGTTAACTTGTTTGCCGTCGCGCTATTGCTGGGTCAGTCAATGTGTGTTCCCCTCGCCCCGCGCAAGGGTAACCCTCCTCGGGCAACGTTCCATGTTCATTCCATTGTACGTGTTGCGAGTTATAAGCGAACCTCGTTGGATGACATTAATAAGATGCAGTATTTACTGGAGTCGCGGCGCGCGCGGGCCGCGGCGTGCGGCGGGTCCGCGGCTCGCAGCTCCGCCGCCCCAGGCTCCCCTGTCGCCTGCGTTCCTGGAAGTAGATAGTAGGTACCTCATACATATAATACCGAGTTCCTCTTCGACCGACACCCATTTCACTGAGTTATATTCATTGGGTATGTTTCATGGCCTATCTGTGAGAACTTCTCATCCAATGCCTCATACATTGCAATTATTATGTTACATGGTGAGGTCTTCAACAAGGATGATCTCTCCATGATTGCCAGATTTTCGATGGAGGTTTGTAAAGGAACAGTAAATGAAGTGGGTGGGTACCGTGGTGTTCCTTCAGCTTGGCTCTGGGCGCGACGCAGTTGTACCAGGCGGGCCAGCGCTCGGCCAGCACCAGCGCGCCGAACAGCACGTAGAACAGCAGGAACCCGGCCAGCGCCACCAGCGCGCCCCGCCAGTACTCCGCCGGCGTCAGCGCTCTCTGCACACCCATGCACCAACTCTATCATGCTCCTATCTAATGCTTCTAGTTCCTTGCCTGTTCATGAAGGCTTGCTCGCGGGGAACTGGCACTCATACTAACTAAACCATCTCACTTCATACTCATTCTCTCGCGCCCCCCGGAACATGTACGGTCCACATACCGTACAGTTTTGCTAACACTGCATTTTCATGCAAACGCGTGGAAACCGAGCGGGCGCGGTCAGTCTTTCAACAAACCGCGACTCATAAACACCTTTGTAATGCCTTAAATAAACGTGTGTCAAATTAAACTACTTTTCTATTCTTGATGTCCCGTACACCAACCTTTATGATTTTCAAAGTGATCCTTGCGATTTAAGGGAAGAAATGAATATTGACTTCGCTCACCGACACCCACTCGACGATGACCGAGAGGCTCTAGCTAAGCCCCGAGGGCACTACAGCATTCCGATAAAACGAAAACTCATGATATCAGTTGATGAGTTTTTTATTGTTGAGTAGTTCCCTGTCTAAGTTCATTAATCATTAATCATTAATGCTTCAACCTCACTTCTAGCTTCTTTCCCAGAGAACCATGATCCGTATATCCAAAACGATTATTCGACCGATCTGTGTTTGTGAGACCAGAAGAAAAACGACGACCGCGGTCACGGAGAGAAAGGGTACTGCGGAAGATCCTGAGCACGGTCCAACGCGAAGATGGATCCTGGAGGGTGAGGAGGTATCTGGAGGTCGCGGAGTTTCGTGGCTGAGCCGAATATTATCAGTGAAATAAAATCACATCGACTGCAGTGGTTCGGCCACGTGCTACGAATACAGGAGGGTCGGCCAGTTCTACAGGCTTGGGAGTGTCGGTCGGACGGTGACCAGTCGGCTAGAAAGGATCTCTGCTCTTCCCGAGTTCCAATACTGGCACGAGAGGGACCGGTGACGTTGTATTGTGTCGGAGGCAAGAGGCAGCACCCACCTCGGGGGTAGATGCGGCGGGATCGTAAGCTTACCTTGATGGTGTATTGTATCTGCTTGTGCGTGGCGCGCGCGGGCGCCTCGCGTGCCACGCCCCCCGCGCCCCACGCGGCCTCCCACAGCCAGCCGTCGTCGTCCCCTCCCGCCGCCGCCGCCCCGCCCCCCGCCCCCGCGCCCGCCTCCTCCCCCGTGCACGCGGCGTCGCTGGCCGCCACCACCGACACTATGTAGAAGCCGAGCGGATAGCGCTCCTTCTGCAACGAACATACACGCACATTATTATTATTTTTTGACGTGACAACGTCTTATAATTCGATGGGGCCGGCTGCACGCACGAAAAAACATGACGTCATGCGGCGTTACCTCGCTCTGAGGCGTTCCATTTAGGGCTTGAAGTGCAAGCGAGAGCGCGGAACGAGCGACAAAGAGTCACAATCGGTCTCCTCGTTCGGCCGCGTTCGACATCTGTCTCTCTCCGTGTGGACAGCTGTGTTGTCACGTTCAACCATCGTCAATTAACCGACTTTACAGACAACCGTTTTTTTTTTTGAACAAAATTCACAGCTCCTTATACTACATAATGTTATGTATTTTTTGGTGTGTATTTGTCGTCGCTGGGCGTGGGCGTGGGCGTGGGCGTGGGCATAGTTACCGAGAGCTGCACGCCGCCGGAGCGCAGCACGCTCATGCGCAGCGCCGCCGACCCGATGCCGATGGAGCCCGCCGTCTGCGCGATCGGACACTAACACACAATCATACACATTATTGCAAGCCCACTATGCTACAGTACAGCTACTGATGGAAAAATTCAAAGAATTAACTGCATCTTTCATCTCTTCTTTTCTAAATGACACCCGCATCACCCGTTAAGCAGGATCACATGTAAAAAACGTAGCCTATGATAATCAGGGAGCTAGCTGTTTTAACATTTTTGAAATCGGTTCAGGAGTTTTTCAGTTGCAGTTTATTTTTATTTGTAAAATAATCATACAACAGAACGATAGAATCCAAGTTGATGTTGCCTGTTCGTATAAGCTTGGTTGCGTGGAACCGGCATCTAGACTCTATATGTATAGCGGTGTTTTACAACTAAAGAAAATATCAATTTTAATTTAGACTATTAGTTACAAACATACTACTCTCTCCTTTTTTCCTCTTTTTGAACGCCTCCTGCAACTCAATTAAAAGGGCTTGTAAACTGTAATAAAAGTTACGCGTTACGCGTTCAGGGTGGTGGTGGGGCTGCCTCGCTTCTGCAGCGCATCCGGCATGTTTGCAGAAGCGCGAGTAGACTGTTTGTACGCTCCCATGCGCAAGCGCTGCACGTCCCTGGTGCGCAGAGTGCGGGCCAGCGTGTTTGCCAGTAGGTTTGATTGTCATTACATGAACCATTGCGATATGGTTCATTTAATGACAAGCAAAACTACAATTAGAAAGGTTACACGCTGCGGGGTTCTCTCCATATAAATGTATGTGTATAGGTTAATTAAGTACTACTATATAACAATAGATTTAAGTTTTACTAACAAAATGATCCATGTTGACCGAAATAAATAATTATGATATGATATGATAAAAGTGTCCAGTACCTAGTGAAAGCTCAGCGGTTTAAAGTGTCTGCTGTGTAATGTTGGGTAGAGAGTGTAGTGTGGTGTGTATGAGTGGAGTGGAGTGGAGTGGAGTGGAGTGGAGTGGAGTGGTGGAGTACCGTGAGGTTCTGCACGGCGATGATGGCACACACGTCGTCGGGCGAGGCCACCACGAGCCGCACGCTCGTCCGCGCCTCCGGGAACAAGAACAGCGACACGTGCGGCCGCGCCTGCACACACATTTTATTGGAAATCCAATATTATAAATTGTTAACAGATCTCAAGGGGTCCAGAACATTGTGTCTCCTAAAAGTAGAGTGCAGGATGTGGTATTTACCAGGGTGACGTTGAAGTGCAGGGTGTGGTGGAGACGCCAGTCGGCGGCGGGCGCGGCGCGCAGGCGCAGCGTCACGCCGCGCGCGCACCCCGACGACACGTGCAGCGTCACCCCCGCACCCGCGTCCGCGTCCGCGTCCGTGTCTGCACACACACACACACGTTAGGTACCTACTATGCACGCAGTGCACGGTGTGCCGGAGGATGGCGTGCGCACTCACCGCAGGCGGCGGACGCGCCGGACGCGCCGGACGCGCCGGACGCGCCGGACGCGCTGGACGCGACGCGCGCGGGGCACAGCGTGCGCTGCAGCTCGAACAGCAGCGTGTCACCCTCCCAGTACGGCAGCTGCCACGTCACCGCGCCTGTTGCACGACACAACACTCACTGATACAGCCTCTCCACAAGATTCAACAAACAATCATCAACAATCGGCTCTTTTCGATCCGCAACGAAGCACTCAATCGTATATAAGTCGATGTGGCCACACAACTTTACATAAAGCCTGGTTTCCACCGCAAGAGTAATGAGCGAGGTATGATAATTAAATCACATGCACCAACTTGTAGCAGTTGCGGCTTAAATGTAGTTATTAGTTATAGACGAGTGCAAAGTTGCTTGTGAGTTGTTTCTGTGTTAGCTGTGGTTGCCTTCAGTGGATAAGCATGGGGAAGGATATTTTTTTGCTCGATCTAATTTTGTGTATTATTTCCTGGTGATCCTAATGAAATAAATAAACCGCTGCGTGGAGGTAGTTACCGGTGCGCTGGCGGGCGGTGAGCAGCAGCGGATGTGTGACGTCACCCGCATCCGTCTGGAACCACACGCGCAACGGGAACTCGCTCTGCTCTGCCGTCTATAGTTGAGTTAAAACAAGATCTTAATGAAAAAGTAGTCTGGACATGTTTGCTGGAATTCATCCAATGCACTGATAACCGACCGAGCTCGCACTATACACAGCCGCACACCTATCTACATGTAGTCAGGTGTAGTGTAGTGTAGTGTAGTGTAGTGTAGTGTAGTGTAGTACTCACCGGCGTGAACTGCAGGATGTACTCGCGCGAGGGATCCACCTGCAGCGAGTGCTCCACGTCCAGCTCTAAGCTGCACTCGCACCAAAAATAAATTAATAAAAATAATAATAGTAATTTTATTTCAGAAAAAATCCAATTTGTTAGTAGCACACAAAACTAGAACTAATGTTAGTAAATGGCAATGACAAATTTTACATAATACAAAATATAATTATAATTACTGATATGTTGGATCCATGCTTCAACAGTCACTCTTCTCACTTCTCACTGGGTCACTAAGTGGGCAACCGGTACAAGTTTTGCCATGCAGTGACTGAAGAAGCCTGAATCCAACCTATCAGCTACCACAGCTAGCATGCCGTTGGTGCTGCCGCGGATGCGGCTCATTAGCGACGCGGTTCTACTGCGCATGATTGCGTAGAAGTCATCAATCCTGGCATCCGCGAACATGCCTGATGCGCTGCAGAAACGCGGCAGCCCCAACAGCATCCTGAAGCCGTTGTTATATTGGACTCGTAGGGCACTGTAGGCCTTCTGCGTATGCCTAAATAAACCACAGGTTGCACGTGTAGAAATTTTGACAATATGCCTGGAATAAAGTCACTTTGACTGCGGCAGAACAACGTGCAAACCTGCGAGCCAGCATATTGCATCTAACCGACAATGCCCTACGTTCTCGATGTCCATGTCATCTGACATATCATTGGTTACCCAGTGGCCCAGGTACTTAAACTCTTTAACCCACGTGAGTGGAGTTCCACTTATAGCGACACTGGAGGGACATCGTAAGTCTTACTCCCAGCTTTAAATAGCATCACTTCACTTTTTAACCGACTTCCAATCAAAGAGGAGGAGGTTCTCAATTCGGTTGTATGTTTTTTTTTTTTTTTTTTTTTTTATTTTTTTTTTTAATGTTTGTTACCGCATAACTTCGTCATTTGTGAGCCGATTTGAAAAATTATTTTTTTATCTGAAAGGTACTGCTTCCAGATTGGTCCCATTTTAATTTTATTAAAATCGGTGTTGCCATTTTTTTTTAATAATTTTTTTAATGTTTGTAACTGCATGCCTCCGTCATTTATGAACCGATTTAGAAAATTATTTTTTTATTTGGAAGGTTATTCTTACGTCCAGATTGTCCCAAACAAATTTGATTAAAATCGGTTTAGCCGTTTGACAATGAAGTCGGTTTCTCAAGTTTTTTAAACTTAAATTATTGTTTCATTTTACCTGAGCCCATGGGCCCCCGCATAAGTTTCACAAACCCGCAGAAGTTGTCTGAGAGCATTAATCGAAGGACTTAGCAGAACCATGTCATCTGAGTAGCTTAAATTGTTAACCATCGTACCGTTAATCGAGCATCCAACTTTAGTTCCACTAAGTTCCCCGACCAAACGATTGATGTACAGATTGAAGAGCCTCGGAGATGAAATCCCCCCTTGCCGTACCCCACACTCCAATCTGTACTCATCCGAAAACGAATCAGCCCACCTCACCGTGTTAGGTACTTTGGTTTTCGTACCAGTATCGAAATATATACACTAGTATCGAAATGTACCTATGTTTTAAATTTTTATCCATTTCAATTCCAAGAATCACTTTGAAACGTCTTAAAGCTAGGTGAGTCTATGTTAAGTGATTCTATTGCCTGTAACAAAGCATTACAGAAACTAGGTGTTCAACGTGAGGCTGTACATCTGTATCTGTATTTCACCGGCACCTACATCCTTAAAACGGAAACACAGCAATGCTGCTTACGGCAGAATAGACATACCTACTTATTATATTGGATTACTTATAGTTCATGCATTTCACGAAGACGCGTCAATTAGAGCAGTTTGGCTCTTATTACAACCAGATAAATATCACTGGATGCGTCTTCGTGAAATGCATGAACATTATTTTCTTAACGCTAATCTAATTGCTTTTTTTTTTTAATCGACTCAAGAAACTAAACTGCTACTCAGTTACAACTTTATGTTTATTGAAAAGTAAAAATTATCAAGTGAACATTTTGAGTTTTTAGATATATTGTACGGTCCACATGCTGTCCAGTTTAGCAAGCATTGCATTTCTGTGCAAACTGCAAATGCGTGGAAACCGAGCGGGCGCGGCCATCGGCCAGTCCGGATCTAACCATAGAGTACTCTTCTATGACTCATCAACATCTTGGCAAAATGTAAAATAAAACATAATATGCTAACTACCAACATCTTTAACATCGATGTCCTACACAAATATTGAACAATATTAACCTGAACTTGAAATGTAACTGAAATTAATCTATTGTAAGATACTTAGCTTGTTCACATTAGGGAAGCTTACTTTAGATGAATGATGGTGATGTTGAGTCCATTGTCGTCGGCGGCGCATGCGCACAGCCACGCCGCCGCCACTAGCAGTAAGCTGCGCATTCTGTCACTGTTCACTGTTCACTATAGGTACTATGAATAAGATGTGTGAGTAAAGGAGAGTTGAGGGCACAGTGAGGCATGCCCGCCCGACGACCCGCTTCGGGGAACTGACGCTATCTGATACCTGTTATCTGCCGCCGATAGCCGATAGCCGGATGTAGGCGCCGACTCACCTATTTCGAACCTAACTTGGTCAGGACCGATAGGAGAGATTACGGATAAATCAAACCACCAGATCGAATAACATTTTTTAATAAAAATAACGTGTAACTTAGTATCTTACGGTGCACATAACATTCATCCGCCGGAGCGCATTCGAGACGACACAAACAAGGAAACATCACATTTCAAATACAATCCTCGCACCTTCCTTCCGCTACCATAGTTAGTTTTAAATGCATCGCCGATACATTCCGGTTCGGCGACCGACCGGGATCAAGAGAAATGTGTTCCCGCGACTGGGGCAACATTGTATCGTGTATGCGAGGATGCGAAGTATATAGCGTTGAGAGTGTAACAATAGACGGTGGCGTGGCGTGGCGTGGAGGGGGCTAGTGGGCCGGTGGGAGGGGGCTCGGGGGGAGGGGGCGCGGCAGGCGCGAGTACCGCAGCCCGAGCTCGTCCACGACGCGCTCGATGGCGGCGAGGCAGTGCTCCAGCTGCGCGCGCGAGTGCGACGCCGACAGGCAGAACCTGGCACAAACACCAATGTAATATGAGACACCGCACAACACACTATCTCAGTAGGTACTGTTCGACCGGACTAACTGGCCGAGTCTGTTTGTGCGAAAATCATTAATGGAAGGTAGGTTAAAGGTAACTTCAGACCCACCAAGTTACGCCGGCCGTATTGTACATCAACATTGATATAAAATATTCGCTTGAATCGCAAGAATCGCTTTCAAAAGTAAGTGAATCTAGTTGGCATCTCCATGTGCCTAGAAGCCTAGAACTTGGAAGAACAGGCAAGAAACCTCTACAAGAGTGTAAGTGAGCGAGTGAGCGAGTGTGCGAGTGCGTGCGTGTTACCGGATGCGCGCCATGCTGAGCGGCGTGGCGGGGAAGCCGACGCCGACGACGGCGACGCCTTGCGCCGTGAGCCGCTCCACCGTGGCCATCATCTTGCTGAACGAGTACACCAGCATGGGCACCACGGGAGACGCCTCGTGGCCAAACGTCACCACGCCCATCGCCTGCAGTCTGCAACACAAACGTGGCCCTTACCAATTGGGAATTCACATTTTTTCGTCACGACTTCGTAGACCCCCGTCGAGTCCACCTGGACCACGTTGGGAATCAATGGTTTAGTTTAGAACGTCAAAATGACGCACAAGGCGAGCGAGCAAAGCGAGCGTGATCCGGCAGCGGCCACCGCAGTGCCAGAAAATGCTTTTTTATATATTAAAAAATAATAAAATCAAAGGCGTTATCTTGTTCAGAGCTAGATAATTTAATTATCTAGCTCTGAACAAGATATGAGATACCTTGATCTATAGCTAGATAAAAAAAAATAATCAAAATATGTACTTATATCCACTACAGTATACATGGGTTTTAACAATTTTCCAGAGGAAAACAAATGGATTGGATTCAACTAGGTGTACATTAACGGGAGCCCCTGCCGGCAGTGGCAGTGGTAGTGGCTCACCTCTGCCGGAAGTATTGCGCGTTGTGTGCGAGCGTGCGCACGCGCGCGTGGCCGCTCGGCGTGGCGAGCGCGCGCGTCACGCTCAGCACCTGCGCCGCCACGGGCGGGGACATGGCGTGCGCGTACGCGTGCGCGTGCCCCGCCGCGCGGATGCACGCCACCAGCCGCCGAGACCCTGCAACACACACACGACTGTTTTAGCAGATACCTTAAGGCTAGCGTCCACTAGGCGGATCGGGTCGGGCCGCATCGCAACGCAAAAGTACGCCTGGCTATGTTTTGTTTACGCCTGGCTATGTTTTGTTAGAAATATCGTCTATTAGCGACGGATCGGAGCGCGGCGGGCGGCAACGCATTGGCGGATCGCTTCGCAGGCGTATTTCTGTTGGCGCCGGCGGTGCGCTGCGACTCGTCCCGATCCGTCTAGTCGACGCAGGCAGGCGGATGTGAGCGCAACTGCGGTGCTAATAAAATTTTTCAAAATTTCCAAAACGCATATTAAATAAAAATACTCGAAGAATTTGACTGGATCTTTCTTCAAATCGTTAAACAAATGATGGTATTCACCAAATACATTTCTTTTCTGGCATACACCTTGTGTACTCGTCTTCGTTTTTTATTTTTTTGCTCTTCCTCAAGAAGGATTTGAAACCATAACATCTCTTCGTCGGAGCTGTCCATGGTAGCGCGATGTCAGTCCAAGCACGAAAACACGTCTGAAGATCAAATCCGCTTAGGCGGTCCGCCGCGCCCCGTACAGATGGACGCAAGAGCATCACAGCGCCGCGGCCCGTTCCAATGCGACCCGCCCCGATCCGTCCCTAAAGGACGCCAGCCTTTATACTTTTTGACCTACGGTACTAATATTTTACTATTAATTAGATAGGTGGGGTGGGGTGGGGTGGGGTGTACATACCGGCGATGTACCCGCCGGCGGCGCCGAAGCTCTTGGTGAAGGTGCCCATGAGCACGTCGACATCAGCGGGCGCGACGGCGGCGTGCTGGGTGAGGCCGCGGCCGGCGGCGCCCAGCGCGCCCACCGAGTGCGCCTCGTCCAGGTACAGGTGCAGCCCGAGGCGCCGCTTCAGCGCCACCAGCGCCCGCAGCGGCGCTATCGAGCCCTCCATGCTGTACACGCCTTCCACCACCTGCATCACAACACAACACAACACAACACAACACAACCACTACACGTACACGTGCTGATGCCACTTACAACACTATACATTCAATCGGCTCCTCCTATCTCTACACCTGCCACCAGATATCAACACGCACCAACAAACAATAGTAGCATGGCAGTGAAAACTTAAACAAACAATCTCCCCTCTCTATCGTAGAGGACTTTCTGAGGCTGTTCAAAAGTTTTCACTTTTTTAAAATGAAGGTCTAACTTAGGCAACTAGCTCCGTGCAAATAAGACGCGTCCTACCCTCCAAAATTTTTTAAACTAGTTCGGAGTGTATTGCAAATCTGAATCAACACATCCCACCACTTTTGCTACATGTACCTATCATAAATATCAAACAACCATTTACAAAATCTAAAGTGTCCTATCTAGTGTAGTTAGTAAGTATACTAATTATTAGATTAAATATTTGTTGTTTTAGTTCAGTTGCAAAGTGGTCCTTGAATAAATAAATTGTGATCGTCTTCAAAAGCAGATATGGGATGGTTCTAGTGCTTACAATAACGATTTTGCTCCACTTGTTTTCAGCGATGGCTTGCCTCGCTAATAGCTCGAGATGCGGCAGGTCGTTGTGCCGGAAGAGGCGCACGGCGGCGGCGGACAGGCGCAGGCCGAGGATGAGCGACGCGTGGTTGTTGGCGTCGCTCAGCACCAGCGCGCGCGCGCCCAGCAGCGCCGGCAGGCTCAGCGCGTTCGTCGCGAACCCCATGCCGAACACTATCGCGCTCTGCAATACCACCCACCCATGCATTACTCATACACATGCACATACATATCCTCCATGTATACAGGGTTATTCATAATTAGCTGCAAATACTTAGGAATTAGGTTCAACAAATAAAATAAAACATATTTATGAAATGATTTTTTTTTAGTTTTGATTTAAGTTTTTGTATCAAAATTTTATTATTATTAATTTTTTTACGGCTATTGCATAATGATTGCCATGGAGAACAGGACGATGACCCACCCAGGCGGTGACTGAACGCAGAGTGTCGCTCACGGCGCGCGGGCGCGGATCAAAGGTCAAAATAGGTCAGGCGCCAATGATTCCAAAGGATATTCTTTATCGATTTTCTCGGGATTTTCATAACAAAACTTAAAAAAAATCATTTCATAAATATTTTTTATTTTATTTGTTGAACCTAATTCCTGAGTATTTGCAGCTAATTATGAATAACCCTGTATAGTGGATGTATAGGTACCTCCACGCCGAGGAAGTGCGCGATGGTGTCCTCGAGCTCTTGGTGCAGCGGCGTGTCCCCGAGCTCAGCGCGCGGCGAGCACAGCGCCAGCCCGTAGCGCTGGGCGGCCGCGCGCACCGCCGCCGCCGTGCTGGACGTGGCCGCGCCCTCCGCGAACCCCAGGTAGTTGTACGAGCCGAGGTTGATGCATCGCAGCTCCTTGCCGGTGAACCTGCGGTGTAATGCACGCGATGGGTAATAGAGCCGGCGCCGGCGCAGGCGGTAGGATGGCCCGGCGCGGCACGGTACCTGAAGGTCCAGTTGTGGTCGGGCGAGCTCTGCTCCTTGAGCGTGAGCTCGGCGCCGGGCGTGGAGCACACGGGCCGGTTGAAGCAGTGCCGCACGCGCCGGTACACGTAGCGCGAGTAGAACTGCTCGAAAGGATCGTACAGCGGCGCGTACCCCTGCGCATACACAAACACTATACTTACACATCTGACGAACGTCTTACAGATACACTACACACACAAAGAGGGGTCCAATGCACGAAATGAACCTCTTTGAGGCGCATTTAAAAAGGATTCATATTTTTTCACCACACCACACCACAGTGACAAAATTTAAGAAAAAGAGGGGTGAGACGCGTTACTTTGCCGTAACACGGTTTTTTTAACTAGCACAGAAGGTAAAGGTCCAAGCCATAGAGTGTGCACGTTGTCCAGAGTTGCCTATTATTTCCATGTTCAGCTGATGATTCTGGAAATAAAAGGCAAGGGACTTCGAATGATCTGGCTACTTGGACATTAGAGAACTAGTAGGTACAAATGTCTTGTTTGTTTAAAATAAACACGAGCTGGTATGACCGAGCTTTGCTCGGTATTTTTTTTGTAAATTGTGCTTTTAGAAATTATATTTAAATACGAATTACATTCTGATGAAATATGAATAATATTTTACTAACACGATCTTATACCGCAGTAACATCGCCATTTGCTAGAATAGCTAAAGTAAGTTTATATTTAAGTTGATTAATAGATAAAGTTGAGTAAGTCTTTAAAAGGTATAATTTATTGGTTTCATAATAAAACCTAAACAATCAACATCAGTTTCCCTACAATGTCACAATAAATGGTGAATTCAGTTGGTTTTAAACAAGCTTTTTATACGTTATTCAACAGACCATAAAGATTTATCTCGGAGCGCAGCGGCATACCAAATATTGTGAAATTGTAAGCAAATAGAAAAACAGGCGACAGCGTAACCGGCTTCCAAGAGCGCTTTTATCGCGTCGCGTACAATACCTACTCACAACACAATAACCACGCGATGTGTGACGTCACTCTTCACTGACGGATACACAAATTGATGTCGCCGATAACGAAATATATGCCATTGTCGAATACAAGGCTACACATAAGACCATATGCATCAAAATTATGTTTAAAAAATTCTGTTTTTCTGTAACTTTTTGCAGATAGCATGTTATCCGTGAACCAACACGTTCATAACACAGAATGTGCTACAGTTAGCATGTTGTTTTTGAACATACACTAATTGCCGGGAGCGCATCGCAACCATACCTATGCCGAACCATTGCGGCTGTATGATAATGAGCCAGTGTTCTTGACCCACAGGGACCTATATACTTTATACATAACATTGTTCTGAATCATTATAACGTACCTAAAACAAACAGTAAATTGGTACATTACACATCTTATTCATGCGCACTAAAACCAAATCAGACGAAGTTACTAGAAGAATTTAGCATTTGGTACGTTGGCTTTTCGATGCGGCGATCTAAAAAAATATTCAAACAGCACATTGATGGAAATGGAATGGAAAAAGGAATGCGGCTGGTGTCGCCATATCATAATAATCGCAATAGAATGCCATGAACGGGCTGATGGAGTAGAGACGGAAGCGCGTAGGTGGACGGACAGCCAGCCTGCAATACATACATATATGTATACGAGCTGGTATGACCGAGCTTCGCTCGGGGTTAATAAAATAGTATTATTATTCGCCAATAGATGTCAGGAAGAGTCGTATCTTTATTGGTTATTTTAATTAACAACGCCATCTGCGGGAATAGCTTGCAGTTAGTTGCTCACAATCACCAATAGATGGCAGGAACAGTCGTATATTGAGTTTATGTTTGATTATTGCAAAACACCAACTTCTCGTCATTTTCTAAAAATGAATCCTAGCTAGATCGATTTATCGCCCCCGAAAACCCCTATATGCAAAATTTCGTGAAAATCGTTGGTGCAGTTTCCGAGATCCTAAATATATACAGTGGTGGTCATATAATTAAGAACGCTGATATAAAGGGAAGATTTTTTCCAACTTAGATGAAAAACTAATTGTATGCATTTGTTTTTATTTCTCTCGGTATCGTAAAACATTTCCATATTACCACTGTATTCATTGATACACATGATTGGCTAAAAATCAATAGGCAAACATTTTACACTACTTTTAAACAAAGTATTCCTTATTACTGGCTGGTCACGTAATTAAGAACGCTAAGTAGTTTATACCTTTATTCAAATTTAAATAAACACTCAGTCGATTTGTTACTGTTTGTATTATTTTGGCGCCATTACGTGCTGTAAAAGATTAAAGATTAAAGGCTTCTTTAGAAAAAACAATGGGAAAAAATAAAAGTTGTGATAAATCTACAAGGGAAGTAATAATAAAACTTCGCCGGAAGAATTGGTCTTATAAAAAGATAGCAGACCATCTGCAATGTTCAGAAACGATGGTTTTCCACGCTGTAAAGCATTTTGCTACGTATCAAACCACTTCGAACGTTCCACGTGTACCTAAACAGAGAAAAACAACTCCTCGAGATGACCGAAACATCGTTCGTATGGCAAAACAAAATCTTTTTAACGGGTCCAATGAGCTTAGAAAAGAATATTTTGGTGAAAACAACCCTTCAGCAATCTCAGCACGCACTATTCGAAGACGTTTGGTATATAGAAGAAAAATTGCACGGTAGGATAGCAAGAAAGGTACCCATGTTAAAACTTTGCCACAGGCAAGCCCGGCTTGCATTTGCGAGAAAGTATGAAAACTGGACTGTGCAACAGTGGAAAAATGTACTTTTTTCTGACGAGACGAAAATAAACAGAGTATGTTCTGATGGAAAACGATATGTACGACGTCCCCCGAATACAGCATTCGACCCAAAGTACACGAAAGCACGGTGGTGGAAATGTGAAAATTTGGGGTTGCTTTTCTGGACATGGTGTAGGACCTGTAAAGTTGATAGAAGGTAACATGGATCAGTTTCAATACAAAAATATACTGGAAGAAACAATGTTACCATACGCTGAAGACGTTCCTACCGGTCATTTGGACATTCCAGCATGACAATGATCCAAAGCACACTGCACGCACCGTAAAGGAATTTCTTACAGCGCAATTAGTTTCTGTCTTAGACTGGCCTGCTAACAGTCCAGATCTAAACCCAATAGAGAATCTGTGGTTTGAAGTAAAGAAACAGGTTTCAAATACAAAGTGTGGAAATTTAAGAGAGCTGTATGACGTTTTTTTAAAAGAATGGAACTCTATTTCTCTTGCGAAATGTCAAAAACTAATAGAGTCAATGCCTCGCCGGTGTAAAGCTGTAATTAAAAGCCGTGGATATGCTATTTACTATTATTTTAGTTAAATATTTATTAAATTTCTTTTTATGTTTCCTGTGCTACATAATATTGTGAGTTTTGAAATCTAAGTGTCATATAAAACAATTCCCGAGCAGTTAAATAAATCGTTCTTAATTATTTGTCCAGTTTCAGTACTATTTGAATGTGTTACTTTGATAAAATCAATAAAATGTACAAAAAATAGTTAGCGATTTCATACTTTATTCTTAAGTCAGGTTGCTCTATTAATGTGACTATTATATAACATAACTAGTTGCTTCTCAGAAGGTACACATCTCTGTGTATGATACGATTTAAATAAAAAACTTCTAGAACTTCAAATCGTTCTTAATTATATGACCACAACTGTATATATATATATATATACAAGATTTTCTCGTTTAAAGGTATAAGATTATGTAGAGCCGATATATTAATAAATCCTATTGATGGATAGGTACCTGATAATTTTAATCTGAGATATGAATACATAACTGGTTAGGCCACAGGGTGGTGAATGACATTATATTGACTAAGTGTTCTCTATTAAAGGCTAGAGCACAGAGCTAAGTATTAATATAGTTATTATTAAATCAGGAAAATACTCAAATTAAAGTTTTTCCTTACTTTGGACTTGATGATAATTTATTTTTTGCATGTTGGAAATTAACTAACAATGCGATCGATAAAGATAAAGGTGCAAAGTTTGATAGCAAACCTTCATGGAAGTGAAAGATTCATCACAAGCAGTCTGCAAGTAGTATGTAAGGTAACGCCTACCTACCCTTTGCTTGCTCACTTATACAGGGTGTCCCATAAGTCAACGTCCAGCCGAAAACGGACGATAGACCAAGTCATGACAGCTATCAAAAAAATATAAAAAAAAATATTTGTCATGTAACTTTCGAGTTATGACTATTTAAAAAAAACAAGAAAAACTGACACCCTGTGATGATCTCTTAAGTCCTGTGACTACAAATATTAACTTTTTATGAAACTTTTTTCAGCAACGTAGGCATGAATAACCCTTCCGTAAATTACGATTCAAAATTAAGCCATAACTGCATCAGTTTTTAATGAAATTGTGGAGTTTTGGCCAACATTTCATTTCAGATAATTACATCACCCAACTTTAACCGTCTGTACCGCAAAAAAAATGTACTACACTATCATGGCAAGTAATTTTAAAAAATGGCGCATTTATCCAGAATTCCAAAATGGTATAATACTTGCTAAAGTACTCCTTAGTTTTGGAAATAAAAAATGTTTTTTCAACTAAACCGGATTCCCAATCAATTTTATTTCATTAGATAAAATGTTTGTACCCTTTAAATCATGGGTTTAAAATGCCTACGCTGCGTTTTTAAGTGACTCACAATTCACAGGTACAAGTAAATACCATTTCGACGATGTAAATAAACAGTTAGAGCCACCATCTTGTCGAAAGAGTAATAACCATGGGTTTTCAAGTAATTTGTTAGTTTTAGGTGAAAGTTTGAAATAAACCTCAATCATAGGATTACTTCAATCGTGATTTTAATCTTAAGTTTGCCTTCGCCCGTCGCCGGTCTTATTACATGGTATTGACGTGACAACGTCTTATAATACGATGGAGCCGGCTGCACGCACGAAAAAACATGACTCATGTGGCGTTACCTCGCTCTGAGGCGTTCCATTTAATACTTGAAGTGCAGTCCTACATGAATCTAATAATTCTGTTGAATTTTATTTCAAACTTTCACCTAAAACTAACAAAATACTTGAACACCCATGGTTATTACTCTTTCGACAAGGTGGCTCTAACTGTTTATTTACATCGTCGAAATGGTATTTACTTGTACTTGTGAATTGTGAGTCACTTAAAAACGCAGCGCAGGCATTTTAAACCCATGATTTAAAGGGTACATACATTTTATCTCATGAAACAAAATTGATTAGAAATCCAGTTTAGTTGAAAAACCATTTTTATTTCCATTTTCCATTTATTTGAAATTCTGGATAAATGTGCCATTTTTTAAAGTTACTTGCCATGATAGTGTAGTTCATTTTTTTTGCGATACAGACGGTTAAAGTTGGGTGATGTAATTATCTGAAATGAAATGTTGGCCAAAACTCCACGATTTCATTTAAAATTGAGGCAGTTATGGCTTAATTTTGAATTGTGATTTACAGAAGGATTATTCATGCTTACGTTACAGAAAAAAGTTTCATGAAAAGTTAATATTTGTAGTCACAGGACTTAAAAGATCATCACAGGGTGTCAGTTTTTCATGTTTTTTGTAAATACTCATAGCTCGAAAGTTACTTAACAAATATTTTTTTTATATTTTTCTGATAACTGTCATGACTTGGCGCATCACCCGTTTTCGGCTGGACGTTGACTTATGGGACACCCTGTATAGTTGCGGAGCGTGTTTCTGTAAGTTCTGATATTGAAGTCCCATTCTACTGCAAGGTCCATTGCTTGTTGATTGATTAAGATTACGCAATGCGTCGTTCTCTCGCGGAACAAATTGATCTAACTAGGTAAGGACGGTGCAATTTAAAGAGACGCCTGTGCCGCCTCCTTGCAGCGCCTCTCTCAATAATATAGACGATTTAGTTTTATTTACATCATACATGCTCAGTAAGTACGATTTACTGTTGTGCAAAGAGGCTGTAAGTAGGCGTTTGCTGCTTAAGGGGCTACGATTTCCATACAAACTTAATTTACACAACTATGGGCGAATAAAGTATTAATGTACACTGAAATAGCTGTAATAGGCTTTTACAGTGGTCCTTATTACCGGCCAGTTATATAAAGTTGGAGTGTCAGCCGTTGGTCGTGGCAGTCGGGGCTTCAGAAAAAAAACTAACAGACTTTTACGACTATTTTGAGACATATGTTTTAAGCTCATTCACGTATTCAATGCCGAGTACCCGTTAGAAAGAATGACGAAAAAATTACTTTTTTGGTTTTTTATTAATATTTCTGTTATCCTACAGTTTTCTCCAACTTTATATAACTGGCCGGCAATAAAGACCACTGTAAAATTCTATTACAGCTATTTCAGTGAACATTTATACTTTGTTTGCCCATAGTTGTGTAAATTCAGTTTGTATCGGAATCGAACAACCTTAATGCATTGTAAAAACGTTACATTTTCAAATCACTTTACTGTCACACTATGCTTGATGTTATTAGTTCATTACATATCAAGCTATGTAACCTCCTCAGTGAAACAATTTATTTTCTTTGGAAATAATAACAACCCTTTATACCGAAAAATATAGAAGCAACACAGATACGTAAATAAACGTCTGCGACTATTTTAGTAGATACCGGTGCAAATATTTTACTATTACTTTTAATAAATAACTATATTGCTCAAGTAAAATTACATTTTGTCATACCCATATAAATGCTTTATTTACCTCTAGTAATTTGAATGCGAATGTTAACGATAGATGTTCATATTTTGAAAAAGTAGAGACGTGGGAAACGAACGGCATGTTTATAATCGATACGAATGCGATCAAGTACGCGATGGAAAAGTAGATTTAATATCTAGGCATATGGAAATCTATGGTAGACTTATAGAACTGCAAGTAAGAAGCCTAACGAAAAAGGTATTCAATACTAGATATAGAATCAGAAATAAGGAAATCCGAGAAGAACCAAGGTCACCGACATAGCTGAAGACTTAGTAAGTTGAAGTGGCAATAGGCAGGTCATGTAGCTCGGACAGTCGACAACCGTATTTCAGTATATTTATTGCCTTATTTTGTATGCAAATTTAACAGTGTCAGATCTTAGAATTAGTTTTTGAATCAATACATAATTTACCCTGTAAGGGTGTTGCAATACTGTAGAAGCGGGCCGATATGATTAGAATCACGTTGGGGACTAAAGGCACATTGTGGAATGGCGACCACGAACCGGAAGCCGAAACATGACGGTGGGGACGCCCACCGCCCGCGCCGTTAGACCGATGACATTGTTATAATCGCAGCAAGCTGGTGGAAACGACTCAAAATCGTTCCTCATTGAAATGTGTAGAGGAATATGTTCAGCAGTGGACTTGGTACTTCTGGTTGATAATAATGATGACTTTAGCTAGTAGGAGCAACAAAATAAATTCGAGAATAGTAAGAGTAAAATAATGTATTCAGGGCAGGGAGAGAGCACTGGCGGTCTAGTGGTAGCGGCCCCGCCTTCCGACCCGAAGGTCGTGGGTTCAAATCCAGTCGTATACCAATGAGTTTTTCTGTCGAAAAATGTATGTGCACTATGCCAGTACTCTCAAACGGTGAAAGAAAACGGCCCGCCAGCGGCCTACTTGCGGAAAAACCAACAGAAAAACATGTATGTCACAATCTTACTATTCTCGAATTTATTCTCTTACTCCTAGGCACTTGCTAAAGTCATCATCATTATCAGCTATTACTACTAATATTCATCTGATAAGATAACACTATTTTAGCTGTTTTAAGCATGATGCATTCATTCACACGAACATTAATTTACCAGAGTTAGTCTAATCATAGGTTACATTAGATGCCTATATTGATCATTCATATAGGTGGGTAAGATAATTAGTGTTCCTGTGTAATGATAATACTGTAAAAAAAATATGCTAAAGTATAAACATATTCTAGCATCTTTTGTTATAAAGCTGTTGCTTCTCCAATAAATATAAATAAATAAATATTCTATTGTGGTTTTGCTTAACCTATTTGTAGTTTGAGATGAGTGGAGAGAGCGCACCGTGTTGAGAACGAATCTAATTGCCACTTACTTAACATAAACTTCTATTATTTTCATTATAAATAACATGACATGTGTTTCTACGTTTAAGAATAGGTATGTATTTCAAAACCCTTTGCAAGAGGTGAGCATGTTTCAATAATGCTGAGATGTGTTCTTAGACTACCTACAGACCTTAGGCCAAAGTGATACCAGTATAAATATTAACAAGTACCTCTCTGTTTTTCTCAGTAGCCACCTTGGGCTTGAAGAGAAGCTGGTTTACAAATCCAAGGAACATAAGGATGTATAGGCCAATGTTTGTCAGCACTGCTGTCAGTATGGAGCAGTGCTCAAAGCCACCGGGGTATGTGTCATACAAGCTCCAGTCCATGGGCGCTCCCAACCCTGGCCGCTTTACCCCATTTACTCGTTTCTGGAAAAAGTTGCATGGCAATTAAGCAAAATAAATCTTGTCTAACATAAACTTCGGTTGACATATTGACAGACTGTGTAGCACTTACGTGATGGAATTATGTAATCAAATAAATGAAGTGAATGAAGATCTTACAGACCACTTGGCCCATTTGGCGTTGTATTGTGTTGGGACATAACTTTAAACTGCATGAAATCTACATGGGAATTTTTCGTTTTTAGAAACTTTGCTCCCTTACTATTTGAAGCTTTTAAATTATAAATATTGTAGACAATCCACACAACACTATCTAGGCCCAAATTAAGCAGAGCTTGTACTATGGAAACTAGATAGCGGATATAAATGTAATAATATACTTTTTTTGTAAATACAATATTACACCCAGACAGAGAACAAATCTGCATTCACAACACAAATACTTAATAAAATAAATAAAATGAGCCTCTATTTCTACTACTTCCACTAATTTTATAATAGTTCATGCTTATGCTTATTTCTCAATCACTCCTTAATTTTCCTTTTTGTTTCTTATATACATAGGTTTATTTTCTTGCTTATTTACTTAATACTATACTTACAGGAACAGAGAACTGTGGAAAGAAATGGGGGAGGCCTACGCCAAGGAGGCGATGACTACTCTACTCTAAATAAAATTAGAAATATCTACCTACACAATATTTAATGTGACTGTGAAATAGTTTAAGGAAAACAAACAGCTAACCCGATTTTGAGGAAATTTATATCTGAAAGTATTTTTTTAGGTAAACTAATATTTATTGGTTAATAAATGACAGAATTATAACTTAACAAAAATCACAAAAAAAAAATTGCCAAAAAATGTATCATGTATAAATCTCCTAGTGCGGGGTATGTAACTGGAAGCCCTGCAATACCATAACACTTCTCCGGATACTCTTATGAAGAGAAGTCTCTCCCTAATGCCTGCTGCAGTCCGCCATTTACAGTAAAAATAGTAACAATTTTTTTTGCACGAAAGTGCACACTGAGGCGCATTTGAAATCCTTTCACCACACTGGATTGAAAGGACCAGTGACACGATTAGAAGTAAAAATTCATCGTAGTATGCTTTTTATCGACAAGGTCACAGTTAAACACTGGCGGCGAAACTCGTAGTCTGCAGTGACTAACTTTTGAAGAGGTTAAAAAATAAATTAAAAGTTTACTTACAGTTACGCCATTGGTCAAAAGTGGCGCTTTTTCGTAGCCATTTTTATGGTTTTCAAGTTTTCCATTAACCAACTTTTCTCTCAATTTACTACATTCTTCTAACTTATTTATTTTACTCCCGTCAACACAACCATTCGCCGTTATCGCCGCCATTCTTCTTCTGATTTTCTGTTCTGATCTGATTTAGGGATGCCCGTTACGATACGATATATCGGAATATCGATACAGCACTATACGATATAGCGATATTTGATGCGATATTTTGACCATACGATACGCTTCGATATATCGCATTTTTATAAAAATATCGCATTACCGTATCGTACCTTCTGAACGCCTGTTTTCTTTAGCTGGACACACACATATCCGAAAGCCGTAACAGGCTAAATCCACAGCGCTTATCAAAATTAATATTTTTGTGTTGTTTAAGTGCTGATCAATGGCAATTGTGATTTTTTTGGTAGAATTAAACTATTTTAAATATACATAAAATTATTTGTTTCTTTTTTAAAAATAAAAGAATATAGTAAAACTACTAAAAAGATAACCCTTTGCACGATATATACTCATTATATCGCATATTAATTGAAAGGCATGCGATACGGTTACGATACGATATATCGATACAAAGGAAATCGATAATATCGCGTATCGATGCAACCAAGTTCGATACAGTTACGATGCGATATATCGATACAATACACTTTTTTGGGCATCCCTAATCTGATTCTGCTAGAGGTGGTCGTTATTGAGCAACGGTGCCAGTAAATGGTACCGGCACCAGTTGCCAATATGTTGAAAAACGGATGCTCTCAGCACCGGTATGTAAGAAAGAGAAACGCGACGCGAGTAACTTAACTGAGTGTCATCGGCAACGGCGGCGCCAACGCACCGAGCGCAAGCCGACTTAAAGCCGAGGCAAGCCGCGCCGGCACCGTTGCGCGGCACCACCTGAAACTACCGAACAGCACTCTCGCTCGCTCTCTCTCGACTAAGCCCGCTGGATGTGCGACCGAGATGGATGAGCAACCGATAAGTTGGCGATGCGCGCGAGTGCTTGCAGAATTATCATTTCTAGAAACGACATTAAAATTTGTTATTTAACTAGCGGTAGGTACTACTACAATTAATTAATTAGTTACTTATACTGAAAATGCATTTGTATTTTTGGATAAAAAGCTATTTAGCGCTAGCAGAGGTTCGCGCAAGGCAAAATTCAGCAGACGGTGCCATAATGATAGAGATAGATAGATAACATAGTATTAGGTAACTTTTTAGTTAGGTACCAGCCACCTTATTCTGTATCGTTTTAACTCATTCATTCATGCGATTTTTCAACTGACTTCGACCTAATTGACTGTGGAATAAGGTCGAAATCGGTTTTCCTACAAACGTAGGCACGCTCGTCTCACCGGATCGCTTGTCTCTTCTAGTAAATGCGACCTCTTCTATCATTCTGGCACCGTCCGCTGAACGTTGCGTTGCGCGAACCTCTGCTAGCGCTAAGCTTAACAAGTCTGTAGTCGTCCGGCACCGGTGCCGAAAGCAACGGTGCTGGCAACCGTTGACGTTTAGGCAGCAACGGTGCGCACCGATGACAAAAAATAACGAAAACGACCACCTCTAGATTCTGCTCTTGTTCTGCTCACTGCTGTTATCTGACAGATATTATCTGTCAGTTTTGCCAGTGGCAGATAGTCAAATATAACATGAGACAGCTCAAAAAGTAACATTTTCACGAGAAAAGTAGCATTACCATAAATTATGTGGGAAATGAATGACACATTACTTTACTTTGGCACTGTATAACACAAAAGCTTCCTGTTCAATTTATTTAACTCTTAAATATGTGTTTGCTGGAAATATTTTTAGAGTTTATTTAATATATTGAGTCGTTTAACATGGAGGTAACATCTGTACCCGAAGTCCCAGTGCATTTACAACATTTCGTTACCAAATGTTGTATCCGTTTCACCTATTTGTCTCTGTCCATTGTATGGAAAAAAGATGAGACAAAAACTCTAACTACGTAACGTATTTTTACCGTCTCATATTTTCACCATACAATAGAGAGAGACAAATAGGCGAAACGAAAACAACATTTGGTAACGAAATGTGGTAGCAAAACTCCGACTTCGGGTACTGAGGGTCAAAAGTATCGTAAAATGTTACAAAAGTAACATTCTGGCAACGCGCGATTTTGACTGTTTTGTTATTTATAACTGACATTTGACACGCTCAAAAAAAGAACACCAAGTCAAGTATTTTTTTTTTGATTCGTTTTTGATTTGTTGTTTGTCATTTCGGGAATTCGCATAGCTTTTTGATTTTAATTGTTTTTCTGGTGTTATTTTGAGTTCTGTTGTGTAATTTCGGTGGTATTACTTGAGGTCTTAGTTCAAAGTGTTAGCAGTTGGAATTAAAGTGTATTATGTGATATTCTGATTTGATCGAAAATGTTTCAGATGGTTTTGGGAAAAAACGGCCATCTTTTTTTCCCATGCCAAAGGTAGGGCCGACCTGTGACGGACGACTGACGACATGACGGAAAAGTATTTTATCTATGTAATTTATTATCATCATTCTCATTATACTACTCAACACTGGCAAAATTGACCCAAAAAGGACAGATGCCATTCATTAAGAAGAAGAAGAAGTATCTTTTTGTTCTAGCTTGAATTTAAGGTCCTTCCGCCAAGTTTTTCTAGCACACCAATTTGACTATCTGCCACTGGTATACTGCAGGCAATGTCAGTGAGCTTGAGCGCCTACTCGACACTAGTTAAATTGATGGACAGATGCCATTCATTAAGAAGAAGAAGAAAAAGAATAGTTGTGGGATTCGTTTTCTGTCATTTTGGGAAGTCTTTTCCATTTTAATTGTTAATCTAGTGTTATTACGAGTTCTGTTGTGTAATTTTTGGAAAAAACGCCCATCTTTTGTTTTCAAAGCCAATTTTAGGGTAGGGCCGACTTGCCTATTGACTTGAGTAAAAACTTTTTTAAATGTAATTTATCCTCACTCGACACTGCCGGAATTTATCTGAAATGGACAGATGTCATTAAATAAAGAAGAAGAAGGAAAAAAAAACTCCGAAGTTGTTTGCACAGAGTACTCTTCTCTAATGGAATTGTTTGGGTCGTCCGCGTCGTTGGAAAAGGTCAGTAATGCTGTGTAAAACTTAGCATACCAATAATTTTATTCCCTTATTTTACGTTACACTACCTATCTATCGTATTTCTTATTTTCTATCGTTTCAATCAGTTTGTTTTAATGCGAGAACGTATTCTTCCGAAAGTAGGTACCTCTACCAACTACCCACATTTGCTTTAAAAAAAAATTGTTATTTAGCTGTTTACAACAACGAAAAGGCTTACCTTTGAAAAGAAAAAAAGTAAAATGTTGATGTATCTACCTAACTAGGTATGTACCTTTTAGTTAGGTAGAGTACCTACCTGTCTACATACAATTATTATTACGAGTCGATGATGGGCCTATAGGTCACAACACAATCCAAAGCTTTAGAAACATTGCAAAATACCCCGATTTCGTCTTGTAAGTTTTCAATCACACAGCCTATTATGTACCTAGGTAGGTATAGAGTGTTTTTACCGGCATCAGACGTTGATCGGCCATTCGTAAATCCAAACTGGTGGCTTCCTAGCTAGGATACCTACTTATCCCATTTAGGTTCAAAATGTGATAACAACTGAGTTAAAACAACAAGTTCATAAATTTTTCATAATTCACCAAACATCATGCAGCGGTCTGGGAACTGGATTCAATGGATATTGTTTGAGTTGTTATAAAAACACGTTAACATTGCGGCTAGCTTCGCTCTGTGAAATTACTGGCACGTGAGGCTGAACATCTCTAGGTAGGTATGCCTCAAGTTGATGGATGCAAGAAAGTGCATCGTAGGGCACGTTCCTGACGTGCGTGACCTACGAGGCAATGCTTTGTTATAGGCGATGGTTAGGTACCACTTAACATCAGGTGGGCTCGTGCTTGTTTCATCAGCTACTAGTTGTATTAAAAAAAACTAAAGTAAGGAACGGGAGGGGGCGCAGATTTCATTTTACTCAATAACATGAAAGTGGGGCGCAACCCAACCCAAATCACTTCAGTAGCTTCCGGTCGTCGTCTGTCTACCTTACTATAAAATAAACTGTGAATAGCTCTTCGGTAAAAGCTGGCTGTGCCGCCCCCGCTGCAGCGCAACGGCGGCGGCGCGGGGCCAAGGCGGTGGCGCATGGCGGCGGGGTTGCCTATTGCTATGAGTAATACCCGGATAGGTACCGTTCGTTCCGTTCTGGCGGTGCGTGGCGGCGGCGTGGCGGCGGCGCGGCGCGTGACGTCGTGCAGCCGCAGCCGTCGCGCGCACCGCAGTTAGTGCCGGCGCCACGCCGCGACAGGACCCGCCCGCGACTCGAGCCTCGCACCGCCCCATACCCGCACTCCGATCGATCACATCCGATCGCTACTACATATTATTATTTCCACCCAAAGAAACATGGATAGCGGCGACGATGCCCTAGTGCGAGGACTCGCGAGCGGCGACACGTACCCGAGCCCGCGGGAGCCGAGCCCGGTGGCGAGCGGGGCGGCGGCGGCGGCGGCGGCGCTGAAGCGCGAGCACGACTCCACGGACGACTTCGAGCACCTCGACGGCGAGAGCAGGCCCGAGGAGTCGCCGGGAGCGCGCCAGCCGCGCGCCGCCACGCAGAGCTTCCTCGACATGGAGCGCGACGGGCCCGCGGAGCCGGCGCGCTCGTTCCCGCTCCACGACACACCTGATCACATCGCGGACAAGTTCACGGACAGCGAGTCCGACGCCGACACCGCAGGCGAGTCGCCGCTGCACCGCGCCGCGCCGCCCGCGCCGCCCGCGCCTCTCCTGGACCTGCTGTCGGAGCCTGTGCCGACGGCGCCGGTACCGGCGGCGCCCGTGACGCTTCTCCCGGAGCAGGCCGCGCCCGCGCCCGCTCCGGCCCCGGCTGCCGCGCCCGCTCCGGTCGTGAAGGCAGCCCCCGCGCCCGCGCCGGTGCCGACGCCGGCCGCCAGCGCGCCGCAGCCGCCGCCGCCGGAGTCCCCGCCGCCGCCGCCGGTCGCCGCCGAGCCGGCGCGAGCCCCCCTGGCCCACGTCATCGAGGCCGAGGTTATCTTCTGCCAGATGGGACTGGGTAAGCTTTTCATTCCTTCGATATCAGTACTACCTACATGCAGGGCGATTTATCATTCTGGATGGAATTATCATCGGAATCACGTCTTCTGCTCTTTCGAGTGCAAATCATAAAAATATTTAGTTCATTGCGCATCGTAAGCCCGAGGCCACCGTCCATGAATATTAGCTCTTACGTCATGGTTTTATTTCAAAATTATCGATGAACTGAACGTATCGTTCTGCCTCAGAATCATTATAAAATGATGATCTTCGCTATGTGCCTATCTCGCCCAACTTATATTTTACGGAAGTAGGTAGGTAACCTAGGGTATATTACCTAGTACCTACCTACCTACTTAACAGAGAATAGGCTAGAACAGGCGAAAACTTAAAGTGAGGCGTGCGTCGCACTCGTGGACCATGACGAAGAATCGTTTTGCAGGTGAGTCAACGCCCTGTCTCGCAACATTTTGTGATTTTTTCCGAAGCCAAGTGGCAGAGTCATGGCCGAGTACAAAGAGTTTACGTGAACTACCTACCTATTGGGTTCTGCATTCTGCAACCTTAATTTAAAGAATATGTACTAAAAAATACTATGGTAAGCCTAGGACCTTGAGTCTATTAAGTCTAAGTCCATCTTAGCTATCTATATTTAAAAAAAAAAGTACCTACCTAAATAATTAAAAACGTATCCGTAAACATGCAACTTAGTCATTGCTTAGTGGATGAATCAAGATCTAAATAGAGAGGTGATGTAAGTGCAACTAAACAAGGTAGGCAAGTCATTTAGCAAAAACATTCGGATGGATTGTTATAGGTAGGTACCTGCTGGTTAGTATAGTGAAGACAAACAAGGTGGGTGGGTTTGGTTCAGAAGCAAGGGGATGCGTCCGAGGGTTGGCAATAGATATGACAGGCCGGTCTGCAAGGTGGCAGAGCGGCAAGAGCGTTGACCGCCGCGCCGCGCCGCCATCGGCACCCAAGCCGAGCCCGACATCACGGCTAACGGCACCACTCACCACTCACTACCCGTACCGTACATGTCGGTGTACCTACCTAGGTAAGGTACAAGCGAAGCTAAACAACTAGGTACCTACCTATCTAACCAAAGTTCTAAATGAACTCTGTACCTTACCTACTACCTACCCAACAAAACTGCGCAAGGAATATCGATTGTACTTCCATGAACCCGTCCAACCTAAACCCAATGCGTGTGAGTCATGCATTAATTGCATTATTATTATGTGAACGACAGTACACACATTGTAAATGCTGCGCACGACTTTAACAAAGGCAAACTCGCCAAGAGCAAAAATGGTAGGTATTCACAATCTGTATCTCAGATTATAGTTATCTTGATAAGATACAAGAGCAAACACTAGCTTAACTCAAATTGCGAAAAAATTTAAGCAATAATACCGGTGTTTGCTCTAAAATTTCTGCCCAAGGTTATTTACCTAGGTCTTCCACTTCACACACGTAGGTATAGTTCATGCATTTCACGAAGACGCGTCAATTAGAGCATTTTGGCTCTTATTACAACCAGATAAATGTCACTGGATGCGTCTTCGTGAAATGCATGAACTATACCGGTGTATGCACTCTTATTTCCTCAAATCTATCCTAATACTTCAATAACTAGAAGTTGGTGATTATTGTATTTTCTTCCGTCCGTTTATTTGAATTGCAATAGAAACCCGATGAAAATAGATGCAGAAATTGACATTCAGTGGGGCATTTTCCAGCGCAAGTCGCGGCGCGGCGCGGCGCGGCGGCGGCGTGGCGTGGTACTACGCTATGCTATGCCTGACGCGGCGCCACCGCCACCGCCACTACTCCGCTAAAATTAGCACCAGTGCCATAGTGCCATGCCAGTGCCAGTGCTGAAGCCAAAGCGATCACATTGTTAGCCTCTCCACAATCACAAGTGGAGATCTCTCGCTCGAGAGCTCACGTCTCAGCCGGCCGCTCTCTCACTCAATCATCCGCCCATGTAGTGTCGTGTACGTCGCAGCAAACCGACTTGCTCTGTGTTTCAGTGAATTTTGTGTATTTAGTAAATACCTAGCTACCATGGGGCCCGAAAACGGTGACGCCATCACACGTAAGTGCGCAAGTTGTATTAATAGAAGGGGGGAAGACATGGCTTATTTGATTTGGGAAATATTTTTTTCCTAATTTGCCTCGCCGCCGCGCCGGCGCCGCCTCCGGAGCAACTGGATAGATTCGCAGCTGGACATATATTATAATCGTGAATGAAAATGCAAATAATATATTTGACATAAAAATGTATTCAAGAGAATATTTTAATGACCCTAGGCGGTCTAAACACGTCCTAAATGAGTTTTAGTCATTGATGTCAGTCTAATATTTTTAGTAGCTATTTGCTTATCAATCAAAATTTGCTTCGTTCGACGTTTTGTCTCCTCACAGTGATAAATAAGTTCTAAATAGATAAGTTCTATTTATTGGTACCTAGATATCTACGGATAGATATGGTATTTAGTCCTTACCTATAGGTTCTGTGTATAACACAGAACCTATACCTATATAGGTTCTGTGTTATACACAGAACCTATACAAAGTGCAAAAGTTTCCAAATACAAAGTGGAGCAGCAGACCAAATTAGACAGTGGTCATTAACTCCCTGATTTCCGGTGTCCCTCGTATATATTATGAGAATTGTGAAGGAGGTTTTCGTATTCGTTTTATTTCGGCTCAGTTTATCAGTGTCATGTCACCCTCGCGGCGGCTTGAGTGCATCATCCTATCGCGAATCGCGACCTATTACCTAGTTTGATATCATTCTGGAGTCTAGCTAGAGCATAATGCTACACGTAATATTTGGAGTTGACCACTCCGTAGACATGCATCCTCAAACAATCATGAGTTGGTTCGTAATGAGTGCAGTGAGAAGAGATCTAATGGGGAACTGATACCGTGTCAAGGATAAATAGACGAATACTTATTGCGCTCGAGAACTTGCTAGCCAAAACTCGCTAAACAACAAAAACTGACTCGTGATAACGGGAATGAGGTAAGGCGCGTTCAAATAAAGCGTTATAATAAGATGTATTATTTGCCGATGACACTTTTTTGTTATTTAAAATCAGTAGATCTAACCCTGACATTACATGTTCGAATTAGTTTTAATTCATAATTTGTTTAATGTATACCATTTCTTTCGATTCAGGCTTTCAAACAGATATTTTCACTGTCACTAACTGGGCAACAGGTAGGAGTTGCTAGGTTGGCCCAGTGACTTAAGAAGCCTGAGTCCAAGCTATCAGCCAGCACGTACTCGTAGCATGCGATTGGTGGTGCCGCGGAGCTCATCATCGGCGCGGTTCTGATGCGCATGATTGCGTGAAAGGGTTGAATCGTGCTTCAGCGAACATGGCTGTTGCGCCGCGGCAGCACTTGGACACATTGGACTTGTACCAGAGGCATTTAAAGTCTTCTCCGTATGTCAAAACAACAGGTTACACGTATAGAAATGGAAAATATGCCAGGAATTAAGTCACTTTGACTGGTTGGGTTCAAGCTCTTCGTAAGCGGTCGTACACAGGCCTGGTCGAAAATGAATACGCTCCTGTCTCCTCCTTTTATGGAACATTGTCAATGGTGGTCTAGTGGTAGTGATCCTGCTCTCCGATCTAAGGTCGAGGCTTCAAATCCAGTCTTACACCATCGAGTATTTGGCCTAAAAATGTGTGTGCATTATGGCACTGCTATAATCAGAAAACAAAAAAGGTGTTACAGAACTACATGTAGAATGTGTCTCTTAGAGCATTTCGCTACCTTGCAGAGCAAGTAATACTCGCCGTACGTAACATTGCAATTTCTTTGTAAAGCTATGTGTACTAAGTACTAATCCAGTATAAGTATCCTAATGCTCCAGTTCTGTTGCTGGCAAGTAAAATAAGAAATTGGTAGCGAAAAGCCTGATGATTCATGAATGGAATTCCTAATATCGGAAAGGCCCAGACTTGTCGAAGGCTGGCGGCGGCGCGCCACCCCGCCAGCAAGCCGCCTGGATCGATAGCGAACCACACCCTCCCTCCCATCCCTATGTACGTCATAGGCACATCGTCCGCTCTCGTCACGCTCATGGATCATGTTGTTGGTAGGCAGCTTATGAAATGGCTGAAAGAACTAACTATGCATGAACTATTTCATTAATTAGAACGGGATACAATTATTAAGACTAGGTATTACTAATTCCTTCAAAAAATGCAGAGATTTAACAAACATAATAGTAATTAGTGTCAAAAATAATGAATTAAGCGAAACAAATAACAATAATAAAATCAAATCACACATGTCAAATTCACAGCACAGTGCAGGTGCACGACAGAGGCGACAGCAAACTGTTTGTATTTCCTACCCGGGCTACCCCGGTTGTAACTGACTGTGCCAGACAACTAGAGGTGTGGATAGGTTGAAAATTAACCAGAATGAGTCATGGGAAAAACTGCTCCAGCTGTCGAGACAATTAGTACTCCCCCGATCGAAATTTATTTAAAAGGGGTGAGGGTGATACAGGCGACTTGATTACACATGGAATTCATATCAGTAACCCTACAATGTCAGGTTGCACTTATGTCGGTATCGGTAGCGAGTTGTCAATCAATATGAATAAAGATATGAAGGTTATTATCCAATCCGTGCAGGTAAGAAGGTACACAATGCCGTGATGCAGCTACCGTCCGTCTGGCAACTCGCGGTGCTGTATAAATAGACGACACGACACGCCACACTCCACACGCCACTCATATTTAATTTACTGTACAACTTAATTGTTCTGATCGCTCTACCGTCGTCGTCGTCGTCGTTGTCGCTAGAGCCGTAGCCTTTCCTCATATTAATGGCACCGCCTCGCCCCACTGCAAGTTTGGGGTCAGTAGTCTCACGGGGCTAATAACGATTCAGTGAATCTGCAACGAGGTCGTCACTCGCTCGCTCACTCACGATCGATACTTTCTTCTAGGGACAGCTCGATCGGGAAACTTGGAAGGAACTTGATTAGGAGATCATGATTATAATGTATTACTAAGAGCGCCTCGAGCACCCAGCTCCGACCACCGTGTAAGGAGGGTTTCTTTCTTTCTTTCTTTCAATTAATTTGTGGCAATCTGAAGCACATAGATGATGAATGTCTATGGCATAGCCGTGAATATATGAATCATACATACATATTTTACCACCACATGGCCACGTCATGTCATGTTGCGACCCATCACCCATCACCCACCTCGTTCCCCTGTCTTGGTGCGTGTCAGTTTTAATGCTAACTGTATTTTTAACCTCTGCGAATTATGTTAGTCTGCTATTTTGTTTTCTCATATTTTCCAACCTGCCTACAGGTAGTTATAATTTATAATCAGCTTTTTCACGTGTCGTGTCTGCCTAAATGTTAGGTACATCAGAATAGCTCGATTATTTTGTCGTTTAACGCAAACTTATAAAAAAATCACATATAATAATAATAATAATAATAATAATAATTTAGCCTTTTATTTCTAAAAATCTCTTAATGTTAGGTTTTACAGTTTGTGTGTTAGTAAAGTGTTAGTGTTTATTTTTATCCTAGTTGTTAGTTTTAATGTTAGTTTTCTTAAATCTATGAGAAGTGGACCCCTTTTTGGGTAAAGGCCTCCTCCATCTTCTTCCACTGTTCTCTGTCCATTCCTGTGGACATCCAGTCTTTCCCAGCAATTTGGATTATGTCATCAGCCCACCGGCTATACGGTCTACCAACTTTTCTTTTGCCTGGTGGCCCTTTCCACTGAGTGGCTCGCTTGGTCCATCTGTCGTCGTTGTTGCGTGAAATGTGCCCAGCCCATTGCCACTTGAGTTTAAGAGCTTGAGTGAGAGCGTCAGTAAGTTTAGTTTTTTGTCTAATTGTATCACTTCTTACTTTGTTTATTTTTCTTAGGTTAAGTATGCTTCTTTCCATTGCTCGTTGAGTGGATCTTATCTTATGTTTTGTTTTACTCGTAAATATCCATGTTTGACTGCCGTACAATAGACAGGGCAAAAGGCATGTGTCGATCACGACTTTTTTTAAGTTAAGACTGTAATTTCCTTTCATAATTTCTTTAAATGACCAAAATTTTTTCCACGATATATTTACTCTACGTTCAATTTCTTCTTCATTGCTTGTTTGGGTGAATGATACTTTCTTCCCCAGGTATATGTAGTTCTTGACGTATTCAATGTTATTTCCGGAGACTTGAATTGGAATTTCGTAGCTGTTGGTCATTATCTTCGTTTTGTTTGTATTCATTCGCAAGCCTACTTTTGCGCTTTCGTCATCAAGTGCTCGAATCATTTCTGAAAGTTCCTCTGGTGTATCCGCCAACAAGACTATATCGTCTGCAAACTGAAAGTGACTGAGGTAGCGGCCATCCATTTTAATTCCTTTGTTTTTCCAGTTCAGATTTCTAAATATATTTTCCAGCACAGCAATGAACAGTTTGGGTGATAAAGGGTCTCCCTGTCTAACTCCCCTTTCAATTGTTATTTCGCTACCTCTCGTTTCAAGTTTTACTTTGCTTGTACTGTTGGCGTAGATATACTTGATGATATTTATGTACTTTCGATCAACATTGAAAAGTCGCAACGCATTCCAGATTGCGTCATGACTTATGCTATCAAATGCCTTAGTGTAATCTATGAAGGATATATATAGGGGCCTGTTGAACTCCTTGTACTTGCTGATTACCTGTTCTAGTGCCTGCATATGGTCAGTGGTGCTGAAGCCTGAACGAAACCCTGCTTGTTCTATTGTTAACGAGTCGTCGATTGTTTTTGTTATTCGTTTTAGCAGAATTGATGAGAACAGTTTATATAAGCTTGCCAGTAGGCTGATTGGTCGATAGTTTCCTATATCTAGTGGATTTCCTTTTTTATAGAGTAGTATAATGTCTGAGGTACACCATTGCTTTGGCACACATTCATTAATCAATATCATATTGAATAAATTGGTTAAAGGGTTGAGCAGAATAAGCACCCCCAGTTTGATCGCTTCGTTGTTTATACCATCAGGTCCAGGGCTTTTTTCAGGTTTTAGTTGTTTTATTTTTGTAAGTACTTCTTGTTCGCTTATCGGTTCAGTTATGAGAGACTCATCTTCGCCAAACAAGTCTACGTGTTGGTTTTCCGTTATCTCGCATTCCGTACTATTCTTATAAAGCTCTTGATAGAAGGTTGTAGCATGGTCAATTATGTCTTTTCTTGTTTTTGTTACTGTTGACCCTTTTTCGAGATTCTGTATCCATGTTTTGTGCAGATTTAATTCTTTGAATGCTCGTTTTGTGCTTCTAAATTTTTTCAGATTCTTCGTTATCACATTTTGTCTGTGTATAGTATAGTCTCTTTTTATTGCTTTATTTGTCATCTTAAATAGGTTGCTCAGTTCTTTCCTTGTGCTCTTGTCATTTTTAGTGGTCTTCATTAGTTCTGAACGTCTTTGTATTAATTGTTTCGTACTTTCGCTTATTATTTTGTTATTCTTTTTCGTATTTATCTCCTTTTTTGTTTTTAGGCTGATTTTTATTCCTTCTTCTATCACATCATAATATTCTTGGACGCTAGGGTTGTTTTTGTTGAGGTTGTTGATCGTATTATCTTCAATGTGTAATTTTAAATGGTTGAGGTAGGTGCTTATTTCATTTTCTGTTTCTGGCATTTCTAACTTCGTGCTAAAGTTCTTCCGGTCTTTCTTTGGTTGTTTTATGAGGCATGTTGCTCGTACCATTCTATGGTCTGAAGGGAATTTGACGTTGTTGAGCACTTCTACGTTGTTTATTAGCTTTTGCTTGTTGGTCAGTATGAAATCTATTTCATTCTTAGTCTTCAGGTCGGGTGATCTCCAGGTCCATTTTCTACTTGCTCTTTTTTTAAAGAAAGTATTCATTATTGATAAGTTATATTCGAAGGCGAAATCAATCAGTCTTTCACCTCTTTCATTTCTATCACCATGACCATAGCGGCCCATTACAGGACTCTCCTCGCTTCTAGGTTGTCCTATTTTTGCGTTGAAGTCGCCTATAATGATCACAGTTTCATGTGTTAGTGTGTATGCCTTTTTGATATCGTCGTAAAACTTTTGGAGATCTTCTTCGCTTGAACTTTCTGTGGGTGCGTATGTCTGAATTATGGAGATGTTTAGTTCTGACAGTTTTAGTTGTAGTAGGGCTACTCTCTCTGAGATTCCAGTGAAGTTTGTAATTTTGTTTTTTAGTGCCTTTTTTATTAAAAAGCCTACTCCATTCAGTCCTTTGGTCTGTCCTATGTAGCATAATATATAGTCTTCATATTCTTCGATGTTGCAGCCCATTCTCCGTACTTCAGACAGACCTATTATATCGCAGTTGATGTTCTCTAGGGCGTGTTGTAGTTCTAGGTATTTCTCAGTTGACGACAGAGATCTCACGTTGTAAGTACATATTTTAAGGGATAATATATTATAATCTTCGAAGTTTTTGTTGTTTTTAATTTTATTCTCGTTGTTATTGCTGCTTTCCTTGATGTTGTTTTTATTTTCGTTCATGTTGTAGTTGTTTTCTTTGTTATTGCTGTTTTTGTTGTTGTTGTGTATCTTTTTATTTTTGTTCTTATTTTTATCAGGTGGAGGGTGGTGGTCTATTTTCCCACGAGGACCAGTCGGCTTGGGAAATTTTGAGTTTTTATTTATTTGTTGTATTTTCCTTGTTGGTTTCCGGTGTCTGATGTCTGTATCCTATTTGCTGTTCTTCGTTGTTGAAGGGAATGACGAAAGAGAGTTGCTCCTCCCTCTCATCATGTCAAATGCGTTTATTCTGCTTGTATTTGGTGCTTTTGATGCAACATATTGTTTCCGTGGCTGCTGGGAGGTGGCCTCTGGTGATAGAAGCGACGAGCCTCTTTTTCGTGTTTCTTTTTCAGCCAATCCGTCTCTGATTATTAGTTTATCGTACTTTATAACGGCAAAGTTACCCTTATTTCTCTCCTCGACAAGTTTTTCTTGAAGCTCCCTCCTTTTGTCCATAATCTCTTTGGGGTAGTCTTCAGTTGCATAAGCATCTTTAAATTTGTTTTTATTTCTCATTATTTCAGTTTTCTTCCATCCATTAACAAAGGTTACCAGTATTGGTCTGCCTTTGTTGCTTGTGCTTTTCTTACCAAGACGGTAGATTGTATTTATATCTCTATTCTCGAGAGTTATATTTAAGTCTGTTTTTATTTTTGCCCTAGTCATTTCCATGAGATCTGAAAAGGATTGTTCATGTTCTTGCAATCCGAAAACAATAATATTGTTTTGTCTTTTATATTTCTCTAGGCTGTTTAGTTTTTCTCTTAATTTTTGGTTTTCTAATTTCAAGTCCTCAATCTCGCGCGTGAATGGAACAAGTTTTTCATCCATTTGAGTTATAATTTCTTTTGTTTGGTTTTGCATTTCAAGTTTCATTTTGTCGAAAAAATCTTGTAGATTGTCCATGGCTTTTGTTTGTGAGCAAATGCGTGTAACGTAGTTTGCGAGCCTTGGAGGAAGCACAGGTGTCTGAATGTACTCCGAGTTGTTATGTTGGTATCTCTGATATTTGACGTCAGATTGCGGTGTTCGTGTTCAATTCATTCATTCACTTTATTTGTTTTGATGGTAAATGACAGCTAACCTCAAGGATTTCGAAGATTTTCGCGTGATAATTCCAAGTTTGTAGCACGTAAATCACTGAGTTTATTAGGCGTGTAGGCACTTTGTGTAGTTATGAAGTCGGATGAAAAGTTATTGCACTGGATGAAGCGGTAATTACACAGTTTCACAAAAAAATGTTGGACCCCAACAACGGTACGTGTGTTACTTTCGACGACCGGAAGCAGACTCATCAAAGAAAAATCACATAAACCTTACATATTACAAACTTTCATCCCCTATTGTTACACCCTTGAGGGTAAAACTTTTATAAACTTTTAAGTATGTCATATTTATTTTTATCAAATCAACAGCCTAAAAATTTAGTTTCAAGCTTCAGGCTCTAAAAATGACGATGCTTCCATACAACTCTTCATCCCTCTTTCAACTCTTTTTCGCATTAAAAAGTACCATATGTTTTTCCTCAGGCTCTAGACAATCTGTTTACCAAATTTCATTTAAATCGGTTCAGTATTTTTGGCGTGAAAGCGAGGCAGAAAGATTTTCGGAAAAATTGTTTCCTTGCTTGACCAATTCAGAGCAATCGATCCGTTCCGTAAGTTACTCTGCTTGGAATATAATATATATCTAAGCATAAGAAAGAACCTACCCTAGTATTCAGTAATTCCCCTTATATCATTGTTCTGTTGATTCACGTTCACTTCTTTAGTCTTCAGAGCAGATCCACTGCCTTTGGCAATGCCAATGCTTGCCTGTGACAGCAAGCGTGTTCCGTAATCAGAAAGTGGAGTTGTCTAGAGCTAGACCCCCTAACCCCTTGATGTGTATCGTGACCTGCGAATTTGCGATGCATCCTGCGCCTGTTTCTATCTAGTGACAATATTATGTACGCTACAAAGTGGGGCGAGTGGGCCAACCAATATGCTCAACTTTTTAAAATATTATTTTCGTACTGTATTCCTCCGAAATAGTGAACAACAGACAGTCATCCAACAAATTGGCATTTGGAGTACTAAAAAGTTAATCTCACAAGTCGAGTCGAAATTGTGAGATTAACTTTTTAACGGATACCAGATCCTGACTGCTGTGCACATTGAGTGGTGTCCAGGACAGCGACAACGGAGGCGTGATGTGCCGGAGCGCACTTTCTTTTGAATTGTACAAGTACAGCAAAACCATCTGAGTGTAGGGACCTTTCACCATGGACCCCCCACTCTATATCCTATCCATTTTTCGATATCGCATGCAACCTATTTATTAACAACATCTTTCTCCTCTTTGATTTGACTGTTCTATTCCCTGGTGGGTGTTGATCAGCCTTTAGCTAGCACTGTTGAATGTTGGAGCGGGGTCGGTGCGTTGATGCAGCATGCCGCGGCGCCGCGCGCCCTGGCTGGGCTGCCTGGCTGGTGTATGGTAGAGCAGACAGGCGCGCGGCGTGGCAGCAGCGGGCTCGCGTGCGCATGTGCGGCCCCGGACGCGGCGCGGCGCGGGAGGGGACCGCACAGGACAGGGGGGGGGGGCGCGCGGGGCTGCACCGTCAGTATCGACGCGAGAGTACGGCGCGGCGCGCGCTCCCTCACCCGGTGTTCGACTTCGAGTGGTCCGCGTTACGTAAAGTGTCACCATGGTTGACTCAGGACCCTCCCTCTGCAGCGTCCTCGATCCGCGTAAGTGGCCACCCGGCCGCGCCGCGCGCCGGCTCAGCTTCGCCCGCTTCCCTCTCTCTGTCGCGACTAACCCGCTAACGCGCAGCCTTCTATTCCAGATGCCTGGTTCGACCCGCAGAGGCTACACCCCGAAGGTGAGTGGTCGCCGCGAGCGGAGCACAAATATGTGTCGGTGGCGCGCCGCCAACGGCCCGGGCGCGCTCCCTGCCCGACCGATGGCGGACGGCGTCGGGCCCTGACCCACTCACTCCTCCCTTCCACCTGTGCCGTGTACCCTGTGCCGCTCGGACTCTTCGATACCCAACCCAATCCACCAGCATCCGTACTCAACTCACATTATTTGTAGGACTTGCATTCCTTGTCGAAGTCGCGCCAATCCGAGATACAATCGCTTAATATATCGCAGCACTACTGACCGCCAAGTTGACGGAGCAATTATAACTTCAATGAGAAGTAGATTCGTTAGTTGATTTATCTACTTTTCGTCAGGTGAACCTACTACCTGCCAAATGACGTCCCTAATCTCTATCATGGTTTCGTTTACCTAGTATAGTAGACGATTTTCCAGCATATAAATAATTCTCTCAAGTAATTCATTAACCTGTCCCCGTATATGAGTTTTAGTATTTACCTTTAAATTATGTTAGTAGTATGTTTATGTCCTGTCCTGCCTAGTAAATTTACATGGACCATGGTGTATATATTATATTAGACATAAAGGTGCAAAAAACCACCGCAATGCGTAGCAAATTAATTGCGTGTGTGTCGTCACGACAACAAGACAGCCGGGTTTTATTTAGATTCGCGTCTGAATCTATTGTGGAGTAGTGCGAGTCGACAGTCGGCTTCATTGGCGGACATGGGGCCGCGTGCTCAAACTCTGCCTCATTCATATTTTGCCTGTAATTACCTATGCTGATCGGCGGCACGCATGCGCGCTGCTATTCCGGGGTACCTGCCTACTGCCTACCCTCGGACTTACAATAAGCTTCCCTTTACTATGAGTAATACCTACCGAAGTTGCAAAATGAACCACTTGCTCTTTAATGCAGTATTTTCAGGCCGGAATTTAATAGCTTTGTATGTCAAGGTAGGTTTAATGGTATCAAACCCATTGTTTGCACACGCAATAATATTCGTGTTAATTTCAAAAGCATCGGTCCTCTCCACCAACCCTGTTGATCTAAAAGTGTTCCAAAGGATTCCTTCACGTGCTACTCGGTTTACGATCCTCTTGTAGGCGACATTGATCGACCGCCGCCGCCGCCGCCGCCGGGCGTGACGCACCGCGTTCCTTGCACCTATTCCTCCTAATTGAATTAAGGAAAGTCTTCGTTCTCTAGCTTCTCTGCGAGTACAATCATGGCGCATGGCGGCTAGTCGAGTAACAATATGATTACCTACCTAGCAGAGTGCGCTCGGAATCGTAACGGAACGGTTGGTTTGTCTTTGTTACCTTGTCGCCTGCTACTGTAAGCAGGTAACTTGATCGGAGTCCGGAGGCCGCTCGCTCGCACTCGCATGTGTCCTTAGGTCCACTTGCAAGTAATGCTTACTTCACTCATACATACATACCACACCACATCCACTAAATTTGATACTTGAAGTTGGTATGATCATAACAGAGTAGGTACCTTACCTACTGATAACTTCCATTTTGTGTTTCTTCGATTATTATTAATTCATTTATTTAAATCAACATCGGATAATCCGCGTATTCCTAGCAGATAACTGGCTTCAGATAACCAGTGATCTAATCCCACTAATATCATTAATGTGGAAGTTTGAATGGATGATTGGATGTTTGTTACTTAATAAGGCCAGAACGGCTGAACGGATCTGGATGAAATTTGGTACAGAGATAGATTATATTATATTCCGGTAAAATGTATGGTTCCCATGGGATGGGTTTGTTTTTAATCTTTAGTATAAAATAAAGTCGTGTAAGTTACACTATTTATAACTCAAAAACAGCTTAATCGATTTTGCTGGACATTGGTGGGGATTAGGGCATGCTCCCGGGAAGTATCAGTATCGAAAGTACCGGGAATTATCGCTGATTTTGAACTTTTCTAGTACCGGTTCTCCACGAAGGAATTCCCGATACTTTCGATACTTTCGATACTGATGACAATGATCAATTATTGGTGTTTTCTAGTACGATATAAATAAATATCGATAAAAACACTTGCTATGCGTTCAGTTTCACTTTTCTGTATACATTGCTAGATATTTTGACAAATTACAAACCTATAATTGACATCATTCAGATAATATCTCAACAATTTCGGACAAGTCAAAACGAAAATGACATGTTTATTTTACCTGAATTGAAGATTGTTTAATATTGTATTATACAATCTTCATATTTAGTTAGATGTTCGTTACTATTTATGACAAAATCTGTTAGAAAAAGAACGAAAATAACTTGGACGGCTTTCTTTACGAAAGATGGAAACGCTTTTACATTCAACTTACGCCTTGCTGATATTTCGCTATATCTTTGCTGAGCTGATTTAGTTAGATAAATTACATAGTTTGTTACTGTTTGTTTAACTATTGATTTATTTGATGGATATTCGATTTAACTTTGATTTAACCTAACTCTGATTGTTCCGTGCACGCACAGAGAGTTTTAGTATTATAATAATGAAGATATACGAGAAATAAATGAGAATATCCTGAGTGACCGTCTTCCTGAGTGACCTATACGGATTTCGCCGAAATCGGACAACAGGAGACCTTCTAGCGTATGTCACTCACTTATGGAGTGAAGCCATCGAGAGAAACGGAGAAGCTTTAGCAGTTTCTCTGGATATCTCGAAGGCTTTTGACCGGGTTTGGCATGACAGCCTACTAAGCAAGCTTTCTACGTATGGATTACCCACTGGCTTATGTTTTTGGGTATCAGACTTTCTGAGAGACCGATCAATTTGAGTAGTCGTTGACGGCTGCTCGTCTGGTCAAATGGCAATTAATGCCAGAGTTTCTCAGGGGTCAGTTCTCTCTGCAACACTTTTCCTGCTGCACATCAACGATCTGCTTAGGCCCGGTATCATTGGGTATGCAGACGACAGCACCGTTGTAGAGAGATACATACCTGAAGCACGTTTCAATGGATCTCAGATCCAGTCTCATAGAGAGGCAATGATTGAACTCATGAACTTAACGCTGAAGGTAGTCGCAGAGTAGGGCGATGCCAATTTGGTGAAGTTCAATGCTTCAAAAACACAGGCGTGTCTATTTTCTGCTAAGAGGAGTCAATTTCACCTGACTCCTACTTTCCGAGATGTATCCCTTCCGATTTCAGACCAACTAGAGCTTCTAGGGTTTACTCTAACCAGTAAATTGAATTTTGGCTCGTTCATAGAATCCAAAAACAAGACAGCTGCGAAGAAGCTAGGCATTCTATCCAAGGTGAGACAGTACTTCACACCGGGACAGCTTTTTAACCTGTACCAAGCACAAGGCCGGTCGTGTATGGAGTACTGTTCTCATCTCTGGGATGGCTCTGCCAAATACCAGCTTGAGGTATTGGAAGCTTTTGAGAGACGAGCCAAAAGGCTCATTGGTAGCGACACTCTAGTCGAGTCCAAGCTCCTAAGTCTCGAACTTCGTCGTAAAGTTGCCAGTCTATCGGTATTTTACAGGATACATTTCGGAGTGTGCTACGGAACTTCACAATTTAGTTCCCCCATCCCCATTCTACCATCGGACCACTAGACGCACGGAAATGCGGCATCCATACCTGGTTGATTTTCCAACTGTCCGTACCAAGCGCTTTGCTTCAAATTTTATGTTGCGGACAGCCAAGGAATGGAATTCCTTGCCGGCGTCTGTCTTTCCGAGTACCTACAAATTGGACGTTTTCAAGACAAGAGTGAATAGGTATCTTCTAGGTAAGCGTGCTACATCGTCGACCGCATCATCACTTAACAGCAAGTGAGATAGCGGTCAAAGGCAAACCAATAAATTGTGAAAAAAAAATCGTGTATTTTGTGGTTGTGTGTGGGTTAATTTACGGTTCTCAATAAAAAAATATAGCTCAATAATACAAAGTGTATTTTTCAGTAGTTTTTCTTTCATTATATATCTATACGGTCAGTTTTATTAAAAAAATTAAGTCAGTATCGAAAGTATCGAAATTCCCGGGAATTCCCGGTTCCGAGCCCAGTATCGGGCGAAAATTCCCGGTTCTGAGAATGGTTCCGATACTGCATGCCCTAGTGGGGATATAGCTTAGAACCAGGAGACGGACGTAGGATACTTTTTATCCCGTAAAAGCAACGGGAATGGGGCATAACGAGAACGGAGCGAGCGAAGCCTATTAGCGCCGACTTTACCATGAGTCCATTAATATATTCAGCAGTTTTACAGCAGTACCTATGTAATTAATATTACCTACTTACCCTTGATTCAAAATTAGTGATTTGCTAATTTAGCTGATTTCATAGGTAGGTCGGTAGTCGGTAGGTACAGGTACTAACAGATGCAGGTACTTACTGTCTTACCTCACCTAGTTATACATTATAGTTATATTGCCGAATGCCGATGCTGATGCCATTATTACGGCATTTCAGAGTAAGATGGATTTTGAGATGCCGTCAAAGCATTAAGTTGTAGGTAAAGTTGTTAAATAACTGTTCTGCATTTTGGGTATACTTAACCGTTACTTCACAGCCTACCTTTACCATAATCCAGCCAGACTAAGGATCCGCTATACACAATATTAAATAACACCTAAAAAAAACAACTAAAGTTCTCCTAATTAGTGTAGGTAGGTATATCGAGTTTTTTTATATCGATAGATTCCAACCGCTCTCTCGTACCTTGATGCAAAAAAAAAAGATTGTGACGTAAATCAACTCTCATAATAGAGTAAGCTCTAATTGTGCAGAACGGCTTCAGAGAGTGAAAATGAGCCGCGACCGCGATGCATTAGCATCCCGCGTGGCGGCGCCGGCGTGGCACGCAGCGCACGCAACGCACGCAACGCACGCAACGCACGCAACGCACGCAACGCGGCATCAGACTATCAGACGTGAGGGCTGAGGGCGGCACATGCCGAGCACAATCAGCATTACGGGACACTTGACATTCCCATATGTTAAGAAACTAGAGAGATATCTATAGGCTTTGGAAATACACGATAACACGCGATAACAAACACGTGAAATATTAATGCTGGTCATTGACACGGGGTTCCGATATCAGAGGTGAGTGCTGAGTGATATGACTTGTCACAAAAAGCTTGTAAAATAACAACACCAATACTATGCAGACCAGGAAGAACAAATTAAAGTAGATAAGTATACTATTTTTATGACACCCAACTCCATTCAAATCGCCAGCAAAGACGTGCTATGCTGTTCCGCTATGCCTACGAGTATGCATCATTATGGTATGGTGTTGTGTATAGCGCCCTATTCCTACGGCACGCGCTCTCGTCGGGCCCGGCTGGGATACAGTAGCTGGACTAACTTCACAAGTTTACGTTATTTTTAACGCCAGTGACGTCGTCGACCGCGACATTGCAACTCTCACATTCCCATTATATTTTTGATTCAATTCGTGATTTAAACGGCTGTTCAATTCTTGGTGTCCAATCAGTTTGTTCTCGTAATGTTTCACTATCACTGTATACCTTACGTAGAGTAGACCATTTAAATGTAATGTCACATCCATCACACTGACTGGAGGATTCTGTATACTGAAGGTACCATACCAAATCGTTGCCTACAGGCATAATAAAAAGTCCACAAAAATATAAAAACCGACAACGCCCCTATTGCGCGCCATGCTCGACAATTGTCCGCCAACATATACCAATACCCCCTGTACACATTGGGGTTGGCCTGTAGTGGGCCAGCATGGGCAAATGTGTACTAGGGCCTTAAGAAGGTCATACCACAGAATATAGGGTTATACCTGCAGTACAGCTAAAATCTAAATGGCCATTCATTTGTCTGGTAGTTCCCCCATCACACGTCGCGTCGGTTTATTGAGCAACGTGTCCTGTGTCCTGTCTGCCATAACACAAACTTAGAAAATTATCCATTCTAACCGTAGGTAAATATTGAGCAGGTAGGTTCATACAACCTGTTGCCTTATCCAATGTGGAGTGGATGTAGATGGGATTGAAGATTTGAAAGTTACATTCGGACATATTTGTCCGCACCTAACTTTCAAAACCATCACATCACCATCCATCTACATCACCAACAACTTGGAAGGCGTGCCTTTAAAAATACTTTCCATTGAATATTCCTGAACAACAGTTTAAGTGCGTTCAATCGAAAGGAAGGAAACCGAAGTCGCATCGTGGTGGAGACATCGCTAGCGTATAGCGCTAGCTACCATGCCGGTACCGGTACCACTACCGGCATACATAATCAAGTTAACATTCTAATGTAAACTTGCTTCATTGATGTTTGAATACCAACACATTATGTTTGTTTTGTCTTTCAATCAGGTCGCCACTATTGCTACTGCAGTAGCCCGAATGAGATTTTGGCACATAAATAGTCCATGACCTTGACCACAGAATATACAATAATAGTGCTACACCTTGACTAACATTTGCATTGTTCGTTACACATGCTTGCTTTTCTCTTATCTATCAGTGTGATGTGATGTGATCGCTACCATTATCACCGCCGAAGCCTCGGAGTTATAACATGGCTTCCTGGTGACTAGGAGTGATGTCACATATATTTCTCAGCAACCATTTCTCAACAAATATGTTGTCTCATTAATATACAATACATGTGAAGTCCATTGTGTTCCGTTTTGTCGTTTTATTAATTTGCATCTCAACTATCGATTCTTCTTGTTGTACATTTGGCGATAGATACCTATATTTATCTTTTCTTTGCCATTTAATAGGACAGTTGTTATAGCATTGGCCGCAACTCTCTCGCGATTGTATGTGTCCATGCCAACATGTTCGCCCAGATGCACCTGTAGCATAGCAATACATGTTGTTGATTATTCTGTGTGGCTTTGAAGCGTTATCAGACATCTTTAGTCTGCCTACCTAGGTACACATAATGAATAGATAAGTAACATATCAAAGCAGACAGATAGGTAGGTTTATGTATTAATTTGCCAGTGTGTGTTCTTTGCACCTTACCGTCTTAGGTGACCTCATCTTTTGGTGCAAGTAAAAGAATTGAAATAAGATTTCGACAAAATGGAGAATTTAAAAAAATCCTTACGTAGATAATAAAAAAAATATTGACATAGATTTTTGCAACATTTTCCATTGATGGTGTTCCTATTATTGGTAGCGTGATGTTATAGCCTTCCTCGATAAATGGATGGACTATCCAACACAAAAATATTTTTTCAATTCGGACCACAAGCTCCCGAGATTAGCGTGTTCAACCGAACAAACTCTTCACCTTTATAATATTAGTAGGTACATATTGATTAGTGCCTGATTGATGGTTAGCCCGAGTGGTGGGATGGATGGAAGGTCAAGTAAACATCCTCGGTGAAATCGCATAGTTCGTCTTGCTTGAGCACGTTGTTGTAACGTAGAGCCTACTGCACTGTACCTACGATACGACTACATCGTCGCGTCAAGCGCCATCATGCCATGCGTAAGGTAGCGGCATAGCGGTCACCATGTTCACTTACACTTTCATGGGACATTTATTAGGTACCGTACCGATGTATGCTTACGGACTGCGTCGAGCCTCAAGCTTAATATTTTTGACACTTCAATGGAGAACTGTCAAAAAATCTATTCATTCTATGCATCGTTTCTGAGTACGGGCCTAACCCCCGAATACTGAAACGCAACTCAGATTTAAGCACGTCTCAAGCAGGCTAAATCATGGAGGCTATTAAAAAGTGTGTTTGAAATAGAGTTAGAAAGATTCGAGGGTTCATGGTGTTAACTAAATCCTTTCCAGGGATTCCAAATGATATACGTGGAATAGACATTATAAACTTGTTTGATAACTTTATGTATTAGTTTAATTCCACGACAATTACAATTATTTCGGACACACGTGCGCTCGCTTGACAGCTCCCGTCCGACCGTTGAATGGTTGACAGCCAATTCATTCTATTAGTCCCCCCGAATACTGAAACGCAACTCAGATTTAAGCACGTCTCAAGCGACGAATATTTGACAGTTTTCAATGAAAATCTGTCAAATATTCGTCGCTTGAGACGTGCTTAAATCTGAGTTGCGTTTCAGTATTCGGGGGTAAGATCCCTAGAAGAAGGACCTTCACCGAGCTGGTTATTTAATGAAACGTATTTTATATATAATTAAACATGCCAATAAATATATTCTATATGGGTTGCCTATCAAATTTCAGTCCAGGTTAATTATGATTAATTAATAATTAAAAAAAAAAAAAAAACTTTCCACTGGTTTGTTTATTATACAAATTCTATACCAATCGAAAGTATAGACCCCAGTATTTTTATTCAATAAACATACCGGTGCAAAATGCTAGTATCGATTTTCCTGTTTATACCTGGCTACCCGAGAGTTGTGACCGGAAAAAATAGGCAACCTAACGTTTGCATATTCTATGGGGTCTAAACTTTCGATTGGTATAGAATTTGTCTAATAAACAAACCGGTGGAAAGTTAAAAAAACATTTGAGTGAAGGTCCTTCTTCTAGGGATCCTATACTATATGTCATCCAGTACTTTTAATTGAGATCGCCAACAATGGGAATAAAATAAACTGACTTTTGTCAAGATTTTGATAATGCTTCCATCGAAGTATCTCAATGTAGAATTGAAAACTCCTATTCACCTATCGTCTGTAATCATTGTCTTTGCTTAGCTTAGGTATAAGAGTTTTATCACACCGTACAGTACAGTTAATACCCGTACAGTAGGTATTCAAATATTCAGTAGTTCACCAGGAGTCGTTGACCTTCCTGAGCAGACAAGTGTACAGATGAGTCACTGTTTCCGTTTAAAGTTGGTAGTTATACCATTCCATCCATCCATCACTATCGCTTCTGGTAAGCCAGATTGCTTCTTCTGAAGATAAAAGTCCATTAGGCATTTCTTGATTTAGGGATCTACTTAGTCGCCGTAATCGGTGCTAGGTATACATACCTGGCCAGGTACCTATTAACAATGTTTATTTATATAATTAGTTACTCAGTCGGTTTGCGGTCGTTGTGATAGCGTTATCGAACATTGGTAAGTAAACTCGAGTTCAATGTTTCTGACTAGTTCGATCACGGTCATTGCTAAAGTTTAATCTAGTAGGTTACGAACTCACTCATTAAAAAAGATGCTTCTTTGCTCCTAATTACAGGACGCTTTAGAGTGCCTGTGGGACAAGGATTCTTTAGGGAGTAGGCTTGCCCTGCACTCATGTGTATTTTTGTTTTGTAGCCTAATCCATCTAAAATTCAACATGTTTGTAGGTAACCTACCTATTGGGATTAACACGTGCGTAACACTTATGTTTATAGGTAAGTACCTAGTAAATAAATAGCTTGGATCCACCTTTAAATTTTCGTCTAAGCCGTTTCGTAGAGTACCTAGTAGTAGGTACCTAGCTAATGTGCAATACAATGTATCGTGTATTATACTTGGCTGACTCAATCGTCCTTAGTTTATTGATATAGGGAGATGACCTCTCGACCCGCAACAAGGTTGCACTCGCGGTATATAAGTCAGTCTGCGTCCGCGTTAGTAAGTCGCGATGATGGTGTCAGCAGTGGGTCAGATGACGTGTAGAAAGGTGGGCCGCGTGGCGAGCGGAGTGGAGTGAGTGGCGCCGCTCGCTCACTCCGCCACTCCGCCACCATGGCCCGACCCAAGCAGTCGCCGCGACACGCAGCGCAGTACGAGAGCCTCCCGCCCCGTGGACCAGGTATTCCCACCCCGGGCCCGTGCCCGAGCATTCCCATCAAACCACTATAGCTCGCGGACTGTGAACCCGTCCCGTCGACCCGTTAATAAAGCTACACGCGCGATTCCTAGTGGTTTTTCATTCATGTATTGAGTTCCTAGTCCCAGTGAAATGCCTTTGACTGCTCTTCCAGTTTAGATATGAAACATGTTCTAATGTTCGTTTTGTAACTTAAACTAGCGCTCGAATTGTGTGCTTTATCTTATCTCATTAGAAATATCCTAGTTAAGGTTATCGCGAGTGAAACACCAGTTTTAATGTAGCAGCTGTTTCGTGTTAGAACCCTACCATTTATTCGGCAGCGATAATTAGTTAAAAAAAAATTATAGAGGCCCTGGCTGTAAAGTGTCGGTCGTTCGATTCGATTCAGTCTAGTTGTTATGCTAGGTGTGCGGTGTGCGTGTATCGGGTTACAAGTTGACAGCAAGGCAGGCGGGGGCGGCGGAGGAGGTTAGCTTAGTGTAGTGAACTTGTTTTGGACAACGCGACGGATAGGTGATATCATCCTCTGGCCGGACAGAAAACAAGTTTCATAGCATAAACACAATATCGGTACTTTCTATAGTAATTTTTTTTGGTAAAATCTTTCCAATGTCTCTAATTTAAATGCTTTCTCTTTTTAATTATCTAGGAACATGTTTTTTTTTAATGTTTACAATGTCGTTCGTAGAGTGTTGTAGAATGTGTTGGATTGGTTGTGTCGTGTTGCAGTGGAGTCGCTGATCTACTGGCGGGTGGCGGCGCGGTCGGGCGCGGCGCTGGGCGCGGGGCTGGCGCTGCTGGTGGCGCTGGCGTGCTGCTCCGTGGTGTCGGTGCTGGCCTACGCGTCGCTGCTGGCGCTCTCCGCCGCCGTCGCCTTCCGCATCTACAAGAACATCCTCCAGGCGGTGCAGAAGACAAACGATGGCCATCCCTTCAAGTGAGCATTTGTTCATTTCATACTTGCCAATATTTATACCCTCTAATGCAAGGTAAAGTTGATTCGGTACCTAAACTCATCAACATTGTCTATGGATATTCAACACATTGTTGATTTTTACAAAAACTGAAAATAACTTCTTTAGAAAACTAGGTTAGTAGACATGTCTGGAATCTTTATTTTGTGTTGTTTATTAATAATAATAAAATACAACTGTTTGATATTATTTAAGTATCAATAAAAATAAAAGTAGGAACAAAATCACAAAAAAACAACAAATCAATTCGAAATGGAAAATTCCTAGAAAATGTTGATATGCGTATGTGAAATCTCTATGCCTTACAAATTCTACCTGATTTTTGGTTACCGCACCTAAAAGTTTATTGTACCTACATACCTATAAAATTACCAATTTACGTAGCCTACAACGTACGCTTACATGGCTTAAAAATTGTCTAGATACGCAAGGTATTTTTTTAAAACTAGGTGAATCTAAAAACCTATAAATAGTAGTAAGAAACTTCAGCCTGGATGGATATAGTTGATAGTGCGGGGTTCATAAGTGTGGTGGGCAGTGGTTGCATACTGTGGGTGGGGTGAGCAGTAGTTGTTAGGATGTGATGTGATGTGATGTGATGTGATGTGTTGTGTTGCGTTGCAGATGGCTGCTGGAGCAGGACATCAGCGTGCCGGCGGAGCGCGCGCAGTCCCTCGCGGCCGCCGCCACGGCGCATCTCAACGCCGCCGCCAACGAGCTGCGCAGGTAAACAACCAAACAACCAACCAACATACTTCAACCAAAGCACCATGCTGCGTGCTGTACCATACAAAAAGGAGACGCTAAGTCCCGTATGCAGAAACAATGCTTGAGATCTTTTGACAGGTCTCCATTGAAAAGTATCAAAAATGAATGCTCGACTCAAGCTCAATCACTGTTCCTACATCCGACCCTAAGATCAGTCACGCGCCGCTCCTAAACAGTTAATCGGGAGATTCAACGTTATAGCTCGCTAAAAAAAAAGAAAAAAAAAACATGAGAATGAGGCTGCGCTAAAAAGAGGCGCTACAATAAAAAGCTCGACCTCATCGGGACGATATCGGCAGAGAACTACTCATGACTCGTGACGTGACGAGAACTGTAACATTAAATATCTAGCTAGAATATATACCTATAATATATACCTATAGTTGGTATTAGCTAGCTAGATATCTGAGATGTGTATCGCCTCATGCCTGCCATTGCCTCTCGGGGATTCACAGGTTGCGAGTGAGGTATTTGTTCACCGTCGACAGCCTAGAGATCTGGGCACTCCTGGAGGAGTGTGCTCACTAAGGAACTTAAGATTCTTATAAAATTTGAACTCCAGCAGAAATAAGCTGCATGAAATATTTGCTGTAGCTAGTGCAGCCAGTCCGATTTCTTAAACGAACGCTGCAGCGTTGGCACTTCATCTTACTTGCTTCACGCAAGGTATCTCATTTTAAAACCAAGTAATTTGTGTCAAAATTATGTAAGCCACCTCTAGGATGAAGTATGTGCCTGTAATTGGCTGTTCGCAATATAATGTACTAAGCAAGTTTTGCAGGACTGATGACGTTATTGTTACACAAAAAATTATGTTGCCGCTAAAACATTATCAAAGTTATTGAATGTGACTAATTTGGTAGCGTCAACACAACAATAGATTAATAATAGATGATCAAACGAACTTCTAAGTGAAACGAACTTCTAAGTGAAGTTCGATCACTATTACATGTCACTTCATAAGAAGACAATGTTTTATTAACAGGTGGTCCTTTAAGGCAGTTCGCACGAGAACTGCCTACTTAAAGGACTACCTGTTAATTAAACATATTAATATATCTGAGGAATGAAGTGACGTAATATGAATGAATGCCAGTGTAGTGATGTGTTGTGTTGCGTTGGTCGCGTCGGCAGGTTGTTCCTGGTGGAGGACCTGGTGGACTCGCTGAAGTTCGGCGTGCTGCTGTGGTGCCTCACGTACGTCGGCGCTTGCTTCAACGGCATCACGCTCATTATCCTCGGTTAGTAGTACTATCCTTATCTACCTGCACCAGGTCCCCTAATCCATAGCCACCTTTGCTCATTCGTTGCTCTCATTGAGCGAGAGAGCATATAGTCGGATTTTTAATTATACGATACCGACTGACAGTTGCTAGTGTCACTTTGTAAAATAATGTTGCTACATTTAAAGTAATAGTGCTGCGTTCAGTTCTCGTTCAATCAGATGAATGAACAATGAGTGAATAGTTAATCATTTCAAACTATAAAATAATATTGAAATTTGTATAAAAAAATGTATAAAAGTGCTCTGTTATAAGTTACTTGTAGTATGTAACTAGGTACAATCAGTTTTTTGACGTTTTATTACAAAGCGCGGCGTGGCGACTAGTGCCAACACCGATGAACGCCACCATTTTGTTTGTAATTCGGCTTATAACCTCTGGTCTGATAGCACGAATGTTTTTCTGCGCTCACGCTGTTCAGTTATTGTTTTTGTAAAGTTTTTCGTTACGTTGTGTTTGTGGTAATTGTTGTGTATTTTGTTGCTATATTGTTCCGCGCAAACGATATGGATTCTCAACCAAGCACGTCAAGTCAAGTTCGGCACACTAACTATTCACTAGAAAAACGAGGCAATTTCATTCATTCAGGAGTTTTTTCAATCATTCACTTTGTCACAACACTATTTTTATTTCATCAAAAACTGACAACACAGTAAACGTCAGCTAGCTTCGTCTAATTAAAAATCCGAGTATAGGTTCTATACAAGGTGTATCTAAATATGTGTACTATGCGAAGGTGGGGGGTTTCAGACCACAATGGTGATCAGTTGTGGGGGGGAGATAATTAAAAATTCCTATTTTCAGTTTCCCATACAAAAATATTTAATTTCATAATGCCTAAATAAATTGACAACCCTATCCTTGTAACCCCTTGACCCCTTGACCTACTACCTCTGTAGGTCTACTACTACTACCTACTACCTCTGTAGCTGAGTTTAGGGTTGTCACTTTGTATAAAGTCAGCTGTTCATGTTGAAACTTCGTTGCAGTTTTTTTCAGAGATACCAATCGAAGTTCGAAAAGTCGTTGAACAAAAGTTGTTCCCCGGGGGGTGGAAATTCACCCCCCTTCAGGATAGTACACATATTTTGATACACGTTGTATTATAACAGACTTTTTTTATTATATTTTTTTTATATTTGCCAGAAACATTCTTTATTCAACCTGAAAGTAACTAGGAATAAAGGGCATCGAATGGTCACCGAAGCGTAGAACAGCTCCATCCAAGAGCTGACTTCAGTGACCAGTCGCGGCCGACTCTATCGAAACTTGATCTACATAATGGAGGTCCCATGTCCATTGTCCAGCAGTGGACTACCACTTGGATATTTATGGTGTTGGCCTCGTACATTCGCCTACGTGATTCTTAATTGATTTACACGTAAGATTCGCATTGAGCATGTTAGGTAGTTGAATGAGAGAAGAGAGCACTGGTGGTCTAGTGGTATTGGCCCCGCCTTCCGATCCTAAGGTCGTGGGTTCAAATCCAGTCGTGTACCAATGAGTTTACTGCTCAAAAATTTATGTAGGTACACTATGCCAGTGCTCTCAAACGGTGAAGGAAAACATCGTGAAGAATCCGGCATAATATCTTAGAACCTAAAAAACTCGAAAATATGTGTCATGTGTACGAAAGGAGCCTCTTTGAGGCGCACTTAAAACCCTTTCACCACACTTGGTTCGAAAGAATCAGTGACACGATAAGAAAAAGAATGTACCTAGTTGAATGAATTGATTACGCTAAAAGGTATATAATGTGATGTAATGTAATGTGCGTTGCCTCCTTAGGATGGATAGCGCTGTTCACGCTGCCGAAGGCGTACGAGATGAACAAGCCGCAGGTTGACGCCAACCTCGAGCTCGCGCGCGCCAAGATCAACGACATCACCGCCAAGTACGTACCCGCTACCCTCTACCCTCTACCCGCTACCCTCTACCCTCTACCCGCTACCCTCTACCCTCTACCCGCTACCCGCTACCCTCTACCCTCTACCACATACACTATCAGCAGCTATGAATCGACGTACAGCAGAGCGCTGTGTGTCGCGACGCATAGCACTCCCATACACTTTGTATAAACTAGATCAGACCGCATGCCTCGATGCATTATAAATCTCCACCTCTGTCTGCCCCATTACTTGTCTTTGTATTTACATTTGTATGTATTGCTTTCATGTGCCTATGATCTTAAAAATAATATTAAAGTAGGTTATTATAAGTGTAAGTACATGTACCCCGTGCTGCAGTTTGGAGTTATATTCTCTAACTAATGTGTGAGCGATTTACCATCAGCTCACACATTATAGAATAGAACTAATAATTGTAATTATAATATAATTATAGTATTACTTCCTAGTAAGAAAATTATAATGTTGGTACATAATAGGAATTTGAATGGAGTGTCACTTTATTAAATATAACTAGTAATAAGACGAAAACTCTTCATTGATTATAGCTACAACTCTGTTAAACTTTAATACACTCCAGATAATACAACTCTATAAAAACGACGCCATCATCTCCTTCTTCTTCCTTTTTTTTCACTCTTAGAGATGTAACTTCTTGCTTGATCCGAATAGAGATGTCCTATTCCCAAAACTGGTTAACACTAGTATAATAATCGAAGGTCAAACACAGCTTAGTTACATAGAATAACACAGTAGGCATAAATAGTACATTGTTACCTGAAGATTGAAAGTCACGTTTTTGAGTCCCGAGACGGGTTTGGCGCCAGAGCGTAGCGAGGGCGCCAATGGAGCTTGAGGGACTTGAGGGTAAACACTGTGCTTTTCATTACGAATACAAGGAAAGTAAAAATAAAAACATGATAGAAAAATAAGTGAAAATGAATTGCCGCCTTCCCGCTCTTTTTTCTTTATTTTCTGGCGGGACTTCGGCTGGCCAGCATTATTCAGCCATTATTTTCATTATCTTAATTTATAAAATGATAATTTTTTTGCTCAAATCTGTGTTATTTTAAAGAAATAGTTGAAGCTAAATAATTAAAAAGTTAATAAGAAAATATTTTCTTTATTTAATACTATCTTTATGTTATTTAAATTTTACATCGCGGACTAATTAGACTTTTTTAACTTCTTACCGTTGTAATGGGTTTCCAACCTCTTTGCTGAATAAAGAGTTGGAATTTGGTTCAATAACCTCCTTGCAGTTAGAAAGTCTTTAGAAAGTTGGAACATGGTTGAATAAAATAGAAACCTGTTTTTTTTTATAATTTGACAGCTGTCAGTAGAGAGCGCTAGGGCTGAAAGTATTACTTTCAATTAGGCCCCTCAGGCAACTTCAGACCTACTTTCCGAGTATGAGCAATGAAAAAGTATACCTATTATGTTATAATAAGCATGTAGTATATATTTTTAAAAAGCTAGATGAGGTTTGTATACGTTGCATGTCAAATTGTCATTATAAATGTAATGGTAAATAAGTTAGAACTAGGCATTTAGAGGGCTACAGCATTATTTTGTTTGTTATTATATGAAGAGGGATAGTCGACGTGGCAAAACACGGGTCTGCATATTTATTTGGAACTCTGCCTTGAACCCACTTTATAAAGGAGTGGTCTACCACGAATTAATTTGTCATTTTGTAATGTATACGTATCATACTGTGACATACGCGGTAGAGTGCGTGGAAACGAACCAAATGTCAAGACGATACGCACCATTGAGGACCGGTGGCGATGGGCGGGTAGTTTGCGTTTGAATCTTACTTAAATTTTGTGGTGTGTTGCAGAGTACGAGCGGCGGTGCCCATAGGCAGGAAGGCTGAGAGCGAGAAGGACAAGTAGAGCTGCGACACGAGAGAGAGAGGGAGTGAGAGAGAGTGACGCAACACGCGGCGACGCGGCGGCCGGCTGCGAGCGACACACTTTTTTATTAGCGCCGAGTACTTCACTGTTTGTTATATTTATTATTATTATTATTATTCTACTATTAAAGATAACTACTTTACGTGTAAAGCTTTATGAGACGAGTCATGCGGAGATTATTGTATTTGCTTTTTGAAATTTTAAATTAAAACAACAATCGACTAAGCTACTTTTATTTCGAACACCATCTTCGCTGCGGAACCGCTAGATGTATTTTGTCTGGTTGCCTGGTTGACAGGTCTTCATTAATTAATAACAACATTACCATCCTCCTGGGCAGTGAGACAGCCCTCGTAGCACATAGCACGACTCGGAACCTTGCCAGGAAGGTTCGGAGTGGGAGGCAATAATGTATACTTGAATCTATATAGGGCGGATCCGACATTGATAGGTTAGTTTATGTTAGAACATATAAATTACGCACAAGGTGAGCGAGCATGCCGTGGCAGCGACCGCCGCAGTGCCAGAAAATGTATTTTTTAAAATAACTCTAAAGGGGATATCACCTTTAGGACAAGTATCCATTGCGTAAAAAAAAGAGTAATAATTGAATTGCTCCAGTGTACATTAACCGGACCCTTCCGAGTACAAAATAAAATAATTTATCAAAAGTAATAGGTACACCAAGAAGTTCTTTTCTCCATTCACGCGTTACGTGGAACTTTAGTGCCACGAACTTGTTTCCCGTCACGCGTCCGAGAAAAATCGTGTCACTACAGTGCCACGATTTGCTCGGCCGCCAAGCGTCCGTGGTATTAGAGTACCCAAAAATTTCAAAATGAACTTTTCGAATTTCTGGTTGTACATTAACTGGCCTGACACCTGCCTCCATGGACTGCAGCCATAAAACGACGTGCTGCCAGTGAAAAAATATTTTAGAATGATTAAATTTGTAAAAAAGTGAAAATTTTCCGTGCGAAAAATGGCTGCGCAAGCGCAATTTCGTGAATTTTCTTTGTTTTGTTTTTGTTTATAATAAATTAATTGAGGGTTGTTTTGGGATTGTGATGCATGTATTTTTTCCTTGGAAATCAGGCTTGATGGTGATCTAAAAAGTTTTTCGTAAAAATAAGAATAGCCGACAAAATCTCAAAAATTGCAAGGTAGTGAAAAAAATCGTTTTAAAATGCTACCCGCCGCTGTTAAATGATTTCTTGTCGGAAAAAAATGTTCTACATGATACCCATACTGTACAGCCGTACAGCGTGGACTCCCCGTCGAAACAGGAGATAGCAAAACACCAGTGTGGTGGTAGTGGAAAGGAACACTCAACAAAAACTACAGAGCTATGTAGATTCGTATCATAGTATATTTCAATTCTTCAATAAAAAGTTTCTAATCTGAGGTCATAGCTGGCCGTGCGTTTTCGTCAGCGCGATCTAGAAGTGTGACAATTTTACCAACGCCATCTAGTTCTGACGTTTGACAACATACACTTCACTTTGATTACTTAGTTAAACATTACCGCCCGCCTAGGACAAAATGACAATATTTGGCCTAATACCGCCCACCGTGAGCGATGGTGAAGTTATGATTAAAGTTTATTTTAGTTAAGCTGAATTCGGCAAGTTATGACTGTAAGAAGTTACGTTAAGTTATACAAAAATAAGAAATTGGCTAAGTTATGCTACTTTGATGCTTATAATCTAAATGTTTTAGTTTATGGCTACCTAACCTAATTTACAATCTACTTTGATAATGAAGCTACGCCGTGATAGGCAATATACATAGTTTTGAGGTGGGTCTTTTCATGACATTTGATTTGGTACGAAGAGATACAACCCGAGTGACATTGTCTGGACCAGGATGTTTCATGGTCACTCGGCCAAGCAACCAACGAGAAGGGGGCAACCCCTCCTCTTTTACCAGTACCAAATCTCCTACGGTAGGCTCAGGTGTTTGAAAAGACCATTTGTATCTGTGCATGAGAGACGATAAATACTCTTGCGACCAACGTCGCCAAAAGTCTTGCGTCATTTTTTGGGTAAGCTGCCAACGACGCAAACTTCCCATGTTAGAACTCTCGAACGAATAATCCGGAACAGTAAGCAGCGGTTCCCCAACCAGAAAGTGCCCTGGAGTCAGGGCTTCGTACCCTTCGGATTCCGTGTCAGCTCTTGACAGCGGTCGTGAGTTGAGGCATGCCTCGATCTGTCCTAGCACTGTAGCTAGCTCCTCGTATGTCAAGGTTGATTCTCCAATAACACGCTTTAGATGAAACTTCACCGACTTTACACCTGCTTCCCACAATCCACCGAAGTTCGGGGAAAGCGGTGGAATAAAGTGCCATCTAGTGCCATTACTGGCCAAACCAGCTACAACCTCGCGTTGCATTGCAGACTGTTCCGCTGAAAACATTTTCGGTAATTGCCGGGATGCCCCTACGAACCCAGTGCCATTGTCACTCCAGATATCTGAGCAGTGCCCCCTGCGTGAAACAAATCGTTTGAATGCTGCTAAAAACCCTTCTGTTGTCAGATCACTCACTACTTCGATATGCACTGCTTTGGTTGACATGCAAACAAACAGACAAATGTAGCCCTTGTATGCATGCTGCCCGCGGCCTTTGGATGTTCGAACGTTTATTGGCCCCGCATAGTCAACCCCGCTGCACTTGAACGGCCTGGTTGCTGTGACTCTGACAGCTGGTAGCTGTCCCATCAGTTGATTTGATGATGTCGCTGAATACCTTGTGCACTTAACACACTTTCTGACGTATGCTTTGACCAGCTCTTTAGCTCCAAACACCCAGTATTTTGACCGCAAGTAAGTCAGCATAAGTTGCGGGCCCCCGTGGAGTGTCCTAGAGTGAGCATCAGCTACTAATAAGTTAGTGAATTCCGACTTTTTCGGAATCACCACCGGATGTATTCAGTATTCAGTATTCAGTATATTTATTGCCTTATTATGTATGTAAATATAACAGTGTCAGATCTTAGAACTAATTTTTGAATCAATACATAATTTACCCTGTAAGGGTGTTGCAATACTGGAGAAGCGGGCCGATATGATTATAATCACGCAGATTTGTAAGCAGGTTTAGTATAAAATGTTATAAGGGTTATTTATTATTATAGTTAGTCTTTTTGTTCGTCGTTAAAGAACTCGTCTAGTGTGTAGTAATTTTTTTGTAAAAGCATCTCTTTAATTTTTTTTTCAAAAATGTTGTATTTTTCTAGATGTTTGATGTTTTCCGGAATCTTGTTATATATTTTAACCGCCATAACATTTGGTCCCGAGCTGTGTATCTTTAAATTAGATGTAGGTAGCACTAGGTTATGCTCATACCTACTTTTAAAGCGCCGCGGTTCATCGCTTTTTTTTTTAAAGTATTGTGGATACTGCCTCACAAACTTGCAGATTTCTAGGATATATATCGAAATAAGGGTCATAATTTTTAGTTCGCCAAAATACTTTCAAAATACATGTTTTCTTTCATCGCTTAAAGACGACATTTCTAATCGTCCTCCTACCCTTAGTATTTGTTGGTCGTCTAAGAACGGATTTAAGGATTTGAATGGCCCTTTAAGTTTCTTTGATATTCCATTCCCACTTTTCTCAATGTTTGCTAATTCTTCTGTAAAGTTTTCCCTCTGACAGTGTTTGATACACACATCTAACGCTTCCTTCATTTCTAATGTTGTTAAAAATCCCTGTTCTTTGTTTTCCTTTCGCTTCTTCCATGTTAAAAAACGCCTACAATATGCTACAACTCTGACTAGCTTACCTAGATTTGAAAATCTTTTCCAAATGTCATCCGTGCTAGTTACGATATGAACCTTTATTTCCTCCATGTTCGTTTCCTCATGCCTCATTCTGTCATAGGTCACCTCCTTCTGGTGCAGCACTTCGGGCCCTTTGAACCACAAGGTGTTGTCGATAAGCTCAGAAGGTTTCAGGCCTCGTGAGGCACTGTCTGCTGGATTTTGTTTGGATCGGATGTGAGACCACTGATGCGAATCTAATGTTGTTAAAATTTCAGAGACCCTGTTAGCTACAAACGTTTGCCAGCGACTTGGGTGACTGTTAAGCCAAGCCAGCACCACGGTAGAATCTGTCCAAGCATGGATGTTTTCTTGCTTTATTTTTAGGGTTTCAGCTACCTCCACTAACAACCTTGTCACCAGAACAGCTCCGCAAAGTTCCAGTCTCGGGATCGACACCTGCTTGAGAGGTGCAACTTTGGTTTTTGCTGTGACAAGATTGACATGAATGTCACCCTTTTCGTCAACCACCCGAATGTAAACTGCTGCTGCATAAGCTAGTTTTGAGGCATCAGAAAACCCGTGAATTTCAACGTGCATGTTCTTCGGCGAAGTTTGAAGCCAACGAGTTATTCGCAATGAGGATAAATCGAGTAATCCGTTACGGTAAGATAACCATTCTTCTAAAATCTTGCTCGGAACTGTGTCATCCCACTCTATCCCTGATATCCAAAGCTTTTGAATAATCATCTTTGCTACTATGACAGTAGGTGCAACCCACCCCAACGGGTCGAACAATCGTGATATGTCCGAAATAACCATTCTTTTTGTTACAGGTTCACTTAGCTGCGGGAGTGTCACCGTGTATTGAAACGCATCGTTTCTTCGGTTCCAGGTAAGCCCCAGCAGCTTCATTGCTTCATCGGTTTTTAGCTTTAATCCATCTTCCTTACCCACTCCCTGTCCCGTTTTCTTGATTCTTGTTAGAAGTTCTTCGCTATTGCTTGACCATTTTTGTAGGTCAAATCCCCCTTTGTTCAAAAGCATGTTCATTTGACCGTAAAGTTGAATTGCTGACTCGACGTCATCGCATCCTGTTAAAAGATCATCCATATAGAAATCCTGCTTTACCTTTGCAGCTGCTGCTGGATAGTTTGATCCCTCATCAATGGCCACCTGCTGCAGTGCTTTTACCGCGAGATATGGAGCTGAGGCTGTGCCAAACGTGACCCTGAGTAATCGAAATTCTTCCAGCTGTGAAGTCGACTGACTGCCGATCGGTGCTACGAACGTAGAAGAAGACGTCGCTGATTGATCCCTTCTCCATAGAATCCGCTGGAAATCAACATCTTCAGCTGCAACCTTGACCTGGCGGTACATTTTCACAATATCGGATGAGAGACAAATTCGATGCAGTCTCCACCTCATCAGAAGATTTCTCAGCTCTGGCTGCAAGGTAGGCCCTATCATCATTGTATCATTCAAAGAGACGCCATTTTCTCCTTTGCAGGACGCGTCGAAGACGATCCGGACCTTCGTGGTATCTTTGTCTTCTCTGACCACAGCAAAATGAGGTAAGTATGTCCCTTTTATGTTGTTTATTTCTTTTTCAGGTACTTTCTCCATATGTTCCAGGTGTAAGTATTCCTCTAAAATTTCACTATATTTTACTTTCAACTCTATTGTTTTATTTAGCTTTACTTCCAAATATGTTAACCTCTTCTGTGCTATTCTTTTTGACTTTTCTACTTTCAGATCTCCAGATTTAAATGGCAGTCTCACAATGTACCTCCCATCTGCATCTCTTTTGGTAGTTTCTGCAAAGAACTTCTCGCAACGTGTTTCCTCTTCGGTAAGTTCTGGCTTTATGTTTGCTTTTATATCTGCTTCCATCTCCCAAAACTTCTTAAGCTGATGATCTTCTTCACAACATACTTGATGCATGGCTATCAAATTCGTCGCTTGCTTGCTCGAATCTGACTCCGCCACCCCGGATAAGATCCACCCTAATGATGTGTTCTGTGCTAATAATGGTCCGTGCTTCTGAACCCCTTCACGCATTACTTGACTGACTACCTCTGCACCCAACAGAAGATCGATCCTGCTTGGTGTATTGAACTTTGGATCAGCCAGTGCTAAACTGCAGACCCATTCTGCTGCAATCACCTGCTTGCTCGGAAGTAACGAAGTGATAGATTTCAAGACATAGACTTCCAATGATAACTTGAAATCTTCTTGGATTGATTTAATCATAAGTTTCACTTTAGATTTGGAGACGTTGTGGCCTCCTCCTACCCCTGAGATAACTCCCCTTACCGGGATCTTTTTCAAACCCAAGTGTTGAGCCGTTGCTTCTGTAATAAAGGATGCTTGGGATCCTTGGTCAAGCAAAGCCCTCACGATACGGTTATCTCCGTTTATTGTTTCGGTTTGGACCAGAGCAGTGGCTAACAGCACCTGTTTACGTAGCGCTACTCCCTCCGAAGCGAAGCACACTACTGGAACCCCTCCCCCTGAACTACTATCTGCTGGTGAACCACTATTTACTTCTGGTGTTGATTCGTAATCACGCGTTAAATGCAGAAAGGTATGATGCCGCCGTCGGCAGACGCGACATGAAACTTTGCACCGGCATTGGTTAGCCGAGTGACCTTCGCCAAGGCAATTGAAGCACAAACGTTGATTCTCGACAAATATCCTACGGGCTGATACCTCTTCGTTCTCAAATGTCTTACAATGTACCAACTTATGCTGCTCTTTACAAAATTTGCAAGTTACCGAAGCATTGGCTTCTTCGACTGCGTGGAAAGACTTTGGTGCAGCCGTTGACCTGTTGGAGCTGGATCCCGTGGCCACGAATTCAAATGCTCGGAAACGCTTGGTTAAGAACTCTTGGAATACTTTAAAAGTCGGTAGCTCATTGCCAGTAAGGATCGCGCTTTCAAGCTCCCACTGTCTCCTTGACTCGGGGTCCAACTTCAACGAAGTCATATAGATGATCATGATATCCCAAGTGGACACATCTACCCCAAGATTAGCTAAAGCACCGAGACATTCCGTGGTGTTGTCCAAAATCTCTCTCAAAAAAGAAGCCGACTCAGAGTTGCTACTACGTTGACTGAACAAGCGCTTAAGAATGGTGTTACAAAGGTACCGCGTGTTATTGTATCGTTCGACAAGCGTCGCCCAACATTTATCGTAATTTGCTGTTGCTATGCTCATATTTCTTACTAGCTGCTCTGCTTGTCCCCCCAGCAAACCCTTCAGATATTGCATTTTGACAGCCTTGTCCATATCAGTGTCGTGGACCAAAGATTTGAATAAATCACGGAAGGTGGTCCATTCAGTATAATCCCCAGAAAATTTTGGAATAATAATTTTTGGTAGTTTGACAATATTGGATTTGTTACCCCCCGATTTACTCAATTCAGTAGTTTCAATCATCGCAGGACTCTCGACAGATAGGTCTTGCATCAATAAACATTTGTAGTCGACGTAAAGCTCCTCAGTAGTCTCAAACACCTCTTTAGTTATATAGTCGGATTGTTTTAAGAGATCAGGATCCGCAGTTTTACAGAGTTCGGCGTGATTATCAACGAAACCCTCCCATAATTTTTCTAGCGCCTCTAGTCTTATCTGGCTCAAATGTTTACTTTTACGGTCTTTGGGCGTCTTTTTGTAATTTGAGCGCCCTTTAGTAATCCTAGAGCAAACATTCTCTTGTACAAACAGGAGCTGCTTCATTTCAGACATTTTATCAAATTAACAAAAATCCAATTTCAAAAAATTTTACAAGTCCAAATATTTTTTAGTGAAATTTTTCTAAGTGTTTGGGAAACAATCAAAAATTGGGCATAGGTTCCCCGTCCCAACCAATTTCTTAAAATTATTCTAAGTCTATGTTAGTTAAATTTTACAAGTGAATTTAAGTTAGAAATTTTACAAATGAATTTAAGTTGGAGATTTCACAAGTGCTTTTACAATAAAATAGTCCAGTTTTATATCACCATGTTCCGGATGCCTTCCTGATTCACCAACTGCTTCCTCGTGCCTGACTCCCTCCTGAGTCGGCCTGCTGCTACTTGGATGGCCGCGCCCCGCTGACGCCTGAATGCCGCCTGGATGCCACTCGCAGCTTGGGTGGCACCGCTTGCTTCTGCTGCTTGGATGGCGCTACAAACGCCGCTTCGCTGCTGCTGCTGCTGGTCGGCTGACCCCGCTCCCTCCTGAGCGTGATGCTTGAAGTCGCGCTCGAGCTCCTAACTGAGCCAAGCGCCCCTGCCGCCAGATCTCCTCGCTGATGCTATATGCTAATCCCTCCCGAATCGCCCAGGTGGGGTTGGGGCTGCTCCAAAAACTTGCTGCTGGCTCAAACCGACTCGAAGGACCAAAATGTACAGCCGTACAGCGTGGACTCCCCGTCGAAACAGGAGATAGCAAAACACCAGTGTGGTGGTAGTGGAAAGGAACACTCAACAAAAACTACAGAGCTATGTAGATTCGTATCATAGTATATTTCAATTCTTCAATAAAAAGTTTCTAATCTGAGGTCATAGCTGGCCGTGCGTTTTCGTCAGCGCGATCTAGAAGTGTGACAATTTTACCAACGCCATCTAGTTCTGACGTTTGACAACATACACTTCACTTTGATTACTTAGTTAAACACATACTCTTTTCTAATAGGAAGTGACTGAAATAAGGTAAACAAAGTAGTTTCTTGTTGGGAAAAAGACTTTTTAGTTTCTTTGGCATTAATTCGGGCATGCGCAAGCTTCCGGAAGCGACGTTTTCTGACGTTTCGGACGCGTTTGGGACGCGTTAGTTATTTCCAGGTCCAGCAGTGGGACTTGTGAGTGGTTCTTGGTGTATTTGCTTTACGCGCGCCATTTTCTAATGCTCTGAGAAATGAGGGCCTCTTGTCTTGAGCATATTTTAGTTAGTGTGTTCGGTGGATGAGGGGATGAAAAATAAATCAGTTATTGGCAACATTGGCAATCTGGCCATCATGCTGCAATAAGTCCGGTTAATGTACGTCCAGTTATTGTACACCCTTTTTGACGTGACAACGTCTTATAATTCGATGGAGCCGGCTGCACGCATGAAAACACATGACTCATGCGGCGTTACCTCGCTCTGAGGCGTTCCATTTAAGGCTTGAAGTGCAAGTGAAAGCGCGGAACGAGCGACAAAGAGGCACAATCGGCCTCCGCGTTACTAGAGTTCGACATCTGTCTATCTCCTACTTGAGTGAGCGATGCGTCCGCGTGGACAGCTGTATGACGTTGTCATGTTCAACCATCGTCAGTAAACCGATTTTTTTTGGATTCGTTTTAACCTGCCGTTCAATATCAGGCTGCGAATTAACTGGGTGTGCAAAATTGTCACGTGATGTTATTGTACAACATGTTTATAATAATATCGGCCCGCTTCTCCAGTATTGCAACACCCTTACAGGGTAAATTATGTATTGATTCAAAAACTAGTTCTAAGATCTGACACTGTTATATTTACATACTAATCTTAAGGCAATAAATATACTGAATACTGAATAATTGGAAGCCACTAAGGCCCATGTAGACTGGAGCAATTCAATAACTCAGTTATTACCTACTGTATTTTTTAAGCAATATCATAATGAGATAGCCTTTTTGTGGTTAGTGTAAATAAAATCATTTTCTTGCATTGTGGCAGCCGCTGCCCGCTTTGCTCACTCGCCTTGTGCGTAATTTATATGTTCTAACATAACTGAATCCAAGTCGGAACCGCGGCCAGAACAAAAAAATCAATGGTTGAATTGCTACAGTGAGCATGAGGCTTAACTGGCATCGTAATAACACGGCCTGCAATAACAACCCGGGCCAATATTGTACAGCATGTTATTGCGCGATCTTACAATGCCACCACCCCGTCATTCCAAACCCATGGCATCGTAGTACCTTCCAGAGACTATCACAGGGACTGTTGATTGTACTTGCCAGCCAGCGGGTTCAGATAGCCGGCCTGGCCTCGCCTGATGAGTTATGACTAGACCAGCGTACTCCAACGGTGGCGTTTTGAGTTTGATGATGCTGAAGTCCGATTGAAATCACACTGATATGTCCTTGAATCGTTTATTGATACTTTGAGTGCACAGAATACAGTCGGCTTCCTGCCGTTATGAGAATAATACACATATTTACATGATTGTCTGATTTGATAATCTGGCCTCCGCCATTATTGAAAACTAGTCGTGCTTCACGAGCATTGAATTTTTTTTTTTCCTCGGACCCCGGTCCGTGAGCTACTTTTATTACACAAGCGTCATTAGTGTTGCCATCACTAAAAAACATAACATTGATTGCCAGATACATTGAATATTACTGTGCCTTCGACACAGGATAAAAGGAATTGACTTATTATCTATGACATAACAACAAGAAAGGAAAACATGTTTATTTTCAATGAACATTATTCCCCCCACCAAGGAAATGAAAGATCTATTGATCTGGAATGACTGAAATATATTATGATTATGATTACTTATTTCTCTGTTTCATTACTATCTTCCTGATCTAAGATAGGTAAAATACATAACTTAACCACAGGCCGTACTAGGTCTCCAAGCTGAGTTTTTAATTTAACTGATCTAATGACCTGATCTGAACCTTTATATAATTCTATGATTCGACCTCGCCTCCACTGAAGAGGAGGTGAATTCTCATCTACGATGAGTACTAAGTCGCCCAGCTTAATATTATTTACATGTTTGAACCATTTATTACGTATCTGTAAGGTATGAAGATACTCAATGTGCCAACGTGACCATATTGTTTGATACATTTTTTGAATGACTTGAAACCTTGATAGTCGTGACATTTTTGTATTTTCCCAATGACTTTCAGGTAAGGCTACTAATGGTTGACCAATGATGAAGTGACCAGGTGTGAGTATTTCCAAATCACATGGGTCATCTGACATAGGCACAAGCGGGCGTGAGTTGAGAATCGCTTCGATTTTAGTGAAAATAGTTGACAGTTCTTCAAAAGTTAATATGGTATCCCTTACCTCCCGTTTCAGTAGATTTTTGGCGCTCTTGACTGCCGCTTCAAACAGGCCTCCCATGTGAGGTGAAGCAGGAGGATTGAACTCCCATCTGATATTCTGCTTTCTGAGCTCCTCTTGAAGAATGATTTCATTATCCAACAGGAATTGATTGACCTCCTTGAGATAGTTATTAGCTCCAATAAAATTTGTACCTCGATCTGACCTGATGAGTGATGGCAGTCCTCGTCGACTGACAAACCTCGTGAACGCCGCGATGAAAGCTTCCACGTTCAATGATGACACAACCTCCAAATGTACTGCTTTGGTCCCTAAACATACAAAGACACATAGATAAGCCTTGACTGAACGAGCGTTTCTTAACAAACTACTCTTTACTAAAAACGGTCCCGCGAAGTCCGTCGCTACGCCTGAAAATGGTCTCGCCGCTGTGACCCTATCAACGGGTAGATCCGCCATGAACGGTGGCTGAATTGATGGATTGAACCTGAAACAGATTAAACATTTTCTGATAACGCGTGACACTTGACGTCGGATTGAAGTGATCCAGTATTCTCTTCTTAGAATAGCTATGAGTGCATTGGTAGCAACATGACAATATGAACGGTGATAGTGCTCTATCAGCAGTTGACTCCACCGATGATCCTTAGGTATAAGATATGGATGTTTCGCACCATATGGAAGTGATGATTTCCGGAGCCGACCTCCGACTCTGATGAGACTTTCCTGATCTATGAATACGCTGAGTTTCTGCAACGACTTGCAGGCCAATTGTCCTTTCTTGAGTGATATGATGTCTTCTGAATATGAGTCTGACTGAAGTTTCCTTATCCAATATTTGTTCGCTTCTCGAATCTCCATGAATGAAAGCGCTGATTTGAGAGTCCGCTTGACCCTCGGTAATCTGACATTTTTACAAAATCTGAGTACATATGCAGTGATGTTGATAAGCCTTGTATATGAACTGACACGCGATATTAACGAATCGCCCCAGGATTCCAATTGAGTTGTAGTGTGAATGAGTTTCTTGAAACCAGGTAGGTTATCTGGAACAGTGACCGTTGACTGAGGCCATTCTGATTCCTTCGTAGATAACCAGTAAGGTGACCACCAATTTTCTGAGGTGAGAATATCCTTGGCTGACATGCCTCTTGATACCAGGTCCCCTGGATTGAGATCGGATCGGATATGCCTCCATACCATGAACCGCAATGAATTTTGAATTTCCTGCACTCTGTTGCATTCGAATGTTTGAAGCATATGTGGTTTTGAATTCAACCATGATAGAACGATGGTGCTGTCTGACCAAGCATTGATACTCTGAATTTGAATTGAGCTCTCATAGGCGTCCGCCACATGTAGAAGCTTGAAAACTAAATGAGCGGCACTGAGCTCTAGTTTTGGTATAGTCTGAGTGGTTTTCTTAGGGGCTACCTTTGATTTTGCCATGACCAACTGAACCATTGTGTGTCCAGATGAGTCCACTGTTCTGAGATACACGCAGGCTCCGTAGCCAAGTTCCGAAGCGTCTCCAAAGCCATGAAGCGAGTATGACACAGCATCCGCCAACGACACACATCTTGGTATCTGTAATTTGGATAAATGATTAAGATCCTGAATTAACTCATTCCACCGAATATTGAGTTGCTGACTGATTGCTTCATCCCATGATATTCCATCCGTGAATAGCGATTGAAGAAATAATTTGAATTTGAATATGACCGGGGCACAATAACCACAAGGGTCGTACAATCTTGCTATTGTGCTGAGTATATGCCTTTTTGTTGTAGCTTGACCTGTTGGTATGTTGAGTTGATACGAAAATGAATCTGAAACCGGGTCCCACTGTATGCCCAAGACCTTGATGAAGCTCTTATCATCATTATCGAATTGACGAGGTTGCTCACAATGTTCCTGTGGTATGTCATCTAATAGTTCCTTACAGTTAGATGACCATTTCCTTAGCTCATAGCCGGCGCTTTGCATGAGTTGAATGAGCTCTGATTTCAGTTTGTGAGCTTCTGATATTGAATCCGCTCCCGTTAATATATCATCAACGAATATACTCCGCCTAATGACATCTGATGCCCTTGAAGCGGGGTGGGTGACCTCCCAGTCATCTGCCAGCTGGTGTAATGTTCGGATTGATATGAAAGGACTTGACCGTAGTCCATAAGTATTAGTATTAAGTTCGTATACCTTGATTTTTTCTGATGGGTCTGACCTCCACAAGATGAGCTGATATTTCCTGTCCTCAGGATGAATCCAAGTCATTCTGAACATCATCCGGATGTCCGTAGTGAAGACTAGCTGATGACGTCTGAAATTCATGATTATTTTTGTAATATCGTTTTGAAGCGGCGGGCCCGTATGAAGACAGTGATTGATTGATTGTCCGGATGAACTTTTGCCACTGCCATCGAAAACTACCCTTAGTTTATCGGAGCCCTTTTTGAATATACCATGATGAGGAATGACATAGTGCTCTGAAGTGAATTGAAAGTCTGATTGAGACATATGACCTAGAGTTTCATACTCTCTCATAAATTCCTTATATTTCTTCGCGAAATCCGGATTCCTAGCCATTTTCGCCTCTAACGATTTGAGCCGCTGAATAGCCAAGCCCTTTGACTCTCCGAGGCTTGGTCTCTCTGACAACAACGGTAAGCGAACCATGTATTTGCCATCCGGCATTCGCTGAGTAGTAGATTGATACAACCTTTCGCACTCCACATGATCTGGATGTAGAGCAGGCGTTGACGGTGACTCTTCAATTCTCCAAAACCTCTCGAGGACCTCCTCCAGTCTGGATGCAAGAAGCCCGTAGTTCTGAACTGATGAATGGCCCTCCGGCTGAAGAGTGTTGACCGACTCAGCTGATTGAAGAGTGGGAGAGACCGCTCCCATGATGATATGTCCAAAACAGGACCCGTACGCTTCCAGCCCTGGAATGTTAAGTGATATCTTTGAACCATCGAGTACATAGTTGAGTATGTCTGTTCCCAGAATGATGTCCACATCATGTGGCTGATTGAATTTTATATCGGCCAAAGAAAGCCTTGATGACTGCAACCTGGTCTTGCAATTGACATAAGTTGACGGAAGATCACCCGTCAATGAGTACATGACTACTGCTACAGTGCTTATGATAGGTACCAACTTCCCAGTTGGTTTGATGACTATCTTGACCACTTTTCCCGGCAAATTGACCTTTTGCTGACCTATTCCGTATATGCTATTATCGTAAGACTGTTGGTGTAATTTCAAATGATTGACTAGTGATAACTTGATGGCAGTCACACTGGCCCCAGTGTCTAATAATGCCCTACATGTCTCATAGTGACCGTCCCTTGATTTGATGTCTACTAACGCTGTTGGACATATAGTGATGGGCAGTGACTCTTTTATAACACCAACAGTCGACCTGTCTCATTCCAGGTCTGGACTCACCCGCGAGCCATATCTGCGTGATGACCTCCCCCGTTGTGAAGTAGCGGGCCTAGGTGCCCTGACCCAGGACTGCTCGCTGACCGCCTGATGAAGTCGGCACTGCTCGTCCAGCAGCTGCATCAGTTGTTCTAGTGTAGGCAAATCATCCCTTGATTGTCCATACCGTTCCTCGAACAACGAGCGGATCCTCACGGGTAACTTCTGTAACACCATGTACAAAATGAAATATGACCACTCCTTGACCGGCACCTTTAGCCCCTCTAAGGCCTGAATAGATTCCCTAAGCGGGTCAAAGAAGTCTGAACGCAGAGAATGATTTGGTTGAACTACCGGTAAGTGAATGATTCGATCTAGATATGTATCGAGTAATAATCGATGATTTTGATATCTGCCCTTGAGTAGATTGAGGGCCACCTCATAATTACTCTCGTCCATGGGTAGTTGTCTGATAATGGAGAGTGCCTCACCCTCTAATGACGCTCTCAAATAATAGTGCTTCTCCGCATCGGACATGTTGGCGCGTTCATGCACTAATGATTGGAAAAGATCAAAGAATGGCACCCAGTCAATCAGTTTTCCACTGAACTTTGGAATCTCAATGAAAGGTAAACGAGCTCTTACCTGATTCTCCTTTGATGTGGAGGGTGAGCACTCCATTCCCGGAGACCTCACCTTGCCTTCCAGCCTTTGCTCCACTTTGACCAGTAACATATTGACCTCTGAGAACTGACTTGTAAACTGATCAATTTCGTCACTTGAAATCTCTTCACCACTCACTACCGCTTCGTAGGATTCTATGAACACAGGATAATACTTATCGAAATGACGCTTCGCTACTGAAGCCGCAATAGAGGATTCGCTATCCAGTATTGTGGCCCCAAAATCCATAACAAAACAATGGATCACTGTATGACAACCACTGACAACTGACTATTCTGACACATCAAATGACACGACTGACTTTGACAGATTCTAAAATTGTCCTGAATGAATGAATAGACTGATCAAATAATGTCCTTTAGTTTGCTTGATTGATGTTCCGTCCAATCCTTAGCAGGGTTGCCAACCGCACACCGACGTGACGTTCTTGAATGAGAGCTGAATGTTTGTTATGTTGGCCAACAGTCCCCACGTGACCAACACGATTTTTCGCCTACAAAGGATGATGCAATCACAAAATGGCGTCCAACTTGTTGATGAATTTTTTGATGACACTTTTTAGCACTTTGATTGGCCGAACACTTTCACCCCGAAAATGACCTTTTTCACAGCACTGATATCTCCGTACACTGATGGTGATGAGTAGACTCCCAACGGCACGGTGACTCCCTGTCCCGTCCGTTGACAAGCCACCGACTTGTGATGACACGATGCACCGGAAAGCGCCTTACGCCCCCTGCGATGAGACGACTCGCTGACGATGCGATGATTGATGAAAACGGTTCTCCACGCGTCCTCCACCCGTAGAATCCGTTGCGGTTCCCCTCATGGGCCACCAAATGATGATTGTACTTGCCAGCCAGCGGGTTCAGATAGCCGGCCTGGCCTCGCCTGATGAGTTATGACTAGACCAGCGTACTCCAACGGTGGCGTTTTGAGTTTGATGATGCTGAAGTCCGATTGAAATCACACTGATATGTCCTTGAATCGTTTATTGATACTTTGAGTGCACAGAATACAGTCGGCTTCCTGCCGTTATGAGAATAATACACATATTTACATGATTGTCTGATTTGATAATCTGGCCTCCGCCATTATTGAAAACTAGTCGTGCTTCACGAGCATTGAATTTTTTTTTTTCCTCGGACCCCGGTCCGTGAGCTACTTTTATTACACAAGCGTCATTAGTGTTGCCATCACTAAAAAACATAACATTGATTGCCAGATACATTGAATATTACTGTGCCTTCGACACAGGATAAAAGGAATTGACTTATTATCTATGACATAACAACAAGAAAGGAAAACATGTTTATTTTCAATGAACAGGGACCATGGCATGGGCTTGGGCAACAAAGGGTAATGCCTACCTGCTGTATATTATCCGGCTGTGCATTAACTGGCCGTACATTATTGCCTCCCACCAGTGTTGCCAATTATACAGATTTATTTATCAGTATTTAAACAGAATTTTGGGTAGTATTACAGATTTTACCTTACTTTTATACAGATTTTTGGAATCTGATTTAGTCTATAAAAAAGTAGTTAAATTTTTAAGTAAATTCAATATTTGTGTATAATTAGGGTTTCCTACCCAAAGAATAAAAACGGGAACCCGATTGCTATGGCTTTGCTGTCCGTCCATCTGTCTGTCTGTCCGTCTGTCACCAGCCTGTATCTTATGAACCGTGATAGTTAGACAGTTTAAATTTTCACAGATGATGTATTTCTGTTGCCGCTATAACAGCAAATACCAAAGATAACAAATGTTTTTAGATAATAGTACGGAAACCTTCGTGTGCGAGTCTGACTCGCACTTGGCCGGGTTTTTTTTTGTATATTTTCTGTTCTATTCTGTGTTGATTTTGTTTTGTTTTATGTTCTGTGTTTTTTTGATTATATTGCATCAGTAAATAATATATGTTTAGGTTTAAATTTATCGTATAGAGATTTATACAGATTTTCAGACTTTAAAATTCAGATATTTTGGTTTGGCACGTGGCAGCACTGCCTCCCGCTGCAAAATGACATTTTTGACATTGACATACAGAGCCACTGCACGTTCTTGCAACCGTGCACTCGCCGACACTGGCAGAATTGTTGTTTAAAATCACGAAGTATGTAATCGCTAAACAGAAATTGGGTAAAGTTGGCGTTACGATTACGTTCTGGACACATCCCGGCAAACAAGTTTGCTTTTCTAATGAAAAAAGTCCCATCTCCGAATTGTACCGAATGTGGTACATTGGAAAATGTACAACATGTTTTGCTGGAGTGTGTTCGAAATGATAGATTTAGATTAGGTTGTTTTGGAAGAAGATGTATGAATGTTGGTATGATAAATAGCATCTTGGCTTGTCCCTTGTCGGATCAAGCCAAGATGTTATATAAATTAGCAGAAATTGGTTTAGCTAGACAATAATAAGTTTGTATAAATTTAGATTAAGTTAAGTTTTATTTGTTGTGTTATTATAGGGCAGTGTGGTCGCATTGCGACAAAGCCCTTTAAATAAATTAAAAAAAAAAAAAAAAAAAAGATTCATGGTCGCCCTAAACAGAGTATCCTCTGTCTACGGCGACCTGTCGCAGTCAAGGATTTTATATACTATCTGGATAACGCACGAAGATTAAAAATCAATATTTCATTCATACAAACTTATGCTGTAAATACTATACTATAAAGTTTATTTTTTTCTGTCTCAACTCAGAATAGAAAAACGAACTACATGAGAGACTCAAAAATAGTAGTTTGTCCTTGTCTAGCAAGTTGCCATTGCAAAACAAAAAGTATTTGGTAGATTTAGAAGATTTCTCTCATTTCAATAAATTTAATAAAAATAGGTCATTTGAATTCTTCTAACTTAATATTTTTTTATTTTGCGTGTTTGATATTTTTTACGATAATATTGCAAGTAGGTACAAGTTGTAAATGCTATTTATAAGAAGTCATATTAGTAATATTTCGTCAGCTGCAAGCGGCAATACAATACTGGCTATAACTAAAAATGGCGATGTGACGTGGTTTGTTGATCTAAAATTATTGGTGTGTTTTTGTGATTTTTAGCTAAAGGAATTGATATTATTCGTCAAAATGGTTCATTTTTGCTGCGTAAATGGTTGCAAAAAGGAATGGTATCCCGGTTGCGGCTTAACATTTCACAGGTGAGCTATTTTAAATGTTTTTATGTAAGTGGTGTTAAAGGGTGTCCATGAATATCAGAGGGCCTAGGAACAAAGATTGTAATAAGTAGGTACAATTATTATGGTTTAATTTTTGTAGAAGTATTGCATACTATTACACAAGCATGACGACTATGTTAATGAGTCACGAAAAAATGAAACCGAATACAGTACCTTCAATCTTTAAAATGGAAAGTCATACTTTTATAGGTGGTCATAAAAGTTATAATTACAAGAAGTAATATAAGTTAGAAGTAATATAAAAGTTATAATTACTTAATTGTGTTGTATCAAAGATAATATATTTTTCATCCCACCAGCTCGGAAAGTGTGGTTTTCCTGTTCAATATCTGACTGGAAAAGCCGTTTTTATCCGCTAGAGGATAAAGTAAATTTGAATTTAGAATATCGTGTTTAATAAGTTTGTGAATACACAACCTAATGTGATGAATTTCAATAATAGTTCTAATTTTAATGGTTTCATAGAAATTACTATTATGATATTTGATGACACTTGTCATATTTGTTTGTGAAATTGTCTGTCAACTTCATAGAAATGCCGTTGGCAACACTGACTGACTCCCTCCCTCCTTGACGTTGGTTGGTAAAGTAGTGGGGATAGACGGTTGGCGATGGCAGGGAGCGAAGGATTGGGGTCAGTCGGTCGTTGGTACGAGTACGGAATAGAACTTAAAAGTGTAGTCTTTATGTATAGTTTGAGAAATATTAAAGTGTAACGTGGAGTAATTATTACAGCCTATTTTACGAAAAGAAGTGAGTTTTATTAAACTATTTACTTCTACCTCCATGGTGCCGAACTTATCATACAACCTTTTTTATTTTGTTAAAAACTCGCACTCGTAACCTTCTTGGTGTATTTATGAATTCAAAACACCATTAAACCTATTTACTTCTACCTGCATGGTGCCGAATTTATAATACAACCTTTTTAAATTTGTTATTATCTCATACTAGGAACCTTCTTGGTGTGTTACTTTTAGTCGCGCCATGTTCTTTTTTGCATTTAGCCATTTCCTCGCTGAGGTGGGATGAAAAGTTACGTGTTGCACTCGAGTGCAAAGATTTTTCACCTTGTGCTCTTTTGATTCCTTCGCCAACGCTTAGGATTCTAACTTTAAACCACTCGCTACGCTCGTGGTTAAACTTTAGAATCCTGCGCTTGCTCAGTCATCAAAATTGAGCACGCGGATAAATAATAATAATAATAATAATATATTTTATTTCAGACAACTATAAAATGTACATTACAAAAATGAAACACCTTCGGTCCATAGTTAATAAATACCTTAGAGACTAACATACATAAAATAAAATAAAATTACTTATTCAATCTTAAATCTTAGGGGCTTTTTTCGTGAGCGCACCCCTAAAGCGACGATAGACGACTCCTGGCGGCCAGAAATCCGAATTGAGAAACATGTCCCCATGCTTCGCAGGCACCTGGAGCACGTACGATTTGAAGGCCGTGTCTCTCCCTCCCGATGGCTCTAGCCGCTGCAGATGTAGCTGTATTGGTGGCGGGTCCTTAATCCAGAAACGGATCCTCTCCTTTACATAGCGAAAGACCTCATCACCTGATAAAAAGCATCTTTGCACTCTTGTATAACAAATAACTATTGTTTATTTACAGATCAGACCTACAGCAGTGATTTATAAATTGAGCAGTATACTGCTCAATGTTTTAATGTTATAACATTAAAAAGCCCAGAAAAGAAAGAAGTGCCACAAAGTATCAGAAGCCCCATGCTCGTCAGGACCACCTGAGAAAAAAGCTAGGAGGGAAGAATCCGAAAAATCAACCCAATCGAACTTAAATACTAATACGCCAATACACAAATACAAAAACACATACATACGCACATAAAATGCCAAATTGCCCAAGTTGTTTATAAGATCTTCGTTCGCTTCGCTCACTCGATCAATTATAATACAAGTTGGAATATAAAAGATTGTACCTTAACATTTACTTGTTTCATTTTTTAGAAAATATAATTATTATGCCTAGTAAGTAAGTACCTAGTTTTTATACTTAATTGCGTATCTGGGCTCGTGTGAAAATCAATAAAGCTATTTTTCCCAGAAATAAGAATATTCCCAGAAATAAGCCCTAGCTAGCTCGATTATTCACCCCCGTAAACCACCATACTGCAAATTTCATCGAAATCATTACAGCCGTTTGAAGAACGTGAATACAAATCAGTTTGTACAAATAAATAAACAAATATTGCTAGTTTAGGATAGGTAGTAATTTATTCTAATAAACAAGATACACCTACAGTGCTTTAAGAATCAGGTAAAAAAAAAAATATCAAAAGAAATATTCATGAAGTGCCTATGTTGTTACCTATAATAATAGAGGGAAGGGAGGCCTTCGCCCTGTACGGGGAAACAAAAGTCAGTAATTAACAAATCAGTACATTTTATTTAAAGCAGTTTCTTTCGATTTTATAAAAAGTACAGATGTGTGGACATCCTACTTAGAAAGAGATGCGTTACTACTTTGGTGCTCTCACCGGGCTCGTTTTTAGGAAACACTGCGTTATCCAGTTTACGAAGTATGTAGATTCATGGTCGCAGTAGCCAAAAAAAGAAGAAGTGAAGTGAGTGCCAAGGTGTCATGCCAATTGACAGTGACAATGACAAACAGTAAGCTGTGGACATGGACGACAGACAGTAAGCAAAAAGCAAAGCAAGGCAAGGAGCTCAAGAATCAAGGTTCATTTTTATAAAATCGTGATTTATTAAACTATTAAAAGTATTCTATTCCCTGACGTGAAAACCGTGTAGGAATATAATATTTAGGCCCTAGTCCTTGTTTGTAAAACTAGTATAGCGAGTCCAACCTTCAGTTGGTACACCAGTCAGCGCTGCTTGCAATTGTGTTTACTTTTAAAAGTTTCATTATCTAGGTATTTGGTTTATCTAGAATTTTATTCACTTAATCATACTTACCTACTGAGATGACTATGAATACGGTGTATACATGTAAGAATAGGTACTGGGCCCAAAGAGATCCCTTATAAGACTGTTCCTACCATTTATGATATGATGATGTAAGTTGGAAGAACTGTTACATGTGCACCAAAGACTCGAGATTGAAGTAGAAAATCGTGTGTACACGCCTCTTGGACTTCGAGGATGGCACACATTTCAAGGTAATACCTATCTTAGAGCTTTGCTTGACTTTCCAATGGCGCAGTGAGCTGGTGTCCAAGGTTTATACATGTAGATGTACTGAATGTGAGTGACGTGGCGAGAACCAATGGTTATCAATATAAACAATTTGATAATGGGCCATTCAATGTAATTCATCAGATTTGATTTGTAATAAGACATTGGCAACATGAAAATAATGTTCTTTTGATATCAGCTGATAGTTGCCTTAGTTTAGCTTTGTTTAGTTTGGGATTAGATAGTGTTGCGTGTAAAATCTGACGGTGACTTTATTTAAAAAAAGAAAATATATTAAGGAAAATCATTTCATCAACATCTTTACAATCTACTATGTGTGGTGAACACAGATATTTTGTTCTCTGTCTGAGTGTTAAATTGTAGTCAGTTTACAAAAAAAAATTATATGGTTTGAGTATTATATCAGTGATTGGGTTCCCATTGTACAAGCTCTGTTTAATTAGGGGCTAGATAGTGTTCTGTGAATTGTCCACAATATTATTATATTTTTATAAAAATAAAATATAATCAATTTATTGTTTAAACCATATTATGTAGTACATACTACATACATATTACATGTGCAATGTCCACCACTAAATATGTTTAGAGTTAAGCTCTAACTAATGCTATCATAAATTTATTCCCATTTAATTTGTAAATAGTGTACATACTAAATATCGAATATTTCACCGTCAACGTCGACCGCATCATCACTTAACAGCAGGTGAGATTGCAGTCAAACGCAAGCCTATACTATGTAAAAAAAAAAATCCTCCTTCCTTCCATCCCCAATACTCACTGCACGCAATGGAAATTATTTTGATACATTCACTAGAGTTTTCCTGGTTACTAACAATACCAAAACTGCTTGCTAACACTTGGAACACAAAACCTGCACATGACCATCTAAAATATTCATTCATACTCTTGTATTTTTTGCTGTTGATGTATTGAGTATTCATGTTAACAGAGTGCACACTAGTACCTTTAGTATTTGAGCATTGTATTTTTGGCTTGCCATTGAACAAGTGGTAGTTCTACCTGTTTTACTTACAAAACATCTGTTCCTACTAAAAATATTAAAACTGGAGCAGAGCATGTAAAGTAATCTCTGTTAAATGAAATGTTTATGTAAGTAAAATATTAGGTACCCATCTTACCTACCTACCTACTTACTTAATTTAAATCTTGCATCTAATATAATTTGTCAAAAAATATTAATTCAATTAGTGCATTGTGTTTTTTAAGGATCAATTTTTCTATCTATGGAATAACACTATTTGTTGAATAAAAACTGGTTACATTTTTATCAGATGGATAAATTTATCTGTAGATGGAAAAATTTGTAATAAATGTCAGCGAAAATAATGTCACTGACTACATGCCCCTCCACATTTAGTTGGTAGTTTTTTTTCTCATTGACTAAAATATCCTGCTATTGTTGTATGATGCATTCCCTAGCCCTTTCAGATTGTTGTGTTGTAATACTTTATTAGCTTTAGTTTTATGGTTTCAGGCAGCCATCATTCCTTCCCTGTTCAGTAAGAAGATAGACATCTTTGCTGGTAGGTAATAACTGGTGGGTAACTCTTACTTATTCCTCTCTGTTCATGAACTATACATAACTATACGTGTGGTGTGGGGTTTGTTTCATTCATTATTGATTTTCATTAATTACTTTATGCACAGTTTAGAAATCTATCAGATTCATTTATTAAAGAAAGCTTTATTTATTTTTATTCACTTATTCCCATCCCACTAGTTTCCTCTTTGTCTTACTAACCTGATGGTATTAATATATTTAACATCATACATGCTTAGTAAGTAGGATTTGCTGTTGTGCAAAAAGGCTGTGTAAGTAGGCGTTTGCTGCTTAATGCATTGTAAATGCGTTCCATTTCCTTCCGTTCCGTTTTCGCGTCTAAATATTATCTCGGGTGCACTCAATCCATTAGCGCCCTTTGCGAGCTGCGCTCTCACGGGCGGGCCAAATAGGATCTTGTTCGCAATAGCTCACTTACTGCCCTCGTGTAACAATTTACTAATACAAGAGTCATGCTTACATAATATTATTTAACGACTGTCTATAATTACCTACTGATTTTCATTGTAAAATCATTCAATATTTAGCATGTCATGTTTTCTGAATTAAGTTTACCTTATTCAGTTAAAATAATTTTATGTATGGGAAAATTATTGCAAACGTGTGGTTGACGGGCTTCAAGGAAATAAATCTATAATCGGTGGGTTTCCCTGTGAACACATCATAATGTTTAAAACGTACTGAAAGTAATGAAACACACTCAAATGGGTCTTGCCTGACAATGAGTAGGTATTTATAAATGTTCAATGGTCCACTCTGACCTGTTTCATAACTTCTTAAGGAATGCTAAAGTGCACATGCGCTTTTGTAAGAGGCATGCAGCAGACCACCTACCACCTCGCTATGTATGCATTCTCACAGAATAATGAATCCCAAAAGTAAGCAGAGCATTTTTATGTTGGATTAGCTATGGGATCGGGTTCTTGCGCGGTTTCGTTCCGCGGTAACCTCAACACTACTCCTCGCGAATGTCCCGCAGCTGATGCTGTCGGCACCAGTACAAAAATTCGCTTCGCTTCCTCAGGTCGTTCAGCTCGTCGTTCTACTAGGTACATCTGCTTTAAAAGGTTTAAGGTTTCTGGAATATACATTCTCTTACTAGGACATCTCACCGGTAGGTTTTAGCAGTAGTAGAGTTGTTTGCACGTCCGGGGAAGTTCTACCTACCACCATGCCTAATTCTGCCGTCAAATAGCGTTGCTGTGTTTCGGTTTGAAGGGTTTGGGTGCCGATGAAATTACTGGCACGTCGTGATGCTTAAGATCCGCATGCCTCATGTTGATGAATGTACTATGTCAGTGCATCGTAGGACACGTTCCTGACGTTCGTAACCTACGAGGCAATGCTTTGTTATAGGCGATTGTTTCCCCTTAACATCAGGTGGGCCATATATTTGTTCCATCAGCTAGTTGTGTAAAAAAACCTAATAATGAATCTATCCCAATAATATGAGCTGTCGTAGTCCTATGGGAATTGTTGTTTATGACCTGTGTGTTTGCATTGAACTCCGCCACTTCTAGCTCACTATAGAGCTAAAACACACAATGTAATGTAACGTTTGTTGAGATAAGGCAGGCACAGGCACTCTTAACTTAAGTTATCTGTGTTACCGGTTCTCAAACAATAAGGTCCGTTGCACCTGAGGGCGACACCTCACGATTCCATTCGATCTGAACCAACTACACAGGACCAAGCTCGCCCACTAACTCAGAGGTGAACTCAATACCGTATCAGTACAGTAGGTACCTACGAGTATCTATTAGTCAAGAGCGTGTCGGACCACGCACTGTTGAAAACACGTTGAGAATAGCCAATCAAATGATCGTACTTCATTTAACGAAATCAATTGAAGATATACGCGCGTACTCGTACTTGTTCATCTGAAGGAGTTCTATACATGTCAGTGTTCATCAACCTTACTTGTGCCATGCTAGTCATGACAACTTAAATTATCTGAGTGTGGGCAATATGACCATTAACCTGGTTTGTCTTGTGCTACGAGTATTTTGTAAGTCCTAATAGGTTTGCGATTTCATAAATTTCATGGTTTTCGTTTGTTTTACGAGGACTGACGTGTTTGCAGGCCATTGAATTGTCGTTATTGAAGCTGAAGTCACAACATGTGTGTATTGTCGTTTATCGTCGTCCAGTCGCCGGCCGTCTCACGCGAGCGCGCCGGGGCGCCGCGGCAGGCTTGTTGTTTGTTCTGTGATACTGATACTGTTGGCTAGTAGGTGAGCATCCCGCGGCACCGCGCTCGCGCTCGCTACTGCTGAATTGTTCGGTGGACCGAGTCGCGCGCAGGCGTTTACTCTGACGGAGCCTCTTCTACCGTACTCTGTGGAATTGGTCTCTTCCTCATTTTGGAGAATATGTAAATATACATTTTATATTTTTATGTATAGGTACGCCCACATCCTCATTACTCTACCAAAACGTGTGACAGTTATTTTGGTTTTGTGTAATTCATGTTTGTGGCTCAATCGCGTTGCAATGCAACAGATTTGTATGTGGAATTGATACTATAACCTTAGCGTCTATTTAGTCCGAGTCTTGACTGTAATAACAGTATGTAGCACCTACTAACTGCCTTCCCTGCATATTGTTGGTGACATTACTGACACGTGAGGCTGAACATCTGTATGCCTGAAGTTGACGGACGCAGGGCACTGCATCGTAGAGCACGCTCCTGACGTGCGTGACCTACGAGGCAAGGCTTTGTTCTGAGCGATGGTTCCACTTCACATCAGGTGAGCCATACCTACAAGCATCAGTTAGTTTTACCTACCTAAAAGTATATTCCTGTTTTATTTTTCATTATATTTTTATTCTATTTTATCATCTATGTTATATCAATGAAAGTCGTGTTACTTACACTATTTATAACTCAAGAACGGCTGAACCAATTTGCCTAAAAATTGTTGGGGAGCTTAGAACCAGGAGACGGGCAAAGGAAATTAGCTTGGGTTGTAATTGTAACTATGTAACGGAATCTTTGAACATCATTTTCTCCAATTTCCGGAAGTCTGATTAATTTGAAACTTTGCATACGTATCAAGGACTGATCACAATGCAATAATATGATAAAAAAAATAAGGCTTTTATAACTAATTGAACTAAAAAGTTAAAAATAAAACTGTAATAATCAATTGAAAAATTTCTATTATGGTACAAAAAGCGTGGGGGGCTTGATTTTGATTGTTGTAAATATTTTATCAATAGTTTATTATCTGAAGTTATTATAAAAAGCACCCCACGCTTTTGGTACAATAATATAATTCAATTGATTATTACAGTTTTATTTTAATCTTTTTAGTTCAATAAGTTATAAAAGCGTGTTTCTTTTAGCTTTTTTAAACTATAATTTATTATTCCAAAAAGTAACGGGAACGGGGTGAGCGCAGTGAGCGCACCCGCGGTCGGCCGCTAGTATTTCATAATTAGACATGAGTCTTATAGAGGTGTTCTAAAAATGTGAGTAAAAGTACATAAAAGCTTGTAATCAATTTCCTACCTGAATATAGGCGGTTGTTTGGTTTCTAAAAGGTTATTTTACAATAGAAATTAATTAGGTAATACAGTAATGTATAGGTACATACCTACGTGGGTAGGTACGTACTATTGTAATCTCATTAAAACCTCATAAATGGCAAATACTAACATAGTTCGTTAGTAATTTGATTACAATTAATTAAAATACTAACGAACTATGTTAGTATTTGCCATTTGTATTTACCTAACCTTCTTAAATCTAAAATAAAACACTAACTGTGTTTTCTTATAAATGGGGTCACGCGGCGCTAACGTTATCTGACGAGAAAAATATTAAATTGAGATGAATGTCTCATTGTTTTCTGTTATCTACCTACGCGGTGTTTTTCGGCCTCCATGTCCGCACTATCATGTTTCAAATTATAACAATACTTATGAATTCTAACCGTACTTCGAAAAGAAAAAACGGGCTAGGGTAAGTAAAGTACCTACGAATGATGCATCACTTGCATTTCTGTAGGTACGTTCTTCGAGCGACCGACGACGACGAGGCGTTCGACGTTTGAAAACAAGATCGGCCAAGTGCACGACGCTCACGTAGAAAAAAACTCATTTGTATATTAGTTATTATGATAAGAGAATTATGCCAATCCAGGGCATCGTGAGATCGTAGTGAGCTCGCTTCAAAATAAGTACGTGCTCCCACCTAGGATGGCCGGTATTACCAATTCGGATTAATGAATTGTAATGAAAACGGCACTATAACAGTACAAACGAAAACGTTCTAGGGGCTCTGACAAGGGGTTTCGAGCACGCGCTAATATGAATTAGTTACTATTTAATCAGTTGTCAGTATAATCACGTATAATAAAACACCCAGGTAATACTTTTCCTATCAGTTGTTAACTTATCAGCCAGTAGGCTAGTTACATATCTGGAAAAAAACTGTTGTACTGTACACGCGAGTTTTACAAATTACAAAACATATCTAAATAGTACCTACCTATTATGTAAGAAAGCGAAAGTAAAGGGATGGACAGGTAGGATTCTTACAATATTTTATATAATAGCGAGTAGCGACGCTGTGTAGATGAGCGGTGCGAGGTGTTTAGTGGGCTCTTTTCAGACCATCTAGTGACTGCTATTTTTCGCTTCCGTCCTTAGCACATTCCCTCGCACATCTCTGGTGAAAACACGGCCTAATTTAACGTTGCATGCACCCAACTAAAGCTTATCTGTACTTGTAGCATTTCGTTATCTAATTACCTACTTGCGAAGTTCGTCTCGACGACCGGGACTAGAAGCAGAAACAGTACCGACGCGACGCGGACTCGGCTCTCGTTCGGTGTTATTGACCAACTTCCGATCAGGACTTTAAAGTAAATGAGGTGTCGTGTTGTCACAGGTCGGAGGAGGACAAGGAGCTGTCCCCGTGCCTCAGCAAGCAGGAGAGCAGCGGCCCCCGCATGTGGGGCGCCCCGCGGCGCGCGTCGCTCGACGTGCTGATGGCGTGCTGGGGGCTCGGCGCCTGGCTCGGGGTCAACGGCCTGTACGTGCAGCTGCCGCTGCTGGTGGAGCGGCTGCCGGAGCGATGGAAGCTGCCCGCCTCCATGGCGCTCGCCATCCAGCTCGCGAACGCGGGCCCGCTCGCGTATGGCCTGCTGAAGCGGCTGGTGCCGGCGTCGCGCGACGTGCTCTACATATACTGCGTGCTCGGCCTCGGCACGCTGGCGCTCGCGCTGAACGCGCTCCTGCACGAGCGCACCGCCAGCGTGGCGGGCGTCGACCGCTCCGTCGCCTTCCTCGCGCTCACCTTCTGCTCCGGCCTCGTGGGCTGCACCAGCTCCGTGCTGTTCTACCCGCACCTGCGGCACTACCGGGACGTGTACCTGGCGACGTACCTCGCGGGCGAGGGGCTCGGCGGCTTCGTGCCCAGCCTGCTGGCGCTCGCGCAGGGCGTCGGCGCGGCCGGCGAGCCCGAGTGCCGCGCCACGGGGCCCGGCGGCGCGCTCCAGCAGTACCATCCGCCGCCGCGCTTCGACACGCTCGCCTTCCTGCTGCTGCTGGGCGCGCTCTCCGCCGCCAGCCTCGCCAGCTTCGCGCTCATCACCAACCTGCGCGCCTTCCGGTCGGAGCGCGCCGTCGCCGCCGAGCCCGACGCCAAGCGCGCCGAGCCCCTGGCCCGCGAGGCCGTGACGGCGAGCTGGCTCGGCGGGCTGGCGCTGGTCGCGGCGCTGAACGCGCTCACGAACGGCGTGCTGCCGTCGGTGCAGTCGTACTCGTGCATGCCGTACGGGCGACGCACGTACCACCTGGCGGTGACGCTGAGCGCGATGGCGAACCCGGCGGCGTGCCTGGCGGGCGTGTGGCTGCGGCCGATGGGGCGCGGCGCGCTGGCGCTGCTGCTGGGCGCGGCGTGCGTGCCGCTCGGCTACATCGTGGCGACGGCGCTGCTGAGCCCGGCGCCGCCGCTGCTGGGCTCGGCGGGCGGCGCGCTGCTGGTGGTGGGCGCGTGGGTGGCGGCGTCGGGCGCGCTGTCGTACGGCCGCATGTGGCTGTACGGCTGGGCGCGCGGCGGCGGCGCGCGCGGCATGCGGGCGTGCGGCGCCAGCACGCAGGCGGGCTCGGCGTTCGGCTCGGCGCTGCTCTACTACCTGGTGTACCACACGGCACTCTTCACGGAGTCCGTCGCCTGCGTTGAACCGTTATAGCGGCGCCATGCGACATCCAGCGTGCGTCTAGGAAATGCGACTGACTGGACTGATCGATAATCGAAGTGAAAACTCAAGTTATTGAACAATTAAAGTACGAGTAGGTAGATATCCAACGAAAACATGTCCTTATCAGATTACCTACAGCAAACGCAAGGATGTCGCGACAGCGCAGCGGCTGGATGGAAGGAATGCAACCGTTGCACAGTCTCGGTCGATAGATATTACGTGCACGACAGTACGATGACGGCTGGACTTTAATCATATTTGATTGATCAAGGATTTTTCGATTGATCGATTCCTAGTACCTACTGACATAGACGAGGCACCTAGGGTACCCTGTCTTATTAAATCTGAAAATGTTATTCGTCGCTGCAGCTGTTGTTAGATCGATTATAAATGAAGCGAACGGCATGGAAATAATTTATGGTTGACTTCAGGGAACTAGAATTAGTATAGTAATTAAGCTTGTTATGGAAAATAAAGAGTTTTTTGATGTTTAAATATGCTTTCATTGTTTATGAACACTTACTGAAGGTAGGTTATTTTGATGTGTTCGGTGCCCTTCAATTCAATAAAGTCAGTGGTATAATGATTGAAAAAAAATTATTATTCAAATTTGTTTATAAATGATAGGTATAAAAATACAGCTGAATTGAAAATCTCCTTTTTGGAAGTCGGTAAAAGCAATATCGAAGAATACAGTTCTCTTCCTACAAGCAAATAATGTTTAGTCAAATTACGTATGATCAAGTCATGCAGCGAGTCTCCATATAATTGGTTGCGATTGCTTCACAAATATGGAATACGGTTCTCTTTCTAAGTAAGTACTTACCTTCCATAATCGTTAGTTCGTCGTACACGTCACCGTCAGTGCAACGAGACGAGTGCTACTGATGCACTGGTAGAAAGCTCTGCTTGAGGAACGTGTGCTCGTCGATAATGGAACTCATCAGCTTCATCACTGCGTTCTTCATGTCCAAGCAGATATTCATGATGAACGCGTTCACTTGTTGGCCTCCAGGTTTGAAAACGATGACTGAGGATCTAGACGGATTTGCTTTTTGTTTCTTTGGGTCAAATCTTGCTAGCTGAATTAGAACCACTCTTTCTCTTATCCTATTGAGTTGATTTTTTACACGGTGGTTCAGTTCTGATGACGCAGCATTTTTATGGTAAGCATGACCTGGAAGGACGTCCAGGATCGCTTCCAGATAAAGGAACTCTTCAATAGCAGCACTGGCATGACATTTTGTATATTTATTCTGTAAGATACCCGGTTATAAGTTTGACCATGACATGGCTACTGCATTCAAGATTGGATCCTCATGCGAGGGAACTCTTCAACGGTTAACAGGACAAACACGACATTTTCTTTACTTACCTACGCCTTTTATCATGATATCCGGTGTTTAGTTTTGCCATGACATTGCTAGGTACTGCTGCACTCAAGGATGGCTCCTAGCGGTACTCGAGTAAGACATTCCTATCCTACTAAAATAAGTACCTAGATAGATAGGTTTAAGAGGTATTCCGCACCTGACAGACGCTTCATCCTTGCTGGCCCGTAGCGCCGGAGCGGGCGGCCTCAGGGTGCGGGAGTTCCGCGCCTTCCTGCAGGCGGCCGCGCTGCCGGCGCCGGGCCAGCATCGCGAGGGGGTGCTGCTCGACCTCGCCTGCCCTCATGCCGCTCATGTTCTTGATCAGGTATAATACCTACATTCATGGCAAAAACTATTATGAACTTAGTTTTCATTGCTACCTGTGTGAACTAAGCTGTAAAACTGTCTTGTTATTTAACGACAGGCGTCAAAGTCCCGCGCGTTTATAAATCGCTACACATGGCTGCTCCTCGACGACTCGTCCAACTGTTCGTCCTTGGAAGAGCTGCTCGACGCTGTGGACATTCTCCCGGACGCTGAGGTCACCTGCTCCTCGGCTGACACTGCTGTAGACTTGTACAGGGTGAAGGGAAACCAACCTTTGATCGTAACCCATTTGGAGATGACTAGGAATTATAGTTTGGAAGATATGAAGAAAATGTGGAATAGAATGCCCTCAACTGTTACAAGGAGACAGAATCTCAGGAATGTGTTCTTGAAGGCAGCTACCGTTGTAGGTATTCTTTCCTCATCACATCACACAGACACGCCTGGCTTAAGCCATGAAATCTCTATTCAAAGTCTTGTTCTCTGCCTGCCTTCCAGATAACCCAACCGCAATATTTTAAAGGCTGGTCTGACCTCACTAACCGGCAGATCGACACCTTTCCGAAACTCACCTACCCCTTGATGATGTTACTTGCTCAGGATTTGAACTATCGGTAGGTACCGACACTTTACTGTTCCCGATAACCATATTGTTATATACCTAAAACCTGTCTTCGATCGTTGCACCTATTTGTAAGACAAATTATAGGCTCATTGAAAGATAAACAGTGTTTTATAATTCTCTGTGCATACGCTTCAAACTACGTTATAAATGAAGCGCCGAGACTTAACATTGGTCCTTCGAGCCGGATCGAAGTAAGTATATTGTAACAATTCCCTTTCATATATATATAGGTATTCATATATTTTATGTGCACTACCCGCTAAGAATGTCCGAATTACACAAAGGTTAACTGGAAGAGAATGCTCTCTAGCATTAAGTTCGCCTATGTACAATGCAATTTTTTTGTTTTAGTGCAATAAAGAATTTTCTATCTATCTATCTATATTGTAGGTACATAATATGTGCTGTGGTTGTAGACATAACCTGCAGCAGCTGGATTTATACGGCGAGGAGCATAACGGTTCGTTTGACGGTCTGGCCGGCATGCTGCAGCGTCAGGAGCTGGAGCTGGGCGTGTCTTCCATCTTCATGCGCGCGGACCGCTGGCGCGTCATCGACTACGTCTCCGAGACCTGCGAGCTCAGGTAACAACCAATCCTCGTCGAGAAGGACTGTAGTCAGAAGCTCATAGGTTAGGTAACTGAACATTGTGCGTTTCAGGGGCGCTTTCTTATTCCGCCAACCGTCGCAATCATCCGTCAGTAACGTGTTCCTGCTGCCGTTCAGCCGCGGCGTATGGGCGGCGTGTGGCGTCGTGCTGGCGTCGGCCGCGGTGATGCTGGCGGCGCTGGCGCGGCGGCTGCGCAGCCATCACCCGGAGTTGCAAGTGCTGACACTGCCCGAAACTGTGTCTTTTGCAATTGGGACCATTTGTCAACAAGGTTACCAGCTGCTACTACTGCTGCGGCAGTAGAGTCTTCTGCATTAATTAAACCGAGTTTTGCCTATTACCTACCTTTAGAAACCGAATAATGTTAAAATACTTTTAGCTAGATTTTGATATCAAGGGGATATTTTGTTGGTTGGCAGGCCAGGTACTTAACCCTAACCTATGTATTTACCGGCTTGCTGGAAGGTCACTTCTTTTGAAATTAAAGCTGATTTTGTTTTTGTTGTGCAATGATCGTGCCCCGTTCCTGTGATGGCACCGCCCATGTAACGGCACCTAACCTACCTAGAGGGCACTCGGCAGGTTCCCACGTGACCCCCGACGTGACGTCAGTCCGGGTGGTGATGTTCTCCGCGCTGGTGTCGTCTCTGTTCGCGTTCACTGCCTACTCGGCGAAGATCGTGGCCATCCTGCAGACGCCCAGCAACGCCTTGCAGACTATCGACGACCTCACGCACTCGCCTATGACACTCGGGGTGCAGGAAACCACCTACAAACGGGTCTACTTCGCAGTGAGTCTGCCTTTTTCACTGCCGTTAGGTGTGTAAGGTATTCTTCATAAAGGCAAAATTCCACTAACTACACCAATACTAGAAACACCTTGGAGAAAGATCTAGATAACATTAATTCATTTGTTGTATGTTCATTGTGACTGACTAATCCTAAACACATTTTGCGTAAGAATCTGTGTAGGTACGAATAGGTAGCAAAAAAGATTTGTTATCTCTTCTGTTCTTTGCTTTGACTGAAGACTTGTTTGGACATTTTGTATGCCCGTGTGTTATAACAGATTTAGTTGTATTTTTAAATCTTAGTTTACCTTTAAAAGTAAGGTGTAAATGCATATTTTATCGGTAAGGAGGTATGTATGTATGTATATCCAGTAGTGGGGTCAGGCTGATGATGGAGGAGGGAGGGAGATGGATTTGGATATGGTTTATCTGTATGTGGTGTCGTTGCAGGAGAGCGCAGAGCCGGCGACGCAGCGGCTGTACCGGCGCAAGCTGCTGCCGCTGGGCGAGCGCGCCTACGTCAGCGTGCTGGAGGGCGTGGCGCGCCTGCGCACCGGCCTCTTCGCCTTCCAGGTACCCGCACCCAGCACCCGCGCCCGCGCCCGCTCATGGCGACGCAGCGGCTGTACCGGCGCAAGCTGCTGCCGCTGGGCGAGCGCGCCTACGTCAGCGTGCTGGAGGGCGTGGCGCGCCTGCGCACCGGCCTCTTCGCCTTCCAGGTACAGGGAGCGGGGAACACCTGGATACGGGTTACGACCTATGAACTGTGTGGGATTAAAACACACCAACCCCTAACTAACTTACCGCTGACATCCCGCGATCAATATTTATTTTTCAATAACTGGTCGTGGGGATCCCGATATAAAATAGGATCGCCACCTTTCATCATCTCCCGCCAAGCATGTAAAAGTCAGCCGAAGGAACGCATCCGCAGAGAGCAGCAGCGTCCCCTTGAGATCAGCCAAGCGAAACGCAGCTTAATTCAGTAGGCAAATGTTTAAACATCTGCTATGAAATGGAAATGAGAGAGTTAAGGTTAGGTTTTCACGTTTATGTGGCTATCTATCACTGTCTCTATAGAGGCGTTATTGATTGTTGTCTGAGTGATGTGCCTACAATGTTGTTGTGTTGCGGGTGGCGCGTGGAGGTGGAAGAGAGCTCGGGGTACGACATCATCAGCAAGACGTTCGAGGAGCGAGAGAAGTGCGGCCTGCAGCAGATCCAGGCCTTCAGCCTGCCCATGGTGGCCGTGCCGCTGCGCCGCCACTCCGGCTACCGGGACCTCTTCGCCGCCAGGTCTCCGCCCACCCCACCCCACCCCACCCTTGCCTTGCCTTGCCTTACCTTGCTATGCGTGTCTAGCTCGCCTACAATAGCCCGGCTAAGTATTCGAACCAAATTATTTTATCTTGGCCTAATTTCACTATTCTTCTTCTCATCGTGCGACTAGTTTTTTTCGAACCAGAGTGTCGTGATTTTATTTGTGTGCGCTTCAAAGAGGCTCCCTCGATCACTGGATGCACGTTTTCGAACTTTTATATTCCTTATGGTGTTTTCCTTTACCGTTTGGGAGCGCTAGCAGTTAAAGCGCACGACTTAAGGTTGTTCGATTCCGATACAAACTGAATTTACACAACTATGGGCAAACAAAGTATAAATGTACACTGAAATAACTGTAATAGAATTTTACAGTGATCTTTATTGCCGGCCAGTTATATAAAGTTGGAGAAAACTGTATGATAACATAAATATTAATAAAAAACCCAAAAAGTTATTTTTTCGTCATTCTTTCTAACGGGTACTCGGCATTGAATACGTGAATGAGCTTAAAACATGTGTCTCAAAATAGTCGTAAAAGTCTGTTAGTTCTTTCTCTGAAGCCTCGACTGCCACGACCTGACACTCCAACTTTATATAACTGGCCGGTAATAAGGACCACTGTAAAAACCTATTACAGCTATTTCAGTGTACATTAATACTTTATTCGCCCATAGTTGTGTAAATTAAGTTTGTATGGAAATCGTACCCCCTTAAACCCATGCACGAACTTAGGATCGGAAGGCAATGCCGCTATCACTTGACCAGCAAGTGCTCAAGTTCAATATTGAAAGTACATTTTAACATCCATGTATAAGATGCCGGTGAGCGACCCTGTGCATCAGCATGTGACTTGACTGTGACTGTGTGGTGTGTAAGGGTATGTTGTGCATGTGTATGTGAAGGTTCTCCTGATAACACGAGTCTCTTGAGTGCCAAGGTTTATTTATTTTATTTATTTATTAATTAAAACGGTTACACACCAATTACATTAATTAAAAAGCATATTAAGATTATTAAGGTTGCACAGGAGAACCAACTACAGTTGTTGGTTTTCCACAACTGCTCGTTTTTCGCGATCCTTTTTGCCGCGCACGAGTAAGTTGTGGAATGAGCGGCCTTCTGCGGTTTTCCCTCGGAGCTTCGACATGGGGTCCTTCAAAAGGCGGGACTATCATTTCTTAAATAACCGGCAGCGCATTAGCACCACCTCTGGTGTTGCAGGTGTCTATGGGCGTAGGTGACTTACCATCAGGTGGCCCGTCTGCTCGTCTGCTTGCTATGGCATAAAAAAAAAGTTGCGTGAGGGTTCTTGTGCTTGTGAATGAGGATGTGCGGGGGAGTGTTGGTGTTGGTGTTGCAGACTGCGTTGGCAGCGCGAGGTGGGGCTGATCTCGCAGGCGCGGCGGCGCTGGCTGGCGGCGCGGCCGCGCTGCGAGGCGGGCTCCGGGGGGTTCCTCAGCGTCGGCCTGCCCGACGTGCTGCCCGCGCTGCAGGTCACTCACACTCACAACACAACGCAAACCGTACACGTACCTACACTCTTCAATCAACGTTAGGGAAGGCACTTTCGCATGCTATCAGGGGAAATTAGATCTAAAATACTGGGAAATTACTTTTTCACCCCCATATTTCAGAAAGTGTATTTTTTCTTCTCGATATGAGTGTAAAAGCCGTTTTTATCCGCTAGAAGATAAAGCAAAATTAAAAGCAAAGATTTTTCACCTCGTGCTGCTTTCATTCCCTCGCTATCGCTCAGGATTCTAATTTTGTAATCCTTCGCTTTCTCGGTCATCAAAATTGAGAACACGGTTAAAAAGCAACTTTGCACTCTTGTATAACAAATAGCTATTCTTGGGCATACACTTTCTATAAGCATACCAACCACCTCAGGGTCCCGCCTGGTTTCAACGTATTTTCTCCCAACACTACTTCAATGACTGTAAATATATTATGGTAAGAAACATTATCATGATGTGTTTGTTTGTAGATATTGGGTTTGGGCGGTGTGGTGGCGTGCCTGCTGCTCGCCGGCGAGCTGGGCGTGCACGCCGCGCGCATGCGTCACGCCCAAGCCCAAGCCCAAGCCCAAGCCCAAGCCGCAAGGACCGACGGAGGGGGGGAGATCACGCGCTAGAGCCTACCCTTGCTGACTGGCATTATTAGAGTCCATAGGTTTCAAATACTAGTGAGGCTGAGCGAACCAGCCAGTAAACGTGCAATTATATCGAATACATTTCGTGTGGTAAATAAAGTTCAGACTCTTATTTTAAACCTTTAGTAGTAGTAGAACTCCTTGTGAAGGGTTCGTCCGGGGAAGAACTACCACCATGCCTAGTTCTGCCGTGAAGCAGCATCGCTGTGTTTCGCTTTGAAGGGTGCCGGTGTAATTACAGGCACGTGAGGCGAAACATCTGAAAGCTAAGCCTCAAGTTGATGGACGCAGGGCAGTGCATCGTAGGGCACATTCCTGACGTGCGTGACCTACGAGGCAATGCTTTGTCATAGGCGATGGTTACCGCTTAACATCAGGTGGGCCATATGCTTGTTCCATCAGCTAGTAGTATAAAAAAAACCTTTTTATTTAATCGATTGTGTTGTAAGTACCTATATCGTATCATAGGTAAAGAACACTTCTAACTAAACTAATCTAGCTAAGGTACTTAAGTAGGTTTATTGTTTTACCAACTTCAAATAAAAAAGGAGCAGGTTCTCAATTAATTTTTTTATTTTTATTTTATCAAATAAATTTGGCACATGAGTTGAGCATGAATGATGAGTGAGCACGTATGGAAGGGACGCGCCTAGTCGATCCAGTAGACGAGCAGCAGCACGAGCAGCGCGAGCGCCAGCAGCGCGGCCAGCAGCGCGTCCAGCAGCCGCGCCGCCGCCGCCCACGCGCCGCACGCCGCGCCCGCGCCCGCGCCCGCGCCCGCGCCCGTGGCGCACTCCTGCAAGCACAACCCCGTCACTCGCTTCCCCCCTCTCGCCTCGTGCGCGCCCCTCATCATATACCACGCGCCCGCGCCCGTGGCGCACTCCTGCAAGCACAACCCCGTCACTCGCTTCCCCCCTCTCGCCTCGTGCGCGCCCCTCATCATATACCACGCGCCCGCGCCCGTGGCGCACTCCTGCAAGCACAACCCCGTCACTCGCTTCCCCCCTCTCGCCTCGTGCGCGCCCCTCATCATATACCACGCGCCCGCGCCCGTGGCGCACTCCTGCAAGCACAACCCCGTCACTCGCTTCCCCCCTCTCGCCTCGTGCGCGCCCCTCATCATATACCACGCGCCCGCGCCCGTGGCGCACTCCTGCAAGCACAACCCCGTCACTCGCTTCCCCCCTCTCGCCTCGTGCGCGCCCCTCATCATATACCACGCGCCCGCGCCCGTGGCGCACTCCTGCAAGCACAACCCCGTCACTCGCTTCCCCCCTCTCGCCTCGTGCGCGCCCCTCATCATATACCACGCGCCCGCGCCCGTGGCGCACTCCTGCAAGCACAACCCCGTCACTCGCTTCCCCCCTCTCGCCTCGTGCGCGCCCCTCATCATATACCACGCGCCCGCGCCCGTGGCGCACTCCTGCAAGCACAACCCCGTCACTCGCTTCCCCCCTCTCGCCTCGTGCGCGCCCCTCATCATATACCACGCGCCCGCGCCCGTGGCGCACTCCTGCAAGCACAACCCCGTCACTCGCTTCCCCCCTCTCGCCTCGTGCGCGCCCCTCATCATATACCACGCGCCCGCGCCCGTGGCGCACTCCTGCAAGCACAACCCCGTCACTCGCTTCCCCCCTCTCGCCTCGTGCGCGCCCCTCATCATATACCACGCGCCCGCGCCCGTGGCGCACTCCTGCAAGCACAACCCCGTCACTCGCTTCCCCCCTCTCGCCTCGTGCGCGCCCCTCATCATATACCACTCCACTCCACTGTCCACTGTCTTACGCCCTTGCACCTAAGTGCTAAGTTTGCTAGTTTCGGTCGTAGCTCGTCCGGGGAAGTACTACCACCATGCCTATTTCTTCCGTGAAGCAGCATTGCTGTGTTTCGGTTTGAAGGGTATGGGTGCCGGTGCATTTACTGGCACGTTAGGCTGAATATCTGTATGCCTCCAGTTGATGGACGCAGGGCAGTGCATCGTAGGGCACATTCCTGACGTGCGTGACCTACGAGACAATGCTTTGTTGTATGCGATGGTTACCACTTAACATCAGGTGGGTCATATGCTTGTTCCATCAGCTTGTTACATAAAAAAAAATAAGTAGGTAGCTGTGCCGAAACTGCGATTAGGTTATTTAGTTAAGCATCGAGGTGCGACGCTAGCAGCTTACATTTTTTTCGAGTCATATTACCCATCATTTCAAAGTTACTAAAGTTTGTAATGATAAGGTAGGCAGCTGACGAACAGTGCTCCAGTGTGTAGTGTAGATGATGATGATGCAATGTATAATGTAAGTACTGACGGGATCGGGCGTGATGGTGTGTATGGCGGAGAGCTTGGAGAGCAGCGCGCGCAGCGAGGAGGGCGGCGGCGCCGCGCGGCCCGCCAGCGCGCCCGCCAGCGCCGCGCCCGCGCCAGCGCCCGCGCCCAGCCAGCACAGGCAGCACATCAGCCACACGATGCGCGGCGTCGACGCGGACGTCGGCACACACGATATCACCGTTATCAACCTGCCATGACACATTTACCACGTTTTATTGCTCACTCTGCTTGTAGAAGAGGCACGATCCAGAAAAAAACAGCTAAGTGCGAGTCGGACTCGCCCATGAATGAATGCAACATGCGCAATGCTATTCATTGCTCTCAAACCTAGAAGGAAAACATCTTCAGGCAACCAATAAATATTCTAACAGCGGCGACGGGCTTGCCACCTGTTACGTAAGGAATACAAACATAACACGGTATAAGAAAATAAGTATGGATATTAACTGTGCCATTAAACACTCGATAGACCTGGTGAAGATGAAAGGAATCTCATACGAGGACAGTTCTTTTGGGCTCGTTGAAATATACCAGAGAGCGGCGACGAGAGAGGCCGCAGCGGCGAGCGGCATGCGCTGCGAGTAGGGGCGCGCGGCCGCCGCCGCCAGCAGCAGCGAGGCCGCCGCCAGCACCGCGCCCTGCGCCAGCGCCTGCGCCGCGCCGCGCCGCCGCGCCACCACCGACCAGGCCGCCGTCGCCGCGCCCTCCGCGCCCCCCGCGCCCTCCTCCGTCGCGCCCGACACGCTCTCCACCTCCCACGCGCCGCACTCCACCACCACGGAGCCCTGCAACATGCGCGCACCACCATTTCCAGATACACTCGCATTCCCACCGATGGATCGTCGGATGGGAACCGCGCGAGATCACCTTGTACTCGTTGATCTTCAACTCCAGCTCGTCACCGGTGTGAGCGCGCGAGGCGAACTTGAAGTCCGCCTGCTGCGTGTCCCGGGGCCAGCGCGCCAGCCGCAGCGGCACCGGCACGGCCAGGTCGAGGCGCAGCACGTGCGTGACGGTGCCGCCGGCCCGCAGGCGCGCGCGCAGCAGGCCCGCGCCCGCGCCCGCGCCAGCGCCAGCGCGTGCCTGCCCCGCGCTCGCCAGCTCCACGTCCGGCGTCCACAGCCGCTCCGCCGGGACCAGCACGCTGTCGCCCTCCCACTGCGACGCGTTCCACACCAGCCGGACGTCCATCCAACTCTGGAATCAGGTAGTTAGTCGTCGACCGTAAAATCTTCTAGGAAGAGTCCACTCTGGCCTCCTCATAGAAAATGTAAAATGTCATATTTTCGTGGTGTCGTCAAGCTCACCATCTTGAGGTCGGCCAGCAGGCGCATGGTGGCGCTGGCGTCGTCGACGGCGGCGTGGCGCACGTCCAGCGCGAGCGTCACCTGCAGGCGCGGCGCGGGCGCCACCTCGCGGTCGTACTCCGCCAGCAAGGTGTCCAGGTGCCCCGCCAGCGCCGCGCTGCTGTACTCGCCGCCGCACACATCTAACAACATCATATCTAATACATTGCATTTATCAATAAAGTATTTAGGTAGGTAGGTATGTATGTACATTCTACATCGAGTATTGCTTTGCCTTCCTCTTGGCGTCTCAGCCAGCACTAAATAACCAGCTGTGCCAAACTGGTCGTCAAGCTAAACAACATACTATCAAGTACCTAATTAAACTAACTACTAACCTAAGTATTATGTACCTACATTGTTATTTTTATTTAAAGTTTCACACTAACAAATTAGTGCTATTATGTCAGCATTGTCGACCAATCTCTCTGGGCGTGCAAAAAGATGGTGGTGTTCGAACCAGACAATGGACACATAAATATGATGTTATGTTATCACAGAGTTATTTTTGGTTAGCTTACCGAAACAATATGCGAGGAGAGGGACCAGCAAGGCTGCCACTCGCGACTCCATTTTGCGAGCGATTGTTTGAGTCTGCTTCCGGAGGACCAGCACCGCGCAGGCACTATCAACATTTGGCGAAGAACACTTTCAATCCCGTACGTTAATAAAATATATCAATTTCTTGTATTTGTTTTTATTAATAATTTTGTGGACAATATTGTGGACAATTCACGCAACACTGTTTAGCCCCAAATTTTTTTTTTTTTTACAGTGGGGATCGAACTCACGACCTACTTACCAGCTGAGCTGCGAGGCCAGTCATTGTCATATCACCTATAGGTGAATTAGTTTCATCTGCCGTCCATTCACCCCCACGTTTCAAAAATGGGGGCATATGGTACTATTTTAGTACCTACCAACTGCCACCGAATTTTGGGTGTTCTTGTGTTATCATCCTCATAATGAATAAAAATGTGTGTTATCCCTGGCTGGCGCGGCGTGACGTGGCGTGGCGTGACGCGGCGTGACGCGTGGGCTCTATCAGCGCTGGTGCGTCCGCTCTGCGCTCCACAAGGGCGCTTCGGCAACGTACTTACTATGTATTATTAATGTAATAGTCCATATTTATTGTTTCAATACATTGTAAGGCCACTGTTAATATATATAGTAATAATAATAAATATTATAGACAATCCACACAACACTATCTAGCCCCAAATTAAGCAGAGCTTGTACTATGGAAACTAGATAGCTGATATATCGTCGTTGTGGTGCGAGAAGTAACTAAGTGCAAAAAGCTAGTCTTGAGATAATCGCGTTTTAAAGTTTTTTTGTTCTTAAAATGAGTGTAACTTATCAACACTTATAGTTGGACCCTGTTAAGCAGAAAAGATCCAACCCACAATTTTGTAAAATCGAGTTATCTACGTATTCATAATGTACTCATCAAGTTTCATATATGCACAAAAGATCCAGGCAGTTTGATCACTTTAACCTAACAAAAGTTATACTGTGTCAAAGATACCATCCCCAATCACCAATTTTGAAAAATGCAAAAAGTACCATGTTGCATGGATCTATTTAAAACTTTTAAAAGTCTCAATAACTGTTGTATACTTTTCATACCGAGAGCGATATCAAAAGCCTTATGCATTTAATTCCACGAGATGCTTACACCTTCTACAAAAATCTAACGGTCGACAATAATGTAGAAGACGACATTGATGGATTTGGTGTCGAACCTGATTTTGAGGTAGAGTTTGAAGCTGAGGAAAGCGATATTGCTTAAATAAATTGGAAAACCAACCAGTGATTGCCGATTTATTTTTTATATATATTTTTTTTCATCTCAAAGCAACAATTTGAATTAGTTTTGCTCATTAAACTGTTTTTATATAAGTACAGATTTTAATTTCCTTCCTTCTAAAATGAACCACACATCAAACCAATGTTTATTATTTTAATATTGTATTTTGCATAAAAGATCCACGCATAGTTTTTCAGGAATTACAGATATTCTTCATATGAAAATGTACAATATACTACTTTCAAAATAATGTATATGTAATGGCCTACTACACTACTAACTTTCAAGTAGGTACAGTATCATACGATTTTTTTATTCTCTGCCTAACTTTAAACTGCATTTACTCAAAAGTAATGAAACGTTGGTTGGATCTTTTCTGCTTAACTGGGTCCAGTTACAAAAGAGGTTTCTTCATATAAAATAAAGATAATTTTACCTTACACACTAACTTTCAACAAATTAATGTAAGTAATTATATGGTTACTGAGATACATAACAAAACGTAAGTTAATTAATTCTAGCATACACATTAACGTAATACCTTGATTAAATATTACTTAATTATGATCTGTTGATGACTCTTACCGACAACAGAATTTCATTTCATTCAATAGCTTTTTATCTGCAAGAAATCACTAAGTGACTTTAGTGAGCAGTGCAACCCCAAGACTTGAAGAATATTGTGAGTAAAGTGATTGAATTAAACTACTTAAGAACCCTTAGGTGATTTTTGTAGACAGATTTTTGCCTCTACGGGTAGTTATGCACTTCTGACATTCTTGTATTATCTAAAATTGTAGTAAAATCTACTCTTTTACATTCTGAGAAGGTACATAATGGGTTTCAAAACAGTTTGGCATCAATAACTCATTTTGGCAAAAAATGTCACTTAGTGACTTCTCGCACCACAACGACGATATTACAGATATACATTTCTTCGTAAATACATACTTAGAATACACTATAACACCCAGACAGAGAACAAACATCTGCATAATATTTGTTCTTGATGGGGATGGAACCCACGACCTACGCCGCAGAAGGCAGAGCTACTACCAACTGAGCTGAGAGGTCAGTCATTGAGCTGAGATGCCAGTCAAAACAGTACGATTTAGGTACGATGTAGACGATATAGGTAGGTATTATGCAAAAAAATACTACGTTGTAAAGGAACTTTATTAGGAAAAAAAATAGTTGGTAAGACGCACAAAGCCTAATTACCTACTAAAATAAAACATTGTGAGATGCTTAGTTAAATCTAACAACGAATAAGTTCAAAACATTTAATGTACAGTCAGCAGCTGAAGTAAATTAACAAAAAAAAAGAATTGTTATGGTTTTTGTTTTACTCAGTGAGGTAGCACAAACATTCTGTAAAATATTTAGTTATAGGTACCCTAACAACATGATATAACACGTTTGGCAATACACATATTTACTAAGCGAGATACTCATGTACTTGCTTACACCATACAATAAGTAATAGGTAACACAATGAAAAATGCCTATGGATACCTACTAAAAATAATGAGTATGTAAGTTAAGTTTAAATTAACGTACACAGCCTGATGAGTGATGATGATGATACAAGATATAAGTAAACAAATCCATTAACAGCTTTCAGAAAACCAGCCCGACTAGAGCTATGCTCTAGCTAGACTTTTGACTCGAAAAGGATAACCTTAAAAATAGTATATTTTACACCTTAAAATAGAAAGGTACCGCCTAACTTTACCAAAACGTAGAAGCCTATAAAGCTTACATAATCACTTTGATATTGTAGTATACAGGGCGTCCCACGGATATGCCACACAGAGGGAAAGTATAACATAGTGACGGAAATAAAGGAAGACCATGAATTTTAAAATTTAAAGTGTAATTTTTTCAGAAAAATGAAAAGCTAACACTGCCGTAAGCCATACAATGCCATACTTACAACTATTTTATTTAGTAAAAAATAATCATTATGATGAAGCTTTTCGCTCGGTATGATAAAGCTACAGGGTGATCATTTTCCTCGTATACCGTGTTCAATTCCCGGTTCAACTATGTTATTATTTAAAGGATAATTACAGGATACATTTAAAGGATTAAGGTAGGTACATCAATGTATGCATTTCTAAAATATTGATCTTCCCCGAAAAATACTGATCGTGCACCAAATATTCCTGAATGTTACACAAAGGGTGGATCCGACTTATATCATTTATTATACATATATATATAAATATAAATGAATGCAGTTTAAATTATTTTTTTATATTCAAATAATGTCTCCTTTCAGTAAAATATTCCAACTAAAATATGCAAGGTACTTTCCATATCGCATATCCGTGGGACGCCCTGTATAGGATGTATGTTTGATAACCAAGCCGAACGACCTTTTCCATACACTTTAGAGAAAGAGAGTAGAATGTAAGATGGAGCAACGAGAAAGTCAGCTGCAGTTAACGAATTAAGGCCTTAAAGCCACGAAGAACCCGAAGCTTAAGTAGGGTAATATTGGGAGATTTGAATCAACCTTCGGTTGATACAAATCTCCCAATATTTTAAATCGATTCAGAATTTACATCCCAGTTTTACCCTACTGACCGAGGTAGGTTTGCAAACGCTGCAGTTTGTAATACCTTCTAGTCTGAGCGAGCTATTTGTTTACGCAACATTTTGTTATCAGCACACCTGCTCGATCGAATTACATCATTGTAGTCTAACATTGAGTCAGTTCTCCCAATATCCTAGAACTGATACAGTACTCTCATATTTTTAAATCGCTCTAGTATCTACTGCCTGATCTAGAATTCTCAATTTATTATATCGTTCTAACACTGATGAAAAAGTTTTTTCAAATGATTTTACTCTCATTAAAAATCGATCATTATTTATTTTCCAAGTACCTCCTCGATCTTCTTCATGACCAGGAACATTGAAATATGTTATAATGTTGCTGAATGTTACTTTCTTTCTAAACGATGACATTGTTTTAGAGGCAGACAACTTTAATCAAGCCCTAAGTACTTATGACATTTATATCTTAGGGTTATATCTTATATCGAGTGATTTAGTATTCTCATATAATCTACTCGCCTCGACAAACCTTTGTTTATGTTAAGAGTGGTCTAACCATGTCGGATGGAATGATAACTTATTCTTATCGAATATTTATAGTGCGCGGTAGAAATTAAAGTACTAACATCGGCGGGCTGAACACTTTGCATTGGATGGCATCATAACAAGCCAGTTAAAGTATGAGTAAAAAATAATTATAAAAAGTTTAGAAAAATATTTTTATTGACTTAATATAAACCTTCCGACAAATAGGACATATATTATTATTTAAAGATAAAGCACATTTAGTACAAGCGATAGCATGACCACAGGGTATAAAAACATAGTTCAACTTATTTTCGAAACATATTTTACAGATTAAATTTGGATAATTTATTGTTTCTTCTGGCTCTTCAATATGTGTATTTTTAGCAGATCTCGACGTTTCACAGCATTCTGTTGATTTTGTTTCCCCGTTAACTATTTTGCTGACATATTCTTCGCCCATCATTGATAGCACATAAGGACAAGTTTGAAAAAAGCGAGCGTGTTCTTCCCAGGGGATGTCGCCGGGAGACCAGTCTTTCATCCCGCCCCCACAAAAATAACAATGAACTCTATCGCTTTGTTTCGTATAAAAAAAACCTGCTTCAGCCATATCTGCAGGTTTTTGAGTCATAGATTTAGGCCAAGACTCAAAGCTTTTTAAACGATTTATTTCAATTGAGTAATGACTGTAATATGGTTTAACACATTGTTCTATCATTTTATTTTATTGTACTGGCCCCTACTTTAAAGAGACATTCGTTTATAAAGGCGAGTAGAACAAGTATGATAAAAATTAATAGCAATGACCCACTCAGACCCCGTTTACAGAGAAAGGCTGTTTTTTTAATTTATCGAGAATATATTTTGGCGTTTTAGCATTTACGGCCAACTCACGCCATCTATCAGTTTTCTACAGAAGTTTCAGACAAGTCAATAGAGTTAGCAATAATTAAAATGGTTGCATATTTAAGGTTCGCACTTTGCATCACATTTAAGTTTGAAATAAAATTCATAGATGGCGCTCCGCAAATATCTTTCTCAAGTTATTTGTCTTATGCATAATAATATGGCAATCGATTAATTCAACGTGTAATTTGTAAGCGTTGCTGGCCTGTTGAATTAAGTCGCACCTTGTAAGCTGCGAGGCGCGGGTTCAAATCTTCAGGGATTAGCAAAACTTATTGTATTTTTTTATATTTTTTGTAATGTTTAGAATATTTTTATTTTAATATTTTCTATTGCTTGTTGCAGTGGCTTTTAATATGATTGAATTTTTAGATCAGCTGTCTATTCAAATGTTAAATTTTGTTAATAATACTACCTAATGGTTTTCTAATATTCAATGCGAATAAAGTATTTTTTTTTTAAGTAGAACAATTTATTTACACAAAGAAACTTGCAATTAAACAAAATATTTACAAAATGTACCTAATACATAAGAAACAGTTGAGCTATCTGCAGATCGTTACAAACGATCTAGAGATAGCTCAACTAATCCAAATCAGGGCCAGAAGGAAGCATGAGTAATAAGTTTTTATTTTAACGATTGAACTGCACAAGTACCAAGCATTACCTTATTAAAATTTCGTATCCGATATCTGCGACATGCTGGCGCCAACACTCAGAGCAATCCTATATGGACAGTTATAAAGGTGTTATCATAACGGAGTAGGAAAAATTGATAAATCGCGAGCGATAATGAACTCTTTGATTAGGCATTATTCGTACTAAAATCGTCTGCGGTTAACAAATGAATATTTTCTAGTTTATGATGCTGGATCGAAAATACTTACATATGAATCCGGCTTTAGTTAAAGAGGCGCTGTGAAAAAATTCACATTGCTTGCAGTCTTATTTTATTGCTGAATTTCGATTGAAGTAGTCCTGTGTGTTTTTGCGGGTGCGAGATAAGGATTTTATCAACAAGTATGTAAGTACCTCATTATTTTAATATCTAGGACTAAGCTTTTGCGGGCGATTAATTTAAGGCGAGTCATGAGAATGGAGGACATTTTTTATGAATTTTAACAAAAAGTGATTAATCATTAGACGCGGTGGTAGAAAATACTCTCCCTAAGTACCTGGTTATTTCTATTATCTAGCAGGTACAAAGCTTTTTTTTTATTGTAAACTTTAATAATTTTAACAAAAAAAAGTGATTAATTGCGTAGACATAGCGATAGTAATACTCTTCTAATCAGCCTTATGAAGAGTTTTAGAGAGGTTTGCCTTCTTATGAAATTAAAGCTTATTTTTTTGTTCTAGGCCAGGCGGGTCGCAAAATCCATTTTGGGCAGAAGATGTCGAGGAGTTAGAGAAAGCGGGACTTTCATCAGTTCCGGCCAAAAGAGCGGCTGCACCGAAAAACAAAAAGCGAGCGACAGCGAGCAGTAGTACATCCGCTCCAAAGGGAAAGAAAAATAAAAAAACCCCTCCATTGCTCTTTTTATCAGACAGCGAAGATGAAGTTGTTCCCCTAACACAGCCTTTTCTGGTGAGTTTATTTTAATTTCTTTGATATTCACAAGAGAGTCATTGAAGCAGGCTTTCCTATACAAAAAGTTTTGACGGTTTTCTACCTCATAATATAGCCCCCCACATGACACATGATTTACTAGACTTAGTCTTCTTTTTTTTTTCCGTTTCCTATTTTTAAAACGATAAAAAATATACATGGTATAATAGTGTTTGGTGTAGAAATTTATGGTACATACTATATCCATAATACATGAATAACAATTGTAATTGTCTAAAGTTAGCAGACTAGACTTTTTTTTTATAAAATCATGTTTAGGATGCTTAAGATAATGGTCTCGAGCAATAAGATCGTCTATTGCAAGACACTGTCATTTTTAGCAAGCTTGAGAAAAAATATTATTTATTGTTGTGATTTTTTCAGGACGATGGAGAAGAAAGCATTGAGCCGGGAGAACCACTGCAGCCGCTGCCGGCCTCATTGCTGAGAAGTTTCTTCTCCCAGAGGGGACTCCCAGAGGGGGTCTAATGCATACACAACGCAACGCGACCCCACTCGCAAGGGGGAGTATTATATTGAATTGAGGGTGTATAATTCAAAGGAAGCCGAAGCCGTTGCAAACGACGAGCGTTGGAAGTTGGCGCTCATTACTCTAAAAACAAGCTTCGATAATGACACCGCTATCTGGCGCTCTCTAGCCAATCTCGTGAAAGTAGCGCGTGAAGATTTTAAGAAGATCCAGCCGATCACGTACCCTATAAACTTTCAATAAACTGATTGAAACTTTATTGGGTATATTTCCTGCCTTATCCAAACCTTAACCTATCCTTGCCCAACTCCTGTCCTAAATTGGAAAATTGGAAATTGGAAATTGGAAATTGGAAATTGGAAATTGGAAATTGGAATCAGATATCAGAAATATTAAAAAATAGGAATTTGGCTAATGGCATAAATAATAAACTTGAATTATGAAAACTTTGCATCAACAAACAAATAATACAATGAGGTTAGTAATTGGTTAAATAGCTGTGCTGATGTTTTGGTATAATGACATAAATACAAAACTTGAATTTTGAAAAAAATAATGACAGTAAACAAATAATACAAACGAGGTCAGAAATTAGTTAAATAGTTTTAATGATGTTTTGTCAAGAATGCTGTATTTTTGTTTCAAATTTTTCCGCTCATAAAAAGACAAACACTCATAAATCAAATTGCTTAATTCAGTCTACATTTCAGAATGTGCAGATTATAGCAAGCGCATTTAAGAGTAGAATTATTAGTTATAGAATAAACTCTAGTAAAACGGTATTAGTTCCTGAACAGTTTTTGAATATTGTTTCCTCAATAGTGATTCAACTTATAAAAAAGTCACTTGCTCAACACGCCGTGTTAAAAGTCAATGTGGAAGTTTTTGTTTTATATTATTTGCCTAAAGATGAGCAAAAATCTTTAAAATCATTTAAAACTCGATTTGAAGCAATTTTTCATAATACTGATTTAGCAAAGTTTTACCAAGACTGTGTCGAGAAACTCGCTCAAAAATGTTCAGAATTTGAGTTGTCTGAATCTGGCTGGTCTATTGATTCTGTAAGTCATTTAGAGTTGAATATTAACAAATATAATCCACTGCGAGCTGGCTCGTATGTCAAACTACCGCTAGAAATTCGAAACACAAAATCTTGTCTTAATATCCAGAATAGAGACGATCGATGTTTTTTGCATTGTATTATTGCTCATATGTACCCTGCGAAAAGTAACCCCGGCAGAGTAACATCATATCCATGCTATAAAAATATTCTCAATATTGCTGGTATGACATTTCCACCGAGTTTACATGACATAAAAAAATTTGAAATGAATAATCCTCTTATTTCTGTTAATGTGTATGGCTTAGAAAAAAATAGCACGGTAATGGGCCCTCTTTATAAAACTATTCGCCGTAAATTGACGCATGTGAATTTGCTCTTAATTGAAAATAATGATAAAAATCATTTCTGTTTGATTAAAAACTTTGAAAGACTTGTTCGCAAACAGTTAACAAAACATAATGGCAGAATATTTCTTTGCGAAGAATGTTTCATTTATTTTGAATCAGAAGATAAACTAAATGCTCATAATTGCGCAAGAGTCAAAACAATTTTACCTCAGCCAGATAGTAAGCTAACATTTTCTCATGTCGAAAGAACGCAAAAAGTTCCAATTGTTATCTATGGTGATTTTGAAAGTTTGCTTAAAGAATATTCTGATAAAGGCAAGTCAAAACATATTGAAAATGTTCAAATACATGAAGCAACCTGTTTTGCTTATTATATATGCTGTCAAGCCGAGCCGCGGTTTAATAAATTTGTATCCTATCGAGGCCCTCATTGTGCGAAGAAGTTCATCGAAACTATTTGCAATGATGTGACAAAGTTATACCATTTGTTATCAGTAAGTCATGCTATGTTACCTCTCACTGATGCTGAACAAGATTCTTTTAATAACGCAACTGTTTGTCATATGTGTAGAACAGAGTTTGCTAAAGATGAGCAAATTGTTGTTGATCATGATCACTTTACAGGAAAATATAGAGGCCCTGCACATAATATATGTAATTTAAATGCAAAGCCTTGTAAGTTCATTCCAATAATATTTCACAATCTCTCCGGCTATGACTGTCATTTATTCATCAACGAACTATCTAATGTAGCGGGACGCATTCGCCTAATTCCAAAAACAAAGGAAAAGTATATATCTATCACAAAGTTCTTACCAATAGACTCTAAAAACATAAGTCAGTTAAAATTTATCGACTCTTTTAATTTTCTAAGTTGCGGGTTAGATAAGCTTGCCAAAACATTACATCCTGATGATTTTATGAACCTTAAAAAATACTATCCTGAAAAAAAATTATTTGAATTATTACGCACAAAAGGAATTTACTGCTATGATTATATAGATTCAGTTGAGCGATATCAAGAAATCAGTTTACCTGAAAAAAGCGCTTTCTTCAATAAATTAACTTCTGAAGAAATAACAGAAAATGATTACAAACATGCTCAAACTATTTGGAATGAGTTCCAAATTAAAAATTTAGGAGAGTATACCGATTTATACTTAACGAGCGATGTGTTGCTGCTGGCAGATGTTTTTGAAAAATTCAGGAACATGAGTCTAATCTATTACAATTTAGATCCTTGTCATTACGTATCTTCGCCTTCTTTAAGTTGGGATGCTATGTTATTGTATACAAAAATTGAATTAGATTTAATATCTGATGTGGAAATGTATCAAATGCTGGAAAAAGGCATTAGAGGCGGGCTTGCTCAATGCTCTCTTAGAAATGCAAAAGCAAATAATAAATATTTAGAAAGTCATAAAACCGATGAACCAAATTCATATCTAATCTATCTAGATTGTGTGAACTTATATGGGTTTGCCATGATGAAGCCTCTTCCAGCCAAAAACTTTTGTTTCTTGAATGACGATGAAATAATGGATATAAAAAACATCGCAGCAATATCAGATAACAATGATCGCGGTTATATACTTGAGGTTGATTTAGAATATCCGATAGATATCCACAATGAACATTCTGATTTACCATTTGCGCCTGAAAAATATGTTACGCCTACTGGTAAAAACAAAAAACTTGTTGCGAATTTGCACAATAAATATAAATATGTAATTCATTACGTTCATTTAAAAGAATGTTTATTAAACGGGCTTCGCCTTTTAAAAATACATAGAGTTTTAGCTTTTGATCAAAAACCATTCCTTAAACCTTACATCATGCTGAATACAATGCTTAGACAAAAAGCAAAATCAGATTTTGAGAGAGATTTTTTCAAAAAACAAAACAATTGTATTTTTGGCAAAACTATTGAAAACAAAAGAAATCAGATTGATGTCAAGCTAGTCAGTGTTTGGAAAGATGTTTTCAACAAAACCAATAAGTTTTGTGGCGCTGAAAAATATATAAGTGCTCCAAATTTTAAAAACTTAGCAATTTTTTCTGAAAACTTGGTCGCTATTCAGTTACAACAAACTAAAATCATCTTAGATAGACCAATATACATAGGATTTTCAGTACTAGAACTATCTAAAACCCATTTATACAAATTTCATTACTCTGTTATGAAAAACATGTACAAAAAAAATATTCAACTTTGCTATACCGATACAGACAGCCTTTTGTATTTAGTAAAAACTGATGACTTCTATGAGGACATGAAAAATAATCTCCAATACTTTGACACAAGTAACTTTGGAGATAATAACGTTTATAAAATACCTCATGCCAATATGAAATTACCTGGCTATTTTAAGGATGAGATGGGCGGTCAAATAATATCTGAATTTACAGGGCTGCGAGCCAAATTATATTGCATCAATGCAGAATCAATTTCGATAAAAAAAGCAAAAGGCTCGAAAAAAAATGTGACCAAAAAGCTTGATATGGAAAAATATAAACAATGTCTCTTTCATAATAAAGAACTGAGAGATGACATGTTTATAATAAAATCTAAAAATCATAAACTTTATACGCAGAGACTAAATAAATTAGTTTTAAGTAAATCGGATGATAAAAGACAACTCTTCAAAAATACTGTGATGACTTTGCCATGGGGTCACTATGCTAATATGTTATGAAAAAATACTTGGAATCTTTATTTACTTATGAATTATAAAAAACTTAAGTTTTCTTTATTAGCCATAAGCCCAATATATAAGGGTTTATTTTGATTGTAGTATGCTTATAAATAAAATTACATTGATTGCTTATTTACTTAGTAGACTGTTATTTGTATTATGACAAATATATTTCTTTAAGGCAACTGGTTTAACTATAAGGTTTTTAGCATGCTTATGAATAAAAATGTTTTAATCTTTGTAAATATACTGTTATATTTAAAAGTCCTGAGTCCTATAACAACAGAGGAGTAGGTAGATAGACAAGTAGGTAGGTAAGTAGCGCCTCCATTAGAGATATTTCGTTATCCTATACATTATAAAGTAATCCTAGAAAACAGTTTTTTAATCTATGCAGGCAGCCAAACCTTGCATTGTCATGCTCAGATTGAAGGCCGGTATGTGCCTTTTTTTTGTCATTGCTCGCAAACAAAGCTGGTTATGATAAATTCTAAGATTTAGTAACAGAGATGCGTCGCAGTGACGTTGCTCCCTAGTAAAAGATAGGCGTTATTGTTATGAGTAAAATAATAACATAATGACAATAGCGCTTGCTAGAGCGCAAATACAGGGCTATTCATAATTAGCTGCAAATACTCAGGAATTAGGTTCTAAGCATTAGCAGCTAATTATGAATAACCCTGTATAGAGCACCTAGCTATAAAATTAAGGAGAGGAATGAAACAACTGAAAATTATTAGGTGCAAACTATTTATTTATTAAATTATAACTAATCTATAAAGTTTTCAGCTGCCAAAATATGCCGGCGATGATGATGCTAGTCCTCTCATCACTTATTCAATTTACTTTATATTTTTTTCATTTAATGCAATACAATCTGCTACAATTTAAGTTACTCTAAGTCATGCAACTTTTCCCCTATTTTTTTCACTAGCTTATATGTAGTGTCCATTATATCATCATAATTATTGTTGTGTTCAACTATATATTGTAGACTTAAATTAGCACTTTCACTATCACTATAGTCATTTTCGTCTTCAAGTTCCTTTACTTCATAAATATTAATTTTTATAACACTGCGTCCTTTTTTGCTGAAATTGCGTCGAATAATGTATTCAGATGATGGTGTGTAAGCCGGCTTTCTTTTTCTTGATACAATCTTCTTTTGTTTCATTGTTTGCTGTCCTTTACTTAAATTTGACGGCATATCTTTCATAGGCGGCTGAGCATGCTGCTCTGTTTTTTCAAAATACTCCTCTGTATCTTGACCGAAGTAGATCGAGGGGATGAAGGGGCTAGTATCCTCATCGCGGGCATAGTTTGACATCTGAAAAAAGAAGAACGCAATGTAAAATAACACACTAAAACTAAAAACTGCTAAAATTAAGAGATTGTTTCTAGTTTAATTTAAAATACTTACCATTAAGCAGATAAATTACGCGCGATGCTATTCAGGTCTCAGCGAGTTATGGCGTGAAAAATCATTTAGATTTGAAATGGAATAAATACTGAGAAATTGACTCAGCAGATCATGCGACGATACGTGTAAAATTACGCCCCAGGAGCGGACTGAGGTAAGTTAGTCTCGGAAATTAAAATAAGGAATACAATAAAAATACTTGTTAAATTTAACAACTTGACTAAAAACGAGTATTCATAAAGCAGTTTCATGTACAGCAATTTTTTTTACAATTTTTCCAATCAAGTTTTCAGTCAAATCTTTAATATCATCAAACTCATCCTCAACAACATATTGGCAACTTATTATATTATGAGACTCATCAATTGGGCTATTTTTCAAATTACTTGCAAAGTTTAAATCATATACATCAATATTTATTAAACGATGTCCTCTTATAACTTTTTTCTTCACGTAAGATGAAAGTCCTGACTCTTGTAAAACAATTGATTTTGTAGCATTTGTCAGCTTTTTAGAGGAACTTGATTTTGCAGCAAGTTTTTTTTCAATCTTTGAAGGTCTAATCTCATTTTCACTTTCACGAGTCATATGGCTTTGGTCTTTAAATTCTGCTTCCAAAGTTTTATCAAAATCTCGAGTATAATAAAATGGGTTAGTAATTTATTTGAGCCCATTCGGGGTGATGAAAGTAGATTGAGTCGTCATTTTTTTCTGAAACAAAAACAAAGGAATGGATGATTAAGGTATTGAGATAAATTTAAAACAAAATTATTGATCGATCCGATTATTATCATCTTACATCATAAAATCAAAAACTTTTTAGGATTAAATATTTGCCCTACACATTCGGTCTCTTAGAAGAAATTAAAATAAAAATTATTTATCTCTGAAACAAGATACAAATCCTCATTGAATGCCAGGTTAAAGAAATAGGGGTTTTATACTATTTAAGCGCATGAAGTTAGGAGCAGCTGTCAGATTTTAAAATGAAATTAACTAAACAAGCCGTGCGTTTGGAGGTTAGTAATATAAAAATAGAGCGACGTACGTCAGCACTTAGACATAGCAGGCTGTTACCTAATACTATACGGGCAATAATATGTGGACCATCGAACTGCGGTAAAACGAATGTGATGATTAGTTTATTACTTCACAAAAATGGTCTCAAGTTTAGAAATGTTTATCTTTATTCTAAAACAACGTTTCAGCCAAAGTATTGTTTCTTGAATGAAATTTTTAAGAGAGTATGTGGAGTTAATTTTCACATGTTCCGTGATAATAGAGATGTAATTTCTCCTGATAAAGTATTACCAAATTCAATTTTTATTTTCGATGACGTTGCGTGCGAAAAACAAGAACATATTCGAAATTATTACTGCATGGGCAGGCATAAGCAAGTTGATTGCTTTTACTTATCACAAACATATTCAAAAATCCCTAAACAGCTAATACGCGATAACACAAATTTTTTATTAGTCTTTAAACAAGATGATATTAATTTGAAACATATTTATGATGAACATGTAAACTCAGATATGGGATGGATCGATTTCAAGAAACTTTGTTGCAACATTTGGAAAGAACCTTACTCGTTTTTGCTGATAAATAAGGACTGCGAAATTGATAACGGAAGATACAGAAAAGGGTTTGATGTATATATTACTTTCTAATAGTTATAAGGGTCTATATTATATAAAAGCGCTTATTTCCCTATTGTTTGTTAATACAGATGAGTATTTTTTAAATAGCGGTTGTGTGCATCATGGAACAGCAAGTAAAAGAGCAGATAATTAAGTCAGTTAATTCAATCAAACAAAAACTAAGAGGAATGCGGGATGAGGCAGATGAAACTGATTTGAAATATCAGAAAGTTTTTAAGCCCGTTGCAGGACCTTTAAAAATTATCACTGATGTCTTAAATCCTACAAACAGTAGTATTTATGAAAAAAACGATGAGAAAACTTCTAATACTTCGGGTAATGAATATTTCCAAGACAGTATAGATAATACTGCTTCTGATCAAACCATAGGGCAAACTCTTAAAGAAGTTTGCTACGAATATAAAACGCCTGTAAAACAAGAAAACATAAATATTCAAACTGATGAAATAATTCCGTTATGGATGTTTAATGAAAAAATAGTGGACGAGAGTAACGTTTTGAATGTTCCTTTTGGCATACGATCGGCATCTAAAAAACTGATGATGGGAAATGAGCCTGTCACATTTACTGATATTGGGACTGGAAATAACAAAATTAATATAGCAATTATTGGTGATAAAAAATATGAAATCACTGAGGGAATCAAAGAACTATTGCTGAAAAAGAACCCTAATTGTAATATCATAGCAGAAACAGATATGTTGGTTTATAAAGATATTTTAAATAATACTCATGCTCACAGAAGACACTTTAATCCAGCAGGGCAGATAAAAGGAGATAGAAGCAAAAAATATAATATAATAAAACGATTATTTTCCGAGCCTGATAAGAAAGATACCATTGATAATTCAATAAAGTATGGAGGTAAATTGCCATCTTTGAAAAAATACAGACAAAATACAGATCTAGTGTACTGGGATGATCCTAATGAATTGATCGAAAGATTAAAATTGCTAATTGCATCACGCGATGCCGGAAATAATAATCATGACAATGAAATAATTTCAATAATAGAAGAGTTAAGAGAAGCTAAAATAATAAAAGAATAAACTTCATAAAAAAAGCGCAGTATTCTTCGATCATTCAATATGAATGTTGATAAATTTGGCAGCTATGTTTTATTTAAAAAAAATATATATGAACAGAAAATGCATGAATGCAGATGCATGTTGAAATATACAGATGATGGAAATATTGACTTGCAAAATAAATTAATTAAAAATGTTGGAGCACCAACAACAATTAATGACTGTGTTACAAAAAAATATGTGGATGATGCTGTAAGCACTTGTCGATTAGTTTTAAAAAACCTTGATAAAATCATAGCAGACGTCATAGACAAAATAAATAAGTTGGAGAAACATATTACCACCACGAGTAAACCAATGAAGCAAAAATGAGCAAAGCTGATGTGGTGAATGAAATACATAAAACCGCTAGAGTTAATTTTCGCCGACGGCGTGTTGTTATGAAAGATATAGATGATTTATGGCAAGCTGATTTGATGGATATGCAAAATATATCTAAACATAACTCTGATTATAAATATGTTTTTGTAATAATCGATACATTTTCAAAATATGCTTGGGCTTATCCACTCAAACGTAAAACTAAACTTCTCGTGTTTGGTATCTTAGAAAAACTGTTGAAGACGGGGCGGGTTCCGAAAAATTTTCAAACCGACAATGGTACAGAATTTTTTAATGAAAAAATAAAAAGACTAACTAATGATTTTAATATAAATCATTATGCTACGTTTACAACCAAAAAAGCTTCTATTGCTGAGAGATTAATTAGAACGTTAAAATCCAAAATGTATAAAGAATTTAGTTACAAAGGAAACTATAAATGGATTGATGGCACATTAGACAAAGTTGTCCTTACATATAACCATACGCGTCATAGAACTATAGGATTATGTCCTGCGCAAGTTAATCAAGATACTAAGCCATTTGTTTTGAATAGATATTCGAAATTAGCAACATCTGACATCCAAAGCAAAAGTAAAAAATTTAAAGTGGGCGACTTTGTTAGGATCAGTAAATATAAAAGTACATTCGAAAAAGGGTTTACGCCTAATTGGTCGACAGAAATATTTCAGATAGTAAAGGTTCAAGATACCATTCCAATTACTTACTTAATAAAAGATAATAATCAACAGCCTATACTAGGAGCATTCTATAGGGAAGAACTACAAAAAACCAAACATCCTCATATTTACCTTATCGAAAAGATATTGAAACGAAGAGGGCGTAAAATGTATGTAAAGTGGCTAGGCTTGCCCTTAACAGAAAATAGTTGGATTAATAAAACTGACATAGTATAAGTAATTATCGCTGAGAAATGTTACATATAAATCCAACTTTTCCGATAGTCAGCCATTGGCGAGTTAGGCATGAAAGAAGAAAGTCTTCTCAATTGTTTCATTAACTGCTTACCATTTGAGTTACATTTGCCAGGATATAACTACTGCGGTCCCGGAACAAAATTAAAGTCCAGATTATCTCGAAAAGATAAACCAATAAATCGTCTGGATGAATATTGTAAACACCACGACATTGCATACAATTCATCCACTTCTCTAAGCGATCGCCATAAAGCAGACATCATTCTAATGAAAATGGCAAAAAAACGATCATCTGCCTCAAACGCTAAACTTGGAGAAAAGCTTGCAGCAAATTTTGTAAATAAGGCAATGCTAGCAAAAATCAGCTCGGGTTCTGGATTAATTACAGAGCCCAAACAAATCAAATCTGGCTTAAAGAAACAATTTAAGAAAATGTTATATAAAACCAAAAAATGTATGCGTAAGGCTAAACCTAAATGCAAAAGAATGGCTATTGAAATTGCAGCAGCCGCGGCGAAAGAATTTGCTACAAACCTAAATATTAAACCTCCTCGAATGATACCTATTCCGAAAACAGGCGGAATTTTGCCATTAATACCTATATTCGCAGGATTATCTGCCGCTGGAAGTTTGGCTGGAGGCGCCGCTGGAATAGCTAAGGCGATAAGTGATTATAAAGAGGCTAAAAAGAAATTTGCAGAGCTAAAGAGACACAATGAAAAAATGGAAGCATTATGTATTGGGAGAGGGTTACGCCTTAAGCCCTATAGAGATGGTTTAGGCATTTATGTTTCTCAAGATAAAAAAAAAAACTAAAAATTAGGCTACCTGATAGAGCTTTGACAAATACTGATATTATGAGACACGCTGATAATATACCATTCTTTAGAGGGGTTTTTATGAGAGACGAGCTGCCTAAACGTCCTAAAAAAAAAGAATGCGGTATTATAAATTTAGATAGTTCGCAAAGTCTCGGGTCTCATTGGGTAGCCTATGCTAAATATAATAATTACATTGAATATTTTGATAGTTATGGAAACTTAAAGCCTCCGCAGGAGTTTGTAAAATATGTTGGAACTGGTTTTAATTATAACTATGTCAACATTCAGCGCGATCATCCTTACAACTGCGGGCACCTTTGTATCAAATTTCTACTATCTTTCTGGCAAAAACATGAATTTAAATAAAATGACTAAGCTATAAAATAGAAATACGCTAATATCATCCCAGCAGTTCTTAACAATGTCTTCAACTGTAACAATCACAGGCAATCGTTCGATATTAGAATCTCAATTTTATCCTCCTCTGAATTTAAATGATGAATGGGAATGCGGTTTGATGTATTTTTCAGCCTTTAACTCCATCCCTAATATAACGGCTAAAAACAATATATTTTCATACGGAACTAAAAATCATCAACTTATATTACCAGATGGTACATATGATTTTTACGATATAAGCAACTACTTACAAACGAAATTAAGCGGGTGTGAATTAATTCTAAAACCAAACTACAATACCTCAACATGTTCACTATTTTGCACAGAAGTAATAAATTTTGATCTCGATAATAGTATAGGATGCTTATTAGGTTTTCGAAAAGTGAAACTAGAGCCAAATGAATGGCATGAATCTGATACGCCAGTAAACATTCATGCAGTATCTTTTATTCGAATCGAATGTAACCTCATACAAGAATCATATATTAATGGAGTATCATCGCACATTATTCACGAGTTCGCCCCGAACGTTCCTCCTGGTCACCGGTTTATAGAAGTACCCGGAAATATTATTTATCTTCCTATTAACACAAAAAATATTTCCACAATTACAATTAAAATTCTTGATGAAAGTGGGAACTATATCGACTTCAGAGAAGAAAACATTCAGCTGCGTCTTCATTTGCGTCGATCAAAATGTTAGTCTTTAATAAAAATAGTAGCCGGATTAGAAAACCTGCTAATACTCTCCGCGCTTCAAGCGGATACAGACGTATTAAATCAGCGAAAAAAATTTCAAAAATAAACAAAGAATTCCTAAGGAATTTGGGGTTTAAAACATGACCCTTCTTGCCATAACAGATTTACCGCAATTCGATAGCTCTATAGAAAGTTATGAAATTCATAATTATAGCCCCTTTACAAACTCTTTTAAGGAAAACGATGAAATAAGAATACCTATTCATCAGCAGGATATATACATTTTACCATCTGCCAGTTTTATTTACATCGAAGGACATGCATCAGTTTTTTCAAAAGACGACTCTGGTAAAATTAGTAAAAAGAATGTGCAATTTACAAATAATTCGATTTTGTTTCTGTTTCAAGATATTAGATATGAAATTAATGGCGTTGAAATAGATCGTGTAAAAAATGTAGGAATCACTTCAACAATGAAATTTTATATTTCAATGAATGCTGGAGAAAGTAAATATGCTGCTCTGTGGGATTGGAATATTGATGGTAAAATAAGTGGCGATGGATGTTTTAACGCTGTTATACCTTTAAATAAGATATTAGGGTTTGCCGATGACTACAATAAAATTATTTTGAATTGTAAACATGAGCTGGTATTAACTAGAAGTAGCACAAACGTAAATAGTGTTTCGATGACTAATCAAGACAACATTGATGTACATATAAATAAAATACAGTGGCGCATGCCGCATATTAAAGTTTCAGACCAAGTGAGAATATCTTTACTTAAATGCTTAGAAAAAGACAAGACGCTGCAAATAGCTTTTCGTAACTGGGATTTATATGAGTATCCTCTACTGCCTAAAACCACCAAACATACGTGGGCAGTCAAAACTTCTTCCCAGTTAGAAAAACCGAGATATGTTATTTTCGGCTTGCAAACTAATAGAAAAAATAGCAAGATATACGATTGCTCAATATTCGACCATTGTAATCTTACTAATGTGACATTGTTCTTGAATTCACAATATTATCCATACGACTCTTTAAATTTGAAGTTCAATGAAAACAAATACGCTATATTATACGAAACTTATGCTAAATTTCGCCAGTCTTATTACAATCTTCCCGTGGACCCCTTGCTTGACCAGCAAAGTTTTAAAAACAAAGCACCTTTTTTCATTATTGATTGCTCTAAACAAAATGACAATCTAAAAACTGGGCCAGTAGACGTTCGCTTGGAAATCGAAAGTCTTACAGATTTTCCTGATAACACGACTGCATACTGTCTCATTATCAACGATCGCCTTGTGGAGTATAAGCCGCTGAGTAATATAATAAGAAAACTATCATGAGCGCCATCGTCGATGTTCAAGGATTCAAATCTGAAGATAACATATTTATTGTGAAAGAAGTAGCTATCTTTAGCAACAATCAGCATCATGTTTTTTTAATCAAGGCACCGTTTCCATTTAATCATCTGACTGCGTCAGAAAAAAGACAAGTACGTTGGATAGAAAGAAATCGGAAAATATACTGGAATAGTGGCGATATACCCTATAAAAGTCTAAGAATGCTTGTAGCAGGGTATCTTGCAGATAAAACGGTATTTTGCAAGGGTCTTGAAAAAGCGTCGTGGATAAGAGATATAGTAGTTAGGTCAAAAGTTTATAATTTGGAAGATAAAGGCTGTCCTAATTTGTTTAATTTATATTATAAGTATAACTCATTTGAAAATGTGTTTTCTTGTATACACCATCCCACAGTGTGTGCTTTAAAAAATGTTTTATGTCTAAGAAATTGGTGTTTAGATAATAAGTTACATATAACAGAATAAAATATTTTTTGAGAGTTTTTTAGTTTTCTTTATTTAGTATATTACCCGCTTCTTTGAATTAGTAAGTTAAAATTATAAACAGGTAGGGGATGGCTGATACCATGAAGAACGATTTAATAATATGAGAATACTAGAGCAGTTTCATACAGTAGAATTGAGCATTCTGAATCGATTTAAAAATATAAGAAAACTGGATCAGCCCTAGGATATTGAGAAGACTACTTCAGCCTGAAAGGCCTGAAAGGCCTGAAAGGCTGAAGTAGTCTTCTCAATATCACACTACTAGCTTATAGTAACGCCTTCACATTGCTTATATTAGTTTATTAATTTAGTTCAATAGAATAGAATAGAATAATAATTTATTTGCGAAACAAGCACTTACACTAATTTATAATAACCTAAAAAACCTTTGTGTGAAGCTTGTGCGTCGCAAAACGGTCTCTGACTCAGCATAATGTTGGCTTACAACCAACGCTGGTCTTCCGTCAGAGCCGGTCGGTGATGCCACGGACAATCTTTCCCCAAAATAAAAACAAAGTAAAACAGAAATAAATAAACTTAAAAACAACATCGTGAACAAATGGTAGGTACTATAACATGGATTAACAAAAATAAATATATAGGTTTTTGTGCATATCAGACAAATGTGTTGTGCAAAAGTGAGGAGCCAAAAGCGGGTACAACGTAAGTTATATAATTACCTACTTAGATACTAATGCAATTAGACAGCCTGCTAGAAATGCCTATGACACTAAACTATATTAAATTATACTTGTATCGTGTTTATGACCTTCCTGCTCTTTCTGGCTTTCAAACAGATAATGCTTGCATAAGGCATTGCTTAGTGTAGGCTCTGCATATCACTCTATGTACAAACAAATTGTTATTGTTCTTTTCCATTAGTGTTATTCTGTCTGTTGCTCTGTATGTCCTATTTTTTGAAAATAAACTTTTATTATTATTATTTATTTATATTCACGGACGAGTTCAGAGGTTCAACGTGTTTAAACGTGGCTCAACACTATGCTTGTGGCGTGACCTAGCGGTGTTAATGTGACGTGGTCGGCGGCACGTGCGGATCCGTCGCGACGGCGCTGGAGGCGGTGCTGGTGGTGCTGGCGGTGCTGGCGGTGGTGAGGGGCGGCGGCGTCAGATAGTGCCAGTAGGGCGGCGTGTCGGCGGCCTGCGCCTGGCACGCGGCCGTCAGCCCCGCCCAGCTGAAGCGGTATGCATATCGCTTGCCGTGCACCTGCCACAACAACACATACACATTACAACTGCTAACTGGTTTTGGGAATAGGGCATCCCTACAAATCAAGCAAGGGATCACGTCCCTAGAGTAGTAAAAAAAGAAGCGGGAGAAGGTTATGATGGCATCGTTATGTGCTGTTGTATTGTGTCCGTGTATAAAACAGAGTTGTAGCTATAATCGATGAAGAGTTTTCGTCCTATTTTAACCAGTCAACTTATCTAGGATACAAGTTCATAGATTTAATGGTTATTTCATAATCTTATACCTATATATATATATATATATATATTTAGGATCTCGGAAACTGAGCCAACAATTTTCACGAAATTTACTATACAAGGGTTTTCGGAGGCGATAAATCGATCTAGCTAAGATTCATTTTTAGAAAATGACGAGAAGTTGGTGTTTTGCAATAATCAAACATCAACTCAATATACGACTGTTCCTGCCATCTATTGGCGATTGTGAGCAACTAACTGCAAGCTAGAAGGCGTTGTTAATTAAAAATAAGCCAATAAAGATACGACTCTTCCTGACATCTATTGGCAAATAATAATACAATTTTTTTTTAAGCCCGAGCGAAGCTCGGTCATACCGGCTCGTAGACCTTAAAACGTGAATTCCACCGGGAGCTCCATATGGTTATGGCTGTCAAAACTGACCCATCACAAATTCAAACCTAAGCAGAAATGAATGTGTAGGTCAGCCGATCTGTACACATATAAAACTATTAGCTGCCGCCCGCGGCTTCGCTCGCCCCATCCCGTTACTGTTTCGGAACAAAAAGTATTCTATGTTCTTTAAATAATATTATTATTATTATAATCTAGCTCCCGACCAATTTTGAGCCAAATCGGTTGAGCCGTTCTTGAGTTATAAATAGTGTAACTAACACGACTTTCTTTTATAAATATAAAATATGGAGTTCCCAGTAGCATTGCTGGTTGAAGAAACAGGAGATGTAGTGTGTACCTTGCTCATAATATTCTTGTCGTAGTAGTATCTGAGTGCCCTGGACAGCTTGTCGTAGTTCATGTTGGGTTTCTGCTTCCGCCGGCCCCAGCGACGCGCCACCTCGTCGGGGTCCGACAGGCGGAACTCGCCGTCGCCGGGCGGACCCTGGAATATGGGGGCGTCATGTCGTATGGAGACCAACGAGAATGCCATTTACAAACTAACACCGAATAGAAACCAATGTTAATGTTAAGAGAATAGAGGACCGTAAGTATAGGTCTAATTTAGCATGGTGTATGTAACGGACATGTACGCTAAAATACAATCAATAGTTTCAATAATAGCCGGAATTATTATGTTAATAGTTTGTAAGTAGTAACGAATTTCACATTGCACAAATAACCGCGTAGCGGTGGCGTAGCGTCGTCGTAGCGGTAGCGTAGCGTTGACGCGTTTATGTCTTTTTTATTAAAAGTTAATATTATTATTATTTTTATAGACGAGCAGCTTACGCTGATTTGTCTACGTCACACAGTGTTGAATTACAGTCATTGATGTTGTCTTTGTTATTTTTTTTGTAGATAATTACCTATGTGATGTTAGTGTCGTCAGTAGAGTGGTGCGTGCGTGAGTGTCTGTATGTGTGAGGGTGTGAAGATGTGTGTGAAGGTATTTCCTGATAGCACAGTGCCTCCTATGAGTCAAGGTAACAAGAGAACCAACGACTTGTCTTATGAGGATGAAGTTCTCAAAAAGTGTGGTCTTTGTGTGAAGGGTGTGTGTGCGTGTGTGTGTGATGCGGTACCTCCCAGCAGATCCCGGGCGCGCCGGCCGCCAGCTCCTCCAGCAGGAACTGCCACAGCTGCACCTGCCCCCCGCCTGCCCCGCCCCCGCCCCCGCCGCGCGCGCATCCGCTCAGCGACAAGTACGGGTCTGTATAACAACACACAAACGAACATCATCTTCCTGCCCACATTCTATTTTATGTGGGGACGACAAACATATAATAGTACATTATTGCCAAGGCAGCGAAATAGGCAATTGCCATTTCGGCCGAGGCATATATAGTGCTTTTCTTAAAAAATGCAAGGAAATAAAAAAAAATAGCACACAATAAATTTATTTTTTATTAACCAATTATCAACAAACTCCGCTTTACCGCCAATTTTTTTTTTTTATTTTACATTTTTTGCCGAAAGGTAAACGCATCTGTGGCTATACAGCCACGAGAACGCAATGTGTACGATAGATGAAAGAGTTCTAAATTCAAACAGCACACCGTTTCATACAACATTGCCGGAGCGAGAACGCGCCGGGAAGTGATTTTGGTTTTTCAGTCTAAGTAAATATGATACTTCGCGTGTTCTATATTCAAAAGTAATGACAATATTTCCGCGCATGTTTAAGAAAAAACATTTTTTAATACAGTTGCTCAAAAAGTGGCGTATTGCAGGGACATATAGCGTTCGGGATGTGGGCTATTACACACGCGTGCTTTTTTTTTACCATTCCCGCACTAGTGCTTTTTCTTTCCCAACTGTCAAAATAATGTCTAAAAAGAAAAACCAACCATGAAGTTTTTACTAAAAAAAATCATCGAAGTTTTTATGATTCATGCAAATACGTATTATTTCTAAAAAGAAGCTACTAATTTGTTTCATTAACAGATTTAATGATTTGATTGAATGAGTTATGTTAGGTTTCATTTCATTTCATTTCATTAAATTTCATTTTCAATTCATATCAATAAAAAAAATCTACTGAAGACTTGGCTGTATGGGTTTAGTTCCCTTTGCCTTCCAGAATGGGTGAAGAAAAAAAAAATCTCTGCTTATATTTTACGGTTGGCGGGTTGGCGCCATTTTTCAGAAATTTTATTTGCGAGTTTATTTGTTTGTTGCACAAAATGAGTAATTTCGACCCTAGTTTTTTTGAATTAACACCACCGGAACTCAGTATAATTGCACAAAATGCTTCGGAGAACATTTTACCGGAAAAGTCAAAAAGTCGCTACATGCATACATACGACGAACTTATTGCGTGGAGAGAAGAGAAAAAAGCAAATGGTATTTTTATTATTTTATTAAATTGCTTAATTTTTTCGCAACTGTATTAAAAATAGTCGTTCAGTACACGTGCGGAACCGTCATTGCAACTTGTTCCGACTGTCAACCCTCGCCTTCGGCTCGGGTAGACATTTGTCGGAACTCTTTGCAATGACAGCCTTCCCGCACTTGTAATGAAATATACTATAGCCTGGAGATGGAAGGTTGAAGCAAGATTGTACAATTTGTAAAAGTCATGTTTAAACTTTACGAAATGTATTTCTCTGTGTGCAATTAAGATTATAGATATATTTTTTGAATTAGTCTTTCGAATACCTACTGTTTTTAAGTAGGTACCCTGTAAGTTCCTAGTTGAAGCTTTTAATAAAATGGTGATGGTGACATCATCTAACCCGCGATAAACCAAGATGTTCAACCACCCTTCAACAAATAAGCCTAGCTGAAACTTGGTTACCATTCCAATTTCATCGGGTGTAGTCAGTGGCAAGCATTGCCAAGCCAATGTAAGACTGAAGTATACCTACATCACGAGACCTCAATTCTTGGTGAACCAACTAGTGTTTTATTTAGTACTGACACTGTGGAGCTGTGGTTCCGGCATAGATCCGGACCCCTCCATCACAAACTAACTGTTCTCCAGTTAGCTGGTACAATAAAAACAAAGTTCTTTCGCAATAATGTGTCTGCAGAATCAGGTAATTATATTAGAGTTAGGATTGTTTATGTTATCTGATAGGCATTGAACTGAAAAATGTCTCTTCATATTCATTTACATAGCTTCATGTGTTATAAAGGTCGGTGGCAATAACGTCCTAGACTTAAGCCCCACTGGGGCATTACAATGGCCTAGCGACTAATTACAATTAGGTAAATACCTAGATAATCAAATTATATACTAAATAATTATACACTTGGACTGCATGGTAATTAAATTAAATATATGTTTATTCAGATGTCAACACGATCCATTCCTAAAGCTCCCTCCTCCTCCATAGTCGATCCCTCATGTTGAGGATCATAGATCAGTTCTTGAATTGGAAAGAAGAGTTGAACTCAATTGTATTGTAAATCATCTCAGCTCAGCGTGTTACGCGCTTAGAAGCCTGAGAGATGAGGTTAGCATTCCACAGCTTGTAATGGTTTACTATGCTCTGGTTGAATCAAAACTAAGATACAGCATAAAGTGTTGGGGAAACAGTTATGCCTACAATATGCACAAAGCATTCACTATGCAGAAAAGGGCTGTCCGGACAATAGTCCGCATTCCACAAAGGGAATCCTGCAAAGAGCATTTCCAGACTCTTGGTATCCTGACTGTTCCGTGTCTCTATATTGTTGTCATTCTTTCTGACGTAGTAAAAAACCCATTAAAATACGAAACTTTGGAGCAGAGAGCTCATAGACGTAATACGAGACGTAAGGATTTGGAGGTTCCTATATGTCCAAGGTTGAATGTTGTGAAGCACGGCTCTCGGTATCAGGCTGTTAGACTTTTTAACTCACTACCTACTGACTTGAAAAATATAGATAGCTCTAATGTTTTCAAAACTAGACTAACTAGTATGTTGTTGAAAGGGTGTTTCTACAGCATTAATGAATTCTTGACATGTGATAATTTAGAATAGTATAAGTATATTAATTTGTTAAATGTAATTTCAATTCTTAATATTTAATTTTAAATTTATTTGTGTCATTGTTATTATTATAAGTTGAATTAATTGTTTAATTTTAAGTCATATTCGAATACGATTTTAATTGTTTGATGAATAAATAAACTGAAACTGAAACTAACCCTTTCCCATTCTGTGTACAATAACATCTCTCCATTTGGAGCGGTCGGTGGCCTGATGGAGCGCCTGATACATCGGCATTTCCAGCCGCTCAGATATCTGGTCCGACCAACGCTTAGGGCTTCAGCCTCTATGTCTTTTGTATTCTACTTTCCCTTTTATAATCAGTCTCTCGATACAATCGGTATTTCTGCGAGCAATAAAGCCTAAGTATTTCAGGATTCTGTGCAGACAAATAGAAGACAAACGCTTTCGATACCTAAAGCTAACACACACAAAAATAAAATAAAATAAACAGAGAACATTACATCAGGAGTTAAGAGTTCACACGAATGGTTAGTAAGACAGCCGGTAGGTATATTAATAAATGTAATATACTTGACTGGCATTGGGATTACTAAAGGCAGCCACTCAGTAGAGTAGTGGGTTGTCCCATCTGCCAGCCAATACTCTAAGTACATATAATGTTGGAAGGTTGGAATTAATAGCCAACATTCAGCGCTTGACGGAAGCTATTTTATAATGCTTAGAGGTAGGTGTAGTTTTTATATTTCGTTTTATGATTTTATGTTTTACAAGCATTATCCATGAGGAATTTTAAATCTGTAGCGCCTGAGGTTATCCTTGTGCTTCTTAAATATACCATTTACATTTTTGAGTAAGTAAGGTTACCTAAATACATAATAAACAGTTTCACGCAATTGAGTGGGTAGGTATAATGGTGTACCTAATAATAACCCACGAACCATGATAGAAGTGCTGGATGCGGCGGTGTTCCGTCGGACTGAGCCACAACATCAGCCCGCGCTGACGCCGCGCGCCGCGCCCTCGGGGACCAGCGCTCACACCGCCGCCGCCGCCGGTACTAGCTTATTCACTAACAAGGTAGTGAGTAACAACAACATACTCGTATTAAGTACATCTGTCTTATTAAATACAAACTTAGTCACTTGACTTGATCACGTTTTAACCGAGGACTCAATTAAAAACAACACAGAATTCACTGATATAAATCGTTCAATCAATCACAACAATGTTTTTATAGATGTTTTGTATGAATGTTTTGTAGCTACTTTAAAGCACAATAGGTTAATCCGGATATGCGGGCGGATGCGCGACCGGAAGAGGTCGAGTGCCGGCGGAAGTGACGCCGCCCTCGCCCGCCCTACGCGCCGCTACGACCCGGAGGGCGGGATTCACGGGATATTATCATATTCAATCATGCCTTTATCTGATAGAGATATTCATATCAACTGTGCAATACTGTTATTGTTGGAGTGGTAAAAACTTTTTTTTTTCTTCGTAGACCCATGATAATAAGCAGTAGCACACGTTTGAAGTGAAAACTTTTTAGGCGGGTTTGAGCATTTATGAAGTGGGAAAAAACAAAGTTAAAGTAAATGAAAATCATCATCGTCACGCGTTACATGATCTAAACCATCCTTTGGCTACAATCTCACCTGATGGTAAGTGACGATGTAGCCGACGATGGAGCGGGATGGTCTAGAAGACACCTTTTAACTCTTGCCTTGAACAGATTGTAGTGGTAAGGAAAACCAGCCGTCGGCAATGAGTTCCATTCCCTGGAGGTTCGCATAATGAAGGTGGAGCCAAAACGCTTAGTTTAATTGAAACAAAAGTAATTCCAAGACGGTCAACGCTCTTCCCCATTGCTTCTCCAAGACAACGCGCGAGCTCACACTTCACGACACACCATTACAAAGCTACAAGAGTCACAGCTGGAAGCTGTCCTTCCTCCACCGTACTCACCTTGTCCCAACACTTTCTTTATTTTAAAAAATAAGTCAATTTTTTAAGTGGGAAATAATTCAATACCCGAGAGGCAGTATTACAAAACGCGTTCGCTGGCTTTATGACCCCCCGTCCAGCAGACTTCTACAGTAAAAAGATGAACAAACTGTCATCTGAATGGCAAAGGTATATTTGTTTAGCCAATAGGTACACCTTAAAAAGCTAAAGAAAAAAAAAATATCATTGAAATTTAAAAAAAATCATACATGTCTCTAAGTTCATAGGAAAAGACCTCATATTTTTACTAACGAACCTACTCGACTCTTTCTATCAAAAAACCCTCTGCTGCCATCAGTTTCTTCGCTATCATAATGACATGTTTGGATCGCAATAAAAACATTCAAACAGATAAGTAAGCTCACCAAATGAAAAGCAAACGCAATAATGATGGTGCCCCGTAATGCCGCATGCATAATGCAGGAGCGCCGCGGGTCGCCAATATCTAGCATAGCACCCTCCCGTGCCCTCCCGTGCCCTCTCGTGCCCTCTCGGCCTAGCGGGTCGCGGTATGTGCGGGGGGGACAGGTCAACTCACTACAGGCAACAGGCATGGAATCAAAACGTTTTAAGCTAAAATTTAATATTTACGAGTTTCTAGTATATTTAACATCGCAGGCAAGACCTGGATGAGATTGGCACAAGACCGGCAACAGTGGCACATACAGAGAGAGGCCTATACCTATACCCAGCAGTGGGTGAATCGGGCTGTGGATGATGATGATGATGAGTATATTTGCATGAAGTATAATATCTACAGCAATATTATTAAGTAGATATTTCATTGTGAACAAAGAATTGTAAACTTCATTATAGAACGATATAAATTAATAAAAGAATAGTAAGTACTAATACATATAAGTATAAGTGTATGTTAATTAACTAAATGAAAAAACTGCACATACAAAAGTACGGCTTTTGTTATTTTTAAACATAATTTATAATTTATAACTTTTAATCGTGACAGTTCATAGAATCATTATTTGTAAACCTCAACCGATGATGAAAACCACAATACAGAGGGGCTATCGTATGTACCCAAACAAATTATTTAGTGCATTTTATCCCATTAACAATGGTGGGTATTTCCCAACGCTTTTAATGATCGGTTTTATATTGAAGCAAGTCCTACGAAACGATCACTAACTAATCAATTTTCCACCTATCGCCGGTTAATTTACGATTAGCACGAAGTCATCTTTTATTGAGATAAATACACTTTTATTTTATGCGATTATGTGTGTGTGTAGTCGACTCACTCGACGCACTTGACCTAATGTCACAGAACTAAAATAAATGTTGATGTGTCATCATGGTGGCCTGGAATAACTAAGCAAGTAAAGCCTTACGCACATACATATAAGCAATCTGCGATGGGGATCAGTGAAACGCTGTCAAATATGGCAGCGATATTTAACAGCGTTTTAGCTGATCGCCATCGCCTAGATGCACAGGCCTTAAGCCGGGAGGTCAGGACTATTGTCCTGGAACTGACACTAAGTTGTTTTCATAACGTATTTTTTATACTTTAATTATTTATTATGTAACAACAGCAAAAATATCAATTTACTTTGTTTGATTGTATTCTATATAAGGTGCAACACATTTATTCCAAGAGGCCGATTTATTGGTGGAGCCGTTTTGCATCTTGCTGATGGATGCAAATCAAAACTTTGTGCAATTTTCTGATACCGCTTCTAGGTACTGGTTCGTTTATTCTTGTGTCTAGCTCTACCGAGTAGTCAGCGTCGGCGGCGGCGCGGTGCGGGGGGTGCGGGGCTGTAAGTAATGAAGTCCCACGCAGGTTGGCAGCCGCGACCACAACGAGCGCTTCTCGGAAATCTCGCGACGAGACGACGACGGCTCAAGTCGTGAGAGATTGCACATTATGTTACATTTACTAGAAGGTATGCTGCTTTCTATTCTGCAGACCTTTGTATTCTGTGAATTACACAATAAAATGGTAGTCTTAATTTGATCTAGGATCGTTTCTCAAACTTCGTAGCACCTCTACGAGCGAGCTCTACGAAAAGCGTAGATGTAGTTAAGTCAACGTTTTGCGTGAATGTTTAGGTGATCCAATGAATACCTTTATCAAAAACTAATCACTGTTTTAACTCCTTTATAGGGGTTCATAAATAAGCTCCCTCCTGTAACTCGGGCCAGGTTGTCTCTGAAGAAGGCGGCGCGAAGGCGGAGCGACCGCGAGGCGGCGCGAGAGGAGCCCCGCCCTCTGTGGATGCCGACAGGAGTCGCCGTCTCCATTGCCGAGGACGTACGCCTGCAGGCTAGACCTATATACTAGCTACCAACATTGTGGCCGCTCATACCAACAGCAATATTATATGGAGTCTTTATTCTCGATGCGATAGGGAAACTCGGTTTGGAAATATTTGTTTTGTTTTAGACCCTGTAAAGAACAAAGGTATCTAAATTGTGTTTCTAATTATACTGGTGCTAATGATGACAGTCGTATCTACATCATGAACTTGTGCTCATTTCTGTACCCTTGTTGCATGTTTTTGTTATGAGAGGTGACTAAATGTTGGTTATTTTTTTGATGTCCTCTAATAGACGCAACGAAAAATTCAAACTTTTATATAATTATTAGGTATGTCTCATGCTTTTTTACCCATAAGCCCTTTTATACTAGAGCAGATACCTACATTGGGCCTACGTTACGAATATAAGTGCGAGCAGAACATCAGGCCTCATCAAATTGCAAGAATTGTCTAAGTAGATTGGTAATATGGTAATATTTTTGTGTTGATAAAAAAGTGTAATAAATTAGAATGGCTCTCGACCGCTAGGTAGGGTAAGAGATATGTAGATAGTCGGTGTTCTCACGGTGCGGTGGCGTGTGGCAAGATGGTCCGCATTCCTGGGCCGTGATTCAGAGCGCGCGGCAGGCTCTCTCTGTGGCCGCGGGGACCCGCCATGCGCCGACCCGCCGACCCGCCGACCATGCGTGTGAAAGCGACGAATCCGGTCGGAAGCCGCCCCGTCCACCTGCTCGGCGACAGGTGAGACGGCGTCATAATGCAATCAATTAAAATAATTGACTCATCCGATGAGTCCAAGCACCTTTTTACTTGTTTATTACGAAGTTAGTAAAAAGATAATCAGACCACCAAACTAGCTAAGGGCTGTAAAACAGCCAGAAACGCAATTTATGAAACTTCATAAAATATGAAGTGCATGAAGCCGCGTCAAGTGTCGTCTATCAAACTAATCCCGGAACAAAGGTGACAGCGGCGGCGCTGAGCCATTTACTTGCAAATGCCCGGATTTCCCGGTCGCAGTCCTGTGGCGAGGCTTAGCGCGAGCTTAACCCGGAACTCTGAATGAACTCGGAACAGCGGGATACGGAGAGATTGATGATTTGTCTAGTCGGGGTATTCGGTTCGGGTGGCTGGTGGATTAATAAATAATTAAAAAAAAAAAAAAACTTTCCACTGGTTTGTTTATTAAACAAATTCTATACCAATCGAAAGTATAGACCCCAGTATTTTTATTCAATAAACATACCGGTGCAAAATGCTAGTATCGATTTACCTGTTTATACCTGGCTACCCGAGAGTTATGACCGGAAAAAATAGGCAACCTAACGTTTGCATATTCTATGGGGTCTATACTTTCGATTGGTATAGAATTTGTCTAATAAACAAACCGGTGGAAAGCTAAAAAAACAATTCAGTTTTTTAATTAGTAATTAATCAAATTTTTTTGAGGATCGGGAAACAGATTTTCTAGTCTGATCCTCAGAGTACCAAACCATAGTTGTCGTTCAGTTTGTACTTTGTACATTTTTGTTCCTTTTTCTTTTGCAAATAAACATTATTATTATTATTGTGGTTCTAGTTTTAAACTACTCGGCTTCAGAAAAAAGCCGGGGTTAACTAAGGTACACGGGCCTAAGCCAAGTGCACCTCAGTGGAAGGTTGAGCTTCATGGGGGAGCTCAGTTTGCAGAAACTTTCTGACGATTCTGCACGTATTTCAAATTGCAGCTTTTTGCAACTGAATATATGTATTATTATTAATTATATCCTGGACTGAAATTTGATAGGCAACCCATATAGAATATATTTATTGGCATGTTTAATTAAGTATAAAATACGTTTAATTAAATAACCAGCTCGGTGAAGGTCCTTTTATAGCGGGATCCTATACTATAAGGCCCACCCGATAGTAAGCGATCACCGTCGCCCATTGACACCAAAACTACAAGGGTTTTTGCGTTGTCTACCCTGGAGGAGTTTTTTAACGTTTTTCTTAAAGCTATTCATGTTGTAGTTAAGAGGTAACCTCTGGTGGTACAGTACACATTCTACAATTTATGGGTATAATGAGGAAGAAACGATCTCGAGAAGCATGATGTGAACAAAAGTGAACAAATGTTCACTTATTTATCCGTCAATAAATCCAATGCATAACTAAAACAGTTAAGTACAATAATTCAGTGACGTAAAAGGAGATCTTCTTCTTCTTATTTAAGAGTAACGCTCTTGTCGGCGTAATGTATGCATTTTTCTCCAGGTAAGAATTTCTTTTAGAACAAGAGGTTGTTGAAACATCAAAGAAATATGTATTAGAATGCCTATTAGAATGTTGTAATAGCCGTCGGCGTGACACATTCCGGAGTTCTCCCACGGAGCCACGCGTCGCTGGCGCCAACATCTCCTCGAGAGGAGCTACTCACGCCTCACGCGACTATAAACACTCTTACTCATGCTACTAGACTTCATCTGACTTGGCAGATGTGGCTTTTGACTCAATTCGGAACTATTGAATCACAGTTCCGAGTAAATAATGACTCACTTCCGCACTCAGTATCTACCTATGTACCCATGTACCGTACTACTACTGCATCTACGGCATGGGTAGGTAATTGGCACATCTTGTGAAACATTAGTCACTATCGTTGAAAGGTGAATCGGTTAAAAACTAGGTTACTTTTGAAACTAAGTGATAAAGATCCGGCTGGCAAGTTGTTGCCTAAGAGTTCTCATGAATGGACTAGGTTTTGGGTTTTGTCCGACGTAAATTAGCATAGTAGTAATACCTTCTAAGGTCGTGTGACTAGTTTTTTCGCACGTGTTGCGGTGTGGTTGTGACCTTCTAAGGTAAAGAACGTGAGTTTGAAACAGAAGAAGATTAGTAGGTGCCTCGATAAGGAGTAAGCAGACCTATGCATCTATTGTAGATGATTTATAAAGCGTCGGGGGCAACTGTATTCAATTTGCTTATCCACTAACTTGCGGGACGCTACACGGCACACGACACTAGCCTGGGACAGGATTGCCTGGGACAGGATTTTTGGAGTCGGCTTGCCTAGCACCCATCCATACAATCCTTTTAAAAATCGTAAGCATCGTATTCTGAGAAGACGAAGTTACCCAAACAATTTATTGTAAGTAGGTAACTCGGTACAAGAATGCGTTGTAATATTGTTAACATTTTGTTAGGTATTCAGTAAAGCGCCGCGGCTCGACATTTTTGGCGATCATCCACATTTTTCCTTCTCTGGTCATCCGAGAGGACACAGGCTACAATAAATACAAGTCTTCCACGATCGTCAGAGAATTGCATTTACAAAACTAAAACTTGTTCTAGTTTAATTTTAATTCTTCTTTTTTTAACGGAGGAGGTTCTTAATTCGGTTGTATTTTATAGATTCGTCATGTCTGTCTGTCTGTCCGTCCGTGTCACAGCCATTTTACTCCGAAACCGTAAGAGCTAGACTGATAAAACTTGGCGAGTAGATGTATTATGTGAACCGCATTAAGGTTTTTACACAAAAATAGAAAAAAAACTATAAATTTTGGGGGTCCCCCAAAATACATGAAAATGAAACTCAAAAAAAAATTTTTCATCGAACCCATACCTACGTGTGGGGTATCTATGAATAGGTCTTCTAAAATGATGTTGAGGTTTCTTATATCGTTTTTTTCTAAACTGAATAGCTTGCGCGAGAGACAATTCCAAAGTGGAAAAAAGTTGGTCTAACTTCTAAAATAAGAGAATGATAAAACTAGAAAAAATATATGTTGTACATTACTATGCAAACTTTCAACGATATTTGGTTTGAACGAGATCTAGTCAGTAGTTTTTTTTTTATACGTCATAAATCGTAGACCGCAATTTACCTACAAGAACCTTTAATTATGTTACTTGATGCTACGGAACCCTTCATGGGCGAGTCCGACTCGTACTTGGCTGCTTTTATTATTTTTATCTCAAAGGTCTCAATTTTATAAAAATCTGTTCAGCAGTTTGTCCACTTCACTTGTCTGTCAGAGTGGTCAGTGTTGCCACCGCGCCGCCGCCGCCGAGTGGAGTGGTGAGTGAGGCGGCACCACGTAGATGGGATCTATGCAATGAGCGGCCGTTACTCAGCATTCAGTGCGATCCATTAGCAGATAGCTTCCCGCCGATTATTGGGGGAATCTCTGCTATTTATTTATCCTCTGGGGAACGTACAATGGAATAAGTCGGGATTTTATTTATTTTGGGATTGTGACTTTTCTTGCAATATTTTTTTGTCTAATTTTGGTAGGGTTTATGCAATTGCAAACATTGGTCCTAGCTGACTAATAGTTTCACTCACGAAGATTGCAGATATTCTCAGATAAGGAGTAGTAGCTCTTATCACAGCGATACAGATTTGATAATGATAAGTATGAATCATTTTTGACGTTATATTCGTAATTACGTATTTTAATGACTGATTAGAGTGCGTATTTCTTCTCGATTTTAACCGCTATAATAATACACGATATCATCTAAGCGTTCCGCGGTGGCGATCAGTAAAACACTGTCAAATATGATAACTATAGCGAGAATGCGCAAGGCTGAAGATTGGTATTAGTTATGTATGAGTATGAGTCAGGGGTGCGCCTCAAAACTCTTCCGAGTTATCTGTCGACCTTGTTACAAAGTTGACGTACTACCCAATCACATCGTCATCATCAGCCTGAAGAAGGCGACTGCTAGGCGTATAGGCGTTCCATATAGGTACATTTGCAGGAAACCCGTTTCTGGCATAGGTACTGGCCTAGAAACGTTTATTCCTTTCTTTTCCTCTTCATCTACCGACTTCCAACCTTCACAATGTCATCGGTCCATTCGGTTTATAATTTATTATACGTCCGTGCCCTAATTGCATGTTACAATGAAATAATTACTTACTTATGTAGGTACCTAGGTACGAAATTTTATGCTCGGTTTTATAGAAATCAGGCATTTGGTCAGGTGTCCGAAGTGAGACATCTGGTAACTTCGGAGCCCTACTAAAAACCATAGAAGAAATAACCAAGGCTCATAGAATAAATAAATAAATTGGGTCCATTGATCGTTCGCATCAGTTCGCCGCATAGCGCATCGAGCGTTCACCCTCCCCAGCCCCCAGTAGATGCCCTAAAACATACCTAGCTATAGTAGCTTCTCGAATTAGCCAGAACTGTTAGGGAACTGTACTTTTTATGTGACAAAGCACATACCCCAGAGTAGTACCCACCTAAAAATTAAGGTTGAGTAGGTTTTATTATAATTATAAGGTCGGTAATTATAAGTTGGTAGTTAGGTACCTACCTACATAGTAAGTACATACCTAGGAGTAGGAAGAAGGTAGATAATAGAAAATATTATGGCGAAAAGTTATATCACCTAGTACCTATCTAAGTAGGACATATCTGGTGGCGCTTGCGGCTGCTGGTGCTTTTTAGATGGAGCTAACTAAAGTTCCAGGAAAATGGCTGAGTCAGCCGCAGCCGCGCCGAGATGAATGGGCTAGCGGATGATTCACGCCGCATTCATTCATGGCTTTTTGGCGCGCTTTCCATCCAGTTACGTTACACGTGACCATCGTGTCTCCCCCCCCCCCCATTCCACACCCCCTTCACCCGCCCCGGCACGACGCTTGAACTACATGTTCGAAACTACTTTAATATAGCTTGGTAGTTCAGAAAAACAATTATTATTATGGCACTGAATGGCGATCTTCAAAAGGGCCTTGATGGTAACATCGAGTTACTATATGTACGGCGTACCTACTCGAGAAGCTATTCGGAACAAAAGTCTTTTCCAATTTTAAAAAGTTAGTACTAATTTAAGTTTGCTACAGCGCTTTACGTGGTTACATCGGCTAACCAAGCCAAATATATGCAGCAATAGATTGCATATAATGTGCTTTCGCTTTAGTCAAGTTTGCTGGTAGCGTAAAAAGCGCTTACACTAATTGTACCGTCTAATCAAATGATTGAAACATGCAGCGCTATATAGCGCGCCATAGTTGTGTTTTCTCAAAAGCAAAGACTATCGAGCAACTATCGATCATACAGAATGGACATAGCTTCTGAGTTTTGTACCCTATCAAACTTTGTGTAGTTAATTATAATAGAAATAATATATATCCCCTAAATTAAAATACCTACAGGCTAGCTTGGTAGCCACAAACATATATATTACGAAGCATCACTGGATAAATTTAGAATGGGTTTAGACAATAGGTTCGTATACCACTCGCGTGCTGCCGCCTGCGCGTGCTGCACGTACGTGTGGTAGATGTAACACTCACGTGCGGGTGCAGCGGAGGGCGCCGAGTGCGCCTGGTGCTCCGGCAGCGGCGGCGGCGGCGCGCGCCCGCGTGCTGCCGCCTGCGCGTGCTGCACGTACGTGTGGTAGATGTAACACTCACGTGCGGGTGCAGCGGAGGGCGCCGAGTGCGCCTGGTGCTCCGGCAGCGGCGGCGGCGGCGCGCGCCCGCGTGCTGCCGCCTGCGCGTGCTGCACGTACGTGTGGTAGATGTAACACTCACGTGCGGGTGCAGTGGAGGGCGCCGAGTGCGCCTGGTGCTCCGGCAGCGGCGGCGGCGGCGCGCGCCCGCGTGCTGCCGCCTGCGCGTGCTGCACGTACGTGTGGTAGATGTAACACTCACGTGCGGGTGCAGCGGAGGGCGCCGAGTGCGCCTGGTGCTCCGGCAGCGGCGGCGGCGGCGCGCGCCCGCGTGCTGCCGCCTGCGCGTGCTGCACGTACGTGTGGTAGATTCGCGCCGCTTGCTCGCACCCTGAGCACACCTGCCGAGACAGCAAAACACTATTATAATCAAGCAAGGCACAAGAGGCGTCGTCTCAAGAGAATGCGGGGCCTGCCGGCATGGGGCGCACCTGGGTCCAGCGCTGCCGCGAGAGCGCCAGCAGCGCGGGCCCGGCGCGCGGCAGCAGGTGGCGGCGCGGCGCGCGCACGCGGAAGGCGCGCGCCACCCAGCGCACGCAGCGCACCACGTCGCGCCACTCCCACTTCTCAGGGTCTGCAAACACAACCACTAAAATGAAAACCCCGACTGATGTGTCTTATATTTTCTTTATTTAATCCAACATGCAGCTGTTCACTATGCGATAACAGCTGCATCCTGGATTTCTACCAAACGTGGCTAAAAATCTAAAAATCAGAACATCTTTCTAACGGAACAAACAAAACCGCATAGAATCGGAGCATTCGTTTTGGAACTACGAAACCACTTAGCAAAACAAGCAGGTTGTACACACACCCTTTGATGATGTGAGATGCGACTAGATGGAGAGCAATGTATCGCTGACAAAGTTCGTGCGGATGGATGCAAAACCTTATGCTGAAAATCATACTCAATACAGTTATTGCAATAAACATGGTTTAGTTTAGGTACATACATAGTTCTTAGGTGTAAGTCAGTATCACATGGACCCTGTCTATAGGGTAAAGCAACATGGAAGATGGATCATCGCTATCGACATCGCCGATCACAGCTGATTGCCTTAGATGTGCGCAAAAATATTGCTTGTTAGTATTACATTAGCTATCTGGTTTCCATACTATAAGCTCCGCTTAATTTGTGAGGCCTTCTTGCAATAGGGTCTGCGCGCGGCTGCCGAAACTTGCTTGCCGAGCGCCGCCGGGAAAATAAATAAATCGCGATTAATACCCGTCATAGATTTAACTCAGTACATTTAATACCGATGGGGGTGCTTCTGGACACTCATGGGAACAACAATATTAAATGTTCGACGACTTTTGTAAATAGGTGGAATTTTAACGACGACGAGGGAGAAACCGTTTATACATAATCCATCCATTCCCACTAAGTAGTAGTTCGAAGTATGTGGTAGGTACTAACATTATTTTTAATAAAAAGATTTTCAATGTTGACCATACTTCAAGACAATAAATACATTTCATACATTTAATTTCAATCTTACTTTAAAAAACATTGTCTCAAGTTTGTTACGTATTTTTACGTACATCACCTTTCACAATATTGTCTAGGTTAGCACCACTCTAGCCAGACAGCCCTTTTCGTCAGGCGTTTAGGTTCAATGTGCTATTTTAATTAAATGGCTAGGCAGTTAATTGAATGGCAAATTAAACCAGTGGCTGTGTGAGCGACACTGGTGATACACACCATGAAAGTTACTTGTATCGGTACATTCTAGTTTAGCCTAATGCAGATTACACCTTACCTACCTTCCCTTTTGACTACCCCGTCACCACCCGTCCCTACGTACTACGGAGGTACTACGTACTACGGGGGTACTACGAACTACAGAGGTATTAGGTACGTTAGACATCCTCAAAGAATCTTGATTGGGTACCCTATATTGAGTAGGTAGGTACCTAGTTTTAGTTTGTTTCAAAACTCCACGAAACCACTTCTCGCTGGCGCACTATGACCTTTTGAAAGACATTAAACCACTGAATTTATTTATCAAAAATTTCGAGCCACTGTATTAACTTGCATCCGCGTGCATCCGATTGCAAACATTTTCAATAGATATTAATTTTTTGCTAAGCTGTGTGCATTTGATTGCACACAAAATTAGTTGCTAGCGATTTTTCATACTTTAATTCAGTGATTTTATATCTTTCAAAAGGTCAAAGTGTGCAAGCGATAATTTTTTTCACGGAGTTCAGCGTTCTAAGCTCTTGGAACTTTGTATAATGGCGGGCTGACCTGACCTGAGTCCATAGATGCAATTTGTTCCGTTTTACCCAAAACGTTGAGACAAATCTTCTCCTCAGTAAATCTAACGATTATACACTGCATCATTTCGTCATGCCAGAGACCACTATTAAATCCCGATTCACATACCTAATCACACAGAAAATCACAAGGAATCCGTAAAGAGATACCACATCACATCACATAGTCGTAGCACAGAGCAGTTTACCGGCGGGAACGGTGTCGTCTCCCGAGTCGTCGGAGTAGTCGGAGTCGGGAGTCGCAGGCGCCGGCAGGCAGGGCGCGGGCTCCATGCAGGCATGTCGGGGCGCCAGCGTGGCGGCGGGAGCACTCGGGAGCCGTCAGCTCCGACCTCACTCGACTCTCGAAGCACTAGGGCGAGCGCGGCACCACCACATTGCTTTTTATTCGCGAGGCGCGTCATCGATCTGTGACGTAGAGATTCGTCAGCGGCGCCCGTACTAACTATCGTGCCATCTGCGCTCTGACGAGGAAAACGTTTTCTGGGAAGCGCGCGAAGAGCGGTGCACGCTGCACCGCGCGCCACAGCAGCGCACGTGCGGAGCTTTTGTTTGCCAACTTATAGCCTATCATACCAAATTATGTCTAATTAAATGTGTGCGTCTTCTACGAGTATAAACACACATGTTCATCATTAATGCTTAGCGCGGTGTTTTCATCATCAATGAGTTCTTTGGCTCTACCTATCTGCGCTTACGGTTCAAGGCTCTCAACTTTTTGAACCGTAGTCGTCTTAGATAGTCGCCGGCGATAAGAAAATTAACCAACTGAGATTTCAACATCCACCCTTACTATACCCATGTAGGTCTATGTAAGTAGGTAAGGAAACGGACCTGCAAGTATAGGCGAAGAATGAATAACTGAAATTGTTAATATTCTTTTGTCGATGACTGTAGATAAGACCTGAAAAATTTTGAATGTTTGGACAGTATTCCTAGTATACCTCTGATTAACTATAATACTCACCCTGAAATCTTTGGGTCTTGTAAGTACTCGTACAAGGGAGCAAGATCCGGTGCGCGTAGGTACTGTAGGGACTGGCCGGTAGGTATATCTGAGGAAATAATTATTATCTGCCTGCTTGGGAGTTATGTAGAACTAATCTCATTTGGTGGGTACGAAATTAAATGAAATATATTTTAGGTAGTTACCTAAACCAATTTTAAAGTTTTTTTTGCAAAAAAATACGACACTTTCACACTCAGCACACACCCGATTGATGGACCGACGACATTGTTGAGGACATAGTATAGGAATGGAATGGAAATGGTATACTTGAGGTGGAGGTGATGGTGGAGGCCTTGATCCAGCAGCTGGCAGTGGACTTCTTCAGGTTGATGATGATGATGGACAAAAAACAGGTGTTTTATTATATGCTGCACCAACCCTTATTACTGATATGATCGAAAAGGTTTCTGATGGTTTTGAAAACAAACGACCGTCATTTTGTTTTCAAAGCCAAGTAGCCGGCTTGTCTATGACTGACTCGACTTGACGAAAAAGTATTTTAAATGTACTAAAACCTCATTACTCGACACTGGCAAAATTGATCCAAAATGGACAGATGCCATTCATTAAGAAAGATTGACGTAAGACTAGGCGGTATGGTCTTAGTACTATAGCCTGCTTCGAAAGGAGCGAAAAAAAAAAAAAATAAGAAAGATAGATTAAGAAGAAGAAAAAAAAGAAATGGAAAAAGTAATATTTTGATTTTCGTAGAGCTGGTTTCTTGATAATTTAGTTTAAAAAAAGTGAAAATATGGTTATCTACGGTGTCTATATAGTGAGTAAATCAGGGGGCCTCATATATAACTATGACCACAACATTCCTCGCGTGGAGACAGAAAAAACCTTTGGATATCCATTGGACATCAAACTGCAACTTGAAAACAAGAAAGTTGTAGTAGCTTTTGGCCAAAGGGATGGTATAATCGGTGAATAAATCCTATTACAACTACAATTTAGTATGAAAGCCTCAATTCACTATGAAATTACATGCATGATACAAACATTTTCAAAATGAATCAGCCTCAACCTATTATTGATTAATTGCAGTTGGGCATGTGCTCCTGTCTGTGAATGGTTCTCCCGTGACGGGCGCCGTCACAGAAGATGGCAGAGATGTTTTTAAGCTCATTGAAACAAAGGTATCAAACAAACACTATTTTTCTTAATCATCATCCACAGCCCGACTTCACCCACTGCTGGGTATAGGCCTCCCTTAGTTTGTGCCATTCTCCTCGATCCTGTGTAAACTATTTTTATTTTCAATAATTTCTTGTTTTGGTATACATTCAAAAAATCAGCTGTAGATACCTAATAAATTGTTATCCATATTGTAGGAAAACTTTCCACTAAGCCTGAAGTTCGGCAGAGCTCGAGCAACCACCAATGAGAAAATAGTTTTGGCCAGTATGTTCTACCCACTGTTTGCCCTGGCCTGCCAGCTCAGCCCGGTGCCCAAAGCTTCCGGCATAGAGTCCCTCATGGCTGACACTTTCAAACTGACTTGCTTTCAGACACTGACAGGTATCATTATTATTTAATATTTTTACTAATATAATATACAGTGGGTCAACACCACAAGAGGTCTATAGTAGAGCAGCAAGATGGGCATAAAGTTAAGTTGAAAGAATATTTTCAAATATTGTTTCAGGCGTCAAGTTTATAATGGTAACAGATCCAAACATGCAAGGACCAGAAGTAGTGCTGAGGCGAATATATGAACTGTACTCGGACTATGCCCTCAAGAACCCTTTCTACTCCCTGGAAATGCCCATCAGATGTGAACTGTTTGACACTTCACTGCATACACTACTTGAACTTGTTGAAAAGTCAGGAACTGCTAACTTATAGTCTCTAGTCTAGGCTAATGTGTTATATTTATTTGTTATGGAAAGTATTGTTATTATTATTTAAGGCTATTTTCTTTAAGAGAAAAAGTGATGGTACAAGCTTTTGACTGGCCCATCTGATGTAAATTATAAATGTTATTTAATAATCTATAAATGTTTATTTTTTCCTGACATTGCAAACCATTCAGTTACATCAACAAGATCTCCTTATGTATTCAACTTATTATACTTTTGTTAAAATATTGTCATACATAATCTTGAACCTGGTCATGAACTGAATGTATTACTGGTAATTCAAAAAGGGGTACAGAACAAGAGAAACATCAAAACATTTACAATAAAAAATTTATTAATATAATATTTATAACAATTGAAACCCGCGGCAGCGACCTCGCGACAGCGCCGCCTTCGCGCTACTCTAATCCCGTTGGTTAGTTCACCATTTGTACTTGTGGTTGGTGGGCGCGAGTCCACGTGTCCTACCCTACCGCCTCTGCCCATGGAGGAGAGGACCTGACTGGCCAGTCTCAGCTTTGTCTTCATAAGTATTATTTTATAAATCTTTAGTCATAATTTCAAATGAATTACAGACTCTGCTTTGTGCAAACTAATAGGATTACCTATTACGATAAAATTAAACTTAAAAAAGCTTCATAAATATTTCATCAATCAACACATAATTTTTAGTTCACCTTCCTGAATCGAGCTTACAAGAGCTGCTCTGCCCAGGTCCTCTCTCAAGTGCCTGCTAAATTTTATTCGCTATTTTGACGGATTCCGAACCTTAATCAAGGAACATAATTGTTGCAAAATACAAAAGCAAGCCTAGTATTTTATTTATAAATCATGGTCAAACCCGTCATTAATTTCAGATGCTTTAACATGATGCTGCATATTGCCTAGCGGTAGTGTCGCGTCATGCGTCATGTCGCGACTGACAGAGACGAATGAGCAGTGTTCCAAGACGCGCCTGAGGAAGCGCACCTCACTGACGCATGGCTGGTGGCATCAACACCACTTGACTCCGATCCAAATCAGCCAGACCGCGTAAGCAGGTAGACATAGATATCATTATTCGAGTTATCAAAATGAAAAAAGCATGCGAGCCCGCTGCTGATTTGAATCAGTTACAACGTATTCGGCTTCGTCAACGTAACCTCGTAAGAGATTCGATATCGGTACAAAAATAGAGCCGCAGACGATTTCTTACTATGAAGTACTATTAGCTCTGGATCATTAAGTTAAGTCTTACCTAAGTTACATCGAGGGACCTACAGTACCTACGTCTCCGGGGAGCGGACGCCTCCACCGCCCTCCGTGATAAACATTTTACCGAACATGATCATGTAAGATCCTTCCCCAAAATCACTATGAATAGATTCCTAATTTAGTGATAAATATCTCTAGTATTAATGAATAGTTAGAAGTAATGAGCGTCATGCGGTCGGCTACTGTAGTGGAGTCGCCGCCCTCGCCGCACACGCCGCACTCGCCGCGCAGCTCGATATAACACTATTGCACTTGCTTCCCGTCACACTCAACGTTTACAATAATGTTCCCGAGCAGTGGCGTGGCTGTGGCTGCGGCTGCGGCTGCGGCTGCGGCTGCGGCTGTAGCTCGCCGGAGCTGTAGCCAGCCGCCAGTCTTCAGCTCTGCCACGCCACAATACCACTCTACATTACTTGCCAGCATTTGTACACAAGCTATTTCTGATCAGCGATTCCTTATTTTAATAAAAGTAATGTTAGTGTTATGTTAGAATGATTGAAACAGCTTGGTCCAGCTAGCGAGGCACGTCCGCACATGCTACATCAGAAGCGGTGGACATTTTAAAAAATCGATCTAAAACTTAATTTTTGCAAAACATACAAACAATAATAATATAATTTATATTAATAATTTCTCAATCATAAACATTTTCAGTTCTTATTCTTTATTACTAGAGTAGTAATATTATCTATGTTACATAATAATCCAGCACACGTATTATAAATTTAACTGTTTAATAAAAGCAAAGTTCAATTTAAATTCAAATACATTGAACTTTGCTACTCTGATTTAAAGTCTAATCATGTACAGATAAATGAGTTATGTAAAACAACAGCCTTACTCTCCGGAGCCGTCAGCCGACACAACACACTTGAGTAGGTATATCATAGCATAGCATGCTTAGATATAGCATTCACTTTGCGAGTGTTTAAAGTGCATAGGCTATGCACTTTAAACAATGGAACATTTTCATTTTAAATGTAACCCAATAATTTCAATTCTTCGCGTCGTGTTGCGGAAGATGTTATTACAATATCGTGTTCAATCACACATTGCGCAACCTCAACGGATTTCAATTAAAAGGTTACATTTTAAAATGTAACTTTTTTAATTACTTGGAGCCTCAAGTCACAATAGGGTGGTCGGTTCGATGGCCAATAGTTGTGAACCATTCAGAATGGGACATTAGCTTTACGTTTTTAATTTAACATATAAAAACTCAAATTACAGTGTGAGAACATCATCCCATTTCATGTGGTACATATTCTTAAAAATCTTTTGTAAAACATACAAACCCATTTCAAATAGATTTTCTAAAACTGATATTTGTCTGTGAAACTAGGGTATCTACTTTGTAAAAAAATATTCAATTTCGTAAACCGTCAGTAGGTACCTAACAAACAGGAAGTTCCATGCTGCTTCCTAATATTATAGCTTACCGGTGAGTCTAATCATTCGTTTTCAAGGACGTCATCATTTGCGAGCTGGAAATAATAAAACGAAGATGGGCATTATGGAAAAAAAGTATTAGCAAATATAATATTAATAAGTCATTTATTTTCAAAATTAACTTGGATACCTATATATATTATAATATGAGCCTGTGGTGTCCCACTGCAGGGCAAAGGCCTCCCTTTTCTCCAGTCGTCTCTATTTAGTGCCATTTTGGACCATTATTTACGATAGGCGTCCATTTCATCCCTCCATCTTCGCCGTGGTCTACCGTGAGGTCGTTTCCCGTTTTTAGGAGTCCAATCGGTTGTGGATTTAGCCCATAACGCATCCGACTTGCGGCAGACGTGGCCTGCCCAATCCTTAATTGAACTTAAATATAGATATAAAAAATGACTATTTCAAATAGATATTTAATTGAAGGCCTCCTCCATCCACTAGCTTGTGCTAGTAATGAATGATCAACATCAGCCGGAACAGTAGCGTCGTGCGTGTGTGTGTGCGTGTGTACTGTGTATGTGTGTGTACCTGCGAGCGGGCACGGCGGCCGCGGCGGCGGGGGCGGGGGGAGGCGCGGCGTCCTTGGGCCCCCACAGACGCAGCGAGTAGTCGTCGCTGGCGGACACCAGTACGTCGTGGTGCACCGGGTTCCACGCCACGCAGTTGACGCAGCGCGTGTGCCCCGCCACCACGGCGATGGGCTCTTCACCGCTCATGTGCCAGATGTACACCTGCAACACAACACAACACAACATTACACCACATACAGAACGCACACATAGATCCGGCTCACGGACACCATATCTCGGACCAGATGAGCGCGAGTGCCATCCGCTTGAGACACGCGGCTGACAACTTATTTGTGCAAAAATGAAGCAGCAAATACAAAGTTCAGTGGACGGTTGTTTAAACTCATCATTAAACTATGAATTGTCGTTTTTTTAAGCTACCAGAATTAAAATGACAATCTTCTTATCGTGTCATTGACTCTTTCGAACCAAGTGTGGTGAAAGAATTTTAAGTGCGCCTCAAAGAGGCTCCTTTCTTGAACACAATCATATTGTCGAACTTTTTAGGTTCGACGATATACCGGTTTCCTTACGATGTTTTCCTTCACAGTAGCACTAGCATGGCATGATGCACATACATTTTTGAGCAGAAAAACTCATTGGTCGACTGGATTTGAACCCACGTCCTCAGGATCGGAAGGCGGGGCCGCTACCATACACTAACAGTTTCCCTGTAGACGAGTAGACAATGTGTATAGAGGTGTGCGGCGGGTACCTTGTTGTCCTCGCTGCCGGACGCGATGAAGTCCTGGTGCGCGCCGCCGAAGCACGCGTGTATGGTGAAGTGTCCCTGCGACAGGCCGCGGAACCGCCGCACCAGCGCGCGCGCCTCTGCACATACCATACCATACCATGCCACTCTACTGTACTCTACACTACAGCTCGCAGCTGTGAACAGAGCCCGGCCAATGGCAGATGGAAGTTTGACCAAACGGCCAATTTCACACCCGCCAAGATCCACCGGCGGCATTGTACTGTACTCCCGCGTCACCGATTGACAATCGGTGATGCGGGAGTACAAGAGTGCAAAATTGCTTTAAAACCGCGAACTCAATTTTGATGATCGAACAAGGAGTAAGCTAAGGATTCAAAAATTAGAATGATAAAAATCAAAACTAGATTTTCTAAATTCAATTCTTTTATCCGAATTTGCATTCAGATATCCACGAGCAAAAATACTTTTTTCGAGAATAAAAAAATATATGTATTTATTTGAATTGCAAGGATAACTTTCAAACTGCTTAAAGCTAGGTTGAGTTTAGGTGATGAATGGTTTTAGTAGCAATATGGTATGGTAAGCATAGTGTTGCCTTACGTATGTCCCAGAGATGCACGCCCTGGTTGGCCACGTTGAGCAGCGCGAGCGTGTCGGCCGCGTTCAGCGTCATCGCCATCACCGCGTGCTCCTCCTGGATGCTGCGGGACAGAGCAACTTTATCATGCGCACTTCATGTGCGGGCAGGTTTTTCCGCAAGTCCCTTTTTGCGTGACTTTTGACACGTGTTGCTCGAACTTTTTTAGGTTGTACAACACGCCGGTTTCCTCACGATGTTTTCCTTCACCGTTTTGAGAGTACTGGCACAGTGCACATGCATACGACAGAAAAAACTCATTGGTATACGAGTGGATTTGAACCCACGACCTTCGGATCGGAAGGCGGGACCCACTACCACTAGACCTACCAGTGCTCTCTGCGGGACAGAGCACACAGACATCTTCGAGCACTGCTGACCTGCCGGTAGCGGCACCGTCTGACGATCCTATGGTTGCGGCTTCTAATCCAGTCGAGTACCAATCAGTTTTCTGTCCACAATGCCAGTGCTTTGAAACGGCGAAGGAAAACGTCGTGAAGAAACCGGCATGAAAGAAAGAAGCCGCTTAGTGGCGCACTTGAAATCCTTTCACCTCACTGGGATGAAAGAACCAGCGACACGATAAGAAGGGTTGCGGAGTGTACAGGCACAGGCACAGAGACAGCGAGTAGATGTGGTAACTCACAGGTTCCTGTCGCTGAGGTCTCCGAAGTCGTATGTCCTGACGCGGTGGTGCGTGTCGGCGGCCAGCACGGCGCGCGAGTCGGCGCGGCACGCCAGCGCGTTCACCCGCACGCCGTCCCAGCTGTTGATGACGCCGCCCTGCAACCAGCCAACAACATGCAGGCACGCCGTCACCCCCTGGAGCACCGCCAGCGCTAGGATACTAACGTCCAGCGTGCAGTGGTAGAACTGGCCGCGCGCGCCGCCGCACACGAACTTGTCGGAGGAGGCGTGCCAAGCCGCCGCCGTCAGCGAGTCCTCCTGCGAGTGATTCATCTTCTGGTGCAGCTGCTCCGTCTGAAACGACAGGGCCGCTCTCATTCACCAGCTGTTCGGTCGAACCATAATCTCAGTTCGACGAGCCGAATCCACCACGCGTCGCAACTTCGATTAAACTTTGATGGCAATGTCAAGTTTATAACTAATTGAAAGTAGGCACCACTTTAACGAGTCCGAACCTCGAGGAATGTGACCCGTTTATTGAGCCCAGTCCCAGAAGACAGTAATTGTGTTCGGTACTCGCTCAGAAAGTGATCATTTAGAGAAGCAAGGATAGCAAGCGCTGTAAAAGCGCGATGGCGCAGGCGTAGGTACCTCCATGTTCCATATCCATAGGTCGGGGCAGTCCTCGGGCCCGGCCGCGATGAGATAGCGTCCGTCCGGGCTCCACGCCAGGTACGACACGCCGTACGTGTGCCCTTCCAACGACTTCCTGCATCACAATACACAATACTAATGTCACTATGTAGCCTTTTTATAGCAATAATATTACTAGTCCCACACCACACTAATCAAGGTTTCTCTCGGAGCACTGATTTGAACACTCATGAATGCATTGATGAAATCAAGTGACGTATGGCGATTTCTGAATCTGCAGCGAACAATGGAATGGGTAAATATATAATAGGTTTTGGTGGCCTTTGTGTTATGTTCCGACCATTACAAAGGCCACCAAAACCTGGCTATGTGGACTCATACTCAATCCGGAGACATGGACTTTTAAGGGAGAATAAGAAAAAGAAGATAAATATGCTCTCGATGTGTGGAGCTGGAGAATAATTCTTGGAGTATCATGAACCGAATTCCGTACTAATGTCCATGTCAAAAACTCTGCATCAAGCTGCGTCTATCATCCACTGTGCAGTCGCACATGCTCACCTGTTTCACGTCATGCAGTGGTCCCCATGGAACGCCTGGTGGTCCAGGGGAAGTTTGACGGCAAAAGAGCGCGCGGCTCACCCATGAGATGGACGGACCAAATCAAGGCAGCCATAGATGTTCCTCTCAACATATTACACACCAGAAGAGCAGCGGTGCGAGTGGAGTTGCGGAAAATTGTTAAGCAAGCCACTGCCTCGTCATGACGACCAGGACCACTCTGTCTAGACCAAATAGCTGCAGTCCGTCCGGACACCACCTGCAGAAGCACAGCTCACCTGAAGGCGAGCCGCTTGGCGTGCGGCTCGTAGTCCCACACCATGACCGTGTTGTCCTTGGAGCCGGACGCGAGCCGCAGTCCGTCCGGACACCACCTGCAGAAGCACAGCTCACCTGAAGGCGAGCCGCTTGGCGTGCGGCTCGTAGTCCCACACCATGACCGTGTTGTCCTTGGAGCCGGACGCGAGCCGCAGTCCGTCCGGACACCACCTGCAGAAGCACAGCTCACCTGAAGGCGAGCCGCTTGGCGTGCGGCTCGTAGTCCCACACCATGACCGTGTTGTCCTTGGAGCCGGACGCGAGCCGCAGTCCGTCCGGGGACCACTTGCAGTACCACACCTCGTCACAATGCTCGTTCAGAACCTGCAATACGGTACCGTACTTTGAGAACATGACCACATACAGAGACAATGAACATGAGACATCTATAACGATAGGATGATGGTCGACCCAATCGAGTCTGTATTTAGTAAAACCGTATATGGTTGGATGAGGGTAGTGTACCTGCAGGGGGTGAATAGGGAAGGCGTCGGCGCCGCAGTTGTGGTCTGCGAGCAGCGTGAAGGGCAGCAGCGGCGGCGCGTCTGGCGGCGCGGGCGGGCGCGCCTGCGTGTGGAACCGGCAGCGCGCCGCCTGCTGCCGCTGCGCCTGCGCCAGCAGCGCCGTCAGCCGCCCCGGCGCCAGCATCAACGCCGGCGGCAGCACCGCCTGCATACTCAAACACACCGCGCAGCCGTTACACATTGAATCTACAGTATTATGTTATTTAGTATACCACGGGTACCGTGCGTGTGAGAGGGGGCGAGGGGGCGAGGGGGCGAGGGGGAGGTACCTGCACTTGCGCCAGCACGGCGTGGCGCGCGGCGCCCCCGGGCCAGGCGGCGCGCGCGCGCAGCTCCCGGGCGCTGCCGCACATCATGAGCGCGGACAGGCGATGCACGCGCGCCGTGTCGTGCCCGAGCGGCGTCAGCTCGTTGCGCAGCACGTGCAGCGCGTCCAGCGCGCGCCCCGCCTGCACACACAACGTATCATGAGTCCGAGGCCGGCAGTGGCGCATGGCGCATGGCGCATGGCGCATGGCGCGTCGGCGAGCGAGTGGAGTGCGGGTGGGGGTGGGGGCGGGGGCTGACCTCGAGGTGCTCGAGGTACTTCTGCTCGAGCACGGCGAACTTCATCTGCGCGAGCTTGCGCGGCTCGGTGTCGCGCAGCAGGTCGTGCAGCGCGCGCAGGTCGTGGTCCGCCTTGCTCCAGTCGCCGGCCAGCACGTGCGCGCGGAACGTGGCCGCCGCCGGGTGCTCCAGGTGCAGCCCCGACTCCTCCATCAGGAGGCTGGCGCTGCGCCTGACACGAGCAATACACAACACTAATGTAGATCAATCGACCTTCCTTATGCAGGTAAGTAATAGACTACCTACCTGCTCCAATTAGCATTAATTAATATTATTATCACGATTGACGATGCAGTCGTGGACTAAGGACACTGGCGGTAAATGCGGTAGTGCAGAGGTAGGTAGGTACTGTGCGATTGCGGCGACGACAGGCAGCTGGTTGCAGTGGTGATCAGAGGATCATCGCGTACATCGGTATCAATAGGTAGACAATAAGTTGGTAGACTTGGGGAAGGAAAATCACTGAAATAATTTAAAAAAATAAAAAAAAAAATCTGTCTGGGAGTCTTCACAATTCCGACTATTAGTCTAGTCTATTTATAGAACTTTGCAATGACATTGTTGGTATGTACCAGCCATCATTATTTTATACTCTCTATAAACAGTATGATTTTCAAGGGGAGAGAAGAACTTACACAAATTATATTATCTTGGTTCATATAATATGAATGTAATATGAATATAATTTGTGTGTGTTTACATAAATCAAAAAGCTAGTATTTTTATTTCTTTATTTTTATATTTCATTAAATAACATTATAATAGATTAGTTATTATAATTAAATAATAAAACATTGATGTAATAAACTAGTTCAAAAACTAGTTAGGTTATAGACTGTGAAACAAAGGATAACAAAGGATAATCAACCACAATAGCACAGATCAAGAATTACCTATCAAGATTGTTTATTTATTTTATAGTGTTTAACACTTAAGGAAATCACAAAGATTTTTATAATGTCCCAAAAGTTAAGAGCCGAGCGGGAACCCGCGACCTTCCCCTCGGTCAGAAAAAAACATTAAGTGATGAAGGTGTTGGTGAAGCTTGCTTGCTTTTGTTTAAAGCAAGTATGGGTCGCTACAGTAAACAAGGAGACCTAGTGGTTACAGCGCCACCTTCGGATCCTTAGGTTGTGGGTTCAAATCCAGTTGTGTACCAATGAGTTTTTGTACCCAAAAATGAACCACTTTGCCAGTGCTTCAAACGGTGAAGGAGAACATTGTGAGGAAACAGGCATGTCATAGAACATAATAATATTACTATTACCAAATTGTCCCATTTTACATGTAGATTATTTAAATGAGTGTCAAGGCCTCCTACTAGTAAAAATAAATAATGCATGTATTGTGGATATTGAGTAATGTGATTAACAGCAACAAAGCAGATATTCACAGCAGCTACTGACAATGAAATTGTAGGCTTTGTTTTCTCCAGCAGGGGACACCCACAAGCTACAGGCTGCAGGCTGCAGGCTGCTGTGGGTGCATGGAAAATAATCTCAATGGCTATGTTAAATGACAACCATTCCAACTGTAAAATTGCAAGTTGTTGTTGACAAAACATAATGGATTCTCTGTTATAAATTAGACGATATTATACAAAGGATGTTGGTAGGAGATAGAACTTACTCGAGCCCAATGGAGATGAGGTGCTGGCCGATGAGCCTCACGATCTCCTGGTCGGTGTGCGAGATGTGGGCAGGCGACGGCGGGGGCGCAGGATGGGGGGTGCCGTTGCCGTTGAGGTGCGTCTGCAGCGGCGGCGCCCCGTTGGCGCACGGCTGGTGCATGGCGGCGGGCTGGGCGGGCTGGGCGGGCTGGGCGGGCTGGGCGGCCGGCGACAGCCTGCGGGACCGCTTGCGCGGCGGCCGATGCCCCGCGCCCTCGTGCCCCTCGTCACTGGAGGCCAGGCTGGCCCGCGCGCCGCGACCGCAGCGCCGCGCTCCCCGGAGCGCCGAGATCACGAGCGCGCCCGCCGCATCGGCCTCGAACCCACCGTCGAGTGACGTCACGGTCGCACGCACCACACCACACCACCCGCACTCAGTGGACCATCTCCCTTTGTTCGTCCTCGATACCCTACACTCCGCGTCGCTTCTGGAACACTATCTCGTTTCACCTCCTCTAGGCTTTCTCGGTTCACTGATATCTCAAGAAATACTCTCACAACTGCGAAACCTTCGTTTGGAGATCGGATTCGTTGACTAAAATGCGTACACAAAAATCAGCTGAAAATGAAACGACAGCTGTCTTTCTTCGCTAGATGCAACATCGCCCTTTCCGTTTCGTTTCGGATCACGTTCGTGTCTTGTTCGTTGCGCATCGGGAGAAATCGGTGATGATGACCTCAAAACCAAAACAATCAAACAAAATACTCTTCGACCTCTTCGATAGGATGAGGATGAGATTTTAAAAATGAGATTGTTTTTTTTTTAAACTAAAATTGATATCGTAGTTAGAACATCTTTGGTTTGATGTAAGTAAACGTTAACAATGAATGATGCACCATCACCGTCACCGATGTTGATGCCAAAATGTGCCAACCAAAACCACTGACACCGATGACCGATTCTACGCCAAATACGGTCGGCGGGTCTGAAGTTAGCCGTTTGGCGATTAAAAGTGACACTATTTGACTACTTTTGCACAAACAGCTCACTTCAGACCTGACAAGATATTTCAGCCCTATTCTGTATCTGTATACTTGGCGCGCCTTTCTGACAACTCAAGTTTCTAGAACTTGTTCATATAAACTAAACCGACCTAAGTGAATGAATAAATAAATAAATAAATAAATAAATAAATAAATAAATAAATAAATGGCCAAACTGCTGTACTGTAACCCTAAACAATCAAGAACTGTAACCGATTTGTGTGGAACCAATCTGGAACTAATAAGATAAAAAAATATTTTTCAAATCAGCTCTCTCTAAAAATTCAGAAATCCTAAATAAAGTTTTTTAGTTAGAGTCGGTTAAAAATGGACAGTGGTGGAAAGGTCAAAAATAATGTGGGTCCAGCCGTAGCCGGTGAAACACGTCGGTACTCGGTACTACATACACTATCGGTCGGTACTTCGATTAAATAACTCACAGAGCACCAAACACGCTTTTGCTATTTCGTGAAATAACTCGTGTTTCTTTGATTGGTTTGGTTTGTTTCTAAAGTCCGGCAAGTATAACTTGGCGGGTCTGAAGCTAGCCGTTTGGCCAATCTTCCATCAGTCATTGGCCATTAACGATCGAACAGCTCACTTCAGACCCGCCAAGTTATACTTGCCGGACTGTACGTGGTCGACACGCTCTTAGCTTTTTTTGATTTTTTTTCTGACAGTCACTGTCATGTGTCAAATCAAAATCAATGAAGAACCAGCTGTTTGGTTGGTTTTTATAAAAAAAAAACATTTTGTTGTGTTGTGATTTATTGATATTTACAATAATGAGACAAAAACATGGGCACAGCAATTTATAAAGTAATTATAATTTATCTGCTGATAAGGCCCTCCAAACTACAATTGCTGATCAATGTTAAAAACCAGGTACTGTGTCAAAGTATTTTATGCATCAGCAGTACAGAGCTGGTCGTCAACAGTTGATGAATACTTGGCGTAAAAAAAAACTTATTATTACAGCTTGATGACGTTGTGCATTACAGGGTGGCGATGTTATGCAGGAGAACATAACAGCGAACGTGTCGGAGGACACGGTTACCCTAGATTTCATGCGTCTCGATGGAGTCTACGTATCGCAGCTCGTAGATTTTACCAATGTGCGTAACCTATATGTGAATAAAATGATTATCATCATCTTATTTCTAATGAATCTATTTTCATAACCAGAAACCAACATGTGGGTGGAATGGTGCTATAAAATAAGTCTCTAACAAAACTATGATTATAGGAAGTGGAAGCAGTAAAAGTAATCATACCCGGGGAGGAGGAACTGGGCCAGACGGGACACCAAACGCTATGCTTCCTCACCCATGCTGCTCAGGCTGACTTCATTGCTCCCGATGCCATGGCAAAATTAAGACAAGTACCTACCTATTTTGATTTTGTGTAGGTATATGGCTTGATAATGTTTTTTACCACTTTTATTTACAGTTTGACATGCATGACTGCCTAATGACAATAAATGAATCTGACTTAGCTTTTTATAAATATTACATGCATGTTATTGTTTATAATTAATATGCCTTCTGTGCAATTTATGTAACTAAGCTGTGTTTGACTTTTGATTATTATATATTTACATTCTATTCGGATTCTTATTATGTACCTACATTATAATTTTATTACTTCCTAACACATTATATGGAATCAAACTTCAATCTGCAGTGCCCGTCCAGAGTACATGTACTTCCACTTAATACCTACCGTACCATTATTTTTGAATCATAGGTGCATGAAAGCAATAAATAAGTACAAAAATCTAGTTATGATAATTTAGTTTTTCAAAATGGTTATTTATGAAATACCTCTTTCCTAAATTTGAAATTTTTCTTTCTTTAATTAGAAAAATCCAGGCACAGTGCGAGTAGCAGAAGAAGACAAGGGCTGGCGCCAAACGACAACGACGGCGTGGGCCGGCCGCGTCACTCGGCTCCTGTCGCCGGCGGCGGCGCGCCATTGTGCCGCTGCCAGGGAGCGAGTGTACCTTCGCATCGCAGACCTCGCTAGATGGGCTCCTAGACCAGGTACCTAGTATTATTTTATTGACAAGCTTTCATTTCACTGTTAAGTCTATACAATAGTGTTGAAGTAGTCTTATTGTGTTTCACAAAAAATCTAAAACTATAATACAAGTTTTTTGATGTTTAAGCCGAATACAGTAACTTTTCTCCCATTCACTCGATAAAACAGGAATAGACCAGTCATCTTACACATCAGCAGTGAGTCCATTCCCTCCGCATGCCCTGGCTTCGGACTCCCCAGAGGGCAAACAAACAGTTGCTGCTTGCGTGTCTGAAGTCGACCCTACCAAGGAGTGTATTTGCCACACAGAGGTATGCACCTTGAATGGATGAATTTTTTTTGAAGCTATTTTGAGCTATCAGTTTGTTTGTTCAATGCCAAACTAAACAACTAACTAACAAGGATAATGTCATTTATGCTCAGGTGTGTGTCAACTGGTATCCATGTGGTCTAAAATACTGCAAAGGCAAGCCGCAGGGCGGGCTGAGCTACCGTTGCGGCATCAAGACCTGTCGGCGCTGCTATCGCTACCACTACTATGTGAGACAACGAGATGCTTGTATGGCCTATACATGACCAAGCCGAGGTCCTGCCTGGACCTACATCTGATGTACCATTTAACTTTCTCTGAAACTTATATTGGTACCTGTTTAAGAGGCTGAAACTCAAGTGGAAATGAGAATTGAGCAATTAGAACATCTATTGATGTAGTATTTTATGATGTAATAATTGATTGCTATTCTTTAATGGTTGAACTAAATCCTGATGATTTTTATGGTTCAATCTAACCGGGTGTACATTCCCTTTTAAGATAAAACCAGTGTGTTGCATTTTTATGTACTTCCAGAAATTAACAAAGATTCAGTGCTCAGAGCTTTGTTGTAATGTAGGTATGCCAAACTGTTGAAATTTCCAAAATGAAAATCTGAGGAAGGATGGTTGTTTTCTACCTCACATTTTGATATGCAGCTTATCTTGGGACAATACTGACCATGTCTTGTTAAATATTTTGCTATCAACTGTACTCTATTTATAAGTAAAATTAATAAAATAAATATTTCTCATATGTGGTTTACAAGCTATAATGTACAATATATAAACTAACAGAAAATGCATTTAACAATGAAAAACGAAGGTTTAGTGGCAACCAGGAAAAGGCTCATGTCTGTTTTTCCTGAGGACAAACTGGATTTTTCTTTCCATATCTTCATTGTAGATGGCTTTACACTTTTCATGGTTCACACGCCGTCTTGTCTGTAATAATTATATTAGAGTAAATAGGTAAGTATTCCAACTTTTGGTAGTCTATGCAGAAAGTACGTTTCATTTATTTAACTAGATCTAAAACGAACCTGAAACGGTTTCTCGTAATATCTGGTAAGCCTGAACTGCTGCAGAATACCTTCCTTCCCAAGGATCCTGTTTACCAGCCTGCATGCATCGTCAACGTCGTTGTTCCTCACGAACACCGTCCGAGCTATGAACGATGGGTGCTTGTTCGAGAGCAGTCTCAGTGATAAAAGCATTTCGATAATTTATCTAGCGATGCTTGCTGCGCTGCTTTATGTTTTTAACTAACAAAATTGGCAAATAAACAGCAGAAATAATCTTTCTTCGATAGCTTAGAAGTAAACAAATATTTTTTTAGGTTACGTAAGTAAACACAGTTGACGTTGACAGAAATAAAAAGTTGACAGTGAAGTTGATTTGCAGCACTGCACGTCAAGTCTAAATGCGGCTCCGCACTAAGCGCAAAGTTGACCGAAGATATGCAACTATTTATAATTATAGAAGGGCCCTTCGAGTAACTTCGCTTCGAGTAAAATATGTATTGATTCAAACGTAGATTCAAAACTAGTTCTAACCTGATGACTCTGTTTTTACATGCTTACTATGGCAATAAACATACTGAATAACTAGCTACTGGAGCTTACTGGCTTTCTGCCTGAATGAAAGACAACATGACAAATATTTTTATAATTTATGGTTTGTTTTCTGGTTTGGCCAGTGCCATAGAGTAGTACTGTCTCAAATACTATAGCCAGTGCGCGAATTTCAAACTTATCTGGAACGGTGGTTTCTGAGCGTGAACTACTTTCTTGAAATAAAATATTTTTGGGTAGGTAGTCTAATCATGGCAAACGACGGCAGCGATATAAAATCTCTGATGACTCTATCTTCGAAGTCGGAAGGAAGCACCGCACCTGTCGTCCGCATGCGTTGGCGGAACGTCCCTCTTCACGAGAGATGCTCCATGGCTGACATGATCATGATTAGGGATGCCTTCCAAGAAGCGTACAGAAACAAACTGCTGCCCAACGAATTCAGAAATCTTTTGCGGACGCTTCTCAATGTCGAGTATGATGATGACGAGTTTAATATACTATTTATGAAGGTATGAATGTACTAAGCACGTAGGTTTAAAAATTCGCTTAGATATTTTGTTGGTCAGCGTATCCTCAATCCTCATAGCTAGGGGAAGGTATCTTATTTTTTGCGACAGTATGTAAATCTTAGTGGTGCGTTAAAACTAACCTAGCTGAATGTTAAAGACTCGGCTACTATTATTGTGTACAACCCCTCAATCCATGATTAAGATCAACACGAACCGCAACGGTGAGATAGAATGGGACGAGCTGGTGTCTCACCTGCTGCTGGGCTACTTCGGCGCGGATGGCGAGAACCAGCGCGAGGCCCTGCAGGCTCCCATCATGGGCCTGCCGACCGTCATGCGCTCGCAACACCGACATCCCATCTCTAGGATCTGCTTCTGTCCTGACGTTTCTAAGGTACTTTCAAAGCACCACGCTATGAATGAGCGACAAGATACCATAAGTTTGATTTCTAAAAGCGTATTTGAGTTTAAATAATTGGAAAATTTTCTTATTCCCTTTTTAGAAAGTAGTGCTCTTACGGTACCGCCCCGCCAGTGGTAAATTCAGAGAGGCCTATACGCCTCTCTCCCCAGCCCGAGTTCCATCACTGCTAGATATATTTATAATAAATGATTGTAAATTAGAACCGCACGACAGACCCGATGCAAGGCATGTACATAACGGCGAGCCGCGACGGTATGATCAACTGGTGGACGCTGGACATGGTGCGGCTCCGGACCGCCTTCTCCGTCAGTCGTTAGTGCAACCCACCATGCTAATTGTAGTAGTTAACAGTCGGTACAATACGTGCCGATTGATGTAGCTAGGTACCTACGCTAGGTGCTACCTACAATACAAGTATCTACCTATACCCACGGATAGCCTCTTTAAGGCGCATTTAATTCCTTTCACCACACTTGATTCGAAAGAACCAGTGACACGCTATGAAGTAGGTACTAAATATTTAAATAGATTTCGAAATGCAGTGTGCCAGAACCGACTGAGGTAGGTACCTACTTAGTGAAAAATAAATCATTAAATCTACCGGTACCCTTATGTAATTCCATGGTTGTGGGTACTGGTGGTAGTTTGAATGTCATTGTTGCCCTGCCCTGATATAGCCCACCTGAAGGTGCGTACCACTTGGGTGACAGACATGGTGTGCATGCCTGACGTCAACATCATCGTGACGTCATCGTCGGAGCGAGACCTGCGCTTCTACGACTGCACCGCCAAGACCTTCACCCTGAAGATTATCATCACTAGCTGGGAGTACATGGTTATTTCCACTACATTCGTTTCTTCATATTATTATCTGTTGTAATTCAAATATACGGTACTCTGGCGAGCGGACTGGTTTCCACAAGTAGGCTGCTGGCGGGCCCTTTTAGCGTGACGCTTATGAAGGTAGACACAATTTAGGGTCTACGAAATGTTGGTCTCTTTCGTATGCATACAATCATTTGGGTAGAAAATTTAATTGGTGCACGTCTGAATTTGAACCCGCGGATCGTAAGGCGGGACCGCTACCACTAGCTGAACTATGCAGTGCTCATAATTGTTGTAATTGTCCATAGATCTGCACGATGCACTACCACTTCTCGCAGGACATCAATGAGAAGTGCTTGTTGATCTGCGGAGACGTGGGCGGGAACGTGCGGGTGCTGCAGTTTTCTCCCGTGGGCAGAGGACCCTTCCAGAACCGCGCCGACCGCCCGCTCATGCAGCTCCGGCATATCGATCTGCAGCGGAAGGTACCTATCTATATACCCCCGCTATATTAATGTACACCCGCATAATCAGATAGGTATCTACTTTAGACGCCTTGCAGTTCTAGTATGAGCTAGGTACACGTTCGTAATGAGTGCATGTTGTTGAGGCTGTACTGGAGCCTAATTCTCGGGCCAACCGAGATTTTCAATGTCCCTTAAATACACATTGCCAATGCACAACCCCGTACTTTTTCTACGTTTTCCGTATAACGTAGGTGCCGAGGCTTCTACGATGAGATCGTTGATGAATTACTCAAGGAAATCTGCCATTCTCTCTTCGAAAAGAAGCAATAAAATAAAATATCAAAATGATCCGAGATGAGCCGAGAATGAGGTTCCTGTTGAGTAGTTGTGCTCCAGCCGCAGATGTTGCCGGAGCTGCGGCTGTCGGAGTTCCGGCGCGTGCACTCGGAGTGGGTGCGCCAGGTGTCGTACTACGCGGCGCTGCACTGCGTGGTGTCGTGCGCCACCTGCCCGCGCGCGCTGCTCATGGCGGACCTCGCCGGCTCCAAGACGCACAACATGTTCCACGCCGACAAGGTACCCTCCTCCCTCCTCCCTCCTGCCGCCTCCCTCCTCCAGCCTCGAACACCACGCACGCACGCTCCTGTGGTATCATAAAGTAAGTCGTGAACTCTAATCCAGGCACGCACTAATGAGTTTCTCTGTTCAAAAGTTTATGTGCACTATTCCTATATAAGTAGGTACTTATCTTCTCTCAAACAGCGAAAAAAAATATCACGAGAAAACCGGCATGTCGTAGTACTTACCTAAAAAGTTTGAAAACATGCGTGTCAAGTGCACGAAACTAATCTCTTTGAGGCGCACTTAAAATCCTTACATCACACTGGTTTTAAAGAATTAGTGTAGAAGCATTTTGAAGATATAGAACAATAGAAGTACCCTGGCTAGGCCTACTATTAAAAAGCTCACTTTTCGAATTTACCACCTTCTTCCTCGCCTCAACACTAAGCTGGCTTTACGATAGGCATCAGGGGAGTCAGAGACTTTAGTCCAGTCCAGGTAAACTTTTGATTGCAACTTAACATCGCTAATGTCACCAATCTTAAAGGGAATCCAATGTTTCGCTTTCGACGAGGAAGCCCACGTCCTGGTGACGGGCGGGCCGGACTGCGCGGTGCGCGTGTGGAACCCGTTCGTGCCCGCCAAGCCCGGCGTCACCCTCCGCGGACACCACGCCGGCGTCACCTCCATCGTGCTGCAGAACCGAGGGCAGACCGTCTACTCGCTGGCCCGCGACCGCGTCATCAAGGTCTGGGACGTGCAGAGTCAACAGTGCATCCAGGTCAGTCTTAGGTGACACACAGGTACAATTCATTGTGGAGTCTGGTTCTAGTTTCTGTGACGTCGAATACGTTTTGAATGCAGTTCTCGGTAAGAATAAGCGGTGCCTATATTATAGTAAAAGGTGTTCGGTCGACAGACGTTCATCGACATCCCGGCGCAAGTGGGCGAGCGCACGCCCATATCGGCGGTGTACAACCCGGCGACGCGGGAGTACATCCTGGCCGCCATCCGCATAGCCGTGCTGGTGCTGGACGAGCAGCTGGACGCGCGGCACACGGACGGCTTCACGCACTCGCGCGCCGTCGCCGACATCCTCTACAACCCACTCTTCAAGGTCGTCATCACCTGCGGCATGGACAGCATCATCATCAACTGGGATCCGCTCACAGGTGCACCCACCGTACCTCTCAATCGCAGCTGATGGAACTTTCTCCGTTCCATCAATGTAATGTTGCTGAATTCAAATTCAAAATTTCTTTATTCCTTTGTATCACGAGGATCACTTTAGTCTACCTATCCAGTTCCTCGCGACCAAGCCTAGAAAAACCACCTAGCTGAGCTGAGGTGCGAAAGAAACCCGAGCTTCTCGCTAAGATGGTTCCGAATGGATGTTGAGCATATAAATAAAAATAAAAAACTCGCAATCATCATTTGCGAATAAAAAATATTTGAATTATTGTACGTTGCGAAACTAATAGCAAAAATGAAAGGATTGGTCATCCTCGTGTGTCGCACGCAGGCAAGCGCAACGTGATGGTCCGCGACGCGCACACGCGCCTGCTGCGCGGCGAGCTGATCCCCGTGGAGATCACGGCCGCCTGCTTCGACCCCGGCTACCAGCTGCTGCTCACCGGAGCTAGGAACGGCACGCTCAAGGTCGCACCACCACCATCTCCTACATATACCTACAATAAGTACAACTGATCCCCGTGGAGATCACGGCCGCCTGCTTCGACCCCGGCTACCAGCTGCTGCTCACCGGAGCTAGGAACGGCACGCTCAAGGTCGCACCACCACCATCTCCTACATATACCTACAATAAGTACAACTGATCCCCGTGGAGATCACGGCCGCCTGCTTCGACCCCGGCTACCAGCTGCTGCTCACCGGAGCTAGGAACGGCACGCTCAAGGTCGCACCACCACCATCTCCTACATATACCTACAATAAGTACAACTGATCCCCGTGGAGATCACGGCCGCCTGCTTCGACCCCGGCTACCAGCTGCTGCTCACCGGAGCTAGGAACGGCACGCTCAAGGTCGCACCACCACCATCTCCTACATATACCTACAATAAGTACAACTGATCCCCGTGGAGATCACGGCCGCCTGCTTCGACCCCGGCTACCAGCTGCTGCTCACCGGAGCTAGGAACGGCACGCTCAAGGTCGCACCACCACCATCTCCTACATATACCTACAATAAGTACAACTGATCCCCGTGGAGATCACGGCCGCCTGCTTCGACCCCGGCTACCAGCTGCTGCTCACCGGAGCTAGGAACGGCACGCTCAAGGTCGCACCACCACCATCTCCTACATATACCTACAATAAGTACAACTGATCCCCGTGGAGATCACGGCCGCCTGCTTCGACCCCGGCTACCAGCTGCTGCTCACCGGAGCTAGGAACGGCACGCTCAAGGTCGCACCACCACCATCTCCTACATATACCTACAATAAGTACAACTGATCCCCGTGGAGATCACGGCCGCCTGCTTCGACCCCGGCTACCAGCTGCTGCTCACCGGAGCTAGGAACGGCACGCTCAAGGTCGCACCACCACCATCTCCTACATATACCTACAATAAGTACAACTGATCCCCGTGGAGATCACGGCCGCCTGCTTCGACCCCGGCTACCAGCTGCTGCTCACCGGAGCTAGGAACGGCACGCTCAAGGTCGCACCACCACCATCTCCTACATATACCTACAATAAGTACAACTGATCCCCGTGGAGATCACGGCCGCCTGCTTCGACCCCGGCTACCAGCTGCTGCTCACCGGAGCTAGGAACGGCACGCTCAAGGTCGCACCACCACCATCTCCTACATATACCTACAATAAGTACAACTGATCCCCGTGGAGATCACGGCCGCCTGCTTCGACCCCGGCTACCAGCTGCTGCTCACCGGAGCTAGGAACGGCACGCTCAAGGTCGCACCACCACCATCTCCTACATATACCTACAATAAGTACAACTGATCCCCGTGGAGATCACGGCCGCCTGCTTCGACCCCGGCTACCAGCTGCTGCTCACCGGAGCTAGGAACGGCACGCTCAAGGTCGCACCACCACCATCTCCTACATATACCTACAATAAGTACAACTGATCCCCGTGGAGATCACGGCCGCCTGCTTCGACCCCGGCTACCAGCTGCTGCTCACCGGAGCTAGGAACGGCACGCTCAAGGTCGCACCACCACCATCTCCTACATATACCTACAATAAGTACAACTGATCCCCGTGGAGATCACGGCCGCCTGCTTCGACCCCGGCTACCAGCTGCTGCTCACCGGAGCTAGGAACGGCACGCTCAAGGTCGCACCACCACCATCTCCTACATATACCTACAATAAGTACAACTGATCCCCGTGGAGATCACGGCCGCCTGCTTCGACCCCGGCTACCAGCTGCTGCTCACCGGAGCTAGGAACGGCACGCTCAAGGTCGCACCACCACCATCTCCTACATATACCTACAATAAGTACAACTGATCCCCGTGGAGATCACGGCCGCCTGCTTCGACCCCGGCTACCAGCTGCTGCTCACCGGAGCTAGGAACGGCACGCTCAAGGTCGCACCACCACCATCTCCTACATATACCTACAATAAGTACAACTGATCCCCGTGGAGATCACGGCCGCCTGCTTCGACCCCGGCTACCAGCTGCTGCTCACCGGAGCTAGGAACGGCACGCTCAAGGTCGCACCACCACCATCTCCTACATATACCTACAATAAGTACAACTGATCCCCGTGGAGATCACGGCCGCCTGCTTCGACCCCGGCTACCAGCTGCTGCTCACCGGAGCTAGGAACGGCACGCTCAAGGTCGCACCACCACCATCTCCTACATATACCTACAATAAGTACAACTGATCCCCGTGGAGATCACGGCCGCCTGCTTCGACCCCGGCTACCAGCTGCTGCTCACCGGAGCTAGGAACGGCACGCTCAAGGTCGCACCACCACCATCTCCTACATATACCTACAATAAGTACAACTGATCCCCGTGGAGATCACGGCCGCCTGCTTCGACCCCGGCTACCAGCTGCTGCTCACCGGAGCTAGGAACGGCACGCTCAAGGTCGCACCACCACCATCTCCTACATATACCTACAATAAGTACAACTGATCCCCGTGGAGATCACGGCCGCCTGCTTCGACCCCGGCTACCAGCTGCTGCTCACCGGAGCTAGGAACGGCACGCTCAAGGTCGCACCACCACCATCTCCTACATATACCTACAATAAGTACAACTGATCCCCGTGGAGATCACGGCCGCCTGCTTCGACCCCGGCTACCAGCTGCTGCTCACCGGAGCTAGGAACGGCACGCTCAAGGTCGCACCACCACCATCTCCTACATATACCTACAATAAGTACAACTGATCCCCGTGGAGATCACGGCCGCCTGCTTCGACCCCGGCTACCAGCTGCTGCTCACCGGAGCTAGGAACGGCACGCTCAAGGTCGCACCACCACCATCTCCTACATATACCTACAATAAGTACAACTGATCCCCGTGGAGATCACGGCCGCCTGCTTCGACCCCGGCTACCAGCTGCTGCTCACCGGAGCTAGGAACGGCACGCTCAAGGTCGCACCACCACCATCTCCTACATATACCTACAATAAGTACAACTGATCCCCGTGGAGATCACGGCCGCCTGCTTCGACCCCGGCTACCAGCTGCTGCTCACCGGAGCTAGGAACGGCACGCTCAAGGTCGCACCACCACCATCTCCTACATATACCTACAATAAGTACAACTGATCCCCGTGGAGATCACGGCCGCCTGCTTCGACCCCGGCTACCAGCTGCTGCTCACCGGAGCTAGGAACGGCACGCTCAAGGTCGCACCACCACCATCTCCTACATATACCTACAATAAGTACAACTGATCCCCGTGGAGATCACGGCCGCCTGCTTCGACCCCGGCTACCAGCTGCTGCTCACCGGAGCTAGGAACGGCACGCTCAAGGTCGCACCACCACCATCTCCTACATATACCTACAATAAGTACAACTGATCCCCGTGGAGATCACGGCCGCCTGCTTCGACCCCGGCTACCAGCTGCTGCTCACCGGAGCTAGGAACGGCACGCTCAAGGTCGCACCACCACCATCTCCTACATATACCTACAATAAGTACAACTGATCCCCGTGGAGATCACGGCCGCCTGCTTCGACCCCGGCTACCAGCTGCTGCTCACCGGAGCTAGGAACGGCACGCTCAAGGTCGCACCACCACCATCTCCTACATATACCTACAATAAGTACAACTGATCCCCGTGGAGATCACGGCCGCCTGCTTCGACCCCGGCTACCAGCTGCTGCTCACCGGAGCTAGGAACGGCACGCTCAAGGTCGCACCACCACCATCTCCTACATATACCTACAATAAGTACAACTAAGTATCTACAACAATGTTTTTGGTCCTAAACTCGTTGTTGCACCAGGTTTGGAATTTTAACACCGGTCTGTGCTTGAGGACCATGAACATCGAATACATGTGCGAGGTCACCAGCTGCTTCTGGGTCGAAGGAAGGTATTACCACGTTGTGGCTCATATAATAGTACATTGTGTTACCTGAGTGTTGAAAGTCACGTTTTTAGAGTCCCGAGACGGGTTTGGCGCCAGAGCGTTAGCGAGGGCGCCAATGGAGCTTGAGGGACTTAAAAGACTTTCAACCGAGGTAAACACTGTGCTTTTCATTACGAATACAAGGAAAGTAAAAAATAAAAACATGAAAGAAAAATTAGTGAAAATAAAGATTGAATTGCCGCCTTCCCGGTTTTGTTTTTCTTTTTTCTGGCGGGCCTTCGGCTACGGCTCACCAGCATTATTCAGCCATTATTTTCATTTTCATAATTTAAATAAATTATAGTTTAAAAAACTAAAAAAAAACGCTTTTATAACTAAGTAATTGAACTAAAAAGTTAAAAATAAAACTGTAATAATCATTTGAAAATTTATATTATTATACAAAAGCGTGGGGTGCTTTTTATAATAACTTCAGATATAATAAACTATTGATAAAATATTTACAACAATCAAAATCAAGCCCCCCACGCTTTTTGTACAATAATATAAATTTTCAATTGATTATTACAGTTTTATTTTTAACTTTTTAGTTCAATTACTTAGTTATAAAAGCGTTTTTTTTTAGTTTTTTAAACTATAATTTATTTTTTACTTTTTAGTTTTTTTTTTTTTTTTCATATATTTTTTTTTCATATTATTGCATTGTCATCGACCTTTGACAGGTGTGCAAAGTTTGAATCAAATCTGATCGTTCAAAGTAGGTTTTTTTTTTTTTTTTATTTCTTTTCATTTTTTTTTTTTTTTTCATATTATTGCATTGTCATCAACCTTTGACAGGTGTGCAAAGTTTGAATCAAATCTGATCGTTCAAAGTAAGTTTTTATTTTATTTTTTTTATTTCTTTTCATTTTTTTTTATTTTTTTTTTCATATTATTGCATCGTCATCGACCTTTGACAGTTGTGCAAAGTTTGAATCAAATCTGATCGTTCAAAGTAGGACAAAATCGAGCTCAAAGGGGTCGGTTACATACATACATACATACATACATACATACAGGTGAAACTAATAAAAGCGTGAAAGCTCAAATCTATGTTATTTTAAATAAATAGTTGAAGCTATATATAAATCAAGTAATTTAGAAGATATATTATTTATTTAATACTATCTTTATGTTATTTAAATTTAAATTTTACATTGCGCTCTAATTAGACTTTATAAACTTCTTACCGTTGTAATGGGTTTCCCACCTACTTGCTGAATAAAAAGTTAGAATTTGGTTCAACGACCTCCTTGCAGTTAAAAAGACTTGAGAAAGTTGGAACATGGTTGAATAAAATAGATTTTTTTTTATAATTTGACAGCTGTCAGTAGAAAGCGATTCTCCCTAGGGCTGAAAGTTTTACTTTCAATTAGGCCCCTCAGGCAACTTCAGACCTACTTTCAGAGTATGAGTAATGAAAAATAGATTTAAAGTTGTTTTGTCCCAAAACGGAGCGCTGTGGAGGCTCGTTTTGTTTCGTAGGTATTCATAGTCCTACCCGCCGTTCATCATATGAAACATAAAACACAACGACAGGTCAGAAATCTAAAACAACACAGTTTAGGCAATTAGCAATTTGTTGTGATGGTTTATCGCAGGATCCTGGCCGTAGGCTGGAACCGGCATGTGACCGAGTTCGAAGACACGGGCATGGCCAGCACCGGCAAGAGCTGGGAGACGCGGCACACGGACGACGTGCTGGCCGCGGCCGCGCGCTCGCCGCTCTCGCTGGCCACCGCCTCCTACAACTCCGAGCTGCTGCTGTGGAAGCTGGAGACCGGCCAGCCGTACAGGTGAGCCGCTCGCAGCGGACCCAGGAACACTCGGGCGCCATCTACCGATGTCTCACTAGCGGTCACCGTGAAACGAATGCGTGTTCGCAGACGATTCTCGTGCACGGAGCCGATGCTGCGGATCAAGATGCAGTACAGCAAGCGCGACCAGGCCAAGGCGGCGACAGCGGCGGTGGGCGCGGGCGGGGCCGAACGGCGCAAGTCTTCCATCCACCGAGCCAGGTGAGCGTGTGGCGACGAGGCATGGTGTCCGCCTGACGCAGCGGGTGACGGGTGACGGGTGTGTGTGTGTGCAGCGCGGGCGGGCGCGAGAGCGTGAGCGCGGCGGGCGCGGTGGCGAAGGCGCGCGCGCGCCGCATGTCGGCCGTGACGCTGCCTCCGCGCGCCTGCCACATGCGCCAGCTCGCCGTGCACGCCTGCCTGTTCCTGCAGACCAGGCCCGTGCACATGAACGTCGGTGAGACCACTATCCACTATACCCCAGCGTCTCGCCCATCCATCACCCTATCGCCTTCAATTGTTCTCTTAATCCGCATTCGTCACCTTATCGATGACGGAGCTCGCTTCCTTGCATAGCCTCGTTGATGCTCTCCCTCGAGAACGGCATGGTGCAGTGCTGGTCGGACCACCCGGCGGGCGGCTACCAGGGCTCGTTCCAGGGCGTCCACACGGCCGGCGACTACGTGTCCGCCTTCGCAACGGACGTGCACAACGACTACCTCTTCACCGGCACCACCGTCGGATACATCAAGATCTGGCTCATGACCAACTATCTCAGGAACGAAGAGGTAAACTGTTTGTTGCGGAACCATGGCTTGTTTATATCGCGGTAACAGTAAAATAGGTAGGCAATAGTGTAGCATTGGAATGGAGTGTAGACTAGAGTAGAGTATGAAGGCGGATGTAATCGTCGTCAGGTGCACGTGAACATGGCGCGGCTGCGGCTGCAGTTCCCGTTCCTGTGGCGCGACCGCGTGCAGGGGCGCGCCAAGCGCAGCCTGCGCGACCAGCCGCTCCCGCTGCTGCTCAGCTCGTACCGCGCGCACCTGCGCTGCGTCTCCTGCCTGGCGTACATCGACGCCATGCGGCTCGTGCTCAGGTACCGCGCTGCAGCCGCTCCCGCTGCTGCTCAGCTCGTACCGCGCGCACCTGCGCTGCGTCTCCTGCCTGGCGTACATCGACGCCATGCGGCTCGTGCTCAGGTACCGCGCTGCAGCCGCTCCCGCTGCTGCTCAGCTCGTACCGCGCGCACCTGCGCTGCGTCTCCTGCCTGGCGTACATCGACGCCATGCGGCTCGTGCTCAGGTACCGCGCTGCAGCCGCTCCCGCTGCTGCTCAGCTCGTACCGCGCGCACCTGCGCTGCGTCTCCTGCCTGGCGTACATCGACGCCATGCGGCTCGTGCTCAGGTACCGCGCTGCAGCCGCTCCCGCTGCTGCTCAGCTCGTACCGCGCGCACCTGCGCTGCGTCTCCTGCCTGGCGTACATCGACGCCATGCGGCTCGTGCTCAGGTACCGCGCTGCAGCCGCTCCCGCTGCTGCTCAGCTCGTACCGCGCGCACCTGCGCTGCGTCTCCTGCCTGGCGTACATCGACGCCATGCGGCTCGTGCTCAGGTACCGCGCTGCAGCCGCTCCCGCTGCTGCTCAGCTCGTACCGCGCGCACCTGCGCTGCGTCTCCTGCCTGGCGTACATCGACGCCATGCGGCTCGTGCTCAGGTACCGCGCTGCAGCCGCTCCCGCTGCTGCTCAGCTCGTACCGCGCGCACCTGCGCTGCGTCTCCTGCCTGGCGTACATCGACGCCATGCGGCTCGTGCTCAGGTACCGCGCTGCAGCCGCTCCCGCTGCTGCTCAGCTCGTACCGCGCGCACCTGCGCTGCGTCTCCTGCCTGGCGTACATCGACGCCATGCGGCTCGTGCTCAGGTACCGCGCTGCAGCCGCTCCCGCTGCTGCTCAGCTCGTACCGCGCGCACCTGCGCTGCGTCTCCTGCCTGGCGTACATCGACGCCATGCGGCTCGTGCTCAGGTACCGCGCTGCAGCCGCTCCCGCTGCTGCTCAGCTCGTACCGCGCGCACCTGCGCTGCGTCTCCTGCCTGGCGTACATCGACGCCATGCGGCTCGTGCTCAGGTACCGCGCTGCAGCCGCTCCCGCTGCTGCTCAGCTCGTACCGCGCGCACCTGCGCTGCGTCTCCTGCCTGGCGTACATCGACGCCATGCGGCTCGTGCTCAGGTACCGCGCTGCAGCCGCTCCCGCCTCCCGCTGCTGCTCACCTTACTCAACACTTTTATTTTCTGTCTGGAGTGTTCGCACTCTTTCTATCAGCTTTAAGTCACTTTTTGCTATTCTACCGAAGTAATCTTGTAGAAATCTTGAGCTTCGTATAATTTCTTTTTCTCCGCAGCATGAATAAACTTATGAAGTTTTACTGTTAGAAATGTTGTTGCCAGCAAGTGATTCAGAGCTGGCAATGGCAGCTCGTAGTGATAAAGTGATAGATAATGCAGTGCATGGTGTGGTGTGGTTACAGCGGCAGCTCGGACTACTCGGTGCGCGTGTGGCGGCTGTCGGGCGAGTACCTGCAGACGCTGGGCAGCTTCCTCCCGTGGAGCCTCGACGTGCCGCGCTTCCCGCCCGACGTCAAGAAGGTGGCCAGCTTCACCACATTCAAGGTATCTTCTACATCAATATCCACATACTTCCCATGTCGACACCCGTTTTGATCACATGTGCTGGCTGGATGACACGGCCACGTCTACTGTTGGTTTTATCGCCGAAGCATTCAAAGAAATGGACTCGTATCGATAGTGAACATTGTGATAATAGGTTTATATCCCAAAGCGTATGAGTGTGCGTGATGTTGGTGTGTGCAGGTGTGGCGCGGCGGGCAGGTGTCGCGCTACGTGCCGGGGCAGGCGGCGGTGGACCAGCTGCGCGACATCACGGCCCTGGAGCTGAAGACGAAGACGTTCGGCGCGCCGCCGCCGCCGCACGAGCCGCTGCTCGGGAACTACTTCACCCTGCCCAAGCGGCCCGACCGACAGGACAAGATCCAACTCGACGACTCGCTGCAAACTGTTAGCATCCTGCTCTCATACTTATCTTATCTTACTCACGATCATATGCAGCCATTTTGAGCACCATTGGTGGTGTGGTGTACATTATACAATGTATATTATGTCCGGTTGTAGATCCCGCTGTACGCGTGGCTGCGCATGGCGTCGACGCAGCCGGTGAAGCGGCCCGCCACGCCGCCGCTGGTGCGCGCCACGCGGCTCAAGGCGGACTCGGCCCGCAAGGCGCACTTCCAGCACCAGCACCAGCACCAGCACCCCGCGCCGCGCCAGCCACGGGACGACTGATGCACCACAACTACACACACTACCCTCCACCCACTCCTCCTCCACCTGCCGGATCCGACCTACGCATAGTTTCTCTATAACACACGCCGTTTTTTTACGGCCACTTCGATATTATTTGATAGAAATAAAACTTCTTTATTCAATTATTATTATTTTATTGAACTAGAACTACTAACTTTATATACCTATTAGAATATTAGATGGACATAATTTAAACGAACTTCCTACAAAATAACATCGGAGTAAGTATAAGGCAGGGTTCCCACTACGCCGGACCGGCAGATCTGCCGCGCCGGTAAATCTGCCGGAAGGGCTAGTGGCTGTACAATTTATATGAAGCTATTCACATTATCCCGGGTCCGGCATTTTTGCCGAGCCCGGCATTTTTATTTTATTTATTTATTTATTTATTTATTTATTTATTGGAAAACCAACAGCAAGAAATAACTAGTTACATTCATAGTATAGAAACGAGAGAGCCAATTAAAGGTTTTCACGGATACAAAACATATTAAAAACAAAAACTGTGAACGCCATAAGTCGACATTAACATCAAAGAGCTTAGATAATACATAATACAGTGCATGCATAAACGCTTTACTCATTACCAAAGAACTCCCCGTTCAGCCGCTGCCTGGCTGAACCGACACTCGTACAAAATAGGTCAAAATCATGATGTTTGCTCAGCTTATTGTAATTCGCGCTTGCTCGCCACATAAATGTGTTCTGTCTATAGTTGGTGCCAACTACAGGAACATGAATAGAGGGATTATATCTTTTAGGTTTAGAAGGGACATATAATTTGATTTTATTTAATAAGTCAGGACAATTTATATCATTAGAAGTAATTTTTAATAAGAAACATAGATCAGCGATTTCACGCCGCTTAGCTAAAGGAAGAAAATGAAATTTTTTACACAAATTAAGGTAATCAGAGGAGCTATAGGGAATGCTTAAACGAAAACAAAGATATTTGATTTTAATTTGGATGCGCTCGATTCTATGTATGTATTTATCATAGCGAGGATTCCAGATTTGAGACGCATATTCAAGGATGCTTCTTACGAAGGTACAGTAAAGAATCTTGAAAGTTTTAGCACGATGGAAGTTAGTTGCACTCCTCATGACAAAACCCAGGGCTTTGGACGCCTTAGAAACGATGGATTCAACATGATCATTAAACTGAAGCTTCGAATCGTGTAGCACACCGAGGTCTCTAACTACGCTGCAATTAAGTAAAGTATGGTTTTTAAGCAAGTAACTAGACTGAAATTCTAATTTCTTACGTGTAAAGGTGACAACGGAGCACTTAGATGGATTTAAATCTAATTTATTAGTAGTACAGTAAGAGTCTAATCTCGATAAATCATCCTGTAGGTGTGATGAGTCCACTTGGGTATTGATAATTTTAAAGATCTTCATGTCATCAGCGAAACATAGTAAGTGACTATTTTGAAAACAGCTAGAGATGTCATTGATAAAAATTAGGAAAAGCAGAGGCCCTAAAAGGGAACCCTGCGGTACACCACTAGGAATAGAAACCCAGCTAGATATGTAGTTATTGATGACGATAGCTTGGGACCGATTATCAATATAAGAAGAAAACCATCGAAGCAGGTCACCTCTAATTCCGATGAGGTGCAGTTTCGACAAGAGCAACCTGTGGTCAATCCTATCAAAGGCCTTGCTGTAGTCGGTGTAGACTACATCGACTTGGTGGCCATTATCCATTGCTTCAGTCAGGAAGTCATTGAAGAGGACAAGATTTGACACAGTCGAGCGACCTTTAAGGAAACCATGCTGCGATGGATTGAAAGAATGTTTTAAAGCTGCATAGACTTGATTGTATATGACTCGTTCAAATATCTTAGCAATAATACATAATTTGGAAATAGGTCTATAGTTGGTAACTTCACTCCTAGAGCCTTTCTTATGAATAGGTGATACAAAGGCAGACTTCCAGATGGAAGGAACGGAACAGTCTGCTAGAGATTTACGGAACAACAAGGATATGGGTATACAAATAGTTTTTGCACAACCGATCAAAAATATTGCACTGACGTCATCAGGTCCTGGCGATTTAGAACTATCTAAGGCCAATATTAATTTTTCAACGTCGTGCTCACGAATCTCTATATTACAAATATCTTGGGCATGGTTGAGATTGTGTATGTTAGGTAGATCACCACTTGTAGATTGCGCGGCTGGGGCCAGAAATGTAGAAAGGAAATAATCAGAGAAAGCCTCGCAAATAGATTCACCAGAGGTGGCCGTTGAATCTAGGTATTTGAGTGAAGTTGGGATACCGTTAGTTTTTGACCGGCTCTTAATAAATGACCAGAAATGCTTTGGATGCTTTTCTATACCGTCTTCAATTGATACCATATAATTTTGGTAACATTGGCTTTCCAATAAGTGAACCCGGTCCCGTAATAATTTAAAAGTTTGAATGTCGGTTTGCATGCCATATGTTTTAATTTTTTTTAGGTATTTATATTTTTCTTTAATGAGCTTAATAAGTGAAGGAGAATACCATTTAGGATAGGAGCTATTGGACACGACTTTAGTAGGTATGTATTGAATTTTTAATTGGTTAATTATAGAGTAAAAATATTCTACGGCTTCATCAAGATTCGGAGACCTAGACGACATTTCCGTGACCCAGTCCACGTCAGATATTTTAGAATTGATCGAGTTATAGTTACCTTTATTGTACATAAATTTCATATAAGATTGGGACTTTAAATAAGGAATTTGTAAAAAACTTACACTAACTAGTAAGGCCTTGTGGTGGGGGTCAAGGGGCACCAAGGGGTCATAACATTCTGAGACAGTAACGTCATCATTTGATAAGGCTAGATCCAATATTTTACCGAGCGTTTTGTCACTACGAATTGCCGGTAGAACGACCGGGCCCAGAGTAATTGTGAACGAGTTTGTGCCGGTATCTGTCCCCCGCTCGTGCTCCCCTCGCCCCGCCCGTGTTTCACTCACGTCATTCGGCTCGCATTTTCTGGTAAAAGTAGACGTTTAGCATGGATATTCAAGCAGAAACTTTAATTACGCTTGTCCAAGAGAATTTCGTCGTCCATTGTGCGCGCAGGTCCAAATTCAACTGAGTACTTGACTGTCTGAATTTCTTCCGCTCCGTTCGTTTTTAATTTCGTCCGGGAACGCTGCCTAAGCCAGCGTTCCCACTACGCCGGACCGGCAGATCTGCCGGAAACCGGACACTGGACAGAGTGTTCACATTACATCGGATCCCGGAAGAAATTCAGACAGTCAAGTACTCAGTTGAATTTGGACCTGCGCGCACAATGGACGACGAAATTCTCTTGGACAAGCGTAATTAAAGTTTCTGCTTGAATATCCATGCTAAACGTCTACTTTTACCAGAAAATGCGAGCCGAATGACGTGAGTGAAACACGGGCGGGGCGAGGGGAGCACGAGCGGGGGACAGATACCGGCACAAACTCGTTCACATTACTCTGGGCCCGGTCGTTCTACCGGCAATTCGTAGTGACAAAACGCTCGGTAAAAATGCCGGGCTCGGCAAAAATGCCGGACCCGGGATAATGTGAATAGCTTTATATAAATTGTACAGCCACTAGCCCTTCCGGCAGATTTACCGGCGCGGCAGATCTGCCAGTCCGGCGTAGTGGGAACCCTGCCTTAGGTATTTCTACTTTCGGAATCGGTCCACTACAACATTTTGCTCTTAGATTGCTTAGATTTGTCGCCCTTCTTGGCCTTGGCGAGCTTGCAGAGCAGCGCCCGCTCGAGCAGGTCGTCGATGAGTCGGTACTCGGCGCACGCGGCCGGCAGCGGGTTCCCCTCGAGCTGCACGCGCAGCAGGCCAGCGCCCGCCTTGCGCGGCAGCGACGCCTGGTAGTGCAGCAGGCGGGCCAGCGCCGCCACGCTCAGGTAGCCGAGCGCGTTGTGCGCCAGGTTCAGGAAGCAGAGCGCCGTGTTGCCCACCGAGTGCAGGTAGTTGTCGCGCAACACCGTCTCCTCCGGTTGGAAGGGGTCGCAGTAGGCGCCCGCGATGTCGGCCGCCATCGCCTCGGCGCGCGCCGCCACCGCGTCCTGCACGCTGGGCCCCGAGCCCACGGACGCGGACGCCGCGGCGCTGGTCTTGCGGCGCGCGGGCGCGGGGCGCCGCTTGCTGCGCGCGCTCTCCTCCGAGCGGTCCAGCCCCGCGGCCGTCAGCTCGCCCAGGCAGCGCACGTACACCTCGCGCCGCCGCACCAGGAACTCCATGTGCCGCCGCCGCTTCGTGATCAGCTCCTCGGACGTGAGCGGGAACTCGGCCAGCGCGCGGAAGAGCGCGAGCGCGCCCGCGTCGCCGACGCGGTTGCCGGCCAGGTTGAGGTGCTGCAGCGAGCGGTTGGAGCGCAGCGCGACGGCGAGCGCGCGCGCCCCGGTGTCTGCGATGGCGTTGCAGTCGAGCGCCAGCACGGCAAGGCGGCGCGACGCGGGCAGCGGGTGCGCCAGCGCGCCCGCCAGCGCCGCGCAGTCCGCGTCGTCGAGCTCGCAGCGCGCCAGCGACAGCCGCCGCAGCCCCTCGTGCTCCAGCAGCGCCCGGTAGTTCTTCTGCGGCACCGGCGAGTCGTCCAGGCAGACGTCCGTCAGCTGCGACAGCGGCAGGAACTTGCCGATCTCGTGGAGCGCCTCGCCCTCGAGCCTGGAGCGGCGCACGTGGAGCCGCGTCAGCAGCGGCTGGTAGGGCACGCAGAGCGCCACTATCTGCATGAGCAGGCGCGGCAGCTCGCGGCAGCGGTCGAAGCGCAGCTCCACGAGCCGGCCGGCGGGGTCGCACGCGGCGCCCACCACGAGCTCGTCGTCGTGGGCGCAGGCGCCGGCCGGCGGGCCCGCGGACTCCTCCTCCGCGCGCTCCTGCGACTCGGTGCGCGTGCGGGACGCGGTCGCCGCCACGCCGGTCGTCGACCTCGCCCTCGTCGTCACCTTCCTCCCCTTATCTTCGGCTTTGCTGATGTACTCCTCTGAAATGAATTTAAGACTTGCTAGTTTAACGTTCCTCACTCAAAACGACTATCGAAACAAACGAGACGGCATAGCTGGTGAATAGTTGGTGATCGTTCGGTCGGATGAGAGTGCGACAGGTGCGGGCGGGGCAGCACTGCACTGACCCTGCGGCGCCGGCAGCACGCGCACGCGGTAGGGCGCCTGCAGCTGCGCGGAGGCGTACGGCAGGAAGGCGGGCAGGTCCAGCGGCGAGGGACGCAGCGCGCTCGCCCGGTGCTGCGACATCTCTACCAGCGCTGCGCTGCGCTCTCTCGACACCACTATCTACTGTACGAGCCGATGTTACCTATGCCACACTTGATGCTCTACAACTAGCTACAACATATAAGAAAGACCAGAAGAGTAATGATTGTAAACTAATGGCTAATGCTGATGAATATATATTTTAGAAAAATACTATAAATAGTTAGTTATTAAATATAAATAGTTTTTTAACTAAATGTTTGACGCTGTTCTACTTTGATTGATTTCTATCACCATAGACTATTCTTCTTCAATTTTAGCACAACCTTATAGACAAAGAAAAAGGTTTTATCTTTGAGATGGTAAGAGTCTTTATTCTGCCAAAGTATAAAATAACTTTATAAAATATTTTTTTTTTTTATATACTCGGATCAGGGAAGAGTAATAAAACATCCTTGACTCGGATTTTTAATTAGACGAAGCTAGCTGACGTTTACTGTGTTGTCCAAGGATGTTTTATTTACTAGGGATGGATAAATAAATTTCAAAGCGTGTCCGTTTTTTGTTAGTGTTCAGTTGTAGATATGTATTAGTGTGCGTGACTAGAGAAGTAACGTCATTAACTAACTTATCGATGAATTACGACGATTTGACGACGGGTTCGATTCCCGCCTTAAAACAAATATTTGTACGATCTGCAGGTATTTATTCTGGGTGTTCTGGTCTTTTCTATATAAAAATAAAAAATATCTATACATGTAATGTATTGTATTATGTAGGTATATCAGTTATCTAGCACCCATAACACAAGTTCTGCTTATTTTAGGGCTAGATAATGTTGTGTGAATTGTCCAGCATTATTTATTGAATACCGAAATCAATGAAAAAGGCGTCATAATTGGATATAAACTCTTTGATTTGTTCAACTAAACTACAATAATATAATTCAATACACAATGAGGGATTTTCACGGTATGAAAATTTATGAAACGGTTCAAACTTTTAAAATTCTCACTGCTCGCTTGGGTGTTGTAGAAAGGTCTTGTGTTTCCACACCACTTTCTTGCATCTTTTTCCGTTCTGGGGCATTTTGGGAATCTAAAAAAAATTATAAATGAGATAAATAAACGAGGCCGTTAAATACTATTTCAGCCGAGCATTGTATACTTAGTACTATTCTCTAATTTGCTTGGAAACAAAAAACAAATTAATTCTAGAATCAGAAGTTTACTTCTTCAGCTGTGTCTCTCAATCGAGTTTTAAATCTTATTCAGCACCCAACGACTAAGTACCTACTTAGTATTTATTAAACAAAATAAAATTGTGATAAACCTAGAAGAACATAACATTCACAGCGCAGAGTAGGTAGGTAGGTATCAGATTTTCATTCCCGCCAATTTTACTGTGCGCGGTTTTTTTTAGCATTTAAAAAAAAAATATTGTGCACAAAAAAAACGAAACGAAAGATGTTTCACATTATTATGATTCCACAACATTACAACAGTTACTTCATAATCCTAATATCAAGATATCAAGCTAACTTACCTTAAAACCTCGGCCTGCCTCCATGTTTTATATACCCATGCAGAGTCCATGTGATACCTAATTACACCTAAAAACGATGTATGCAGAAACTAAACCATGTGTAAAGCAATAAATGTATTGAGTACTTAGTAGTCATGATCCCCCAGTAGGATTACACTAGGATACCCGTATCGCGGGTATCAGGAACTACGAGTGACCCGCTACAAATATTTGCAGATCTTACAAACATTTATCCCGCAGTAAACTCATTCAAAGCATTGAGTTATATGCATAAAAAACGGAAACTAAAATATTATCGATATAGCCAAATTGGCTGGTAGTACATCACTAGCACAGATGCCTAAATCAATACATTTTATTTTACAATAATTAATGGTTTTACACTTAGTTTTCATCAATAACACTTATGAAAATATGGGTAAATGTAAAAATATGGGTAATGGTAAATTTCTGGTAAAAAATCTCGCTCTTTTAGCATGTAAAAAGATGAAATATATTGACTAAGACTTACGTATTAAATGACTATTCCGGGTCTTTTACACCTCCTTTTGTTGTTCTGGAAGAACAATACACAGCAGAACAACACATTTTTTCACTAGGTGAATTGATTTTGTAGAAACGCTTTATTTTTAGCACAATTTATTGAGTTTTCTCAGCACTGCACCGCAATGTTTTGTCCAACATGTCGGAAATCAACAGACACGATTTACACAGGAGTAAGGTGTTGCCAAACTTACATCTACTTTCTCTTCTACTCGTAGCTACGTTCCGTGGGATAGACAAAGATAAGATCACTGGTGTTGGTGTAATACACCGCTAAGTAAGAGCGGCAACGCCTTATCGCGGCTTCCATTGTGATTACTCTTCCCTGGTGTTGTCAGTTTTTGATGAAATAAAAATAGTGTTGTGACAAAGTGAATGATTGAAAAAACTCCTGAATGAATGAAATTGCCTCGTTTTTCAAGTGAATAGTTAGTGTGCCGATTTTGACTTGACGTGCCCGGTTGAGGATCCATATCGTTCGCGTGAAAAAATATAGCAACAAAATACACAACAATTACCACAAACACAACGTAACGAAAAACTTTACAAAAACAATAACTAAACAGCGTGAGCGCAGAAAAACATTCGTGCTATCAGACCAGAGGTTAGAAGCCAAATTACAAACAAAATGGTGACCGACGCGCATGGCGTTCATCGGTGTTGGCACTAGTCACCACGCCGCCGCGCTTTGTAATAAACCGTCAAATAACTGATTGTAATTACATACTACAAGTAACTTATATCAGAGCACTTTTATACATTTTTTTATACAAATTTCAATATTATTTTATAGTTTGATATGATTAACTATTCACTCATTGTTCATTCATCTGATTGAACGAGAACTGAACGCAGCACTATTACTTTAAATATGGCAACATTATTTTACAAAGTGACATTAGCTACTGTCAGTGGGTATCGTCTAATTAAAAATCCGACTATAGTTACCTTTGTTTGGTTTTATGGTCATATTCCTTAACCTTTCCTCCATGGATACAGGGCGTCCCACGGATATACCACAAATAGAGTGAAAGTATTTGAATACTGTAGACGGAACATTTTACTGATACATTATTCAATTTTAAAAAACAATTTAAACTGCATTATAAGATATTAAAATAATTAAATACATGGTTGAACCGGGAATCGAATCCGTTACACGAGAAAAATAATCACACCTGTAGCTTTATCATACTGATCGAAAGGATTCATCATAAGGATTATTTTTTACTAAATAACATAGTGTCAGAAATAAAAGGAAGACCATGAATTTTAACATTTTGAATAAAAAATGAATCAATTACTTATCAAATTCTCAAAATTATAAAAAAAACTATGAACTGTGGCACGCAGACGGGCCATAGATAGATAGATAGACTATTGTCACTGCAATATGTGGCCGGCAATTATTGGTGTCCCTGTCTAACATGCGAGTAACAGAGGGACACCAATACTTGCCGGCCACAAATTGCATAAACATGGCCCGTTTAGATGAGATACGTGAAATAAAAATACAATTTCTAATTTAGTAATTTATTAAAATGTTAAACTGAGTGTTCCAAAATTTACAAAACCGACAAAAGTATTGAGCTACCGGCACTTCCAAAATATCTAAAAACCCATCGTAATTCAAGAAATATGATTTATTACTTTATTATTTGAATGCTCTGTTGCAATGCAATAGCATAAGTGGTGAAAAGGGTTTATCGCAACTATGTAGAAACTACGAGACTACACTGAATGCTTCTTTTGTACGAGAGCGTATGTGATCGTCTCTTGGCCAAGGTTGGTGTTATAATGCGGAAAAGTATCGCCGAAGTGATAACACGCCTAACCACGCGTCTACAGCGTGCGGACCGCTCGTTTGAAGCCAGCGCGTCACTAGCATCCGCGCTATGACGCAGTGATCTATAGAGAGTACGAGCCCATGTTATTATTAGTGTTGGGTGTGTTTGAGCAGTAGCATTGCAGTTTGGATGTGGTTAGATGTAGTGGGTAGTGGTTAGTTGTTGGGCTCGCGCTTGGCGCCGCTCAGCACGATGAAGGCGGAGTGCGTCTCGCGCTGCTTGTCCTGCAGCATCTGCAGCGTGTTCAGCGGAGTGTCCGTCGAACTCATCTTCTTCATCAGCTGGAAACGAACAACTCCTGTGAGCTACTACGCCTGATTCTAAACTGCTTTGCCAAGCCTTCTTCTAGGTTTGGCCTCTTGGAACTGGCACCTACACTCGCCTAGCTTTAGACGCCTAGACGTGAGTCAGTGATCCTTGAGATCTAACTGTATAAAAAATAAATAAATTTGATGCTTCTGATTTTTGACTATTCAGCTTTCCAGATTCTAGTGATAGAATACAAAGGATAGCACAGATAGATACTAGTGAACAATGGAAGTGACTGACCCCCTCTTGCACCGCCTTCTTGATGCGTTTCTCCTGCTTGTTCTTGCCGGGCCCCTTGCCGTGGAACTTGTGCGAGAGGTAGCGGAACGCCTCCTTGGGGCAGAGCGGGCGGCCGTCGTCGTCCACGTACTCCAGCTTGATGTTGGGCCGGAAGCCGGCCTTCTCGCGGAACTCGCTCAGCGGCCCGCTGTACTGGTGCTGGTGCTGGCCGCGTCGGCCCGGCTTCTCCTCCTCGCTGCGAGCACACCACGAGCGTGAGTACGGGCGCGGGTGCGGGGAGGGGACGGGGAGGGGTACTCACCCGTAGGTCTTGTCCTCGATGGAGTAGTTCCTCGCCTGCAGCAGATGCAGATGGTGCGACTTGGGCGCGGGCGCGGTGCCGGCGCGCTCCAGGTAGCCCTTGCTGAGCGCCAGCTGCAGCGCGCCCGCCACGCCGGCGCCCAGCCGCGGCTCCAGCCCCAGCGCGCTCGACCCGCCTGGGACACAACACACGGTTAACCAGACGCACGCCGTTACAATGTGACGCTATAGCGCTGCTTTGAGTCGTGCGATTCAAGACGTCCTTTTTAAGTTAACGCCGATAATTATGAGCAGAAGATGTTAATCGTTAATCAACTGATGAGTGAATACAGCAAAGAGGAGTATAGGGTGGTTGTGGTTGTGGTTGTGGTGGTGGTGGTGGTTACCGGCGCCGGGGTCGAGGTCCGGCGGCTGGTCGCAGTGCACGTCGACGCGGCTCCAGGCGCCCGCCGCCTCCGCCGCCGCCTCGGCCTCGCCCTCCAGCCGCTCCACCTCCTGAACATTCACACACTATTACTAACTAGTCTAGTCTGGTAGCTTACACATGCCAAAATACTATTATTATGTAAATATTTAATAGTACATTGTTACCTGAGTGTTGAAAGTCACGTTTTTGGGCGCCAATGGAGCTTGAGGGACTCAAAAGACTTTCACCCGAGGTAAACACTGTGCTTTTCATTACGAATACAAGGAAAGTAAAAATAAAAACATGAAAGAAAAATTAGTGAAAATGAAGATTGAATTGCCGCCTTCCCGGTTTTTTTTTTTCTTTTTCTCTGGCGGGCCTTCGGCTTCGGCTCGCCAGCATTATTCAGCCATTATTTTCATTTTCATAATTTAAATCTATGTTATTTTAAATAAATAGTTGAAGCTATACACTAATCAAGTAATTTAGAAGATATATTATTTATTTAATGCTATCTTTATGTTATTTAAATTTAAATATTACATTGCGCTCTAATTAGACTTTTTAAACTTCTTACCGTTGTAATGGGCTTCCAACCTACTTGCTGAATAAAAAGTTGGAATTTGGTTGAACAACCTCCTTGCAGTTAGAAAGACTTTAGAAAGTTGGAACATGGTTGAATAAAATAGAACTTGTTTTTTTTTATAATTTGACAGCTGTCAGTAGAAAGCGATTCTCCCTAGGGCTGAAAGTTTTACTTTCAATTAGGCCCCTCAGGCAACTTCAGACCTACTTTCAGAGTATGAGTAATGAAAAAGCATTTGTTAATGCTGCGGACTTAAACGATGATTTATAACGCATGTCTAAAATGTTATAAGACTATTATGATGAAACCAGAATGATTTAGAAATCAATTTTTACCGACCATCTGATTCACAAATAAGAAGTTCTGATCCCGCAGTTACGTTTTCCCCATAATTGGTGAAATATTCGGAATTGATGAAGCTCGAAGCATTCCAAACTTACGATAATTTCAGAGTAATGGTCCCTGTTCCCGGCCTGTCCGTACGTGGGTATGTCCCCGAGCGAGCGACAGAACTCTGCCGTGGCGTCGAGCACCATGCCTGCGCCCGCGCCGCCGCCGCCCTCGCCCCCCTCGCCCTCACCCCCGCCCGCGCCCTCGCCCTCGCCTCCACCCTCGTCCTCCTCCATCGGCACCTCCTCCTTCTTCACCGACTCCAGCAGTTCCTCCACCTGCCAAAACAATCATGCTACAGATAAATCTCTCAGTACTAATTAGGTAAACACAATGAAAAGGAAGGAAAGGAGCGAGTCTCCTGGGCGCCTGCGGCTCCATGTCGGGCTCCGTCTCCTCCGAGTCCTGCGCCAGCGACGACATCTGCTCCGCAAGGACATCTGGAATGTGTGTGGTGTGGTGTACCTTGGGCAGCTTGTATGCGGCGACGGCCCCGAGCTGCGCGAGTCTCCTGGCGCGCGCCAAGGCCGCCTGCAGCTCCATGTCGGGCTCCGTCTCCTCCGAGTCCTGCGCCAGCGACGACATCTGCTCCAGCTGAACATCTGGAATTACCACATCCATTGGAATCATTCATCGGATGTTCAATGAATGCATGTACAGTATAGGATGCTTATCGGATGCATTCTGATAGTGAGCGGCGTTCAGTAGTATTTTGATCATTTTAGTGATCAGTATTACAGTAGCCCTATAAAGGTACCTGTGTCGTCGGTGAGCAGCGGCGCGGAGTCAGCGTCGTAGTGCTCCACGTCGATGGGCTCGTGCTTGGCCTTCTTCCGCATGCCCTTCTGCACGCAATACAAACAGTTCATTTACATTCATGTGATGTACTGATTCCTGGCGAACCCAAAACCAACGGGAGGAATTATGACAAACAAAGAAGGCTGCGACGTGAAAAGAAGGCGTCGTATAGTCTTTCGAGCTAGCAAAGGCAAACAGAGGTGTACTACGTATCATCTTAGTCTCACCCTTTTCCTAGGTTTTTTGAACTTGGCGTTGATCTCGTCCTCGTCCATGTAGTCAGAGGCGAGGCGCAGCGCCGGCAGCCGCAGCGACTCCAGCCGCTTGTCGGGCCCGCCTTGCAGCCGCTCTTGGCGCTGGAACACGACACAACACATTCACATACCCATAGCCTATCAGCTATTCATATATCTGGAAAGTAATTAAAGTTTGAAGCCTTACATTAAGATATGCCGCCTTAACATTTTTGAGACTTTTGATAGCGTGGGGCGACCATCTGCGCATGCGGATTTCTTTGATAGGTATCAACGTTATAAGTTGATATTTTTCCGAGTTGCTATAGCGAGATTACCGCTCCTACTCAACCTCTTTATTTTAATCAATGAATTTCAACTGCAATTTACCAAAAAATCCCTAAACTTCTTGGCTTCGATAGCCGCGTCGTCGCCGATGACGAAGCCCTTCTGCTTAGCGGCTGCACTGGGGTCGATGTCCTCGTCGTACTTGGCGAGCACGGGCTTCTGGTAGCCGAGCGCGGCGGCTTCCAGCTCCGCTTCGTCGTCGTACGCCTGGTAGCCGGAGCGAGCCTTCTTGCGGTCTTCTATGTTCTGGGGGTGGGGAGGCACAGTTACTGGATATTAAGAACCTGCCGTGTTCATCTTTTAAATGTACTTTAGAGAGTATTTGTATGAATGGTAGGTATCGCGTTGGATATCGGATATGTTGGCAGTCGGCACTTACCTTCTTGTACCGTTCGTCGTCGAGCATGTTGACGTTGACGAGCACGTCCTCCGCGTCGTCGGCCAGCACGTCCTTGTCGGCCAGCGTCAGGATGGTCTCCCGCTCCTCGTCCAGCTGCACACGCATCACACCACACACAACATTCATTACAACTTTACGCCTTTTTGCTCAATAATTGCAGTGCTTTTTCCAACAAGAATTAATAACATTTTGTCAAAACGCTGGTTCGGGGAGACTCCCCAGGTTCCTTAGATTTTTTTTGGTTGAACTTTTTTTTTCTGTTTTAAGTGTAATTTCTTTAATATTTATTATCTAGTCTCTCGTTACATGATATTTAATTTTGTCATCTTTTTCATGTAAATTAATAAGTAAGCTCCAATAGTCTCACTATGCGAAAACTGTTTTAATGGTCCATAGATGTATTTTTAAATTATCAATTAGAATATAAGTACTTGTAGCAACATAGTTGCACACAAGTAACTCCCTTCTCGCGTTTCGTCGCGTAGGCAATACGTGGCGTGAGACGCCAGTCGTAGCTTCGCGGGCACGGGATAAAGTACTTTACTTATCCAATTAACTTTCAAGATAATATACCGTTTGTGCTATTACCGATATCAGTGTTTTGACTCTATAACCACACCCATGGTAGGAATGCGTTAAATACGGTAAAGTGGTGACCCCGCAATTTTATATTTTTGGTTACGACTCACCTTGCGAGTTAGGTATCCCGTGCCCCGCGACCACATTTTTTTTCGGACACTCAGTGAACTCTAAATTTTCTGTATAAAGTTGGTGAATTACCTCAGTGTTACGTATAAACTTCGGCATCATGTTACCCGCTGCTATCGGGCAGGCCCCGACGCCGACCCCGGCGCCGGTTGCGACTCCAGGCCCGGCGACAACCAGCGTGGAGGTCAAGGACGAAAAAATGGATTTGGCTGCCATCACAGTCACTTCCCGTGTTCCAGAATTTTGGGCAGATCACCCGAGGCTATGGTTCTATCAAACCGAGGCCATACTAGCGCCACAAAAGATGTCAGACGAGGTCAGGTTCAACCTTGTCATCACCAAGCTCACTAAGGAGGTCATCCAGCAAGTGACGGACATCCTGATGAATCCTCCTACCACCCGGAAGTACGATTCATTAAAGGAACGATTACTTACCATTTACGAAGAATCGGAGACCCGGCAAGTACAGAAACTCATGAGCGAGATGGAGTTGGGCGATCAAAAGCCTTCTCAGCTTTTACGACGCATGCGAGATTTGGCCCGCACCAAAATACCGGACGAGACCCTTAAGATCCTGTGGCAAGGCCACCTTCCGCCTGCAGTTCGTGGAATAATAACAGTAGCGGAGTCCAGTGATCTCACAATCCTTGCTAAGATTGCCGACAAGGTAATGGAGACGCAAGGAAATAATCAGTCCGTGTCGGAGGTAAGGGCGACGCCCGTCGCATCATCAAGTACGCTCGACACAGCTGCGATTATCAATGAGATTAAGCGGATAGATAAGCGGATCGATCAGCTGCATAACTCGCGACGGAACGACTCGCGCGGTCGAAGCCAAAGCAGGGGGAGATCCACTAGTGTCAATAGAACGTCATCGGCGTCACGTAAACCGGATTGGCAGTGTTTTTACCATTTCCGCTACAAGGATAAGGCGCACAAGTGTATCCCGCCCTGCAGCTACAAAAAGGAGGGAAACTAAGTGAGGTACAGTCAGCGACGGATGCCTGTATCGTTCCTGTAAGTAGTAACCGTCTTTGCGTCACAGATCGAAATACAGGACTACGATTCCTTGTGGATACGGGAGCGAACGTTTCGGTTCTCCCGGCGCGTAAAATTAGGCATAACAGTGATAATAGTGTTGGTTTCAAACTTTATGCGGCAAATGGTACCGAAATAAGTACTTTTGGTGTTAAGACTATGGTGTTGGACTTAAAATTAAGAAGACCGTACCGATGGACATTCGTGTTGGCAGCAGTGAACCAACCTATTTTAGGTGCAGACTTTTTAATCCACCATAAGCTATTGGTTGACCTAAGCAATCGTAGATTAGTAGATGAAGTGACTAAACTAAATATCGTAGGTTCTATTAGAGTTTGTAATCAACCTACCTTGAACACCTTGGACGAGACACACCCTTATTTTAACCTTTTGGCTAAGTACTCGGGTATAACAAAACCTGTTTCTTTTAAGGATACTCCTAGACATACAGTTTTCCACCACATAGAGACGACCGGGCCGCCTGTACATGCGCGTGCGCGCCCGCTGCCTCCCGACCGGTACAAAAAGGTATGTGAAGAATTTAGGGTTATGCAGGAATTGGGAATCTGTCGGCCTTCAAAAAGCCCATGGTCAAGTCCTTTGCATGTTGTACCTAAAAAGAATGGTGAAATTCGACCCTGTGGGGATTACCGGCAATTAAATGCGGTCACGAAACCCGACAGATATCCAATTCCGCGCTTGCATGATTTTACATATATTTTTTTTTTTTTTTTTTTTTTTTTTTTTTTTCTAACCTATATCGTCCCACTGCTGGGCAAAGGTCTCCCCCAAATCCTTCCAATTACATATATTTTAACAGGAAAAAATATTTTTAGTAAAATTGATGTAAATAGGGCATATCATTGCATCCCTGTTGCTCCTGATGACGTGGAAAAGACCGCCATTATTACTCCTTTTGGTTTATTCGAATTTCCTAGAATGTCCTTCGGATTACGCAACGCGGCTCAGTCTTTTCAGCGCTTCATGAACAACACGGTTTTACAGGGATTAGGAATTGAACGAGAAGACGGAACTTTTGAACCAAGTTCAGAGTTTATATTCTGCTACATAGATGACGTAATCGTGGCAAGTGAATCCAAGGCTAAGCACGAACAGCATCTAGAAGTCTTGTTTAAACGCTTAAATGATTTTGGTATAACGATTAACTTGTCGAAATGTGCATTTGGGCAGGAAAATATCGAATTTTTAGGACATGAAGTAACAATAGACGGCATTAGGCCATCGGATAGTAAGGTCAAAGCCATTATTGATTTTCCAAAACCGGAAACGGTAATCGAACTCAGACGTTTCATTGGTATGGTAAATTTTTATCGTCCGCATATGCCAAATGCCATTTCTTATCAAACCGAACTTAACAAGTACATTCGAGGTTCTAAGAAAAACGATAAGTCGCAAATTGACTGGACAGCCGAGGCTAACGAAGCTTTTATTAAATGTAAAGAAAGTTTACAGTCAGCCGCCACATTAACGTATCCGATGCCCGATACTCCTCTAGCTTTGATGACAGATGCATCAAATACTTGTGTAGGAGCCGTACTGCAACAATTAGTGAAGGGTAATTGGAAGCCTTTAGGTTATTTTTCACGTAAACTTACCGATACGCAGGTTAAATATAGTACATACGATCGGGAGTTGTTAGGAATTTATTTGGCTGTAATTCATTTTAGAAGTATGTTCGAGGGCAGGGAGTTAACCATCTTCACAGATCATAAACCCCTGACGTTTGCATTTTCTAAATTATCAAGTGACAAAGAGACTCCACGTAGAACTAGGCAGCTTATGTACATCAGCGAATTTACAACGGATATTAGGTACGTCGCTGGTGGCGATAACTTAGTTGCAGACTCGCTGAGTCGTGTCGAAACAATCACGTGTCCCAGTACGTTGGATTTTGCAGAATTAGCGACCGCCCAGAACGACGATGCTTATTTAGCAAACGGAAACGTGGTATCAAATAGCAGCGTTGTTATTAGAAAAATAACGTTGCCCGATTGTGCCACGCAAATTTATTGTGAAACATCAACCAGTAATATTAGACCCTATTTACCGGATAAATTCAGGAAGTTAGCATTTAATTTGGTACATAATTTGAGTCATCCCGGAATAAATTCAACACGTAAACTCGTGTGCCAGCGTTTTTTCTGGCCAGGGATGAATAAAGATCTTAATCAGTGGACTAAAACTTGTATTCAATGTCAACGTTCGAAGGTTCAACGTCATTCGGTATCTCATTTAGGACAATTTCCCGCAGCTGGACGTTTTGAACATATCCACACTGACATCGTAGGTCCCTTGCCGACTACCACAGATGGATATAGGTATTTACTTACTATCATTGATCGATATACACATTGGCCTGAAGCGTTCCCTATAAAAGACATTACAGCTGAAACTGTGGCTAAAGTTATTTATGACGGTTGGATTACTAGGTTTGGTAGTTGTCAGTATTTGACCTCAGACCAAGGTCGTCAGTTCGAAAGTAATCTTTTCTCACAGCTTATGAAATGTATGGGTATACACAGAATTAGAAGTTCGCCATATCATCCACAAAGCAACGGCGCCATTGAAAGATGGCACCGAAGCTTAAAGGTAGCGCTCCGTGCTCGATTGGTATCTACGTCATGGGTAGATGAGTTACCTACTGTTTTATTAGGGCTCCGAACTACTTTACGTAGCGACTCCAACCTGAGTGCCGCCGAATTAACTTACGGTTGTACCTTGAGGTTACCTGGTGAATTTTTTGTATCTGCTAAATCAGAAGCTTCAGATCCACATACATTAGTACAAGACTTACAAGACAAGATACGTAGTTTGAGACCGGTAGAAAGAAAACATCGCGATTCACGAACGTTATTTATTCATCCGGATCTAAAGTCTTGTGATTTCGTTTTTATTAGGGTTGATGCGGTTCGTAAGCCTCTGCAACCTCCGTACGACGGTCCGTACCGTGTCTTGAAGAAAGGTTGTAAGGTTTACAAAGTACAACTCCCTAACAGGTGTGTAAATGTCTCTATAGATCGTCTTAAGCCAGCGTACGTACTCAATGAGCAGAGCAGTACACACGACACAGGTGACGACACTTCTAGCATGGGTGACGTCATACCCGCTCACGTTCCGAGCTCATCTAGTAACCCTACTTCAGGTAAAAGAACTCGGAGCGGGCGCGAGGTACGTACACCAGCACGCTTCAATCTATAGTTAGGTAGTGTTATGTAATTCTATAGCTTAGGTGATAAGTACTTACGGTTGGTACCTAGGTTAAACATTTCTTTGTTATACTTAAGTTACCTATAATTAGCCTATGAAATAATGGTGTTCGACCGAGGTTTTCAAGGTAAAGTTGTAGGTAGTATCTTAAGTAGGTGATAGTAGCATTAACTTACTCGATTAATCAAGCAACGTTATTTTGGATTTATATTGCGTGGTGAAATGAGCCCGCAACCCTAATTTTAGATGGTGTTGTCGCACCCGTTGACTCTCGGTAATTGAATATAGCAGGTGACAACTACCCTTAACGTAGGTATATGTTGTTTAGTATTGATCGAGTTAGTAAATAATGAATATAAGTAGCTATTTACGTATATTTTTTAGACTAAATAATTATAGTTTACAGTTTATCTAAGAGTAAAATATTTGTTATTCAAACCGCTCACAGAGAGGCATTACATGCCATTCGTCACCGGACAATTATGACGAAAGACGGTTTGGAGCATCTTTGGCATAGTACGTCACAAGCCTTGTGCCACAGAATAAGGACAGTTGGTACTGATGCGGATGCATACGATGCAAAATGTTTTATTACATGGATACTATAGTAATTTTAATGCTTTAGATTATAAGTGCCATAGGCATAGGTATGTACGTAAGTAGGCCATACTTTTACAAGTGTAGCATTAGCATAAGCAAAGATTTGAACTTTGAAATGTAATGACGAAATATTGTATTTAGGCTATAAACAGGTACAGCTTATTGGACATAATTTTTAGGTATTTTTGGCATTTCTTCAATAACTTTCACTAGAGTTGCACGTAAAGTTCATGATATTTAAAATGGGTAAACAGCAATCAAAAGAAGTAGAAGACAACCGAGTGGTTATCGCACAAAATTCCACTCAGGTGGAAGCGCACATGACGCAACAGAGTATTCTCATGGTTGCTATAGTTGTCATATTGGCTTTACTGGTGATTTATGTGGTTTGGCGACGATTTTGTAATCGTATACGAGCCTGGCTGCGGAAAGAAATATTATCAAGCAGCGTTCCTACGCCAGCAGCGCCGCTCGCGCACGTGAGAGTGATACAGCCGGGGGTTGTACCAGCAGCGGTAGTGTAATCTCGCGCCTACAGCCTCCCCTGTCAACATACGTGATATACTTTTCTTATTATTTTTAGAATCAGTGATTGTTGTGTTTTCTTTCGTGCCTCTTAAAAGTTATGTCCACCCTGTTTGATTTGACTATAAAATTTTACCCAGTGTATAGGTATGTAATTTAATTTTTTGCACAATTTTTGTTTACAAAATTTTTAACCCAATGTATTTCTTAAAAATTTCATACAGTGTATTTGATATTTTTTATTGCTATTTTACTATTTTTTTTTCATGTTTTTACTATGTAATTCTTATACAAAATTTCATATTCTGTTTTCAAATGTATTTAATTTTTTTAACCGTGCCCGCAAATATTTTGTTGTAGGTTATACATTCTAGCGTAGCCGACTGTACAAGTTTATTTTACCATGATTGCACTTTGTTATTGTAACTGCTTAGGTACTTAGACATTGCCAAGCGATAATGTTTCAGCGTGTCAGCAGTTATGCTCGCCACGCGATGTGACTTGTACAATTTTAACGCAATTGTAATTCTAGGGTTATCACCTTGAATTGTATTCTTTCTTTTATCAGTTTTTCAGTATTTTTATATTTTTTTTTTGTTTAAAAAGGGGGAGGTTACTGTAGCAACATAGTTGCACACAAGTAACTCCCTTCTCGCGTTTCGTCGCGTAGGCAATACGTGGCGTGAGACGCCAGTCGTAGCTTCGCGGGCACGGGATAAAGTACTTTACTTATCCAATTAACTTTCAAGATAATATACCGTTTGTGCTATTACCGATATCAGTGTTTTGACTCTATAACCACACCCATGGTAGGAATGCGTTAAATACGGTAAATACTGCTTGTTTTCCTAAGAAATAAAAATAAACGAATCGGATGACATTGTCGGAGTAGTTGGGCAGCAACGGCGGAGACTGGCACAGGACCGAAGAGAGTGGCGTATTAGGGAGGAGGCCTATACCCAGCAGTGGGTGCATACAGGCTGAATAAATAGATAGATAGAATAGTAAATGCAGTGTGTGTGTGTGTGTGTGTGTGTTACCGCGTGGATGTCATGCGCCACCCGCAGGCCGCGCAGCTGGCGCGCGCTGTAGCTGGCGGCGCGCGCCTGCTGCTGCTCCTCCGCCACCAGCGCCGACACGCCGAACACGGCGTCCATCTCGTCCAGCAGCGCCGCCTGGAACGCAACCATACCATCACACCGACCACATCACCTGTGACGAATGAAAGCTCACTGCTCGTCCGAGCCACCCCGCTCTGCCGCTCTGTAGCTTCGAGCGAGCTTCACGCGCGGACCGAGCTAGAACTCGTAATCTGAATGTCGATTTTTTTGCTGAACATGAAAGTTGCGAGATTTTGTATTTGAAACGTTAAATCCGCAGAGTAGGGTCTGACATTTTTCATTTTGAGCCAGCATAATATTGTCATTATTTACGTCAAGTGTAAGAAAGAAGTTTTTTGAGGTGCACTTGAAGCCGTTTCACCACACTGGTTTGATAGAACCAGTGACACGATAAGAAGTCATCAATTTAATGAACACTGGTATTACTTAAAAGACATAACACACGCATACATATTCGGCATTGTCAATCTGTTTAGAAAAATGAAAATAGGTTAGAGTGTGTCACGTTACGTGATTCCTTAGTAAGTTAAAGAACATAGTAGGTAAAATATTTCATTGTAGCCCTTCTGGCCTTGTCCGTATTCTATGGATTGGAGTTGCAACACATATCTCATTAGCGATCGGCGTAAACAACTTACCCTGCCTCCCCCCTGCCTTCCGCCTTTTTCTTTATAAGCAGGCGTCCCCTTGAGTGCGGCCTATCTGTCCTCCGTTGCAAAACATAGAAGCCTCCGTTTGTAGACTAGCGATGACCGGTCATCAATCTATCACCATTGCTTCTTGCTATCTTCCTCCGACTAAGTTACCACTCAAAAAAGATCTAGAGTCCCTCTTTAACCTAGGAAGCTCCGTCATTCTGGCGGGTGACTTCAATTGCTCTAACCAACTTTGGAATTGCGTTAAAACTACCCAAAACGGCAAACATCTCGAGGCCCTTGCCGACGATCTTAACTTTGACGTCATCCCTCCCTTGACCCCGACCCATTATCCTTATGTAGTCCAACAAAGACCCGACATACTTGATATGGCGTTGCTAAAGAACGTAACCCTGCGGTTGCGCTCAATAGAAACGCTCGACGAACTCGACTCTGACCACCGCCCCGTGCTCATGCACTTAGGCCCCCCGACTGACCCGACTCCCCTCACCAAGACCGTGGTACAATGGTTTAAGCTCGGGAAAGCCCTCGAGTCTATCCATTCACCCGACTTGGACAGGATCCCTGACGACATTAAGTCCCCCGACGACATTACCATTGCGATCGACTCCCTGACCAACCATGTCACCTCAGCCGTCAAAGGCGCATCGAAACAGGTGCCAGCGTCGTCATACCGTCGCTCGGCCCTGCCAGATGATGTGAGACGGTTGATCACGGAGAAGAACGCTGCGACCCGACATTACAGCTCCTGGCCCTCTGTAGACAACCGTGACCGACTACGCTCTCTGCGCTCCGAAGTTCAGAGACGCATCCGCGAACATGCTAACGATGAATGGGACAATCTGCTCTCAGGGATCGAGCCAACGCACCAGGCATACTGGACATTGGCCCGATCAATGAAAGCAGATACCATCTCAGTCATGCCTCCCCTCTCCCGACCTGACAAATCACTGGCGTTTGACGACGATGAAAAGGCCGACTGCCTAGCGGAAAGCCTTGAATCGCAATGCTCCCCGAGTCTCGAACCCGTCGATCCTATCCACCTCGCTATGGTGAACGACGAAGTCGAACGCCTCTCCTCTCTGCCGCCCCCCGACCCTCCCTTACCTCTCATTAGGGCTTCTGAAGTTCAGGCGATAATTAAGAACCTCCATCCTCGCAAAGCTCCTGGAGCTGACGGTATCAGCAACAAGGTGCTAAAGCGTTTCCCCCTTGCCCTCGTTTATCTCCTAGTAAGCATCTTCAATGCAGCTATGGCGACTTGCACCTTCCCCGATTCCTGGAAGGAAGCCACCGTCATCGGCATCCCTAAACCAGGCAAAAAGGCATCCGAGCCTTCTAGCTACCGTCCTATCAGTCTTCTCAGTTCCATTGGGAAAATTTATGAACGACTTCTCCTGAATCGTCTCTGGTCCTATGTCAACGAGCTCCAACTCCTCCCTGACGAGCAGTTTGGTTTTCGTGCGAGACACTCTTGTCCCCAGCAAGTGCTCCGCATCACGGAACACGTGCTCTCTCGACGGCACCATACCTGGCCTGCAGACACTGGTGCCGTCTTCCTCGACGTAGCGAAGGCTTTCGATAAGGTCTGGCACAACGGCTTGTTATACAAGCTTTACCAATTTGGTTTGCCAGTCAGGCTCGTGCTCATCTTACGAGACTTTCTCTTTAATCGGAGCTTCCGCTACCGCATAGAGGGCACTCTTTCTGCCCCCAGACCCGTCCGAGCTGGAGTTCCTCAAGGCTCCACTCTCTCCCCCCTCCTGTTCACGCCTGGTATACAACCAGCGACATTCCTCGCACCCATCAGGTGGAAATTGCCCTATTTGCGGACGACACAGCCTTGTACACATCGGATCGGAATCCCAATCGGATCTGTATAAGGTTGCAAGCCGCGCTCAACGCCCTAGGCACTTGGTTCCGGAAGTGGCGCATTGAGGTTAACCCTTCAAAGAGTACAGCAGTGCTTTTTTCGAATGGGTTCCCCAAGCCCCGCCCCATAATCCTCTTCGACAAACCCATCCCCTGGGCTAGTTCAGCTCGCTATCTCGGAGTGCATCTTGATCGTCGCCTGAGCTTCTGCCAACATACCAGAATAGTCAGTAACCGCGCCAAGTTCATGCTTGGTAGACTCCATAGCCTTATCTGCGCAAAGAGTAAAATGTCCCTTAGAAATAAGGTGACACTTTACAAAACTTGTATCCGCCCCGTCCTGACTTACTCCTCAGTAGTATTCGCCCACCGCCCTCAGACCCTTAAGGCCTTTCAGACTGTTCAAAACAAATTCTTGCGCAGAGCCACAGGTGCGCCTTGGTATGTGCGCACCATCGATCTCCATCGCGACATAGGCCTCGAGTCGATTACCGAATTCATAAAGCGCGCCTCTCGACGCTACTACGATTCAGCCCCCCACCATCCGAACCCCCTTGTCTCTACCATCCCCGATTATCCAAGCGAACCACCCGTCGACCAATCCCTCCGTAGACCGAGGCATATCCTCGGTGATCCCGATGACGTTATCACCGCCGCTAATGCGGAGGCGATCGAGTCATCCAGTTCGGACAGAAACACTGCACAGATTCACCGACCCCGCCGGCGGGGTCGAAGACGTCCCTCAGTGCCCGCCCTCTACGGGCCTAATCTAGATTTAAACCCCCCCCCTGGCAACAGCCCAAGCCGAGGTCGTACCATAGCGGTGCCCTTGAGTTTGTTGCCCCAACCTAATTTTACCGGTTGAGCGCCCTCTGCGCTCACCATTGTCCGGTAGCGCTGTAAGAATCGCCAGACGATCACCAGCATTTTGTCCATTCGAAAAAAAAAAAAAAAAAAAAGTGCGGCCTATTCCTCTGGGGCCTGACGCACTGGCTGGACGCATCTTCCCGCTCTCTCGCCGTCTGCATACTGCGCTTACCAAATATTTCTATGCCTCTACATAGGCTGTTACTTAGGCTTAATCCCGACTTCGGTAAGTTGCTGTGATCACTAGCTGCTAGAATCCACCTGTATTTAATCTGTGTAAAATATCTCACCTTGTTTCCTTAGCAAGCCTCGTGTTAGGTATTTAGCTACCAGCGGTTGTATGTTGCATAGCCATATTCTGCTCCTGTCAGTTATTATTCTAGACCTAGTATTTATTATCTGTATATCTGTGCTACTGAGCAAGCAGGCTGTAACGTGATACTACCCTAGCGTGTACCTAGTCAATGCCCTAGTCTAGAAAATCAATGTAAACCTCTACGGTGTCGTGTGATGCTCAGGGTTGAGACGATCTGCCTCGGTCTGGTTTTCCTCCACCACGTGGCCTACTAAGAGACCGCTCGACCACGAGGACACTCATCACATGGCACCGCAGACCCGCTGTTTGGCTGGTACTATAATGTACTGAAACTTTCAGGGTTCCACCACCACCTTTGCAACTTCGAACCGAAGCAGACCCTTGCTGCTGCTGCTGCGCGCCGCCTGAGCCTGGCTGAGCAGAGCTGCGCCACCACGTGCCCTACGCTGCCCGCCGCCTTGCCGGTCGAGCCACGTGGTGCCCTGCCGCTACAGAAGCCATACCAGGACAGTACCGTCTTCGGCCGGTTCACTATTCCACCCACGCTTACCTCGCGGTCTACGCCCTCAGCATCTGTTTGGTGTCTTAATTGAGTACATGAGAGTGTCCCCTTTTCAACTTCAACCCCACGCCCATAGCCGTCTGCTGCCCCTATATTTCTACCCTATATCTATATTTCTATACCTATATTTCTATATTGTTAGCTGTCGTAAGAAAATAAATGCCTGTAATGTAACCCGTTTTTCTACTTAGCTTCTCTCTAGGCAGGACTCCTACCTCCCTAATTTAGGTAGGCCTGCCAACTATCTGCCTGACACGTGACCACTACGTCACGTGGCAAGTGTTAGGCCCGTATTCCGAAACAGCGCTTGAGTTTGAGTCGAGCCTCAAGCATAGATTTTATGACAGTTCTCCATTGAAAAATTTCAAAAACCTGTGCTTGAGGCTCGACTCTGGCTCAAGTACTGTTTCGGAATACGGGCCTAAGTGTACAATGACATGAACACGGAGCGGATACTATAGATACTCATAGTATAGACTGAGATGTATAATGTATATGGTACCCGTTTGGCGGCTTCTCTCTTCTGCAGGTCTGCGGCCCGCGAGCGCTGCACCCAGGCCGCCGCGTCATCCTCTTCGGAGGCCGCGCCCAGCGTCGTCGTGCTCTGTAGCCTAACAAACATCAATCATGGACATTTCTACTCACTGACCCAACGGAACAGAACATTTCAATTATATTTTTTCTGTAAAAAAAATATCTTTTGAACCATTGAAAATGGATATTTTTGAATAGATTCGAACCCTCCTTGAAGAAGACCAGTAGTCACTTGTGAAAAGAGAAGTGGGAGGTGGTAATGACCGTGATGAGGCGTGAAAGCTATATAAATGAGTGGAGTAGGCTAGTGAGCTGACTTGAGTTCCATGTTGCGCTTGTCCTTGCGCTCCTGCAGCTTCTGGCGCAGCTTCTCCGACTTGTGCTGCTCGGCGATGTTGGCGGCCGGCTTGTGGTAGAACTCGCCCAGGTCGTCCTTGATCTTGCCATCCTCTGTTATACCATAACTATTATTAACAAACTAAACAACAAAAACATTATTTTCGTTATTTTTCTTTAGTACCTAAGTTGTAATTTTCAATGTCAAAAATGTAATTTTTCTTTAGTACTTAGTTTGTAATATCGTGTATCTTTCTTTGTTTTCATTTCTTATTTTAATAGTGTGTATATGTGCTGAAGCAGTAAATAAATGAATGCCTATGTCTAGTGACCTGCAGTTTGTTCCTTAGTCTCCAAGGGCTTGAGGCCGAGCTTGGCGCGCAGGCGGTTGCTATCGGCCACGGACAGGCTCTCCTGCGCGCCGCCGCCGCCGCCGCCGCCACCGCCGCCGGACGGGGCGGAGGCCGACGCTTCCAACGTCCTGCTCACCTCTTCACTTTTGCCTCTGCTGTTATAAATATCAAAGCTTCATAAAGTAAGCATACCGAATACACTCCCATTTTGTTGAAGATTGTGGCAAAAGTCAACAGTTGACATTGAGTTTAGATCTCCGTCATGGTTTTATGCCACTGGCGATTAGCACTTTTAGGTTTGAATAATGGGTGGTTTTCCTACGAAGCTACCATTAGTATGATAGTGATTAAACTCTGAAAGCCTGCGCACACCTAGGCCGCTAGCGTCGGCGATCAGTGAAACGCTGTCAAATTTGACAGCGATATTTGACAGCGTTTCACTGATCGCTACCGCCAGCGAACTAGGTGTGCGCAGGCCTTGAAAGACAGCGAGCAATGACATGGGCAAGCCGTACCTGTCAGGTTTGTGCCGCTGTTCGCGCATGCGGCGGTCGCGGTCGGCGCTGGCACTGCGGCTGCGGCTGCGGCTGCGCTCGCCAGAGCCAGTGCCAGTGCCAGTGCCATTGCCCTTGGCGAGGTGAGAGTCCACCGGCACCTCTTCAACTGCAACAACGGACAATACACCATGTTAATGCATACCTACACACTTAACTCATCAACTAATTTTATAGTGTCTCCAAAAGTTATAGTCCAGTAGCCAGAAGAATATGCCCTTCGATAATTCTAAAGTTTTTTATTTTCTCTGGGTGGATAACTTTAGTGAATTCATTGCTATGTACAAAAATGCTAACAGTTTAGAGCTATGCAATAGGTATTAAGTAGGTATTTCCTATTATTTCATATTACAACAATAATATAAAATTTAAAATTAAATGATTTACTGTTTCTTTATTAATACCATCTAAACTATATATTCGTGGAAATGCTAACAGATAGGTACTGTGGAACAATGGAAAACTGAAAATGTCCCGTAACTCAATCAATAAAAAAAAATAGTTTTTCAAATAATTTCCTATACGTTTATAGGTATTAGTTACACCTTACAACAAAAGTTCTAAATAATTTTTATAACAAAATTTAAATTTATGAATATGTAGGCACAAAATTATAAATTTAAATTCAATATTTCGCATATCGCAAAGTAAAAATACAATTACTTGTGCAGCATATTACTCAGTTGTTAGAACTTTTGTTGTATGGTGTAACCAATACCTATCAGCGTATAGGAAGTTATTTGAACAACTAAATTTTTTTATTGAATGAGTTACGGGACATTTTCAGTTTTCCATTGTTCCACAGTACCTATCTGTTAGCATTTCCACGAATATATAGTTTAGATGGTATTAATAAAGAAACAGTAAATCATTTAATTTTAAATTTTATATTATTGTTGTAATATGAAATAATAGGAAATACCTACTTAATACCTATTGCATAGCTCTAAACTGTTAGCATTTTTGTACATAGCAATGAATTCACTAAAGTTATCCACCCAGAGAAAATAAAAAACTTTAGAATTATCGAAGGTTATGTGGAAAAAATATTATATTTCTACTGGACTATTATGAGGCCACCGGCATTTGATCTTAAGCCCATTTTTCGTAGTTTGTTTATTCATGACAATATCATTACAGGTTTGGGATTTGATACAAGAAGTGTAAGCTCAATAAACCAACTGCCTAGACTTGAGAAATTTTATATTTGGTCAGTAATCTTACTTCAGCTGAATAGCGCAATGATCATCGTAAAAGTACATTGGTGAACATTTTCAGACCAGATACAAAATTTATCTAAAAACTTATTTTACACGTAAATAAAGAGGTATTTAGATACTGGCTACTCATATACATAGTATTATGTACGCTGTATGAATTGTATATTATTTGTTAGAATAAAATTGGATGAAACATTTTTTTTTACTTTAAATTATAAACACAAGTCAACACATAGGATCTACATCAAATAGCCTCAGGAATGTTAACAGATCAAGTAGAACATCATCCCCACAGTTCTATGTTCACTTCAGTTCAAACAGAGTGTGGTTTAAGCCTACAATATGCCACGATAATATTTTGTTGTCTTTAATAATGTTATTAAGATATTTAAATAAATAAATATTATGGACAATTCACCCAACACTATGTAGCCCCAAACTAAGCTTGTATGATTGGAACCAGATAACTGACAATCAGATATTACACTTGTGTATATTTTTTTGTTAATGTATAATACAATAAAACACCCAGGCAGAGAACAAATATTTATGTTAGCACTTTTTATGCATTATTATATGGAAGAAATGGGTATTTATTGGGATAACCTTTTTTATTTCCCAAAATTTTACCCCACAAATATTTGTTCTCGGTGGGGCTTGAACCCACGGTCTATGGTGCAGAAGCCAGGGCTAATTCAAACTGAGCCATGATGCCTGGTATGGCTAAGTCAAGCCTGTGAAGACTAGGCAGAATGCATTACAAATCAATTGCCATATTTTCAACATGTATTTCATGCAACGAATATACTTCGGCTTTATGAGGGTAAGGTTCTGCCGGTCTAGTGTCTATACATACATTATGTCTATTTCATAACAAATTAGTATGAAAGCAAAAACATTATTTTTTCCCATGGTATTCCTGCATTCTCTGATCAGAAGGTAAACATCATTATTTGGCATTTAGGAGCATGACACTGTTTCTCTTGTATGAGGTGGCTGAGCTGGTTGGTTGGGGCAGTTTTATAGCATCTTGGTAGACTCTTCTAATACTATTTTAATTTAAAAGATGTCTTGCAACAATAATTTCATAACAAGGGACCATTTGAGATAAAAGTATCCTAGAACATTGGTCATAATGGTATGGAGTGAAAAGTCACTCCATACCATTATGACCAATGTTCTAGGTGAAAGCAGTTGGAAGCTATGACATCCAACTGAGTCCAAATTAGCCTCAGTATGTGCAGATGAGTTTCTAGTATATCTACCACAAGTTTTAGTATCTCCTTAAATAGATGCTGAGTCCTCATGTTGAGCTTTAGGTTTATTTTGGTCAATAAATTCTTTGACTAGACTAAATAATTATATCTTTTCAATATCCAATAAAAAACCTACTTAATATATGTTTTTTTCCATGATTAACATACTACATGTGGCATACACACATAACATGGTTTCCTTTGTGCATTCTATTCTTTGACTTCTTTGATATATTTTATAATTATTACAAGTTCTCTGTTTATGGTGGTTTATCTGTAGCATTAAACAGAAGATGCTACTCACCACCTCCTATGTACCTACATAAATACCAGTAGTATTGTATTTATTAAAGAGTCTAGTATGTGGGCTAGTTTCCAACGCAGAGTAATACCCACCTTATGCTGCAGCGTCGAGGACATGGTGGCCCGTGTTGAATGCCACAGTCTGAAATAATGAGCAAACTATGCCATTATCATCATCAAACGGAATAACAGCCAGGCACCAATAATGATTTCAGCCTGTTAAATATTGATTGAAGTTTTGTCATGAGTGTGATACATGTATTGTAGGGTGTAGTAAACATAACCCAACAATATTAGAAGCCAGGTGTAATGATCATTGGTGCTTAGCTTCATATGTTAAATATGTGCAAGTGTACTGACCATCTGGCGAGCGATCCTTCTTGCGTTCCTTGTGTTTCTTGTGGCGTTTCTTCTCGCGCTCCTCGCCGTTCAAGGGCGAGCGAGACCTGCTCCTGTGCTTCTTCTTTTTAGACTCCTTCTTGTGTTTCTTTGAAGATCCCATTTTTGCTGCAGTATTTATCTAGTAATTGGGCAATACTCTGCCTTCTATTGATTAATCTGGATACCCAAATTTACTCAAAATAGAACCACAACACAACATAGAAATCTCATCTGTCGAATGAGTGAGTTGAATGAATGCACAGACACAGACATTGAATGTGGTTAAATTAAATGAGATTGAGAATGAAATAAAGTTCAATTTCAATGAATCAGTATCTTTAAGGATGCTAATCACAGGGAAGAGGCATCCGTGAGGCATCTAAGTAAATTGTCTATGAAGTAAATCCATGGCTAATCTTAATATGTTAAATTGTCTAAGATCCTAATAGACTCGGATTTTTAATTAGACGAAGCTAGCTGACGTTTACTGTGTTGTCAGTTTTTGATAAAATTAAAATAGTGTTGTGACAAAGTGAATGATTGAAAAAACTCCTGAATGAATGAAATTGCCTCTTTTTTCTATAGTGAATAGTTAGTGTGCCGAACTTGACTTGACGTGCTTGGTTGAGGATCCATATCGTTCGCGCGAAACAATATAGCAACAAAATATGACTCATTATCTTATCACACGCGCTCGGGTGTTAGCCAAGGTTCGTCTTTGGGACCACTTCTGTTCTCTATCATGGTCAACGACGTTCCGGATTGCCTAAGATCTAGTAAATCCCTACTGTATGCGGATGATTTGAAGGTGTTTAAAAGTATTCAATCGTATAGTGACTGTGCACTACTTCAACAAGATCTTCATGCTATTCAGGAATGGAGTGAACGAAACCAACTTTATTTGAATATTCAAAAATGTCAGGTTATGAGTTACACACGTTCTGCGAAAGGCATTATTGGGCAGTACACAATTAACGAGCAGAATATTACCAGGTGCCTGTTGGTAAAAGACCTTGGCATTATGTTTGACCCTGTTTTAAATTTTCATGACCATATTAGAAAGATAACAACAGAATGCTTCAAGCGCCTTGGGTTTGTCACGCGGAATTGCCGAGATTTCACAAATGTAAATGCCATTAAACTCCTTTATACCTCTCTTATACGATCGAAAATAGAGAACGGCTCGTGCGTCTGGAATCCACACGAGACGTCATATACACTAATGATAGAAAAAGTTCAAAAACGCTTCTTGCGTTATATGTACAAAAAAAGGTTTGGCTATCACCCGTTCATGTACCCGACAAAATATTTGCAAGGCACGCTAGGGTACAACTCCCTAGAAACACGTAGGATCTGTGAACAAATTATGACTATCTGCCGCATCCTACATGGGGTTCTTGACTGCCCGGAGCTCTTGTATGAAGCAAGTAGGCTCAGCGTGCCCGAGCAACGGGCCAGGTTCCGCCTTGGGCGTGTCCAGCTGTTCGCGCCAAGTCCAGCACGTACATCCGCGTGGCAAGAGTCACCACTTTTCCGCGCACAATTTCACTTAAACGCACTCATACATGTGAATCTCGACGCTGACGCTTTCGCGGATAATTTAAGGCAGTTAAGTATAATTGCTTTGAAGTACTGTGAGGGGGATATTCAGGCTCATCTATAATATTGTTGTTTTCAGTAGGGTAAAATAAAGGCACCAACCTGACTGTCTTGTAGTGTGTTTATTATGTAATAGTACCTAATGTTAGTGTAGTTTGTCTTGTAATGTGTATATTGAGTAAGTAATAGTATTATTGTTAGTGTAGTAGCAGAGTGAAATATTGATTTATTTAAAATTTGTGATAGTGTTATCGTTTTGGCTAGCTGTTAAGATAACATCTGTAGTAAGTAATAATAAATAAATAATAAATAAATAATAAATAAAATACATAACAATTACCACAAACACAACGTAACGAAAAACTTTACAAAAACAATAACTAAACAGCGTGAGCGCAAAAAAACATTCGTGCTATCAGACCAGAGGTTAGAAGCCGAATTTCAAACAAAATGGTGACCGACGCGCGTGGCTTTCATCGGTGTTGGCACTAGTCGCCACGCCGCGCTTAATAATAAACCGTTAAAAAACTGATTGTAGTCACATACTACAAGTAACTTATATCAGAGCACTTTTATACATTTTTTTATACAAATACCAATATTATTTTATAGTTTGAAATGATTTACTGTTCACTCTTTGTTCATTCATCTGATTGAACGAGAACTGAATGCAGCACTATTACTTTAAATAAGGCAACATTATTTTACAAAATGACATTAGCAACTGTCAGTCGGTATCGTCTAATTAAAAATCCGACATAAAGTCTGTCTGTGCTGTAGGGCAAGTGCTACTAAAGGGCTATGGTAAGGTGTGTCATTGACGGTTTATAAATTAATATAATTTAACGTAACTGTTTTTCGTCAATGGCCAACAGTACGAAAAAGCTGTTAATTCGTCTGCGGATTTTCAATAATCGGTTAATGCTAAGTAGGTAGGTTATATTATAACTTCAATATTTACTTGTCACTTTTTCCAGGCTGAGGACTGGCTGAGTTTTATTATAATAGTAGAAATAAAGGCGAACATAGGTTCATTTAATTTTATGTAAATAACATGAGTTATCAATTTTAGACATTGAGTTTTTTTTGTATATTACATTATATATATATATATAGCAGCATCATATTTTATCTTCATTCAGCGTATGTATCTCAGTATCCCACTCTGCACCCGCGTAAAAAAAAACACTTGTACATAGAGATGATTTAATATTCAAACTTAATAATTAGCCTAATGATATCATATTTACAGAACACACAAAATGAAACAGGTACATACAATATTTACAATAGAATTTAAGATCAGGGGGCTAATTCTCGGGCCGATCTCGATCATTTTGCAATTTTATTTTATTGCTTTTTTTCGAAGAGAGAATGGATGATTTCCTTGAGTAATTCATCAACGACCTCTTCGTAAAAGCCTCGACAGCTACGATATACGGAAAACGTACAAAAAGTGCGGGTTCGTGAAAAGAAGCAATAAAATAAAATTGCAAAATGATCGAGATCGGCCCGAGAATTAGCCCCCAGGGGGCTAATTCTCGGGCCGATCTCGATCATTTTGAAATTTTATTTTATTGCTTCTTTTCGAAGGAGGAATGGATAATTTTCTTGAGTAATTCATGAACGACCTCATCGTAGAAGCCTCGACAGCTACGATATACGGAAAACGTAGAAAAAGTGCGGGGTTGTGAAAAGAAGCAATAAAATAAAATTGCAAAATGATCGAGATCGGCCCGAGAATTAGCCCCCTGGTCGTTTGAATATAAAACTCGCTATAATATGATCCAACTAGTAGGTCAAGGTAGGTAGCTTTTGGCTTTCGGCAACAAACACCGCCGTGGCATTTAAATACAATAGGTACATGCATATTTTAACCGATTTATTCCCAGACAGGGTGACCATACTAATAAATGTAAATAAATGCTTGAGCATTCTGGAATGTCTATAGCACCGAAACTCTAATCGGGATAGGGAGTAACTTTGACTAATATGAGATAAAAATAATTATCTAGTATTCAAAATGTGTGATAAAAGATATTGTTGATCAGTGGAAAAAAATAAAAATGTAGCGGTTTCTTAAAGCTAGTGTTTAACTTTACTGAGGTACCAATTAATTGGTGATCAATTAAAATATTAAACGCCCGGACTAATCAAATTAGTATGAGGGATATGTAACACAAGAGTATATTGCTTTGTTCCAAATATTTCTGTACAATAAAGACATACAAATATACTCTTTTTTATCTATTTAGCCTAAATATAATATATATATGCACCATAAAGACTTCTTCTTTTCTAGTCCTGTTAGGTATTTGATTTTATGTTATAGTTTTTAGTTACCTACGTGTTTTTTACAATAGTCCCTAAGAGAGCAGTAAGCAATTTCCCTGTTGTAAACAATTTTCATAAAATACGATTACCCTGTAGTTTGAGATAATTCTATGGGATGTATGCAAGGACAATGCTCGTGTCCGAGTTGGACAATTCTGCATTGAGGTGTCAAATAATCTGAGCTGGAGTCTCGACTCACACCCAAGCATTGTCTCTACATACGGCGTCAAGACTCAAAGTCCATCGATGCTAGCCAATGATATGCTTCAGATGATCGGTTCGGTTCGCTCGAGCAATCGTCTCGTTGCCTAGTAGCTATGAGAATGTGCGGGTGGTCAGCAGAGCGCCTGCGCGGGGTGTATGCGCACGGGCTGCGGCCTTGCGCCGCCCGCCGCCTCCCACGCCACCACCGCGCCGCCCTCGTAGCAGCCGAACAGCAGCGACGAGTCCGTGTTGTACGTCAGGCTGGAACAACCATCACTACATCTTACTACCACTCCGCCAATCTAATGTCATCAAACTAGACGAGCAGCTCCCAGCTGGAGTAGAGGCGCACGCTATGCAGCTGTAATACCTGAGCAGCGGCGCGCGGCAGTCTGCCGGCGGGATGTAGCGCGCGGGCTGCAGGTCCCAGCTGGAGTAGAGGCGCACGCTATGCAGCTGTAATACCTGAGCAGCGGCGCGCGGCAGTCTGCCGGCGGGATGTAGCGCGCGGGCTGCAGGTCCCAGCTGGAGTAGAGGCGCACGCTATGCAGCTGTAATACCTGAGCAGCGGCGCGCGGCAGTCTGCCGGCGGGATGTAGCGCGCGGGCTGCAGCTCCCAGCTGGAGTAGAGGCGCACGCTATGCAGCTGTAATACCTGAGCAGCGGCGCGCGGCAGTCTGCCGGCGGGATGTAGCGCGCGGGCTGCAGGTCCCAGCTGGAGTAGAGGCGCACGCTATGCAGCTGTAATACCTGAGCAGCGGCGCGCGGCAGTCTGCCGGCGGGATGTAGCGCGCGGGCTGCAGGTCCCAGCTGGAGTAGAGGCGCACGCTATGCAGCTGTAATACCTGAGCAGCGGCGCGCGGCAGTCTGCCGGCGGGATGTAGCGCGCGGGCTGCAGGTCCCAGCTGGAGTAGAGGCGCACGCCGCCCGAGCGCAGCGCCAGCGCTATGCAGTTGACGCTGACGCCCTCGGCCGCGTTGGAATAGCACACGGCGGTCACCTGCTCCACCACCTTCACGCTGCCTGCGGGGGGACACAACAGTAGATTGTTATACAAGGGCAGTAAGTGAGCTTTTGCAGAACAAGATCCTTTTTGGCGCCCGTGCGAGCGCAGCTCGCAAAGGGCGCTAATGGATCGAGTGTACCCGAGATATTTAGATGCTCGAGCGAGCAAAGCGAGCGAGGGCAAATATAGTTCGAGGGTGCAATAGCTACTTATGACCGAGGTAAGCATTCTACTTTACATCATTCATGCGAGGTAAATTTTTAACTAGCTGATGGAACAAACATATGGCCCACCTGATGTTAAGTGGTAACCATTGCCTATAGCAAAGCATTGCCTCGTAGGTCAAGCACATCAGGAACGTGCCCTACAATGCACTGCCCTACGACCATCAACTTGAGGCATACGAATGTTCAGCCTCACGTGTCAGTGATTTCACCGGCACCCATACCCTTCAACTCGAAACACAGCAGTGCTAATTTTCGGCAGAAATAGGCTTACAATACAACAATAACACAACATTTATACGGGTATGACAAAATGTAATTTTAATTTGAGAAAAATAAACTTACAATAATATTATTAATTTTATTAAAATTAATAGTAAAATATTTGTACCGGTAGGTATCTGCTAAAACAGTCGTAGGCCCGTATTCCGAAACAGCGCTTGAGTCTGAGTCGAGCCTCAAGCATAGATTTTATGACAGTTCTCCATTGAAAAGTGTCAAAAATCTGTGCTTGAGGCTCGACTCAGACCTAAGCACTGTTTCAGAATACGGGCCTTAGACGCACACTTATCACACATCTGTGAGCTACTATATCTTTTCAGTAAAAAGTTTTCACATCATTTTGTAAGAAAAGAGATTGTTTCACCAAGGAGGTTTGCATAACTCTTGAACTTTAATGAACCATTACGTATCAAGCATAGTGTGACGGTAAAAGTGATTTGAAAATGGAACGCATTTACAATGCACTGGGCTGCAAACGCCTACTTACACAGCCTCTTTGCGTTAAAGTAAATCCTATTTACTGAGCATGTATGATGTAAAAGAATAATTAGAACCAAGCAAAAATCAAACAGTCCAGCAAAAATGACGAGAGTGCGTACGCACGTGCCTGAGTTTCGTGCGGCTGGCGTATGTGCACAACGTCTACGCGCTTAATTTAGGCAACTTTAGGCAGGGACTCCGGTCACCATGCCAAAAAATGTAGCATCACGAAGACTCACCGACAAAGGTGCCATTGCAGGTATGCACCCTGACTAGTGAGTTGTATTTATGCACCGTGTCCTTCTCGTAGTCGGTGGCCTCCTCGTCCGCGAGCGAGGCGGGTCGCGCGGGGGCGGGTGCGGGGGCGGGGCCGCCCGGCGAGGGGGGCGGGGAGGGGGCGGGCGCGGCGTGCACGGACGCCACGTCGCACAGGGTCTCGCTGATGGCGACGTGCGTCACGCGAGACATGTCGCGGTTCGGGATAGTCCGGATGTAGGTGAGCCTGTGAGCACAAGGATCCATGAGCACGCGAGACGCGAGGCGCGAGGCGCGAGGGGCGGGGCGCTTGTTGTATGTATGACACTCACTTGTTGAGGTCCCAGAGCACGATGAGTCCGTCGACGCTGGCGGTGGCGAGCAGCGCGGCGGGCGCGCACACGCACATGTCGGCGATGGCGCGCGCGTGCGCCAGCAGCGGGCGCGTGCGCACGCGCGGCGCGCCGCCCCGCACCTGCACGCGCACGCACAGCACGCGCCCCGACGCGTGGCCCACGAACACGGGGTACGGGCACGACGCGCTTATGTGCGCCACGCACACCTTGCTTATCTGTACCCAGGAACACAACACGTGCATTACTATGCTTCTATTACATCCTTCAAAATACGCATTCTGAAGGTGGCGACTGACATGGCCATTTGCTTGATGTAAATTCGCACCGAAAAGTAGTTAGTTGTGAGCGAATGCTCATGCCGCCTGAATTTTCGCGATGCTATTATCTATTTGCATTCCCAGCAGTTAGTAGTCAAAATGGCGGCAGTACTCGCATGAGTTTATTTATTTATTTATTTATAAGATCGATTAATGATTGAGTTCGATTAATGTACGGCTAGTTAAAACGAACCCACTTTTATCACTGTGTTAAGGCCCATGTACGCTGTAACAGTTCAAAATAACTTAACTTCCGAGTCGGATACGCCCTATAAAGTATCGAGGGCAGGACGAAGTATAATATCAAGTGCCAGAACAAAAAAACTAAAATCAATGATTGCATTGCTGCAGTGCACTTGAGGCTGAACTGGCATCGTTCTAACTGGGACATTTACTGGTCGTATATTATCGCCATCACCTCCACTCGCGTAAAGGAATTACTTTTAATGTAAAGATTGAAAAGGATTTTTTAATACAGTTGCTCAAAAAGTGGCGTATTGCAGGGACGTATAGCGTTCGGGATGTGGGCTATTACACACGCGTGCTTTTTTTTTACCATTCCCGCACTAGTGCTTTTTCTTTCCCAACTGTCAAAATAATGTCTAAAAAGAAAACCATCCATGAAGTTTTTACTAAAAAAATTCATCGAAGTTTTTATCATTCATGCAAATACGTATTATTTCTAAAAAGAAGCTACTAATTTGTTTCATTAACAGATTTAATGATTTGATTGAATGAGTTATGTTAGGTTTCATTTCATTTCATCTCATTAAATTTCATTTTCAATTCACATCAATAAAAAAAATCTACTGAAGACTTGGCTGTATGGTGTTACGACTTAAATTTACAAAGGTGCCATCTAGCGGCGGAGGAGAGAACTATGTCGTCAAGCTTCTGGCTAAGATCCATATTGTTGACATTGTTGCGAAGAAACGTCACTAGATGACGCTCGTTTGTCTTCGTCCTCCCTGGACTTAAATTTTATGAGTAGTTGAACTGTCAGATGTCACTTTGATTGACAGATCAACCATATGCGTTGTTTGTATTTGAAGGTTAGGGGAATCAAATTTTAATCTATGCATTAGGCGGAAACTGAGTCCAGTGTTGCAAAAGTTCCCGATTTATCGGGAGATCTACTGATTTTGGCCATGGTCTCCCGATATCCCGATTTAGCAATCCTATCTCCCGACTTTTTGCATTTTCAAATAATGTCAAAATAAAAATGGTAATTCAAAAGTAAAATGAAAAAAATATTCTAAATACGGCAACACTAATACAATTCTATAGCACATCTTCTTTATGCACGGGAACTTCCCTAAATGCTTCGAACCACGTCCAATTATGCCCAGAAAATTGCACTGAAACACATTAGAATATAGTTTATTATTGTCCGTGGGAAAATTGCAGAACCCAACTTTGTTCGGGTTATAGGTATTATATCCCGCCCGAATGATGTCGGTACTTGCCAAGTTGGTAGGTGATTTATTATTGTATTGATTGTTCGTTCATTTCATTGAATACACTTGTATTGTTCTGTTGTGAGTTGTTTGTTATCTGTTGTGTTTTACGATGTCAGATTCTGATGGTGATGTCTCTAATAATGATATACCAAGTAGGTACACGTAGTGTACTAGTAGTGTAAAACGTAAAAATACTCGCAAAATTATAAAAAGGAGTGGGAAATAAAACCAGAATAATTGTATATTGAATAAATGATTGCATTATTATTAAAACTACTCTTGTTTCATTCCGAAAAAAAATCTCCCGTTTTCTCCCGATTTTTAGCTGGCAAATTCAACGTTTTTTACTTTTATACTTTTGCAACACTGACTGAGTCCTTGAGTTATTACCTTTTGATTTTGTCTCGAAGCAGATTATGACCATATTTGGGCACGTTTTCGGTGATTTCCGCCCCGCGTCGCGAGGGTGGGGGAATACTATAAAAGACTGATCCACGGGTGTTCGATTCTCTTTCTTCAACTTTTGCTAACCTCAGCATATTATCCGCGCGTCATCTCACCACAAAGCAAGGTGAGTTTCCTTTGTTCTTCAACGTGGAAACGGTTCAGTGTAGTTTCGATAGAAAGTATTTTAATTTACAGTGTCTTGTGTTGAGTGGTGTCGACGCTGGGCTTCCCAAAGAGCTTCGGGCGGCTGCCAAAAACGCGTGATGACGCGGTTGGTCTTCCGTTCCCAGTCCTTGTAAGGGACATAATATCTACACCACACCTCCCAAAAGGTATGTTTTATTTTATATTTGAATAGCGTTTGATGTCCTTGCACCTTCGACCCTTCATAACCTGGGTGCCTTGCATACTGGTTCACCAGCACCCTTTGCCATTTCTAGTGCTGCTTGTGTGGTACAGTGGACACTATACTGATTGTACCATCGTACCTTGAAGCCTACAGTGTCATCTTATTTGTCTTTGTATTTCTTATTTTCTGTTGCCAAGAAGAGTGAGGTTAACCTCCACATGACGGAGACCCTCACTTCTTTGTCTTGTGCTTACTGCTTTGCTCACTGGGAAATGTCACATTCCAGGAGGTGTTTAGTACGGGCTGTCGGTACAGATGCATAGTACGGGTGTTCGGTACAGGCTCGCGCCGTACGAACACGTGTAGCCTGAGTCTTCAGTCTGGAGGTATGGCGGCCGAGTCGTGGTGTGGTAGGCGGGACACAGCAGACGCACGGTCCAGCCGCGGCCACCCACCACGTGCTCCGCGCGCCCTAGCTACCGGCTCCGGGGGCCATCCCCGAGCTTTACCATTAGCCGGCTGATGCCCTATAGAAAAGTCGGTATTTATTCTTATTAATTCTCCCTACCATGTGTTAATTATTCTAATCGGACGATTGTCCTGGCGCCCATTCTAAGTCTACGTCCCCGTCTGGAGGAGTATCGGGATGCATTAAGTATTTTATAAGGTCTGTCATAGAAACTGGAGTATTCGTATAAAGGAAATCATTGTTCACCGAGGTCGTACCCACTCTTTACCCTATAAGCTCTAGTAGCTAGTCGGCAACTTATGTAACTTAACCTTAAGGTATCAGGTCCTTTGTTTTGTAGTAAAACTAAATTAATTATCTTAATTAGCTACCTAGTTTAAATACCATTATATCCTTCAGGTCTTTCATTTCTCTAAAATATCATGTGTTAGGATGTCTATTAATTAATAAACTTTCATGTACTGTGTTTCCAAAGTATTTCATTTATCAGCCACTTAGGGTTAGGACCCCCAGTAGGAAAAATTGTAACAATGGGTATAGTTTCCTTTGCCTTCCAGAATGGGTGAAGAAAAAAAAAATCTCTGCTTATATTTTACGGTTGGCGCCATTTTTCAGAAATTTTCTTTGCGAGTTTATTTGTTTGTTGCACAAAATGAGTAATTTCGACCCTAGTTTTTTTGAATTAACACCACCGGAACTCAGTATAATTGCACAAAATGCTTCGGAGAACATTTTACCGGAAAAGTCAAAAAGTCGCTACATGCATTCATACGACGAACTTATTGCGTGGAGAGAAGAGAAAAAAGCAAATGGTATTTTTATTATTTGATTAAATTGCTTATTTTTTTCGCAACTGTATTAAAAATAGTCGTTCAGTACACGTGCGGAACCGTCATTGCAACTTGTTCCGACTGTCAACCCTCGCCTTCGGCTCGGGTAGACATTTGTCGGAACTCTTTGCAATGACAGCCTTCCCGCACTTGTAATGAAATATACTATGTCAAAATCCGCCAGCCGGGTGTAGCGCGCTCGGAAGTCATCGAGCTGCTCGGCTCGCTGTACTGATAATATTATGCCGAACATTCGACTTGTCAGCCTGTTCAGACTTGTGGTCACATCATGTCAGTCGCCAGCTTAAAGGAGAGTGTGAGTGGGAGAGTAAGGCGAGATATACCTGGTCGAGGGGCGGCGTGTGCAGCAGCAGGTCGGGCGCGGCGTCGCGGCGGCGCTTGAGGCGCACGATGTTGTCGGAGTGTCCCCACGACACCAGCGCCACGGCCGGCTGGCTGCCCGCCGTCGCCGACCCATCGCCTGCACACGTACAGGTGTAAACCCACTATACCGAAGCATACCATGACCGTGCTACGAACGTAACAGCCAAAAGAATATTCTTTATATTGTAATGTATAAACACTTCCCACTAGATCTTTCCGTCACCGACCGACACCGTCGCGTGTCATGCACGGACCGTCAACTATTTGTCGGAGGGAAACGGATTCAGAACGCTGTCGTGTCGACCCGCTTCAGTGGGCGAAGTACAGCGTACCGGATTGCTTTCCGTGCCCGACACGTTCCTAGCACGGTCATGGTATGCTACGGGATAGTGGGTAGAGACCTTTATACTGATCGACCATCTCACGTCACTGATAAGACCGCTGGAAACCGCTGGCGGAAAGATCTGGGCGCCTTCAAAAGAAGACGGTGATGGGAGGCGCAGAATATAGACAACTCGAAGTCTGGGTGAGCTCCTATGCAGGGCAGGGGGACGTTGAAAAATAATAGCACCTGCCTTTCGGCAATATTTCCTCCATTTAGCCCATAAAATAACAAATAAATAAATATTGTGGCCAATCCACACAACACTATCCCCAAAATTAAGCAGAGCTTGTACTATAGAGAACAGATAGCTGATACATAATATTTTTTGGTAAATACATACTTAGAATACAATATGACATCCAGACAGAGAACAAACGTCTGCGTTCACCATCCATCTGAATATCCATAAAGTGGTGGCAGTGTTACCGTGCAGTGCGATGAGCAGCGTGTTCCGTGTGGTGGCGGCGGCGGCGCGCGGCGCGGGCAGCGCCTGCACGGCGGCGGCACCGGCGCACGCGCGGCGCGCCACGCCCACCGGCGCCGGCAGCGCGGGCGAGCCGCAGTACCGGCCCCAGCGCGCGCCCACTACTGCCGCGCACACCTCCACCTGCATCCACACGCATCATACAGTACAGCACACCATCCTGCACGGCACCGGCGCCGGCAGCGCGGGCGAGCCGCAGTACCGGCCCCAGCGCGCGCCCACTACTGCCGCGCACACCTCCACCTGCATCCACACGCATCATACAGTACAGCACACCATCCTGCACGGCACCGGCGCCGGCAGCGCGGGCGAGCCGCAGTACCGGCCCCAGCGCGCGCCCACTACTGCCGCGCACACCTCCACCTGCATCCACACGCATCATACAGTACAGCACACCATCCTGCACGGCACCGGCGCCGGCAGCGCGGGCGAGCCGCAGTACCGGCCCCAGCGCGCGCCCACTACTGCCGCGCACACCTCCACCTGCATCCACACGCATCATACAGTACAGCACACCATCCTGCACGGCACCGGCGCCGGCAGCGCGGGCGAGCCGCAGTACCGGCCCCAGCGCGCGCCCACTACTGCCGCGCACACCTGCACCTGCATCCACACGCATCATACAGTACAGCACACCATCCTGCACGGCACCGGCGCCGGCAGCGCGGGCGAGCCGCAGTACCGGCCCCAGCGCGCGCCCACTACTGCCGCGCACACCTGCACCTGCATCCACACGCATCATACAGTACAGCACACCATCCTGCACGGCACCGGCGCCGGCAGCGCGGGCGAGCCGCAGTACCGGCCCCAGCGCGCGCCCACTACTGCCGCGCACACCTCCACCTGCATCCACACGCATCATACAGTACAGCACACCATCCTGCACGGCACCGGCGCCGGCAGCGCGGGCGAGCCGCAGTACCGGCCCCGCACCCCTCCAGTGTACCTCGTGGGTGCGGTGATGTTGCAGCAGCGTGGCGCAGTGCGGATGCGGCGCGCGCAGCAGCTGGCGCGGCGCCTGGCCGTACGTGCGCACCATGGCCGCCGCCGCCGCGCGGTCCACGTCGTCCTCCAGCGCTCCAGGGTCGAACCCGTAGTACGTCTGACAACAACACAACACGACATTACACAACATAACAACACCATCTTACATACACACATCGAACCAAGCTGGAAAGTGAAAGACTGCACACTCGCTGTAGTAGAGTAGAGTACTCACGCAGGCCGGGAACACGTTGATAGCGTCGAGCGCCGCCTGGCCGGTCTGCTTGTAGCCGAAGACGAGGTCGATCCAGTGCGGCAGCCACTCGGTGACGTGCGCCGCCTCCAGCGCCTGGCGGTGCATCAGCGTGAACAGCCGCGCGTCCGCCGCCCACGGAGGCAGCTCCACGTTGTCCACGCCCAGCCCGCACTGACGCGTGCCCAGGTTCAAACCTTAGGCACACCATCATTGTCATACCAACACCAAGGGATTCGGACCGAGAATGCATCCTTGCGGTACGCTTTACGATTATAATGATTATGAAAACAATGGGACGAGTTTTTTATACTGTGTGCACTTCTATAACTCATAAAACAGTCCCGAAAATATATATGTATTTTAGAATAGTGTAGAATAACAGATAATTCAAAAGTTGAAGCAAAGCCATCGAGTTGAATGCTTTTCTAAAGACAAATTATAGCCGTTTACGCATGTTACCTTCATTATTATAAAACAGTTCAGGTAGGTAGAACAACTCCGGTATGAGCTCCTTGACGTCGGTTGGTGAGTCGTTAGTGATCAGTCGCCATGTCGTCGCTAGCGAGTGGAAAGTGCGGTCTGGCATATCAAAATTGTTATCTGCAACACAACATTACTATATTTATTTATTCATTCTGTTATCAAAGTTATTCATTGCGTAAAAGTATCAGACCGTAATAGTATGTTCTACTTCTGGTTCATGTGCAATAACCTGACTGACGCCACCTAAATCATCTGTAAAGGCCAATGATGATGATGAAAAGTATCAGAGCCACAATGGATGCTTCGCATGATGAAGGATGTATGCAAGATGTCGCTTACCCTGATAGTTCAAGAAGAGTTCCGTGAAGGGCGGTATCCGCACCAGGTAGTGCAGCACGCCGCCCGAGTTGGAGTACAGCGAGGCGTAGTGATGCGGCTGCCGGGACAGCAGCGGACTGCAGCCTTCGCGCCGAGCGGCCTTCAAGTCCTGTGCAATTACATAAGAAGGAAGTTCATATCATGCTAGAAGTCCCCTTTGGAGAGTTTATAGGCTTCCGCCATGACTTTATAGCCTGAACTTCGAATTTACAAAAACAGAAAACTCAGGCGATGGCAAGGAACAGGCTGTCAATAGAGCGGGAAGAGAACGCCTTCGCTTGCTTCTCATTAACACTAGTAAACTTAGAAAAGAAAGTAAATAAAATGCATTCATTTCGAACACATACATTATAGAGCACAAACAAACGCCGTACCGTGTCAGTGTTGTGTTGGCTGGTATGACTCACGTTATAGATATTGATGTAGTGTTGGTCGCGCGCCTTGTTCTGCACGGCCATGGGGCGCGCCAGGTCGCGGAAGGCGGCCGGCTGCGTGAGGTCGAGCACGCGCGACGAGTAGTCGGCCAGCACGAACGGCAGGATGGGGTACTGCATCAGGTCGTTGTAGGAGCGGCCCGCCAGCCCGTTCAGCCGCATCAGGTACTCCCAGTTCGTGATGCTGCCGCTGCGCCATTGGCTCATCGCTTCTTGCAGCGTGTCTGCCTCGATTCTGGGAATGGCGTTACGTTTTATGGTAAATCTAGACTGTCGCCCTAGTTCCGAGAACAAACTGAAGACGCACTGGCAGTGTGCGTATTTACACGAATCATTTTGAGATTCTTTTGACACCCCGATAAGTACTTTTTTGGGAGTAAATATTATTTAGAGAATTTATAAAGTTCTTACTTTCCAGGTAAATGACAAGCCGCCAGCGCTTTCAGGAAGGCGCTTCTCTCGTTGACGTCTGCGAAAGCTAGCAAGTGGGCGTGGCCTGAGCTGAGGAACAGCTCCACCGCCACCTCTTGGAGACACCAGCGTCGCGTAACAACCTGTTATACCAAGGTCAAACATTCACTGTTGATGACAACATTCTTGTCTCTTACAAACCACAAAGTATTCTAGTAAAATCGTAACCTGCACAACAGATTCGAGCGGCCAACTCTGCGCGGGCGAGCGCACCTCCGGGTTGAGGTTGAGATCCTTCTTGGTGTTAGCGGGCGGTGGGTGTGGCTGTGGCTGTGGCTGTGGCTGTGGGTGTGGTTCGTCCTCCGCGTCATCGGGCACGAAGTGTACGCTGCGGTCGCTGAGCAGCAGCTCGCCGGGCGTGTCGCAGGCGACGGTGACGCAGGTGGCGCGCGCCATGTACGCCACGGTCTCGTTGAGCTGCAGGCGCGTCACCAGCCCGCCGCGCCCCGCCCGCGACCCGCCCAGCACGCTGTGCAGCGGCGCCGGATACTTCGCCGCTTCTGTACACCAACCATCTTGGATCTACTAGTTACTGTTCACGACGGATACACATCTGACTATACATTGATACTTGAAATAGGTATAATGAACGTGTCTATAAGTAACTTGCTGTTCGTGGGTTGAATGACTTCAAAAATATTGGCGTACCGAAATGATTGTGAGTGAATTGCTTAGTTTTAGATAGTACACACAGAAAAAAATGGGTCAACAAAATCACAATAAATGCATTGTCAGAAATTTCCTGTTAGAGCAACTAAATACTCTGTTACTTTAGCAGAAAGAGCTTTGTTGTGTTCAGCAACTTTTTTATTGTCAGCTGATTTTCCTTCGTTTAATGTGCAAGGAACAATTTAGCTTTGTCCTTACATCAAAGTTAATAAAAAAATTGATAATATAACAATAAAACGTTTTAGGTGTGTCAATGTGAACATTGTTAATAAATCTAACAAAGTAACTATAGTCGTAGCATTTAACTACCATTTGACATGCAATAGATACGTTGCTGTAGTGAAAATAGAACGTTGCTAGCGTGTCAATGTGAACATTGTTAAAAAACGTAGCAAAGTAACTATAGTTGTGGCATTTGAGTTTTTTTTGTCATACAATAAGTATGTTGCTGAGGTGAAAATGGAACTGGCATGTGTGTGTAACGTAGATACATTTTAGACGTATCTAGTTTCTATTTTAATCATAAAATCAGTATTTTAAAGGTACTTTCCTACCTACATATCATTAGGTACCTATGGAAAGTAGCTTCAATTTGAACTAAAATTAAATAATACCAACGTCGCCTCGCAGAATTTGCCTTGCCTGCAAATCTGAGCGCGTCGGGTCGGAGGCACTCGGGCGTGTTCGTATAGCGCGGTGCGCGAGCGCCCCGTCGCTGCCACAACCGCCATTCTCCGGTCGGTCGCGGTTGCTCGTACACGCTTCTGAGCGTGTCGTTTGCCGAGCGCCGCCCGACCGGGAATCACTTTGAGGAACATTAATTCTATTCCTTTTTATCTACATAATCTTTTCTTACGTAGACATATCACTCTCGTAAGCTATAATGTAGTAAATTCAGTTTTAAACCCGTATATCGGGTTCAATAATGGGACTTCAAAGTTTGGGATTTCAAGTTGATACTGCAGTATTGGGAGGACTTATTCGTGTTCCCCGAGTCACCCACCGACGTCAACTACGTGTGACCACGAACTCCTTCTGACTCCTTCTGACTCCTTCTCGTACCTCGGCCGCCAAAGCAAGCCGGCCGACGTCTACAAACTTGAGGGGAGTACTTTTCCACCTCCTACTTGAAAGCAACCGTACAAATCGGTGATCGGGCAAATTTTGTATACAGTATTATCACTGGCGCCCATACGTGTTCTTGGTCACTGATTTTGCTTTCAGGTAGGTTGTGTGTTTTTTTTTGTGGTTGTGTGTGTGTGTTTTTTTTTATTTTGTAAAACGTTCTTTCTTTTCAGCTTGTTTTATTTTTGGTTGCCGGTAACTAAGGTGTACGTAACGTTTTTTAGTATTTTGTTTGCAACTCAAAATACAGGGTGCAACAAAATTAGTTGATATTTTTGCCTATATTTTAAATTGTTTTCTAATACTTGTTTACAGACTGTAACCAGCACTTTCTGTTTTGAATTTTTATTTTTGTTGGTACAGTCGGCACAGAAATGTTGTGTAATTTTTTTTTTCTACTTTCTTTTTTTTAAATTGTATGTTTATTTCGTTCGTACACATTAGTTGCATTTAAACGCTTTTTTATTTTTGGTTGCAATATTTTCATTTTTTTTAATTGAAAAGAAAAACAACCAAAACGTTACTCAATTTTTCAAACTTTATTGTAACAGGCGGAGTATTTTGTTGTTTTTTTTTGTTAGTGACTTATGTACGTTGTTCAACTTTTACCGATACTTTTTTGATGTATATTTTTTTATTACTAAACTTTTTTGTCCTTTAAGACCTTCTGTCAAAACATTTTTTTTTTTACTTTCGCGCATCCTTCCACCATTTTGGAATATGTATTTGTTGGGTTTCAAGTTCATATCACAACTTGAACCCTGTTGATGTGTGAGTGCGTCAGTAATTTTAATACACAGTTACTGCCGCTATATTGAAAGCGTGAAGTATGAAATATGAAGCGTGAGGTATGCAAGATGATGAAAGGTATGAATGTGTAGGCAAATACTCGCTTATTTTCCTTTTAGAAGCTATTTTTTTATTTTTTTTCATTTCATTTATATAAAATCTGCAACTTTTCTTCTTTTGGCGATCGACACAAACTCGCACACACTGGGACCTTTTTTCCTTATAGTGTGCCATATGTGAGCAAGTGTAGATTTTGAAAGAATTGTGAGCTTTAGCTTTTGGACTTGCACATTATTTGTAAGATTTCAAACTTTACGTCTAGAGTTTACCATGCGGATTTTATCCTATTAAGAAATAATAAAATCCTTCACTAAGCGCGGGGGTATTGTAACGTAGATACATTTTAGACGTATCTAGTTTCTATTTTAATCATAAAATCAGTATTTTAAAGGTACTTTCCTACCTACATATCATTAGGTACCTATGGAAAGTAGCTTCAATTTGAACTAAAATTAAATAATACCAACGTCGCCTCGCAGAATTTGCCTTGCCTGCAAATCTGAGCGCGTCGGGTCGGAGGCACTCGGGCGTGTTCGTATAGCGCGGTGCGCGAGCGCCCCGTCGCTGCCACAACCGCCATTCTCCGGTCGGTCGCGGTTGCTCGTACACGCTTCTGAGCGTGTCGTTTGCCGAGCGCCGCCCGACCGGGAATCACTTTGAGGAACATTAATTCTATTCCTTTTTATCTACATAATCTTTTCTTACGTAGACATATCACTCTCGTAAGCTATAATGTAGTAAATTCAGTTTTAAACCCGTATATCGGTAAGTGTTGAACAACCGTCACAAAAATGTTGTAGGTAGGTTCGTGGCATTTTGCAACGAACTTTTATTTTATGTTTCTTTGTGTAATCTTTCTTCTTTTCAGCTTTAGCTTGTTTTTATTTTAAATAGCTAGGTATCTAATCTTTTATTAGATATCCTATTTCACATTAACTTCACATTTTGTTCATTTCATATCATTTTCATTTTTGTAATTTTAAATTCTTTCCTATTAATTTCATTCATCTCATTTTGTAAACTCCGCTCTGATTGTGACATCACACACCACCTCGTACTCACCTCACCTCACCTCATCATCACGTAATGCTTGCTTCGCACGGTGGTCACAATCAGAGGGTAATGAACCTGGACCTGCTGGTGACACCTACTATGTTACTTTCCAGGGTTCAAAATTGGGACTTCAATGTACGGATTCAAAGTTCGGATTCAAAGTTTGGGATTTCAAGTTGATACTGCAGTATTGGGAGGACTTATTCGTGTTCCCCGAGTCACCCACCGACGTCAACTACGTGTGACCACGAACTCCTTCTGACTCCTTCTGACTCCTTCTCGTACCTCGCCCGCCAAAGCAAGCCGGCCGACGTCTACAAACTTGAGGGGAGTACTTTTCCACCTCCTACTTGAAAGCAACCGTCAAATCAGTGACCGGGCAATTGCAGAACCGTTAATAAATTTGTATACTGTTTTATTGTGTTTCTTTTACAACCAATAGACGTATCATGTGTCAATGCGAACATTTTTAATAAATCTAACAAAAGACCTATAGTCGGAGCATGTGACTAGTCAAACTCATACTCATATTCTTTATTGCAATTATTATGTTACATGGTGAAGTTTTAAAGTTAAAAATGGTGAATGCATAATAAGCCCTTAAGTTTAGGGCATAGCAATATTTGGAGTAGAAGTGGGCCAGTGTTATACAACAAATATATTACTGTGATGACAATGGATCGTTGCAAATGTGTAAAAAAATGTATTCAAGTATTATATCAGCTATCTGGTTCCCATATTACAAGCTCTGCTTAGTTTGGGGCTGGGTAGTGTTGTGTGAATTGTCCAGAATATTTATTTATTTATTTATTTAATGTAAACATTGTAAATAAATTTCGCAAAATAACTAAAGCGTAAAGTTCAACTACGTTTTGTCATGCAATAAGTAAGTCGTTGTGGTGACAATAGAACGTTGCTAGTGTATCAATGTGAACATTGTAAAACAACCTAGCAAAATAACTATAGTCGTAGTACTCAACTACCTTTTGTCATATAATAAATATGTCGCTGAGGTGACAATGAAACGTTGCAAGTGTGTCAATGTGAACATTGTTAGTAAAGTAAACTAACAAAAAAGCTGCTTACTAAATTTAGAACTAGATGGCGTGACTAAAATTGTAACGATCCTAGAACGCGCTGACGAAAACGCACGGCGTTTCCTTATATTGTAGAAGTGGTTTTTTAAAATTAGGATCAACGGATTAATGAATCCGTTGAAGATTTGAGATGACTGGAGTTCATCCGATGAATGCATGGGATCAACTTTGGTCTTATCAAATCTTTTTTTTTTACCCCTCACACTTGGGGTCTTTCGTACCTACTAGTTGTACATTTTTAGTCCTTCGTTTTCGTAATTAGTTCCGCTGACAAAAGATACATTGTTCTAGTATCAAAACACGCCCTATTGATAAAATAGAAACATTGTTGCAATGACAATTAATTCTTGACAATAGAAACATTGTTGCAATGACAATTTACTTCTTGACAATAGAAATATTGTTGTCCTGACAATTTGATCCATGACAATAAAAACATTGACGCACGGACTATACACCATTGTGGGCTCTCCCATGTTAAAGTTTTATTGTTGGATCCAACAATATTTTTTTCTGAGTGTAGTTATAGTGCGGGTGGTCGTGGCACGTGGCACGTGGCACGCGGCACTAGTACTGACCGTGCTTGTGCCGCTCCGAGTGCTTGAGGAAGCGCGGCTGCACGTGCAGATGCGCGCGGCGCAGGCGCACGCGCACGCGGCCCGGGCCCTCCGTCGCGTCCAGCTGCCACGACTGCGGGTAGCTGCGCGCCTCGTGCCACACGCCTGCGGACACACACACTGTCGTCAACTCTGCGGCCCTCACAGGCTGAGGGCGGGAGGTGAGAGGTGGGGGGGGGGGGGGGGGTGAGGTTACCTAGTTGGTGCGTGTGCGTGTGTGCGAGGCGCTCCCATGCGAGCGCGGCGGCGGCGGCGCGTGCTCCGGCGCGGCGCAGGTGCTCTATGAACCGCTTGCGCTCCGCAAGGGAGGTGAGGGGGTGAGGTTACCTAGTTGGTGCGTGTGCGTGTGTGCGACGCGCTCCCATGCGAGCGCGGCGGCGGCGGCGCGTGCTCCGGCGCGGCGCAGGTGCTCTATGAACCGCTTGCGCTCCGCAAGGGAGGTGAGGGGGTGAGGTTACCTAGTTGGTGCGTGTGCGTGTGTGCGACGCGCTCCCATGCGAGCGCGGCGGCGGCGGCGCGTGCTCCGGCGCGGCGCAGGTGCTCTATGAACCGCTTGCGCTCCGCAAGGGAGGTGAGGGGGTGAGGTTACCTAGTTGGTGCGTGTGCGTGTGTGCGACGCGCTCCCATGCGAGCGCGGCGGCGGCGGCGCGTGCTCCGGCGCGGCGCAGGTGCTCTATGAACCGCTTGCGCTCCGCAAGGGAGGTGAGGGGGTGAGGTTACCTAGTTGGTGCGTGTGCGTGTGTGCGACGCGCTCCCATGCGAGCGCGGCGGCGGCGGCGCGTGCTCCGGCGCGGCGCAGGTGCTCTATGAACCGCTTGCGCTCCGCAAGGGAGGTGAGGGGGTGAGGTTACCTAGTTGGTGCGTGTGCGTGTGTGCGACGCGCTCCCATGCGAGCGCGGCGGCGGCGGCGCGTGCTCCGGCGCGGCGCAGGTGCTCTATGAACCGCTTGCGCTCCGCAAGGGAGGTGAGGGGGTGAGGTTACCTAGTTGGTGCGTGTGCGTGTGTGCGAGGCGCTCCCATGCGAGCGCGGCGGCGGCGGCGCGTGCTCCGGCGCGGCGCAGGTGCTCTATGAACCGCTTGCGCTCCGCGTTCTGCGCCTCCACGCCGGCGCGCGTCACGCACATGGCGCTCTCGCAAACGCGCGCGCACAATGTCTCCTTGCACCACACCACTCTGCACAACAACATTCACATCCATCTATATCTATACTTATTTTATAAAGAGGAAATATTAAAAATAACAGGAGAAATTTATATAGATCAGTGAACTGATCAGAGATAAGGGCAGGAAGAAGGAGAAGAAGAAGTGAGCATGGCTCAGCTTCTATCGAGTGGCGCTATTACTGTGTCAGCAGGTAGGTAATACTGACTTGGCAATGGCGGATCTGGTTCTCAGCTGTTGTCTCGCCCACCGCTCGGCGTCCGCCTGGCGGTATGCGCTCGCCTCGAGCGGCAGCGCGTCGCTGTGCAGGCGGTCCGGCAGCGCGGCCTGCAGCGCCAGCGCCCAGCCGCGCGCCCAGTCCGTCAGCGCCAGCTCGTCCGGCGCCGGGCCCGCGCCCGCGCCCAGGTGCACCTCCTTCACCAGCATCAGCAGGTACACCGCCAGCTGCGACAACACAACCACACAACATTACTCACACTTACTTCATGCACAGTTACAGTTGCATTGGATGCAGGGCGCGCATCATGGCGAGATCTAAATATCTATTCATGATGAAGAGATATATGCAATGTGGCGTACCTTCCGCATGTGCGCGGGCTCCGGCGCGAGCGGCTGCAGCGCGTGCTGCGGCGCGCGGCAGAGCGCGTGCAGCGCGGCGGCGGCGCCCGCGCGCGCGCCCCGCGCCAGCGCCCACCACACCAGCTCCTGCAGCGGCGCCACCCACTCGCTGCCGCCCCACCACCAGCGCGCGCGCCCGCCTCCCCCACCGCCCCCCACACCCGCCGCTAAACAACACAACTGAACTTTCAAACACTTGACAACTTTGAATCACACCAAGCTCTTTAATATACTCGTAGTATGTTGGATATGTTGTGATTGTGATAGTGATGAACAAGTGACATTAAACAGGATGTGTGCGTATTACCGTGCGGCAGCGAGTGCAGCAGCCGGTCGCAGAGCGCGACGAGCGGCGGCGCGGGCTCGCGGTGCGCCGTGAGGAAGGCGACGGCGCGCGCCACGCAGCCCACCAGCCGCGCGCCCGCCTCCCCGCGCGACACGCCCGCCCCCGCACCCGCGCCTGCCCCGCCACCCCCGCCGCCGCCGCCACCCAGCGACACCGCTGACGTCAGCACTGCGGACACATACACCACTCACTCGACCGGTCGCACCACAAGTTGCATGTCGCATCTTCGCATCTCGCTAAAGCTCTTTACAATAGTAAAATAAATATTGTGGAAAATTAACCCTGCATTACTCAAAGTAAGCAGAGCTGGAAACCAGATAGTTGTTAATATAATTGAACATATTTTTTTGTAAGTAAATACATATTTAGAACACAATATATCACCCAGACAGAGAACACATCTGTTCACCATACAAATATTTTGTTTTGGTGGGGATCGATTCCACGGCTGACGGCGCAGAAGGCAGGGTTACTACCAACTGAGCCGTGACGCCTGTCAAGATGCACGCGCAAGTTGAACGATGATTCGACGAGCGTAGCTTCAGAGCCACAAATGGGTTACCGGTGGTGAAGTAGTTCCCGGTCCTGTTGTGTTCGAGCGCGGCGGCCTGCAGCCGCTCCTCGAGGTGGTCGAGCTGTGCGTGGTAGAGCGCGCACTGCGCCGCAGCCGCCAGGCAGGCCACGCCCCCTTCCCTCTCCCCCGCCCCCTCCTCCGCCGCGCCCCCCTCCTCCGCACGCGCCGCGCTCTCCACGTACGACAACATGTGGTGAATCTCCACCACCGTCTGAACCAAACAACACACGCAAATCTCATAACAAATACAACGTTCGTCGCACATTCAAAAGTAATCCGATAGGTGGGGTTCTCGCGTGATCATCATGCATTAAATTGGCTCTGATCAGCGGTGAGATGGCTGAAACAAAGCTAGGTCATGACCAGCCGCCTTATCGTAAAGTTTCGTGAAGTTCACCAAGGATAGACAACTCCTGATTGCAACCAATCGGCTGCAAATCTTGAAAAAATATTTGAAACTCAAATTGATCAGTTGGAATTAGAAGTTGTACAGACAACTTTACTCTCTACTTGGTGACTCTGCTGACTCCACTGATAGTAATAAAGTTCAGATGAGGTATGCAGCTACACAAGCACCAGTAATGTAATAAAAATGTACCGAACCTGCATACTATGCTGCGTGCAAAGCGCTTTGATCGCGACCCGGTTGAGCAAGTCGTACAAGTCGTCGAGGAGCAGCTGGCGGCCCTCGAAGTCGGCGTCGCCCGTGAGGCCGACGCCGCGGATCGAGCGGATCACCACTTCCACCAACGACACTTCATTTAGCAGCTTCAGCGATGCCTAAACAACAATGCTTATTATGTAAGCGATGTCTTATGATATCCATATAAGGGGTGGCACAGAAGGTGTTGGAATACTAATGGCGTAACACCGGCGCCTGAGAACCCCCGCCACGTTTCTGCTAATTGCCATTTCTGTACAAACATCCCCAAGGAAGGTGCATCGAGCGAAGGAGCTCAAGTGGTATTTAGTTAGTGGAGTGAATGAGATGTCGTGGTCGTGGCTACCTTGTGTATGATCCTGCCTATGAGCTTGGTGAGGTTGTGCGCGAGGGGCACGGCGCGCAGACAGCCGGGCAGCAGCGCCAGCAGCGGCGGGCAGCGGGCGACGGCGTCCTCGCCCACGTCGCGCCAGATCTCCTCGTCCAGCTGGTCCTCCAGCGGCACGTCACACTTCGTCACCAGCGCCGCGCACGCCGTCGCCAGTTCCCACGAACCCGAGTATAACGATATCTGACACAACACAACACAACACATCCTTACTTAGCATCATTCTGCTGCCTTAAACTTGGTTTAGTCAAAACCATCTACGCATGTGTTGTTTTACGTCCAGTTGTGTAGTGCACTCCCACATTAAGGCACACTTCCATGCATGATATCGTTACCTGATTAGCCAAGTGTATGTAGTAATGTTGCGAGGCCAGCTTCTTAGCCAGTTCAGGAGTCTGTCTCCTCTGCAGCGCGGCCAGCACTCGGATCACCGCGGCCCTCACTCCGGCGGAGCGGTGGTTAGCTAGCACCACTAGGCTTTCCGCCTGAATCGCGTTGCATACTGCCTGCAAATTGCATTTCTATTATATTTCTTTACAATTAATTACATTCGTAATCTACCAAGATTCTGGCAACTTAATGAACTAGCAAAAAACAAATGATTTGCAGTTGAGCCAGTAACAGACAAATTAAGAAGCCACTTACACACGCAACGATAGGTGCCTTGCATTGCTAGATTGAATGAAAAATACATTGTTATTTTTGTAGAAAAAATATGATTTCATAGAAAAGCATCACTATTGCAATCAGGTTACTTTAAAACAGATTGTATTGTAACAAAGTATTTGGGAGTGAAGTTTGTAAGAGTCGTGTATACCTGTGTGAGCTGATGTTCTGGCAAGGTTGTAACGGCGTCTCGCAGCAACAGCAAGAGGCCTTCGCACGCCGCCCAGCCGGCGCCTTCGCCTGCCCCCGCGCGCACCCGCCCCTGGTATAATACATACTGCTTAAAGTGTTGTGTTGTGTTGTGCTATGGGGCGATAGTGTAGATTTTAACGACGTGTTTATCAAACAAAAAAAGTTAATTAGGATATTACTAAACATTAAGCCAAGACATAGTTGTAAACCCCATTTCAAACAAAACAAACTTCTAACGCTACCATGTATATATATACTACAAATGTCGATCTTTGTTAGGAAATATAGACACTTCTTCTTTTCCAAACTAGAAAATAATACGTTTTATAATAGACGACATAAAGACCAGCTGATTCTACCAGCGACTAAATTAAAAACGATTGACAAAAGTCCTGACTTTAGGCTAGTAAAAATATTCAATAAAATTCCTGACATAATTAAAAATGAAACTAAAAACTCCTCATTTCAAAATAGTTTAAAAAATTTGCTCCTATCCAAGTGTTACTATTCTGTTGACGAATTCCTAGCCGATAAGATAACAATGTAATAAGAAAATCAGTTTGTGTTTGACATTTGGACCTTTTTTGGAATTATTTTAACTATTATTGTATCGAGACATTTTCTATCCTAAATATTTTAAGCTATTGACATATAATAATAATATAATATAACTTTTGACTTATCAGTATCACAGACAGATGTAATTGTAATACTTAATATTCCATATCGGTCCGCTTCTACTGTATTGCAACACCCTTACAGGGTAAATTATGTATTGATTCTTAATTAGTTCTAAGATCTGACTGTTAAATTTACATGCATAATAAGGCAATAAATATACTGAATACTGAATACTGAATACTAAAGGAACATACTAAACACTAAAAGGACTGGATTTTCTGATCAGCAGACAAAAAGCAAGGTGAGTCTAGGTGCCAGTTAAGCGACCAAGCCCTTATGACAGTTGAATAATTCAAAATGGATGCCCTGATGAGCTACACCTACGATCGATAGTAAAATTTCTAAAATTAGAAGGCGTTTCCAAGTTCATCTCCATCACCATGAGAAGGAACAACGGGCTCGTGTATACATACTTGTGTGTATATCCCCGAGGTGTACATCTCCACTGTGGTATGGCTGACGTCCTCCTCGTCCACGATGATGTACTCCCTGAGTTCCCCTTCCCCTCCCCCTTCCCCTCCCGCCGCCGGCGTTACCTCACCCTCTTCGCTCCCGTTCGGGATGTCTGTCGGAGCGACGCGACCTTCGCTCTCACTATTCTCAGCTATGTCTTAAACGGAGGAACATCGTGCTCAATTTGTTATATCCTTGGCAAACTGCCATGTTTATTACACATAGAAAAAGATCATGTATAGCTTGAAAAGAGAAGGCAGTAAAGTAAACATAGTACAATAATGATACAGCCACGTTCGTACGTAATGGTAAAGCGAGTTCATATTATACAAAAAGTAAAAAATCTGCATAGACTCACCAGCTGTCGTGTCTGAAGTCTCAGATGTTGAGGATACATTATGTTTCCTGAAACGAAAACCGATAAAGTAACTGATATGATATTCTTTCGCGTAGCAAAACCAAATAGAAACAAACGAAATGCTTTACCTGCCTTCCTTGATTTGAGTATTGATAAGGCCCTTCATTTGTTTAGTGGAATCAACGCTGCTCTCCATCTTATCACTGTCCTCACGACTCTGATTCATATCTCGTAGGCCATTCAGGCTATTTTCGTTTGTCATGTCTTCGGTTGAAACGCTGGAAAGGCTTGGTCGGTTTTCTGAGCGTTTTTTAACGCGCTTTGAAGATCTTCGTCGAGCAGTCGAGTTGAATTCGCTCATGTCTTGAGTTTCGGAGGTAAGAAGGAAGTAGAAATTGGCCCGTGAGTGGGTAACAAATGTGTCACTGGCCTGGAAATTATAGAAAGCTTCACAATAAAGAAGTATAATAATAAAATAAAATATAATGTTTTTTTTGGGCACACCCAAAGCTTTTGATATAGTTTTTAATTCAATGTAACAAGTAAGTAGAATTAAAAGATACGCTGCAATGACAGCCACACTTATTTTATATTGAAAATGATTGAATGTGATGCAAAATAGTAAAGAAACGGAAGGTAAATTTCTTCTTATATGCTGTATTAGAGGAAGTGTTTCTTTCGTTTCTTTGGTGTCACGCAAGGAAGTGTAGTAGCGCCTTCTCTCTTGAATGTTTACCTGATGCATAAGTAACAAAAAATCAGCCAGAAGCGCGAGGCGATGCAACAGCGGCGGCGAGCCCATCAGTCCTCGAACCAGCTCCACGAAGCTTTCACTCGCGCTGGCCTCCATCTCGCCACTTTCAGAGTTCAGGAAACGTTCCTTTAAATAAAGGCTAATGTTATAGTTCTATCTGTTATAAATAACTTTTATACTACACCTGCTTGGAAAGTACCTTGATACTTTATCAAATTTACGGTAGAAAGTACGTCATTGCATATCGAACAAATATGCAATACTCAATACTCAATACATTTATTGCATAAACATGGTTTAGTTTAGGTACATACATAGTTCTTAGGTGTCAGTCAGTATGCGGGGAGAAAACGCATCTGAGCGGGAGAGAAAAGTGTATGAAAATCCATTTCTTACGTGGTTTTTCTTTCTTAATTTTGGGTAAGACTATGCGCCGGTAACCTAAATGTCAAAAGCCAAAAAGTTTTTACAGTGAGTTTTTATCTCAAAGTTCGCAAAATGACACTGGCCACTAGCTGTGTGTTGGATGGTGTCGGGCTGGCAGTGCGACCCTGCGGCGGCAGGATAAACTATTTGAAAAAAGAACATGTGAAAATTGCAGACGCCATTTCCAATTTGTGTGTTTGTTTGAGTATTCAGTTTTCGTAGAATTTATTTTCCTTGTAGGTGTAGTATAAAGCACTATGTATCACTCGAGAGAAACTGCGATTCCCGATCTCGGGTGTTTTAAAGCCCTCGCCTACGGCTCGGGCTTCAAACGACACCCTCAACGGTAATCGGTCACTTTCTCCTCTCGGTGAACAATGTAGTATACTACGACGACGTTATCAATTGATTCATTTACATTCTAATGATCTTATTCATCACTGAGGTCACTGAGGGCTCAATTTTCTAATAAGTGTTTTGTTATCCCCTAAAAAATGAATAAGGCGTTACCTTGCAAGCCAACAGTAGATGCGACAGCAGATCAGCTCGCGACAGCTGGTAATGGTTGAACGCTCGGCGCGGATGCCTGCGCCGCAGCAGCACCCGCATGCAGCGCAGCGCCAGCGCCCACACCGAGCCCGACTCCAGGATCTTACCCTCGGACTCGTCCGAACCTTCCACATCCCATTTGAACTCCTAAAACACAGGATCTATTACTCAACACATTCTGCAACCAAGGAAAATTAATTCCAGTCACATATTTGGCGCTAACCTAAGGGGGAAAAGTGAGGTAAGTATACAAGGTGTATCTAAATATGTGTACTATGCGAAGGTGGGGGGTTTCAGACCACAATGGTGATCAGTTGTGGGGGGGAGAAAATTAAAAATTCCTATTTTCAGTTTCCCATACAAAAATATTTAATTTCATAATGCCTAAATAAATTGACAACCCTATCCTTGTAACCCCTTGACCCCTTGACCTACTACCTCTGTAGGTCTATTACTACTACCTACTATTTCTGTAGCTGAGTTTAGGGTTGTCACTTTGTATAAAGTCAGCTGTTCATGTTGAAACTTCGTTGCAGTTTTTTTCAGAGATACCAATCGAAGTTCGAAAAGTCGTTGAACAAAAGTTGTTCCCCGGGGGGTGAAATTCACCCCCCTTCGGGATAGTACACATATTTTGATACACGTTGTATACTGTCCCATGTCTTTCATTACTTCCCATTCACATCCTAACGGATCCTAAATGATTTTGATTGTTAGATAGATAGATAGATAAATCATTTATTTGCCAAGACAGTAAACACACACAAAATAAATAACAGGGAAAATAGTTCAAAAGCATAATTAAAACTAAAAATACAACTAAGTAGGTACAATATAAAGTAAAAAAATAAAAAAATTGTTGAGGAAACCTTCAGGGCTTAGTCGAGCATCGTCAACAGATCGAATAGCCGTGCGAGTGAGGTACCTGCGTGGTGTCGAGACGGGACGCGGCCCGCGCCAGCAGCAGCAGCAGCGCGGGCTCCAGCACCACGGCGTCGCTGCGCGCCAGCACCTGCACGCCGGCGCTCGACGTACGCAGGATGGAGGAACTGCACGCTTCGTCTAAGATCACCTGCACCAATCAAATACTATCAGAAGAAGAAGAAAGAAAGAAAGAAAAAACGTTTATTTGCCACACCTCCAATGGAGAACATTTTAGTGCTAAAACTAAGGGACAGCAGTAACAAAAACAGAAAACAAAAATAAAAATAAACTAAAAAAAAAAGGTGCAGAGAATGGTCCTTCATGTGGGGGGTGCGACAAACAGGCCTCGTCTCAGCTCGATGCTGCGAACCATCCAGAGATGGAACACAACGCTGGTTTTCAGACGAAACCCGTTGGTGGCTTCACGAACACAATAAATAAATAAAATGGATTGGATAGGTTTAGGTATGTGCTGGATAGATTATTAAAATAAATAAAATGATGCATCAGTATAATATAATATATAGGTATGGAATACTTAGTTAATGAGTAAGTAAATATGTAAGTACAATAAAAATAAAAAACATTTATAATAAATATATAAATAAGTGCATTGTCATAATATTGGCCATGTTTATGAGATCAATATAGGTACGTAATGGAATTAATAATTATCGCAAAAAAATACGGAACACATTTACAAATTACTTCATTGTATGGCAACGAACGGAGAGTTGCAACAAAGGGGCTGAAAGTAGTCGAAAAAGCTACGAGCGTTTTTGCAGCGCAAGAAGTTCTCTCTTGAACGCTAATTTAAAAGAAGTGATTGTTTTTAGGCCACGAATTGGTGGCGGTAGGTCATTCCAACACCGAGATGCAGCAAATCTGAACGATCCGCGAAATGCCACAGATTTGTGTCTCGGCGTCACAAACACGGGAGTACAAGCTCTTTTGATAAAGCGAGACTCATCCTGAGCCCACTTGAGCTTACTGTAAAGATACGGTGGTATTTTGAAGGAAACAACTCCAAATAGAAGAGTAGCAAGATGAAGCAGTCTACGCGCTTTCATTTTTAATAAATTAGAAGAGTTAAAGAAGGGGGTAACATGTGCGCGGGGGGGCACCAGCATCAGCATCAGCATCGTCAACACTTGGATGTAAGAGCAAGTGAAAGAGCCAGTTTTCGCTCGTTGATACCTTGAGTAGATGCGGCGTGAGCAGACAGTGCGGCGCCGCGAACACCGTGAGCAGCATGTCCGGCACGTGGTCCGCGTGGAAGGCGGCGTACAGCCGGTTGTCGACGCGGCACGCGCGCAGCAGGATGCCCAGCGCCATCGCCTGCTCCACCGCCGTGCCTTGCAGCTCCACCACCTGACACCGAAGGTTTCACTATCTGTCGATACTTGGGCGTGCCTAGCCCGCTTTTGGCTCATCATTAATCAGTTGACACGTACCCTGGCATAGAGGTAGAGCAATACATCGGTGCCCTGCAGGATGTAGAGCGCGGGCGTCAGGCCCCTGTACCGGCTGTCGAGCGGGGTGCCCGTCCACGTGATGAAGAGCGCCTCAGGGATGGAGGCCCCGCCGCCGCCGCCCGCCGCGCCAGCGCCGCCGCCCGCGCCCGGGACTCGACCTGCGAACACTGACCAACACCGCTCATGTAGAACGCGCGATAACGATACTCGAAACAATTATTTGGCTGACTGAATTTGTCGATTATGGAATGTCAACTGTTGATCTGTGGAAAAATAGAGAAGGCGAGCAGCAGGCCCTCGTGCAGCGAGCGCACGCACGCGCCGTCCAGCTCGAACAGCTGGCCGTAGTGGAAGGTAATGTGCGACAGTGCATGCAGGTACCGTGGTGGTGCGGCGCGGTCTGGTGGTACAGGTTGAGGAGGCGCGGCGCCTGCGCGGAGAAGGCGAGCAGCAGGCCCTCGTGCAGCGAGCGCACGCACGCGCCGTCCAGCTCGAACACCTGGCCGTAGTGGAAAGGACTCGCCATATTACCACGCACTCACAAACAATACATAATATACAGGGTGGTCCAAAAGTCGTGGATCAAACGCAACTAGGGTTTAGGGATTCGGCATTTTATGTGCGTATGTATGTATTTATGTATGTTTGTCCCACGATAACTTTCGAACCGTTGATCTGATCTGCATAAAATTTGATAAGTCGATAGCTTGTCCTTGAGAAATTTACTGGTACGTACATGAATAAAATCGGATGAGGGGTTATTAAGATATGGGGGTTTTTCAGGGTGCTGTAACGTAGATACATTTTAGACGTATCTAGTTTCTATTTTAATCATAAAATCATTATTTTAAAGGTACTTTCCTACCTACATATCATTAGGTACCTATGGAAAGTTGCTTCAATTTGAATAAAAATTAAATAATACCAACGTCTTTGCCTCGCAGAATTTGCTTTGCCTGCAAATCTGAGCGCGTCGGCTCGGAGGCACTCGGGCGTGTTCGTATAGCGCGGTGCGCGAGCGCCCCGTCGCCGCCACAACCGCCATTCCCCGGTCGGTCGCGGTTGCTCGTACACGCTTACGTTTTGAGCGTGTCGTTTGCCGAGCCAGCGCCGACCGGGAATCACTTTGAGGAACATGAATTCTATTCCTTTTATCTACTTAATCTTTTCTTACGTAGACATATCACTCTCGTAAGCCATAATGTAGTAAATTCAGTTTTAAACCCGTATATCGGTAAGTGTTGAACAACCGTCACAAAAATATTGTAGGTGGGTTCGTGGCATTTTTTAACGAACTTTTATTTTATGTTTCTTTGTGTTATCTTTCTTCTTTTCAGCTTTAGCTTGCTTTTATTTTAAACAAAAATGTGACACAAAAAAATCAAGTTACATGTCATATGAAAGAACTTTGCTTGGACATTCCAAAACCGTTTACTTTTTTTCTTGGACGCTCAGTTTTTGCTATACAAAAATAAAGGTTAAATTAGGATAACCAACGATCCGAGAGCCCCCATCTTTAAGAATTTCGTTGACATCAAGGTTTTTCTACTGGTCGGTCAATTCTTTAGCTTTTTCCTATTTTTTTGTTCTTGAAATAAATTAACGAAGTACTCAGTTGTCATAAAATGGTAAAAGCCACCTCCCCTAGTAAAGGCCCGTAGTCCAACTAGTTGGACAAATTAGTTGGACCACTGCCCCGAAACGACCTGTTCTGATTATGAAGGCAAGGTTTGTTCAAAAAAACTTTTAAATCAATTGGCTAATTGAGTTAAAACTTGTTTACCATACAAAGTTAGTTAGGGATGGTCAGAGGCAAGGCCAAACAGTGAATCTGGACAGAAATGCTTTCTCAAAGTAACACAATGCGTGATGGTGGCACATTTTTTCTGATAACCATCTATGTGCTTAACTTTTCGGAGCATTTGGATCGCATCACGAGATCTCAGTTCGGGGCGAACTACTATAGTTTATAAGTTTGCATACATGATTGAAAAATTGTTAATGAAATAAATAAACTGAAACTATTTAGGAGGTAGACGTTGAACAGCTTCAGTTATGTTAGTAAAGTGGGATATTGTTCTGCAAATTACCTGATCCCAATCGATGTTGGAGTCCAAGACGTTAGGCGTCAGCAACGACGGGAAATTGGGAGATTCACAGCGGACCTGCAAATATTTATAATTATTTAATTACCAATATATCTGTGGAAATGTCTATACGAGCGTTTATGACATTTTTTGATTACTGAAATAGATATAACATGATAGAATCGTAGTTTTATGGCTTAAGGGGCCAGCGGAGGGAAAATTTTCATACAAACGGAATACCAAAATGATTTCTAATTTAGACAGATTTACACTATATTATTATTGTAATAATTGTATTTGTATAGTATTTATCTAGGTTCCTCAATAGTTTTTATTTCAAATTACTTACCTAAAATGAAATAAAGACCAATCACATTTTACACATTTTTTTTCATTGTAAAACGTGATTGGCGTTAATTTCATTTGAGGTAAGTAATTTAAAATAAAAGCTGCCCAGAAACCTAGATAAATACAATAAAAATACAATTATTACAATAATATAGTTAAAATCTGCTTAAATTAGTAATCATTTCGGTATTACGTTTGTATGAAAATTTGCCCTCCGCCGGCCCCTTAACTAGGTTTTTTAATACAGTTGCTCAAAAAGTGGCGTATTGCAGGGACGTATAGCGTTCGGGATGTGGGCTATTACACACGCGTGCTTTTTTTTACCATTCCCGCACTAGTGCTTTTTCTTTCCCAACTGTCAAAATAATGTCTAAAAAGAAAAATCAACCATGAAGTTTTTACTAAAAAAAATCATCGAAGATTTTATGATTCAAGCAAATACGTATTATTTCTAAAAAGAAGCTACTAATTTGTTTCATTAACAGATTTAATGATTTGATTGAATGAATTATGTTAGGTTTCATTTTATTTCATCTCATTAAATTTCATTTTCAATTCGTATCAATAAAAAATTCTACTGAAGACTTGGCTGTATGGGTATATTCTGGAAGGCAAAGGGAACCCTTTGCCTTCCAGAATGGGTGAAGAAAAAAAAAATCTCTGCTTATATTCTACGGTTGGCTCAATTATTGATATAAATTTCACCTATAGAAAAATTACGAAAGACGTAAATTTAAAAAAACCCAACTCAAGTGAAAAAACAAAACGTAAGACTAGGCGGTATGGTCTTGGTACTATAGCCTGCTTCGAAAGGAGCGAAAAGAAAAAAAAATTCTAAGGTTGGCGCCATTTTTCAGAAATTTTCTTTGCGAGTTTATTTGTTTGTTGCACATAATGAGTAATTTCGACCCTAGTTTTATTGAATGAACACCACCGGAACTCAGTATAATTGCACAAAATGCTTCGGAGAACATTTTACCGGAAAAGTCAAAAAGTCGCTACATGCATACATACGACGAACTTATTGCGTGGAGAGAATAGAAAAAAGCAAATGGTATTACGTAAGCCCATTGCAAACGCTAACCTAACGCTCTGGGAGTCAGTAGTCCGACCGAAAGCTCCCTTTGAAGCTTAGCGACTATGTCATATTGCGATGCCTGAAGATGAGTCGACATGCTCCCGCGGCGGTACACGCTGCACGTGGACAGGTGGTAGGGGAGAGGATATAGTCTCACCATGCACTCGGAGTCGGGTCCGTGCGCCGCTATGTGCATGGCAAGCGGCGCCGTCAGTAGCGGCGCGCGGTACACGCTGCACGTGGACAGGTGGTAGGGGAGAGGATATAGTCTCACCATGCACTCGGAGTCGGGGCCGTGCGCCGCTATGTGCATGGCAAGCGGCGCCGTCAGTAGCGGCGCGCGGTACACGCTGCACGTGGACAGGTGGTAGGGGAGAGGATATAGTCTCACCATGCACTCGGAGTCGGGTCCGTGCGCCGCTATGTGCATGGCAAGCGGCGCCGTCAGTAGCGGCGCGCGGTACACGCTGCACGTGGACAGGTGGTAGGGGAGAGGATATAGTCTCACCATGCACTCGGAGTCGGGTCCGTGCGCCGCTATGTGCATGGCAAGCGGCGCCGTCAGTAGCGGCGCGCGGTACACGCTGCACGTGGACAGGTGGTAGGGGAGAGGATATAGTCTCACCATGCACTCGGAGTCGGGGCCGTGCGCCGCTATGTGCATGGCAAGCGGCGCCGTCAGTAGCGGCGCGCGGTACACGCTGCACGTGGACAGGTGGTAGGCGCCCCCGCACGGGCCCGCGTGCCCTAGGAGCACGTGCATCGGGGTCACCTTGCGGACCATTATACCTGGTTATGTATGGATTTTGTTACAAGTCAGCTATAATCATAAACATACGCAAGCTTATATAATTGTAAAAAAACGTTCAAATAATAATAACAGGCAAGATCAACAAATAAATAATACGAACCTTGCATAGGCAATGATATCGTTTCTAACTCGAACCCGTTCACGAATATTGTGACCTGAAAGGAAACGGGTACATGAATAAATGTGCATTTTCTAGTGTTCAAAAAATGCCTATTTAGACGGATAAACGTGAAAACATTGATTTTATATTATGCGCCAATTTATTTAATAGTACATTGTTACCTGAGTGTTGAAAGTCACGTTTTTTGAGTCCCGAGACGGGTTTGGCGCCAGAGCGTAGCGAGGGCGCCAATGGAGCTTGAGGGACTTAAAAGACTTTCATCCGAGGTAAACACTGTGCTTTTCATTACGAATACAAGGAAAGTAAAAATAAAAACATGAAAGAAAAATTAGTGAAAATGAAGATTGAATTGCCGCCTTCCCGGTTTTTTTTTTCTTTTTCTCTGGCGGGCCTTCGGCTACGGTTCGCCAGCATTATTCAGCCATTATTTTCATTTTCATAATTTAAAAAATGGTAATTTGTTTGCTCAAATTTAGAAGATATATTATTTATTTAATACTATCATTATGTTATTAAAATTTAAATTTTACATTGCACTCTAATTAGACTTTTTAAACTTCTTACCGTTGTAATGGGTTTCCAACCTACTTGCTGAATAAAAAGTTGGAATTTGGTTCACGACCTCCTTGCAGTTAGAAAGACTTTAGAAAGTAGGAACATGGTTGAATAAAATAGAACTTGTTTTTTTTTATAATTTTACAGCTGTCAGTAGAAAGCGATTCTCCCTAGGGCTGAAAGTTTTACTTTCTATTAGGCCCCTCAGGCAACTTCAGACCTACTTTCAGAGTATGAGTAATGAAAATAAGTTTTGAAACCAGTCCGGCTGCGCCAATAAAATATAAGTATGTTTTTTTTAATATCTCCAGTATGAATTAGGGACATGCGAGCTAGATACGATCCAGAACGTTTAGTCAACTCAGAAATACCTTCAGCTGTCATAGTTCGCGTCATGTAGAATGAACGCTGGAAGCAAGTGGAGGGGGTATACCTGTATGTGCATAGTGCGGCGCTGCAGGCGCTCGGCCACGTTGAGCGCGAGGCAGGTCCAGCTGCGCGGCGCCAGCACGCCGGCCACGCGCGCCGCGCTCACCACGCCCGCGCCGCCGCTCAGCAAGTGGAGGGGGTATACCTGTATGTGCATAGTGCGGCGCTGCAGGCGCTCGGCCACGTTGAGCGCGAGGCAGGTCCAGCTGCGCGGCGCCAGCACGCCGGCCACGCGCGCCGCGCTCACCACGCCCGCGCCGCCGCTCAGCAAGTGGAGGGGGTATACCTGTATGTGCATAGTGCGGCGCTGCAGGCGCTCGGCCACGTTGAGCACGAGGCAGGTCCACCTGCGCGGCGCCAGCACGCCGGCCACGCGCGCCGCGCTCACCACGCCCGCGCCGTCGCTCAGCAAGTGGAGGGGGTATACCTGTATGTGCATAGTGCGGCGCTGCAGGCGCTCGGCCACGTTGAGCGCGAGGCAGGTCCAGCTGCGCGGCGCCAGCACGCCGGCCACGCGCGCCGCGCTCACCACGCCCGCGCCGCCGCTCAGCAAGTGGAGGGGGTATACCTGTATGTGCATAGTGCGGCGCTGCAGGCGCTCGGCCACGTTGAGCGCGAGGCAGGTCCAGCTGCGCGGCGCCAGCACGCCGGCCACGCGCGCCGCGCTCACCACGCCCGCGCCGCCGCTCTCCGGCCGCGACAGCCGGACCGACAGCGAACCTACCGACAAACAACCACATCCCATGCATCACTTGTAGGTACACACCACACCTCGTCCTGACACTCCTGTCGCTGTCCATTGCTGTGCTCCTATTTGAAGGACACCAGACCAATTTACATGCGGTTTCGGCAGAGAACCGAACGTTCAACACCGACATTCAGCCTGCCGTTGTCAGCTGGTAAGAGTTAATAGTAAAATCCAGTATACTTCGGTAAGCAGAGTTAAAAGCATAGTAGTATAAAAAAATAGGAGGTACTGTTTGAAAGATAGAGCATACCCGTCTGCGACTCGAGCCAGATCTCGAAAAGGAGAGAGCTATGTCCTATTGAGAAGACATGCGCCAGCTCAGCGCGCGCCTCCGTTTTGTTGGGCGAGTTGCTGGCCGACTTGTTGCCGGACCTGGTCTCCGCGTCGGAGGACTCCTCCTCGGGTTCCGCTTCTTTTTCTGCAAGATAACAGTCCGTCTTTATTTGAAGTGTTGAAACACTACCATTTTGTTGAAGCCGCCGGTAATTAGGATGTCGGTGGTTGTGGTCCACTTGGATAGTATACCTGGTGGCGTGTTGTCGTGGTGCAGGGCGTGCGCCCGCAGCCACAGCACGAGCGCGAAGCCGGCCGTCCACGGCGCCCAGCCCGCGCCCTCGGCTCCCACGCGGATAGTATACCTGGTGGCATGTTGTCGTGGTGCAGGGCGTGCGCCCGCAGCCACAGCACGAGCGCGAAGCCGGCCGTCCACGGCGCCCAGCCCGCGCCCTCGGCTCCCACGCGGATAGTATACCTGGTGGCATGTTGTCGTGGTGCAGGGCGTGCGCCCGCAGCCACAGCACGAGCGCGAAGCCGGCCGTCCACGGCGCCCAGCCCGCGCCCTCGGCTCCCACGCGGATAGTATACCTGGTGGCATGTTGTCGTGGTGCAGGGCGTGCGCCCGCAGCCACAGCACGAGCGCGAAGCCGGCCGTCCACGGCGCCCAGCCCGCGCCCTCGGCGCCCACGCGGCCCGCGCCCATGCTCCACGCGGATACTATACCTGGTACACATCACATCATACATTACTAACTAAACTCAATACTTATAACTAGCGGCACATAACTTGAGCGGTGAGGGACACGCGCTGCGCATGCGTCGTAGTGTGCCATGTCGCGCACACTGTGTGTGGATGTGTGCAGAATGTGCTATTGGTACAGAGAGCGGAGTGCGGCTGGAGAGCCAATCAGCGCTACGCACGCCCGCCCTTCATTCCGCTAGCCCTCCTCGGGTACCTTATTTTTGACTTCTGCGCAATAACGATCACCGCTAAAATTATGTGCTAGAAAAACTCACGACTGCAGTGATGCATGTCCTGTTTAACGGCCGAATTCAGTACTAGGAAAAATCATACGGCGCGTGATGTTTAGTAATGGAACAAACTTTAATCTCGAGGTGGTCAAAATAAGTATTGAATTTACATACATATTAGAGTCAAAATCAAGAATGAAAGAATAAACATTTACAAAATGTTAGTCCTATGAATCTAAAATGGGAGCTGCCATCAACCCCATGAGAGCTGGTGGGTATCGGCGGTGCGGTGCGTTACAACTGCAAGAGTAGAGTACCGGCCCTGGTGTGCGCGTCATGCAGCTTGCGCGCCGCGTTCTCCGCCGGGTGGCTCTGTGACGACACGCCACCGCTCATCGTCAGGTGGACGAACTCCTCCGATAACGGCTGCATTGATTCTAAAGAAAATCGCTATATTATATTACATTTACCACGCTATTATTCAAGGACAAGGTCATCATAATAAATTATGTTATTTAGATTACAATCATGGGAAATCAAATATTTCGGAATAATTACGGAGTAGGTTTTTCGGATCAGGCTTTTTGAAAGGTTATTTTGGAACAAGTTTTTTTATATAGAATTTCTTAATAAGACTTATTTTCGTTGTAGCAATTTTGGAACAGGTATATTTTATTACTAGCTGATGCCCGCGACTTCGTCCGCGTGGATATTTGAGTTCTTTTTTTTTATTTTGATATGACCAACTGTAGTTACCATAGTTTTGAGCTTGTACGTTAGAGTGTATTTGAATTTGAAGGCAAGTGCTGTTGTTTTATTTTTCAGCAGTGTCTAATTTAAGTATGATAGATGTTTCCCGCAATTTTGTCTTAGTGGTTATCATCGGTTTTTTTGTAAACCTTTGTGTGTATTCGAACCTGGTGACAGATGCTGCGGTAGCTGAATTTTTTTTAATGTTTTTTTGCGTATTTTGTAAAGCTATTTTTTGTGATTTTTCTTAAAATCATTTTCCGTTTTTTCTTCTTTCAGGGAAATAATTTTCCTATCTTCTTTCTTGGCGCACCTCTGCTCTATTAGAGGAACACACCTTCTAAGTTTTATGATTCTAGGGCTAACGGTTTAGGCTGTGCGTTGATTTTTCTTTATACCATTTTTCCCCTTTTTCTCCTCTTCGAAAATAATTTTCCATTTTCCTTTCTTAGCGGATGCCTACGTCTTAACATCTACCTGCATGCCAAATTTTAGCCCAATCCGTCCAGTGGTTTGGGCTGTGCGTTGATAGATCACTATGTCAGTCAGTCAGTCAGTCAGTCACTCAGTCAGTCACCTTTGAGTTATATATATATAGATAAATAAATTCGTAAAATGACAGCCGTTGCGGAAGTGTAAGATGATCCCGCATCCGATAAATCGATCGAAAGTAAAAACTGTTCGTCTTGGAAATCAATAATGCTGATGTTCTAAGCATTGAAAGTCTGATTTAAAGCCAAATTCGTTGCTTTATTATTTTATTTAATCTCAAGAATCATCTTGTAAGGACTAATTGGAAAGTAGAACGTAACATGTTAGAAGTGAAGCTAGACGGTTTAAGAGGCGTATGTTATGGTATGTCTCACCCGCACGGGCGGTATCCCTGTGGATGGGGAAGGTGAGGATGCAGTCGGGCGTGTGGTAGGAGGCGTGCGCCGCCAGCCGCTGCAGCGCGGGCAGCAGCAGCGCCAGCGGCGGCGCCGCGCTCGCGAACAGCCGCAGCAGCGCCGCCAGCTCCGCCGGCTCCATGCTCTGCGACGCCAGCACGTGGATCAGCTCCAGGATGCTGCGCTGCAGCTCTGCCGGTACAACACGACACCTTATCAGGTACTGCTTCATTTTATTACAATCATGTTCTAAAATGTTCCGATTGGACTGTGGCGGCTAGGTACTTAGCCACAGGAATCGGGCTGACGCGTAGGATTTCGATGTCGCGTCGCCAGTCGGCTCTCCGCGCTCACACTGTGCGAACATGTAGCTTTAGTGCAAATAAAGAAGTATTTGGTACAAGGGTTTGTTACTGCATCATCATCCAGAAAAGTAGACTATGTAGTTAGGGGTAGGATCTCCTTCAACCCCTAAAGGACTTCGAGCCCGCGAGCTTCCCCTTGAGAGGGTGCGTGGAGTAGGCGCAGCAGTACCTTCCAGCCGTGCGTCGGTGGTGGAGAGCAGCGTGGCGGCGGGCGGCGCCAGCAGCCGCTGCGCGAGGCTGGGCGGCGAGCGCGCGCCCGCCAGCGCCGCCGCCAGCCGCGCGCAGCACGCCCGCGCCAGCTGCACGCCCACGCGCTGCACGCCCGCCGCGCCCGTCACGCCCTCCTCGCCCTTCTGCTTCGACTGCACCAATCTGCACAGATGCACAACACATTCACACTCGCGTCAGACAATACGCTCAAAGTCTGCATGGAACCGCCACCATATGAATATTACAATCCTAGTACTAGTGGTTCGCCTAGACTAGACGTCCGCGTTGCAGCTTGTAACCGATTTCACCCGAACCACGAAACATAAATAAACATTAATAATGAACTACGAGTTCAGGCGTAGGAATTATTGTTGAAACTTCTAATGGGTAATCGAAGCTTGTACTTTTTTGTCGTGTCTCAGAATGCATTGACAAATCTCTGTCGTACCTATAGATTTTCACATTTCCAGGTCAATTGTGCTCACTATTCTTACCAGACAAATTTTGATGATACCAACACATAAATTCATGCAAGTCGAAGTAACGGTTTGACAGTTATGATCGGACGAAAAACACAGCCGATTTAAAAATAATGATAATACTAACCTGTCAATCAATTGTGTGAGGATGTCCACGACAATAATACACATCTCCGGATGCGCCAACTCTCCATTCTTAGTGTATTCCGTACATTCTGTGGCCATCGAGTCCGGCACTGGCGTCTGAATACCTGCAATACAATGTACCTCTTATAATAACGACGCTAGGCGCGGCATTCACTGGCAAGGTCTTGATGAAGCATGGCAGCAAGTGCTTTGAAGGCAATTGTCACAGAGGATGGACATACCTGATGTAGGGATGGAAGACATGGTCGATATTTTCCTGCTCTTGTAGGACGGAAGTAAGTCGAACTTGCCGATCTCGACGTCGGCCTGCGAAAAGTAATAATTCGACTGCGATTAGGTATAATGTGTTGCTACGAGTAATAACGAAAATGTTCGAAGATATTTAAATTATGATATTATAAAACCCAATCAAAATAACCTTAGTTACTAAGCATCTGCAATTATTATTGATTGCCAATTACAATATCTGTACCAGAAGATAAAAAATATAATGCAAATGAGCAGAAAAACAACTCGTGTAGCTGGATATTTTGTGAGTTCAGACACCATTTTTAGATTTTTATCTAAAGATCAGCCTTGAGATATAATTATCAGTAAGCAGAAGTTGTGATTTCTTGGTGGTATGTTTGGTCGACGCTTGCGCAGAGTGGTGGACATCCACTGGATGGGAAGGGCCGCGGACCGGCTCAGTGGGCGCCATGGGAGAGACCTATGTCCAGCAGTGGAATGCAATAGGTCGATAATAATAATGATGTTGGGTAAATTTGTATTAGTTGAGCAAGAAAAAAAACATGTTTCACGCTGCTTAGCAGGTGTCACCCTTTACGTGAAAATAGGCATTGATTTGATATTTAGCTTTATTGAAATTATTTGTCAACACTGATAGTTTGCCGTCTTTTTAGAATTTACAAAAAAATATAATATCAGCGATCTGGTTCCCATTGCGTACAATAATAATCAAAGTCAAATTCAAATTCAAATTCAATAAGCGTTTATTCAATACGATACAAGAATCACTTTGAAACGTCTTAAAGCTAGGTGAGTCTAGGTGCCAGTTCCACGCGACCAAGCGTAGAAGAACAGGCAACAAACTACGTCTCGGTTCCTACCGTTTTTTTATATGATCCTTTTACAAATCAAAAATAGTCTAAAATAATAGCAGTGAAGTTCCAGTGTGGTGCCACTTCACTTAGTCAGACGTATGCAATGTAATTATACAAAAGCAAAAGTTTCAAAGACAGCACATGCTACGCTTCAAAGTTATAATAAAGTATCTACACAGATATAAAAATAAGATATTAAATAGTAGGTACAGACATTGCAAATTGACATGCTAGCTTCCTATGGGTAGAGTGACCGGGACATCGGGCCACGCATATTTATCATTCATATAGCTATCTAGAGTATAGTACGCTTTCTTTATCAAATTACTCTTAATATAGGCTTTAAACTTCCGAATTGGAAGCTTAGTTGCATTTTCCGGAAGTTTATTGTAGAAGCGTACAGTGTTCCCCATAAAAGACCCATTTACCTTCTGTAAACGAAATTTGGGAATATAAAGTTTATTTTTATTTCTAGTGTTAATATTATGTGAATCACAATTTTTCTGAAAGCTACAGATGTGTTTGTGAGTGTACAGTAAGTTTTCATATATATATTGTGAAATTACTGTGAGGATATTAATTTCCTTAAATCGCTCCCTCAATGAGTCTCGTGATTTCATTTTATAGATGGCACGTATGGCCCTTTTTTGTAAAACGAATATAGTTTGAATATCAGCTGCTTTCCCCCAGAGAAGGATACCGTAAGACATAACACTATGGAAGTAGCTGAAGTAAACTAGCCTAGCTGTAGCTTCATCAGTGAGCCATCTTATAGTCCGAACTGCATATGCAGCCGAACTTAGTCTGGCAGCAAGTGCTTTGATTTGCGGTCCCCACTGCAATTTTTTGTCAAGATTAAGTCCTAAGAAGATAGTAGAATCTACAAGGTTAAGTGACTCTCTATTAAGTATAATATTAGTTGGCCGGAGAGTCACATTTGGTAAGGTAAACTTAATACACTTGGTTTTCTTAGCATTAAGTAAAAGATTATTAACGTTAAACCAGTTAAGTATTTGCGACAGAGATGCGTTAACGTCATCGTAATTAGCCTTCAATCTATCAACTTTAAAAATTAATGAGGTATCGTCAGCAAATAGTACTATTTCACATAGTTTTTTAACAAAAAAAGGGAGGTCATTTACGTACACTAGAAACAAGAAAGGACCTAATATCGAACCTTGTGGCACCCCCATGTCAATAACTGACCCAGAAGATCTCTCACCGCTCACATCAACTTTAAAGACTCTATCAGTCAAGTACGATTGTATTAGGTCAATAGAGCGATTTAGAATGCCGTAATGTTTAAGTTTAGATATTAATGTAGCATGATTTACACAGTCAAAAGCTTTGGAAAGATCGCAGAATACCCCAATCGCGTCTTGTGAGTTTTCCCAGGCATCATATATGTGCTTTAAGAGTAGAATACCAGAATCAGTCGTTGATCGACCTTTCGTAAATCCAAACTGGTGGCTATGAAGTATCCCATTTAGGTTAAAATGTGATAACAACTGAGTAAGAATAACTTTCTCAAATATTTTACTTAGCGTAGGCAATACTGAGATAGGTCTATAGTTAGCAGGGTCATTTGCATTTCCAGATTTGAACAGGGGAATGAGTTTACTAGGTTTCATTAAATCAGGAAAAACACCCTCATCAACACATCTATTAAAAATATACGCTAGACACGGTGCAATATCAGTTATAATAGTACTGAGTAGTTTTGTAGACATTCCCCATAAATCTTCAGTATTTTTAATGTTTAACGATTTAAATGTCTTCACGATTTTGTCAGCATTAATGTATTTAAAACTAAAGATATTATTACATTTTTTAACACTAGACTCTAACAATGCCATCGCACCAGAGGCCGAGGAATTTAAAGACGATGTCACTACTTTAGGGATACTGGAAAAGAAACTATCAAACGCGTTGGCTACTTCAATGTTTGTTGTCAAAAGATTATTGTTTACTTTCAAATGAATTTTTTTATTACGGAGTTTTGATTTGCCAGTCTCATTATTGACTATTTTCCAGGTAGCTTTAATTTTATTTGTGGATTTTTCAATTTTTCTTTTGATATGCAATGATTTTGCTGCGTGACAAGCTCTTTTAAATGCTTTAGAGTAGTTTTTAATATGTAGAATAAATGCTGGGTCATTGAGCATTGATTCCCTAGCAGCATACAGCTCATATAATGTATTCCTACTTTTGTAAATACCTGGGGTGGCCCAGTCAGCGAACGCGACACTAACACTAGCTTTACATGTTTTAAGTTTAAACGTATCCTTATGTTCATCATTAATTAAATTTGATAAGTTGGAGAAAAGATCATTCGGGTCAGTCAGACAAGGCATGAGGGACACTTTCAGTTCAATATTGGTTTGAAACTTTTTAATACGGCTCTCTGTGATAGGCCGGTGGGTGAAAATCTCGTGTTTATCTAAAATTTTATAAGCAAATCAGTAATCATACAGTTTGGGGCAAGATAGTGTATTTATTACAGCAATACAATGTTAGTAGGTACTTTAGTAGAAATATCTTTATTTGCATGAGGTAAATGTGGTCATAAGGAAGGAAGAAATCTAGCTCACATACTTCGCCGGAGCAGAGACCGACTTGCAAATGGTTACATATTGAAAATAAATTAAGATCAGGACTAGATTATAGATTAGATTCAGATATTTAAATAAGAGATTAGAGGCAACAACAAGCCCGATACGTTGGTCCGACCAAATCCGCTCCACTCTCAGCGTGAAGGTCCATGAAGTCATTCAGGTTGCCGGCGACAGATCCAGGTGGCGAAACATTGACAAGGGTAAATTTTGATCTATGGAGGGGGTCACGACCCTTAGCAGTGAGGAGCACGACGCGAGGGGGAGGAGAGATTTTATTTATTTATTTATTTATTTATACAACGTGTATCAAAATATGTGTACTATCCTGAAGGGGGGTGAATTTCCTCACCCCGGGGAACAACTTTTGTTCAACGACTTTTCGAACTTCGATTGGTATCTCTGAAAAAAACTGCAACGAAGTTTCAACATGAACAGCTGACTTTATACAAAGTGACAACCCTAAACTCAGCTACAGAGGTAGTAGGTAGTAGTATTAGACCTACAGAGGTAGTAGGTCAAGGGGTCAAGGGGTTACAAGGATAGGGTTGTCAATTTATTTAGGCATTATGAAATTAAATATTTTTGTATGGGAAACTGAAAATAGGAATTTTTAATTATCTCCCCCCCACAACTGATCACCATTGTGGTCTGAAACCCCCCACCTTCGCATAGTACACATATTTAGATACACCTTGTATTTATTGGAGAACCAATAGCTTTATAACAAAAGAATGCACAACAAATTAGATTTAGAGAGCCAATTAGAGGTTCTCACGGGTAGGCTATGTTAGATTAGATAATGATTAGTATTAGAGAGGGATGTTAGTGAGTATAACTAGCGGCACATAACTTTAGCGCTGAGCGACACGCGGTGGGGATAGCTGCGCATGCGCCGTAGTGTGCGCATGTCACCCACACTGGATGTGTGGAGAGTGTCCTATTGGAGAGCACTGGTGGTCTAGTGGTAGTGACCCTGCCTTCGGATCCGAAAGTCGTGGGTTCAAATTTACTCGTGTACCAATGAGCTTTTCTGTCGAAAAATTTATGTGCACTATGGCAGTACTCTCAAAACGGTGAAGGAAAACATCGTGAGGAAACCGGCGTGTTGTAGAACCTAAAAAAGTTCGAGCAATACGTGTACACGACCTGCTTGCGGAAAAACCTGCCCGCACATCAAGTGCGCACGATAAACTTGAGTGTCCTATTGGTACAGAGAGCGGAGTGCGACTGGAGAGCCAATCAGCGCTACGCACGCCCGCCCTTCATTCCGCTAGGCTCCCTCAGGTACCTTATTTTTGACTTGTACGCAATAACGTTAAAGTAATGTGCCGCTACCCGCTACCTATAATGGCGGTGGTGGGTTACCTCGTAGCCGTCGTCCCTGGCGGCGGCGGCGGCGGCGGCGCTGGCGGAGGCGTGCGGCTCGCTGTGCTCGCTGGCGTACACGGGCGCGGCGCTCTCCTCGCTCGACGAGCACGACGCAGAGCTAACGCCCGCCGAGCACACCAGCACTGGCACCTACACAACACAACATCATTATATGATCAGTGCTAGTCTAGTGGGAGCAAGCGAACATGCCTTGTGCGCTCGTTAGTTCCACACTATTTTTTGGGAGGCGATAATGTACATCATGATAAATTATTGTACACCCCGTTATTACGATGCCAGTTAAGCCACAACCAGTTAAGTACATTGTAGCAATTGAAACCTGGTTTTTGCTTTCTTGTTCTGGTACTAGATACTTATAGGTATAGGTTTTACAATAAAATCAGAGGCGTTGTCCTCTTCATAACAATTATCCATGGTTAGAAAAAAAGTAATAATCAAAATATGTATGTATCTGTGTATATGGGCCTTAACAATTTCCCAGTAGAAAAAAGTGCCATCGTTTTAACTGTGTGTACATTAACCGGATCCAATTTTTTCGGTATCATAAAACATCGTGAGAATCAGTTTGTATTCTACCAGTGACGAACGAAAAGTCTATAGAAATTGTACCGGCACCCGACCGACCCTTTCTCAGGGATGTATACGTCACTGCTTGTAATATTATTAAAATATTAAATTGTTTTAATTTATATTGTAACAAATTGAAGTATGCGCATGACCTCTAAACATTTTCATTGTACTTTTGTCAGTCTACATCGAAACTATATTTTAATAAAACACGAGTTTGTCGCGTCGGCGGTAAGCCACTTAATTAGCTCCCGCAACCTTTACAAGGACATTGGCTTACGGATTAAGAGTTGCACTAGCTACACTGGCCCTGGTATTCTCAAAATAATACTTGTAATTAAAATACAAGTAATTCAACAGCAGCATTTACATTATTTTGCGAGAGGGAAATATGACAATCTTGCGATGCAGTTACTATCCTAAAATTCTGTTAGTTGCAGGCCGTAACTCAAAGTAAAATTAATTGTACTCATTTACTACATACAAGATATAGAAGAATCTAGGCACCAGTTCTACATGGCCATGCCTAGAACAGCTCTTGGCTGTTCTAGGCATGGCCATGTAGAACTGGCCCACGCAAGTTAATTACATAATTATATCTAATCTGAAGGGTAAAAAAACTACGAAACAGGATGGGAGAAGGTCACTATCGTGCCGTTTTTAGATGTCAAGTATCAGACCAATAGAGGAATAATAACCCTCTTTTTGATTTGCCGTAGTCTGCTAACAAATGCACACTAATAGGAGCGCTATGTCACCCATCAAAAGGAAGTGCATCCTACAACATTCCTATCTAGCTAACAGTCGAACAGCAGGTATGCTTGGGTTGACTAAATCGTAAAAGCTGTTTTCAACGCTAATTAGCCTAGTCTACATAAGATCGATCAAAATGATATTACACATCACCTACCTACGCTTAATGCCTACGCGTTGTTTTGTTTGCTATTGCTTCGGTATCGGTTAACGGCATGTCACTGGTTCGTTTTTGGCCACCTGTGTTACTTCTGTATGATGGTTAGATAAGTATTGGCGTAGGCAGAGGTAACCGTTTAACATAAGGTGAACCATCGTTATCGAATGAAAACTGGAGGTATTTTAAATAGCATAGAATCTTTTTTCAACGGCCCCCACTAAACAAGACTAATGTTTAATTCATTCCGCATATTTTGAAGAACATCATTAATGAGCTATGGCTAAATATGACTCAACAATGGAACATTTTGTATGTCAAGTCCACGAAACGAGGCTCTTTGAGGCACACTTAAAAGTCTTTCACCACACTTGTATGAAATAACTTGTGATACAACGAGAAGAACACTAGAACGTTCAGCAGCTTAGCTGAATCACTACAATTTCCAAAACAATTAACTTTCACAGACACTTCACAAACAAACAAAATTAATAGCTCACTTTCTCTGTATACGTGACTTGACGCCGGCCAATCCAATATATATTTTATTGTAGCACTATTCAACTTGTCGTAGGTGAACACTGAAGTAAATTCTAAAAATATACGTTCGCTAAAACTATATGCAAATGAATTAGTGAATAAAAATATTTTTTTCTTTACGACATAAATTTCGAAGTTGCGTCGACGACTAGCCTCGTCTAAAGGTTTCCGTGTTCTTTGGAATGTTTAGAGCCTCGTGCGAGTTCGGATGTGGCGTGAGGATCCCGCATGCCAAAGCATTCAAGTTTATTCGTTTTTAATGTTCAATATTAAAATAAAAAATATTAGTTTGAATAATGTTTTGAGAGTTGCTCTTATAATTTTATAAGAGTTCGTATTTTTAGTAACTTTAAATTAATTTCGAGGTTGAGATTAATTTAAGTTAAATATAGCTTACTAGTTTTAGAGCTCTAATGATATTATAATTATTCACCCCCCCCCCCCCCCCCCCCCCCCCCCCCCCCCCCCACCGACTTACGACATTGTAAAAATCGCGTGAAGTTAGTGGATGGAGATGGCTCAAAATCGTTAATTCTGGTAATGCGTACGAGAGGCATAATGTCCAACACTGGACTTTTCGGGATGTTCTGATTTTATTGCGTCAAACTGATATCTATGCTCTCACGACACAAACAGTATAGAGTGGGTGTGGCCCACAACATTTCAATAGATTTCAATGTCCACCACTGAACCCCGATCGAGAGAGCCGATTACGGCGGCGGCGGCGGCGACCGGCGCGCGGCGATGCCTAATGGGCTAGGGGCCCGAAACCGGTACTGCGAGATTGTAACTTCTCCATTAATCGTGACGACAGACAGGTTTGCTTTTCCGCTACATTGCGACTAACACTTTTAAGTCTATAAAACGAATTATGTCTAATCGGTACTAAACACTGTAAATAAATGTTATATTGACTTTTAACGATATAAAAAAAAACAAAAGTTTTTAAATGTTTGCATTTTAATCAATTACTATTAGATGAAATTTGGAACAAATATTTATGATTAGTAAATTGATTGAATTGACAGACCAAGCAACCTGCGGCACAAATAACTACTAACTTCGAACGTTTACATAGAAGGAACAGCCTGCTCTGTCTGCATACTTCTTTAAAAGATAATCAGATGCAGCGTGAGAGAGCCGCTAGCCGGCCCGCATTGTGCCGACCGAACATTAGCACAGAATTCAGCACGCTTCAAGTGGAAGACTTCTCTTTGTGAAGTACAGTCAGTCTGTCAACTACTAAACAGGGACCCATTGATTTAAAGGGAATGAGTACTGGGCACCGTTGTGTCTACATAGGGCACGTCGATGGAAGTAACACAATTGCTTAGTTTAAACAAAAGTGTAATAGGTGTATGACCTTGTCTTATGCAAAAACACAGAACACCAAGTAATACTACACACATACTGATGCAGCGGTGAGAATATGATACTCTTTTGTTGCTGTTGAATCGACCACATAAAGTAGATTATACTAGCCGCATTATTGCATGATTATACTAGTTGCCGCCGGTGGCTTCGTTCGTAATTACGAGCATCAAAATTTAAGGCGCCCTCCTGTTTTGGATGCATTCATCATTTTACCCTACTTGTTAACCTGTTATTTTTTAGGATAAAAAGTAAGCTTTAAGCTAATCCAGGTAACAAGCCATATTTGTTTCAAACTTCATACAAATCGGCCAAGCCCATAGTTAGGGCGTGATCGAGTAACAAACATCCAAATATCCAAACATCCACACTAAATTAAGATCAAAAATTCAACCTGATAGGCTCCAATAACAGTTAGTTTCCATTTAGATTGCTTGCCATTTTTTGTATGCACTAAAACCCGGTCTATAAAAACTGAATTTGTTAGCTGTCATTCTTGTTTTGATCATTGAGTCTGGTGTGAACACGAGTCCGTAGTGTTAAATTCCTCAATGCATGCGTTTTCAAAATAAAATTAAATGTATATCGAACGGCATTGACTTGATTTGTTTGAGTTTAAAGTAATAAAGCAGTGTGTTCTTATAGAGGAATACAATAAGTTATCCCATGGCGTGTGAAATACATACAGTTACGTATGGGCCGCGCCGTGAGAAAGCGGATCATAAGAGGATAGTGTAAGGTTTCACTTCAATAGGAAGGCTTCCATACGACACAGACAATCCTATTGAATTGTACTGTAGAAGATTTATTACCAAATGCATATACACAATACGTATAGTTTTATTTTACAGATGCTTATCATTACTTTTGATCTAAGCATCTTATTTATTATCCAAGTCCATGGCGACAGTAGTATTAGCACTTTTAAATTAACGCGATCGTTATGCATAATTACATGGAAGAACGGGTATTTATCGCGATTGCCTTTATTATTTCCCGCCGTTTCGGTTTCAGTTGCATTGTTATAATTTTCCAGAGTATTCTAGCAGCTTCTAGGATTGTACAGTGTACAGTGTACACAGGCGAGATTTGCTTGCCAAACGCACAGATTATATCCAATGCTTGTAAGATGTATTCTAAATTCAAAATTACCTTGCATAAAAACATTGGCAGCACACACACATGTAAACTTGCAAACTTAACAACAGCAGTAGTGCTATTCCTGCAACTTAAATTTTCCGATGTCTAACACAGATTCAGCGATCGGGCGAACGAACCGTGTTGCAGGAGTAGCAGAGGTTTCTTTTTATACAACTAAGTTGACAAACAAGTATACGGCCCACCTGATGGGAAGCGGTTACCGTAGCCTATGGACGCCTGCAATACCAGAGGCATCACAAGCGCGTTGCCGACCCTTTAAAACTTTTAAAACGCCCTTTTTGAAGTCCTTAGGGTTGTCCTCAACAGGGAGAGCATTCCACAGCCTGAGTGTTCGCGGGAGGAAGTTCCTCTGACACCGAACGGTGCGCGACCACCCAGGCTCTAAGGTGTGAGGATGAACTCTCTGCCTATGGCGAGCAGTCCGATGGTAGAATGTAGCTGTTGGCATGATGTCAAACAGTTCTTCAGAGCATCCCCCATTATAGAAGCGGTAGAACACGCACAATGAGGAGAAGTGTCTCCTCAGACTTAAGAGCTCAGACCTTACCTTGAGATGCGCTCGCGTCGGCATGGCGTGGTGGCGGCTGGGCTCGGCGGCGGCCACGCGGATGAGCGCCTCGCACAGCGCGCGCAGCCTGCTGCCGCCCTCCAGCGCCGGCGCCGCGCCCGACACCAGCGCGCCGCGGACTAGCGAGCAACTCGTCTGTTTCGACCGGCCCGATGTCACATCTGCATTCACATACATTATTGAACGAGCGAGCGAAGCCTCTCACTTTCGACATTGGCCGATGATGAGCAAAACAGCTCCTCTTGATGCAGTGAATTGCTCACTTTTAGTGTGCTCGCGAGGTGTACAGCTCACAGAGCCACTAGCAATGTATAAGCTACTCGAAAACACGGGTTAAATAAGGGGCTGCCTTTCTCGCTTTTTTACTAACTAGTTTTGCACTTATGCAAATGTTTTTATAGTAAAACTTGCTTGGATTAAGTTGATGTTCTTGCTGAACTGGGTGCAATAAAATTGCACCAAACTTTGCTGCTTCTAAAATGTAAAACGTGCGATCGACCAGATCATAGACTTCAATTGGGAAAAAGTGGTTCAGCCCTTAAATTGGAAAGAACATTATCATATCATCAAGAGTGAATAGGTATCTTCAAGACCATCCTGCTCCATCCTCGGCCACATCGTCGCTTATCATCAAATTGTTTAAAAACAAGATCAAGCAATGGTAGGTAAAAGTAACGCTGTATGTTTTATACCCAGTTTTCGATATTAAATTTTGTTGTCGTGGAACCGCGCGGCGGCGGCGGCGGCGCCTTGTTTACAAAACGTTTCAATAAGATCCTTGTCATAATTAAACTCTCTGATTAAAACACGATAGGTATGTTAATATGGAAGGTTGTTCGATTAAAAATGTGCATAACCTTCTCAGTTTAATGCAGTTTTGGCTTTGCTTGTTTGAATTATTTCAAAGTTACTGGAACCGGTGCATTCCAAATTGTTTCTTAAATTGGTCAATTGTTTTTTAAAAGTATACAAACGATTATAGATCTTGGTAGAAACATGGTAACCAAAGCAAGAATGCTACAGAAACATTTTATATTCAGCAGTACAAAGTACAAACAGTAGCGCTGTATGTAAGTATTAGTGCATTAGACATGTTTCACGAACGGAATCCTAAGGGCGCTTGTACACGCTAAGAAAAAACGCCGGGTCTACCCAAGAATTCGTGTCGTAACTAGAAAATAACTGTGTACACTGCTCGCAGCGGTGCACGAAAAAAATCTTATCTGCGCAAGACACGACGCGGCGAACGTTGTTGCGTTTTCGTGTGTGGAAAAGACAAAATTCTTGTCTTGCGCAGATAAGATTTTTTTCGTGCACCGCTGCGAGCAGTGTACACAGTTATTTTCTTGTTACGACACGAATTCTTGGGTAGGCCCGGCGTTTTTTCTTAGCGTGTACAAGCGCCCTTAGGGTAGGACTGGCTATACGAGTAGTGCTATCGTCATATCTTATCAACCAAAACAAACTTCATATTGCAAACAATGTTAACATTTGTAATGTAAGTCAAGCGCTATGGAAATATTATACACTCAAAATCCAGAGTTGTCATTTATATTAAATAATTATTTCTATTATTTTTTTTACATTGATGGACATTTCTTACTTTTTTATTTCTAGCCTCACATTGAGCCGCCTATAATGTTGATCACACTAATATTTGTCTTTGGTAGAAATCGAACCTACAATCTAAAAGACACAAGACAGAGTTGTGCGTAATTAAGATTTCAAAGGAACGATTATAAGTTAATGCAATTTGTAATCAAATCAACTGTGAAACTTACAGTTATGTTATGCCACGGTCAGATGAAACACCAAATCCACCTTATGTTCAGGAGCATAGAATCTAAACTAGCCCAGCACATGTAACATGAAACCGCACAGATTCCTGCCCTTGAGCGTGCATTTAGTTCCAGTCGGCTGCACTTGGAAATGTGCTAATAAGTTTTGATATGTCAATGGTAGCCGACGCTTGGTCCAATACTGAATGTATTTGGCAAAAGCTATAAAATTAGCATACCAACCTGATTTAGAGACCTGTGATAAACAAATAACTTATGCGAATACCGACATTCATACTCTCGGGTCAATTGAAATAAAAAAATGGGAGACATATGGCACAATCCAAAGCAAGTATATATGTCCAAAGGTTGAATTGAACCGGATAGTCGACCCATAGCTATTGGGTATAATAGGATGGAAATTAATTGTGTTTTAAATTAGGATACATATAACTAAATACGTCTTTTATTTTTAGATACCATCAATTTAACTAATGAAGTCATAGGAATCGTGTCTTTTGATCAATGAAATTGTGCGCCATGTTTTATTTTAAGGCAAATAAGTTGCTTTCAGTGTTTTTTCAGCCTACAACCGGTAAAGTCATGTAAGGCGATTTGATAGAATTAGAAGTGTGTAGTGAATAGTAGTGCACGCACCTGTCAAGGCGAGTTGCACCGTGAGCAGCGCCTCCAGCAGCTTGATGAGCAGCCGCGCCTCCTGCGGCGCGCACTCGCCCGCGCCCTGGCACAGGCAGTGCAGCGCCAGCTTCAGCAGCGCGTAGCTGTCCAGCAGCGCGCTCTCGCTCACCATGTGCTCCCGGAACATGGGGCTGTACAGGCACAGGTCGGCGCAACTCTTCCAAAACGTCCAGACATCCTTCAGCAAGTCGATGTGGTCCTCTATCGACTCCTCGATCGTGTTCTCGCTAGACGCGTACCCGGTTCTGATCGGTCGTGGAATGGACATCCTTCGGTCGACGTGCTCCACGGAAGGGATGAACGCCAGCGCTGCCTTCTCCTTAGTCACGTCCACCAGCTCCTCATAGGTGTCGACCGGCAGCTTCATCCGGTATATTTTGTAGAACTTGTCTGTCATGTCAGATAACGACTTGAACAACATTTGCACTGACGATAAGGAACTCATTTCTCTGTAGTATGTTAGATCAGAGTTTTCCTTCATGAGCTTGTAGATCTCGACTATGATGGCTATTTCTAGTATCGAGCAGCATTGGTTGGAGAACTCCGGAAGCGATACCAATTCTAGGACGTAACTGAGTCCACCTTTTTGGATGAACTGCTCAGCGAAGGCTACGGTGTTGAGCAAGCTAGCGAAGATATTGAGGCAGGACACGGTTAGAAAGTAAGCTGCCTCTTCCAGTCGCATAATGTATCTGTGCTTCGCCACGATGAACGTGGGATACATAACGCTAAAGAGTAGTTCATACTTCATCTCCATTCGGCATTTGGGCGTCACTCGCAGCAAGTGGCTGACCGTTGCATGCAGGACCTTGTTATGATTATCTAGCTGCAGCAGCGAGTTGTAATGAATCAGGAAGGACCATACGCTCTTCCTCTCGACGGGGCTCACGCCGTGCTGACAGTACTTCCTGCTGAAGTCCTTCTTCTCATCACAAGGCTCACAGATGGAGCAGGGCAACTGGTCGGTCACTTTCGGAACTAGAACGCTCGCGCCGAGCTCCCCGTAGACGGTGTGTTCCAGCACTTGAAGGCACAACGAGGCTACAGTACTATGCGTTAGCATTAACCTCACAATGCTCTCCATCAGAATGCCTGGAGAGAAGCAGCAGCAGACTCCACAGTTGAGCATCACGCGCAGCACTTTATTTCTCAACATGCTTTGAGCCGAGACTTGTTCATCCATTAGAACCGATGTCAAAGTCCCGTATAGAACGGATATGCTGCATGCCGATGACATGGGAAGACCGTTGCTGGCTTCGCCGAGAATATCGTGATGGTGATGCATGCCGGCCGTCACTCGTTGACGACATATTTTGTGCCTGGACCTGAGACAGGCCGCGGAATGTACGACCTCGCTTCGTACTCTCTTCATTCCGATCACTAGCTTCCCTACGATTTCTAACAACTTCTTTATCAAGACGATGACTTCTTCCTCGTTTATGGACGGTATCCTAATCATAAGCTCCATGGTTTCTTTGAGCAAGCCACCTTTCAGGCACTCCCCGTACAGTTTAAATTGATCCGTGAACTCCCTCAGCTTGTCGAGCGTGCGGCACTGCATCAGCAAGCAATGAAAGAACGCCGTGATCGAGTACGCTATACCGAACACAAACTTGAGCATATTCTCCGATTCAGTCTTATCCGTTACTTTGGCACAAGGGTCCTTCTTATTCTTAGTTATGACATCCTCCAATATTCTAAGCAGCATGGGCAGCACCCCGCTGTTGATGAGTTTGGCACAGAGATCCGCGTGAATGAGCACCTTGTCCAGCGACACTATCAGCAGTTCCGTGAGCGCGACTTTGATTGTGGAGACATGTTGGAGGGTGGCCTGCGTGGGCAGCGAGCTGAACTGGATGGAGCACAAGTTGCGCAGCGAGAAGTTGATGCATTGCATGGAGATCTGCGAGCCCTCGGAGCCGCTCAGGCTGCTCTCCGCCTTGCACAGCTCCTGCAGCAGGTCCGTGATCATGACGGTCAATTCGAACGCTGATACTTCGGAATTAATGATTTCCCTGTGGCTATCGTTCATGTAATCGTCCACCTTGGGCTTCGCCTTCCGCGGCGAGTAGAACGAGTCGGAGTACTCGTTGGAGGAGCGGATGGAGGAGTTGAAGTATTGGAAGTGGTCCGCGGGCGCGGCCAGCTTGATGGCGAGCGAGCGGTGCAGCGCCTGCAGCTCGGCGTGGGAGGCGCCGCTCTCGGAGGACGGCTCCGAGTCGGTCGCCGTCGCCGTCACCGTCGCCGTCGTCGGCCGCCGCTTGCGGTCCGGCGTGGCGGGCTGGCTCGAGCGCCAGGACCTACTGCTGTACGATACAACCAATACATACAATACAGAATAACATACTGAAGGAACATTAACTATTTCACAGGTTGGTATAATTGATACTTACTTTGTTGCATATCTTTCTGGTGAATGGACGACGCTTTTGGATTGGAGACTCGGCTTCTGCTTTGACCATATCCTGTAAATTAAAATTGTATATTACACGTTCTTGTAGCTTGCTTCTTTATCTTAACATTTTTCAGTTAAAGCTCAAATCACTAAAACAAAAGAGATTTTGGGAACATAATTTACCTCATCCATTTACATAAAAACATTCATATTTCATGAAAAAAAATGTGGGTGTAGGTAGTCTATTTTTGTAGTAGTTGGATCGAGGCTGTGGGCTGCGGTCTGTCAACCTTGTCGCTTGTGGATTAACCACGAGTCGACGATAAGTGACTGACGGAATATAAATACCCCTTGTACTAAACTACATACTGCAAGGTTTGACATTGTGCAATCTATTATGCATTAAGATAAATAAAAGTTTAAAATTAATACTCAATGAATACTCTTTTTGAAATCATTTTTTTATTAGATAAAAAAACAGTGCATATTGATGGCACACCTGATGATGAATACTTTACCTTTAACCTTTACAACTGCATTACCTAACCCCCTCCCCCCCTTCCTGACCTTTCTGCATCCATCACTCTACCCGGCCTATAACTCGTATTAATTGATGAGTAACAGAGTAAACCCTTAATAATTTTAGCTCTCACTGCGGTTGTTTGAGTTTTCTATTGATAACAAAATAATAACAGAGATAAAACAACATATTGTATTTAATTGCGTTGTGCCTATCATATCGGATGTTTTGGCGTTGCAGTATTGCTATCGCCCAATTCGAGGCGCCAAGATAAAAACAGTCCATAGTTACTCGTAGTACTCGTTTGTACAATCCGGTCGGTGCTACAGATCAAGAGTCAACTAGTTCAAAGTGGTTGAGTAAGTGTTTACTTATTAATAATTGGCCCTCGATCAGAGTTTATGAAATAAACTAAATTAATATTTGAGACTTTTCAGATACGAACACCAGGGGTCTAGCGGTGCTCAATACTCAAGACATTTACGCGCGCACTTCGCTTTCTGATCTTACTTACGTTACGCGGTCGGTTATGAAAGACCAAGTAAGATAACGGCTATTTATAAAAGTATTGTAGAGATGTACTAACGTCAAGTTAAATTCGTGCCTAAATGGAACTACCTATTATAAAAAATATGAATTGGGAGGAAATTTGTTAGTGTCGTAGTACAGGCAATGAGCTTGCGTCCACGAAACAAAGACAGCTGTTCACATACCTATGTGAAAATAACTGATGAATTGGAGTGCGTGGTGCGAGTGTGGGCGAGTTCACAGTGCACAAATCAGGCGTGGCCTCACTGCCAGCGGCGCTCAGCTCTCCAAACAGCCATATGAGTACGGAGCTCAGTTGCCGGCAGCATGATAAACCCTGGATGATGAAAACAAATGAATATCGACAGGCAGGCACGACTGTGAGCGATTTATAGCATGCTATGTTTAATACATGCCTAGAGAAAGGAAAAGTAAGCTATCCGTGAAACGCCAATGCGGGTTTTAGCATACACATAGAAAAGGAGGGCTAGAAACGCCCCTAATTTCTTTGAGTTAGTTTACTCGGCACAACACTACGATTAGGTAGGTAAGTACATATTTAAGCGTGTCTCTGCGTACGTGATTTAAATCAGATATGTACTCTCGCAAGGAGATGTTACTGTAATGAGTTCTACTGCACTGAGTCTGGGCGTGCGGTCAATGAACCCAACGCACATTAGCACACAAAACAACATTATCTCAGTAAATACCATCTTCGCATAATTAAATCATCGTCACGAATTTCAACCTTGAATCATTGAAATAAGATGAAAGTTTCCAAACAAAAAAGTGCCAATTAATTCATTCTCAAGTAGGTGCTACTTACTATTCGATTAGTGGACAGATTAGCAAAAAATATCTGGTCATTAACATTATCAAGTACCAACATGTTTACCACTTTATATACTCGAATTAATTAAAATTAGCTGAGTAAAATGACTAAGGCTTTAAGATAGTTGATAAGTACACTATGTACTACATAGTGACGCTTTAGCAATTGGTATTGTCGAACTGCCTGCAAACCTTGACACTTTACAATGGAAATCTGTCATTAAATCTTGAGGCTAGACTCAGACTCAAGTATTGTTTATGCATGCGGGCCTTAAAATACAATATGATATCAAAGCATTGAACAAACATCTGTGTTCACCACAAACATATTTGTTCTCGGTGGGGCTCGAACCCACGACCTACGGCGCAGAAGGCAGAGCCAAAACCAAATGAGCTGAGAGGACAGTCAAAGTTTTATAGCTTTGAAGTATTGTTTTTTTTTGTGTATTTATTCCTTCAAAGTTCATAGAGATAAACTTATATTACGTCTTGCAACGCAATAAAGTACAAGTAGCAATACCAGTTTTATTTTATTAGCAGTACCAGTAGTAAATATCCTAGTCAAACTTTTAAAATGTTCAAAGGTACTTAACGGCCATAATAACGCAATCGAGATATAACACAGTAAACCATGTATCCCTCCCTACTAGGTACTACAGTTTAGTATGAATACATATGAATAAAGTGAGTATGGGTATCGTTTCCGTCGAGTTGACGGGTCCCGACCTCAGATAGCTGCTGCACTCATACATACTATGAATTAGTGTTTGCTTTCATTTCGATTGATACATTTATTAGACTCATTTTAAAGAGTATTGGTTCCGCTAGATGTAACTCTCATTTGCCTAAGCTTCGACAAAGACTGTTTAGTTATGACTGCTCGAGTGATGAGATCCTGGAAGTTCGATGGGAATGATGGGATAGACATTCATCCTGAAGCAAAAACTCTTTTTATCGGGAATTTATGTCAAATATTGTTTATCGATCATCCACCTGAGGCCTGTAAGTACTTACTTCGACTCCCAAAGCTCTGAGCAGCACGAGGCAGCGCCAAGCGACGCCGCCCAGGATGTACTTCCTGAGGATTTCTTCCGAAGACTGCGCGTTAGCGCGCGCAAACAAACTCTTCGACTGCACTTTGTCTTCATCTGACTTTTGCTCTGCTTCTACGCAAAATTAAGCACATTACCATAAAGTGATAATATGCTTCTTACCAATGGAGCGCCTTATCTTAATGCGGACACAGAAGTTCCGTACAAGACGTTCTTCTGTCATGAATATTACGAATATCATATCTGATACGTCTTTAGAAATACTACATAGTTTCAGATCTTGATAACTTGTATAAATTAATGAGAGTCCACACTCCTAGAACCCCCTGAGTTCACGCGCGCGCATTTAGATAGTCTCGTAGGTACCTACTTATACCTCCCTACCGATTATGACAAACTAATTAAATAAAATTTGATGAATACTGACACAAAAGCAAGTGCACCAAGTGGGCCATATCCTTGCAGCAAGCTGCCTATATTAGGAGCATAGATTCGCTTGTAGATTGAGGAGTTATGAAGCAGGAGTTACCTTCAGCATCTCCATTGGAGGCGGAGGTTTTACCGGAGCAAGGCACGTCGAGCGACGGCAGCGGCGCGGAGTAGTGCGTGTTGATGGATGACGTCACGCGATGGATGCCGCACAGCAGCTCGCAACCAACCAGCGTGACCACGCCGCTTACTGGACTGCAAGATACGTCTTGTGACAACGGATGCTATAACGATCTTGCACACGATCAACATCACATCAGTGGCGTGATAAACTACTGATTGAGTAACTTGATCGGTGTATATTAAGCATAATTTGCTCACTAGTTGTTTGAGTACTTTAAGATCCAGTTAAGTTATACATTTAATCTACTCGCGATCTGAACACAGGTTCATAGCTGCCTCGGGATCGATGTGCCTTTATAGATCTAGATCGCGATCTACCATGTCTTTATAGGACGATGTAAACAATTGTTTCGGCTGGGTAATGCTATATTCAGATAGAACTTACCAAAAGTGGATGAGCTCTTTAGCGTCAGCGCCGTTGTTCAAGCGAATGAGGAACTCGGCCAGAAACAAATCCAGCCAAGTGGATTTCTGAGGACAATACAGCGCAATTTACTCACGAGCAGAAAATGTTGATGAACAAATAATTGCATGTAACAAGGCATTACGTGCGAGACCTTGCCTCGGCGCAGCGAGTTAAAGTTAATTGCACGTCGATTGAATGGTTGGCCGGTTGATTGTTTGATTGTAGTCCACTGTGTACATCCGGTTCATTGACGTACGTATTACATCGATCTACTATAAAAGAAGTATGTAATACTTACGATACTATTAATGAGCTACATAAAAACAAATACAAGGGTTTAACTTAAAAACGATAATAAACGAGCCAATTATAAGGTATGCAGACGGTCGAATCGTAAAACCATTTCAAAATAGACCTATAGAAACAGTTTATTCGTTTTTTTGATGAATTTTAATATTGGATGTAATTTTACCTCATATGTGCCAGTCTCTGCTTTGAAGAAATGATCCCAGTATAGTTTCAATGTATCCACCTCCTCTTCCGACGCCATTTCCGCCGAGCGCTGACCTACCATAAGCATTACTGTTATGAACACATTATTAGATAAGTTATTAAAAATAACCTATTAGTAGGTACAATGCACAGACACGCATGCCTACTGCACCATGCTATTATAACAATATTATCGCAATTACAGTAAAAATGTAACGCTATTGCGCAGTTTCAAGCTCGTTCTACGACTGGCCTTACGTTCTATACCGGCAAATATTAAATCACAGGTTTGAAACCTGTATCATCATAACTTAGAAAATCCCAATTTCTTAGATATATTCGTGTATACATTTCCCTACTCATGTATTGACATATTTATATCAAATCAACATTTATATTTAAGTGTTATGCAATCAAGTTCATGGTTCTTGAATCAAGTAGGTTCTTCTTAAATTGAACCACTCATGGCGTAAAGATAGGCTTGACTATTATTGGGATGAATGACTTAGATTACGATTTTGATTTACGTCAGAGCTAGCTAGAGTGCTACCTCTTAGTGGGCATGTTAAGCCTTCATTACCAGCTTTATAGGTTGTTAAGCCATGCTATAGATCTTGGAGCAGCAACTCTGGGGTCTCAGTTTTCACATAAACTTACTTTTTTAAAGATTTTTTATTGGATTAATTCCTACATAATTTGATTCATTCATATATGAAAATGGGTTGCAAATGGTATAGAAAACTGTAATAAGATTTAAAGTTTAGCAAAGGAAGCCATAGTAGCTCCACGGAACAATAAATAAAATAATACAAGACACTAAGTCATGCTTGGGGCCGTGCAACTTCTACTAATATTTGTGTAATCAACGCTATAGTCACTTTATGAACACATCATACCCTTTACTGGAGCTCAGAGCTAGCACAGAACATCACTCACAGTTTATAATTATTTAGCACAATCACAACAAAATGTCACTGATACACATTATACAAAATCTCGGTTTTTATTCCAATACTTTTTCAATTAAAAGTGTAGAAACCATCTGTCCACCAGTAGACACAAGTACTTCCAGCAGTATCATAGTGTTACTGAGTACAGAGTTGTTATCTCTGGTCATTATTTATTGGATAGTGGGAAGACCACAGATAAATGTAGCTATGTAACAATGTTATCAATATACCCGTGTGGGATTTATGCTTATTTGTATTAGGTAGTTAGTTATTATGTACATTGTGTTACGATTGTGACTATCTGTAAAACATTAATGAATTAAGTTGGGTATCTTTATTTTTTTAATGATAAAAAGTAGAGATAGATATGTATACAGTCTGTTTTTGACTTACCAGTGATGCAAGGTCAGTGCACTTCGCCCGGTATATACATACAATTTAATTTTTTAAATAGAATTTTATAGTTTTTTAAATTGAAAAGCGCAATTAAAAATAAAAATACTTTCAGGATAGTAGTAATATTACATTTTGTTGAGAAAGCCACACAACCTAGTTTTTTATTTATATGTATACAGCAAATAAGTAAAAGCAGGATAAAAGAAGTTGAAATTCTATTAATATTCTTTTGCAGTGCAGGCAGGTAGGTAAATTGGAAACGATCGTAAAAGTTACCGATGTAGGTACCAAAACAAAGACTTTAGGTTCGATAGAGCTGAATAGAACGATCTGCCAACTGTATTGTTCTTTGCTACAGTTCTGTGTGTACGAGACCTAGACCGTTGCTAGTGCAAACTGTGGTACTAATATGTAATTAGTACGATATTACAAAAGTTTCAAAAACAGCAGCACTACTGGTGTCTACAAAGATATCTAAGTACTTACATGTAATTTGGAAACAGAAGAAGTTCAGTAGGTATCTAACGTACGTTGAGTTGCTTCCTAACTTCGTTTATTGCGGAAGCAAGAGACTCTGAAGTAATTCAAATAAAAATAAAATAATATGCGGGTCGAACCAGCACGCGTATCTTTACAACTAATTGTTTTTTACCGAAAAACCGCAACGACTGACAATTACATTTGCATTTAGCACAGCTGATTGTGACATTGGCACTGACAGACAAGAAATAGATTATTTGATCTGTGGACACAATGATATATGGCTTAGTCTATTAATACAGGTACTGTACGAACAATTTATAATTATTAATACGGTTACCGTACGAACAATTTATAATTATTAATACGGGTACTGCGGGGGGAGGGGGGGGGGCACCATTCTTGAAATTATGTAGGTGTATAAAAAAAAAAACCTAACAACCTACTGTTACTTTTGTGACTTAAGTCGGAGTGCTCCGAGTTTGAATCTGGATTTTTAAAACACTTTACAGTCGCTTAAAAGGCGTAGTAAAGTTAAAATTTGGGTTGGCTTTAGTATTGTTAGGGAGGAGGAGGGACGGGGGAGGGGTCCTCTCTGCACTAGCATGCACCATTCTTGAAATTAAGTAGGTATAAAAAAAAAAAACCTAACAACCTACTGTTACTTTTGTGACTTATGTCGGGGTGCCCCGAGTTTGAATAATATCCGTACGAATAAATATAATTTATTCATCCAGCACCCGTACAAATAGTCACTTCCATTATTTATAACAACTGTCCATAATCTATTTCCTGTCACTGTCACGTAACTGAACAGTCAAATTCAAATGAAAAACATGCAAATGCATAAAACCATGCGACGCCAAAAAAAAAAAAAAAAACATTTGTTTTGTTTTGTTTTCATCATGTTTTCATTAAAAATTTGATTTATTTACTGATAGATATCTTAGCGTAGCGATAAATACTCATTGATATATATCATTTTGATTTGGATGAACTCCTCCGACTCTACAATACAAGTATGTTAACTCCAACCGCTGGTGGAGTTATAGGTTTAGAAGTTGTGGCTCTTGACCTCTTGACTCTCCTTACAGGCTTTCGTGATGGATTCAAACATTTCACTTGATGAATTTTTAGCGGCAGCGAAGGATTTTATCGAAATCTCTAACAAACTTTGCGATGGGTGGAAATTCATCAAAAGCGAAGTTTTGCACAAATCTTATGTCAAGAAAGAGTGCTTTATTCCCTGTAAAGATTTTTCAATGAAAGCAGAGTATGTAATGTTCTATAGTTTGAGCTATCAAGTGCCTCAGTTCAGTTTCAATGTATGGAACTCTTCAGGAGTACTCTTGACAATAGAAGAGTTGACACGGGCATCTTTTATTAAGTAAGTTTACCGTTATTGTATGTGGTCTTTTCAGTACCTATCTATGATTTGAGCTGTTTATGAATGCTAGTGGTCTACTTCCTCAACCCTAGGCTAGGCATTGTAGATATGCAATGCTTGATACTGTTTTCCCTGTTATTTTCAGGGAACTTCCGAAGAGCCATGATAATTTATACTCGGTTGTCACACAACAAGAGCACCCAATATTCTTCCGGCCTTACTTCATAATACACCCATGTCGAACTGGTGATTTACTGTCTTGTTTCAAGAACACCTCAGCCAATATTTTAGTCACATTCCTAGGAATGGTTGAAGCAGTGATCAAGCTGAACTTGCCAATGGAATATGCCAAAGCCAGAGTCGAGGATAAAGATTCAGTTTAAAACATTGTGATGTCATGCAACATGGAATTGTTGTGGCTTCAGGTAATAAAAGTGTTCTGTGGGCACCATGTGCACGATCAATCAAGTCTTTAGGAGACAAATAAATAATGGCAGTCTTATTTTTAGTCTATAAATGAGAAGGTACCTATAGCTTGTAAGAAAACCACATAAAGATACCTACTTAGGTACATCCTTTCTTAAATAATAATGTTGAAATATACTCAAACTTGTTTCATTACCTAACTTCATATATTATTCCACATAATTAGCAATTAATAAGTAACAAAAAGAATCCTGCACCAGGCACTATAGCGTCCTGTAAGTAGGGACATGAGTAAAATGCCAGTTGCCCCGACCCTATATAAATCATCTACAACAGATGCAAAGGCTTGTTGACTTGAATCTTTTACCACAAAATAATCATTGAAGTAGTACTTTTAGTAGGTTATGCTATAGAATAGGTTAGTACCAATGTGATTCGTTGAGTCCAGTATGTAGGTAGATACTAGGTATTAGTGTTTCAGCATTCTGAAAGGTGTTTCTTATTCGAAGTATTTCTTATCAAATAAATACATTTCATTTCTTTTCAGTAAATGGAAAAAGGATTTTATTAGCACAACAACACTTGCGCGACGTATGGCAGTTACAAGTTGGATAAAATATTAGGTAAGAAAAACATACACCTAATAAACCCACTAATTTTTAAAATGCGAAGGTGGCCTGTGTTTTCACCTGGGTGAAGTTGGTATAATACAAACAATCAGAGTAAAAACTTAATGGCCTTGGATATGCCTTAAATATTCATATTAGCAATCACTATTAGCACTTATGTGAAGTCGCGGGCGGCAGTAAGGCAGAACATAATATAGCCTCACAGTTTTATTGTTATCCTGTATACATTCCCTCTGATATCTTGGTAGGTATAAGGTACTGCAATATTCTTGAAAACGTCTGAGGGGTAGTCAGGGGTAGATCGCATATTTATTTATAGTGGATAAAGGTTAGGTATATAGCTATTGAGATCGAAATACTTAAAAGCAACATTATTTAATTAGGAGCGACACGTCATTCAGGCACACGCATAAATAAATAACAATAGAAACACTAGTTCAGCATTTTTACTCTATCAGCAGGTAGACAGACATGGCTCTCCACCGTTACAGAGCGCTGGTTCTTTGAATCCATGATAGTAGGTGAGGGATTGCGAGAAATATTAGTCATCTAAACCCGAGAATGCTGCATTCCATTACGCAGGCTCTGAATATTATTACGGATACTAAAAGATTTTATTGCCAAAAAGATGTTCGAAATAAATCGAAGATAGGGAATCTTCGATTTCGGAAGGTCTAGGCCCGACGTCACAAATGCGATGGCATTTGTCTATCGATATTGAATTCGATAAGATAGCAGTTTCGCTATCAGCTCAGTACGATCCACTGTGATATTTGCGCTCGGCTGGATCACATTGCGATTTAGAAGCAACGATGTGTATTGTTTTATAATGAAAGAGTATTTGAAAGGTTCTGTGGTGTCCAACTGGACGGCGAGGTTGTGCGAGTGCCTCAGATCTTGTGCCGTGGTGGTGTGCTGCTGCTGCTATGTAAGTGAAAGCCCTGGAGCTGTAGCCTACGGTCTAGCGTCATCGCTGTTGTCCGTTTTCCTATTATTCTCTACTTTCTTTATTTTGTCTGTACAAACTGTGAACAAGTTTCTCCTGTTCAAAAACTGAAGAAGAATGGTACCTAGCTAAAATATTTGTTTATTAGGTAGGTACTTTAGCTTTGATTATTAAAAGATCTTGCAATTACTTATTTATTTATTCCCCAGCATCAGTTATCTAAGTTATTCCGAGCGTTTACTTTGAAAACAGAAAATATTAGAATGTTTTTTTTTCTACTAGGAAGTACCTAGATTAGGCGAGTGGATTATAATGATAGTATGGTACACACAGACATAACTACTCAGATTCAGTATCTTTATGCTATTCCTAGCGAGATAATACTATGATTACCTTATTATTTAGCAAAACGCCCAACCATTAAAAACATAGTCATAATTTAGTTTTGAGGCGTCACGAATATTTATATGAGCATGCATCATTTAATTTTCTGCGTCATGATACTCATGATAGCAGGTAGACAATTTCGGTACCTATTCTTCGAGTAAAATGGTATCTAACGTATAGGTAGACAGTTCATGATGATGAAACTGGGAAACATACGGATGAAAAATGAATAATATTTTTCGATCTTAGTAAGCTATAGCAGGCAGCTAGCTTCGTGTGAACTAGCTTTATATTTCATATATTAGTTCTGTTTACACGAAGCCATAATTGCTATAGCTTGCTAGCTTACTATAACTATCTTGTTATCCTGGCTTGAAAAGCTGGCCTCGTGTATACCGGGCATTACCCTGATTTACAAATTAGCACATGAAGGAGGATATTATTATTATTTTTTTCTCGATCTAATTTTAATTTTTTTTTGTGTATTATTTCTTGGTGATCCTAATAAATAAACAAAGACAAACGAATTATTAAGTATTTACGTCTATGGTGTAGCGTCGTAGCACTTTCGTAGCAAATCTCGTAGCAGGTGTGTTAATTGTAAAGGTACACAACAGATTGAGTGAATAAATCGGTTCACTACAATTACAATAAAGTCTAAAAAGTTTTAGCATATTAATTTACTTCATAGAAATGACTACAATCTACTTCAAAGCAATTAGATTAATTTGCCGTCAGCTGTATTTCGCAGATGCCCTTATTCTCACGCCCCCTGAAGGCTCGCGGCGGTTTGTCACTGACATTGCCTTGACCACGGTCAGCGTGTAGTGTCCAACCACTCAGCTACGGCGCTCCGAACCACACACTCGTTGCCCTCTGCCGTTTATTTGTCGCTGAAGCCCGGGGTCCGTTTGAAGCACTGGTTTCAGAGGTCAACAACACGCCTTTCAGGGACACCATCAAAGTTGCCAGTTTGACAAAAGTGTCCGAGAAGAAACCAGTGACGTGGCTGCGTACCACGTATGGCCGAAAAATGCGCCGGTTGACGCTTTAGTTTGGATTTAATTTTGTTTCGGTGTCAGATGAAGGTATTTTGAAATCGTACAACTTATGCACACTCAGTCCTTGTCCTGTGCCTGTACCTGTGTTGTCTGACGATATTTTATTTGTTTAAAGTTTGTTTATGTAGGTGCGTCGTGTGGTTGTGTCTAGGAAAAACTAATATTTTTTAAATCTATTTTATAAAAACCATCTAAAAACGAACGTACCTACCTAAAAACGTATTTATCATACGGTTACAAAGCTGGAACCTCCTAATACGTTTATAAGGATTAAAATGCCCCCTATTGAAACTGGGCATGATTGTTCGAAATTCAAATGGGTGCAGTCAGCATCAAAAGTAGATTGTCAATTCACAGTTAAAAAAAACTCTTTTTCTCTAAATTTCTCAAAGTTATGGAAAGCGGATCTTCAAATAAAGCTCACAGCTTCTGTCTAAAGTGAGCTGGTTTAAGAAATATTAAACTTTAAAACCAGAAATGCCAATCTACTTTTGATGCTGACTGTATGCTTCTCGCTACAGTATGGTATCGAGATCAGAATTGATTTATTGAGTTAAAAGTTTTAAAATAAATCAATATTATAGACAACCCTCACAACACTATCTAGCCCCAAACTAAGCAGAGCTTGTACTATGGGAACTAAAAAGCAGATTAAAGTGCGCATTTTTTTGTAAATATGTAGGTACATTATAAAAACGGTTAAATAGTTATTTCTGATCCAGATAGCCAAATACAACGGCGGAAGTAGGTTATCTACTCTGATTCTAAATTTTATCTGAATCCTACTTATCTGACAGCTATAACGCGCATTATTTATTTATTTTAATCCTAAGTGTAGAAACGAACTAGCGATTGGGTTGAACAAACAAAAAACTCTAGAAATCAAGCCAAAGTAAAATCAATTCAGTATTATTAATAATTATTTTCTATATAAGCCCTCACCTCCTCTCATAGACAGACGTGACGAAAGACAAGTATATCGTATATGTAATTCAATTGTTATTTATAACGGTTTTTTTGTCACTGAAACTTTCCATAAAGCTTCAATAATTATCGACTGCCCTTCACTTAGTGCAAGAACGTGTATCGATTGCAGAAAAGACAGTTTATAGCCTTGAGTTCACGCCTCGTTTCACAGAATTTAATATATTAATATTGTCACACTCCAGCTGTACAAGTCGATATCGATAGTTTTTTCAACTGAGATTGGAAGCCAAACTATACTAAAAAATTAATATTAAGTGAATAAATGATTCAAATGTTAGAATCCGGTGTGACGCGAGTGATTCATGGCCTTATAAATATATAGATAAATCGAAAATAATCGATATACCTATCAAGAATTGCAAACTATACTTTAAGTTATGACTACGAGAAAAAAAAGATTTAAGCGAAAATTTTCATATTTGATTGGAAGAAAAAAGCAAGCTTAAATTAATGCAATTCACTGGTCCAGTGAATAAAATAAGCTTTTTAGAAGGAGAATGGGGAATGGTATAAAAATCAGTTTTGGTCACTGAGTAAAAAGTCACGTAGTACTGCTGTAGCTCTCTCTATAGACGGCAGGTAGAACTCTATTCATCAGTACCGTATCTACTGATAAGTCGTAGAAACGCACCAACGCTGATTTGAGAAGAAAAGTACGCCTTCACCCCGTCCAATGGACTGATGATGATGACGTTGTTAAGTTCGCGAGAGTTCGGTGGATGGAGAAATAAATCTTAATAGTTCTTCGTATCCAACATATAACCTCTTCAGTCTGACGATGTTGACCGGTGTCAATTATTTCAGGGCAACAAAGTATCGCCAGTATCTGAGAGTCGTCAGATCGAGGTGGGCGCCGTCGAGGAAGGCAGCCGGAAGAAACACAACAAGATCAAAACTTCCAAGTACTCGCTGCTCTGGTTCCTGCCCAAGAACCTCTCGGAGCAGTTCCGGAGGGTCGTCAACTTCTACTTTTTGATAGTCACTGTTATAGCTATCGTTATTGGTGAGTGCTTTCAAGTAAAAAAGAAAATAAAGGTGATGATGAAATGTTTAGACGCGAGGTATGATTGATGACATGATGACCAAACGCGCACTGATTTGATGAATTCCATTATTGGAGCAAATTAAGGAGGTCACTGTGTACGTGCTCATGCATGCACCCTGTTATTAAATTCTGTTAAAAAAGAAACAAGATGGATCCCGTTGCAACAAAGGCGCTTGGCATTGAGTCAAATTCGTTAACTTCTAATATTTATCCATATTCTATTATCTATTTCCGTAAGCTTACGTATTACCACGATGACTGATAGCGTATCGGCCTCATTGAAATGTGGATAATTTATGAACTAGTGATACGATGAGTATCTTGACTCCTCAACTAAGCACCTTTGCTTGCTTATACATAGGTAGTATCAATTGATGATATTTTGGGTTAATGCTTATTAACTTGGTTTTTCAAAACTAATTTAAACTGCAAAACCCATACTTGTTGGTACTAGAATAATTAAGGGTCAGATGCAAAGTCGATTTTTTTTTTTCAATTCACTTAAAATTAATCATAATATTATGAGATTTGGTTACAAATGGCATTTATCACAACTTCGTAACCTGATGGCGATTGTCTTCTTACTGGTAGAGTATAGATGACGTAATAATACCCCATCGCTTTTTGGCAGACAGTCCAGTGTCGCCGTTCACCAGCATAGCTCCCCTCAGTTTCATGGTGTTTGTGACAGCTGTCAAACAAGGATACGAAGACTGGCTGCGTCACAAGGCTGACAATAGAGTCAATAATCAGATCGGTAAGTTTATCGTCAAGTGGAATTAGTTCTTTTCTCAAAAAACAGGATGCAAATATTATGTCATAATCACATTTATTAGTAAGGGTCAATAGGTCATGAAATATGAAAAAAGTGCTGGATTCTCGGAACCGTTTTATAATTACTATTTCGTAACTTATGAATTCAGTGTGATTTAATGCAAAACTTGGAACAGAGATGCGCTAACAAGCTGCTAAATCTTTTTGATTTCCTCAACACAATAAAATCCATAAAACATGACCAGAGCCATAATAGCTTCAAAAGTTTTAGGCCTTTAATAGTTTGAACATTTTCCATTGGCCCTTTTGTAAACGCAGCAATCTACTTGCAGTGCTACCTAATTATCTGTTCATTTAACCATTGGAAACTCAAATCGTCATTTCATTTAATTTTGTTTGAAGTTCCTATATTTTGTTTCCCAATTTTGTACTGTTGGCGTCCCTCTCGCTTGAACTTTGAAGTTGGTGGCACTGTACTGTAATCTAAAGTGCAAATTGTTATCAAGTAGTGGTCCAATTACGATGAGTACCGTTTGGGATGGTGGGAATTCAAAAAGGATTTACAAAAGAGCTAAAATATTGCAATGTCTACTTATAATCGTTACGTTAAATACTGCCTTGTCACTTTATCCTTGTAGAAACGCCAATAGTTTAAAAAGTATTGTTTATTTATCATGAGAATAATGTTTAAGGCTCTCAGATAAAAATCTAACAAAAATGCGATTTGAAGGTTGAATCAAAAGTACTCATACTTTATCTTTACAATAGTGATATGATCTGTCAATATGCCATGCCTGCATGACGGCACGATAATGGGATGGCGACAAGCCTTGACTATGACTGAGTCTTGACTCAAGGGACTCCGCTATCTACACATTCTGTAAAGCAATCTACTTCCGTTCCTTAGACCGCTGATTCCCGGAAAAATATTGATAAATATGCACATAATGTGAAAATAGGAAAAAACTAATATTTAGCAAACACTATGCCAGCAAAATTTTATATATCCGTATCGATTGGAATAGAGATAGTAGCTATCTATCATTAACTAATTAAGATAGCATGTGAGGATCGAAAATGTACTTCGAATTAATCTTATTTTGATACAGTCACCTGACAATAATATTAATAATACTGGTTGGCCCGCCCGGCTTCGCACTTGCTGAAAATACACTGTGACTTGAGTGGCCTGACTTTTATCGCCTATCTATCTATCTATTCAGCCTGTATGCACCCACTGCTGGGTATAGACCTCCTCCCTAATACGCCACTCTCTTCGGTTCTTATCGCCTACTTGAAATTAAACTTTTCATCCCATCTATTCAAAAAGAGGCTATTGGTTCCTCAAAAAGTGCGCCTAAAGTAACTACTTTATGAATGGGGATAAAAAGCAGAGTGTGCCATACGGTACCAAAATTATTTATCCTCGAGCGACGTACTTTGAATCCCTCGCTACGTTCAGGATTCTACTCTAGGACCCCTCGCTACGCTCGGGATCCTACTCTAGAATCCTTCACTTCGCTCTGGATTCAAAAAATCGCTCTCGCCCTTAATATATATTATTTTGGTCCCTTATAACACAATCTACTATTGTTGCATTGTCCATCAGTTGAAATAGTGGAGAAGGGTGTGATCAAAGAGGTGCGGAACTCGTCCATATCCCCCGGCGCGCTGGTGCGCGTGAGGCGCGGCCGCGAGGTGCCGGCGGACCTGGTGCTGCTGTGCGCGGCCGGCGAGCTCGGCAAGTGCTACGTCACCACGGCCAACCTCGACGGAGAGACCAACCTCAAGACGCTGAGGGTCCCGCCGCCGCTAGTGGGCTACACGCCTGGTGAGCAGGCCACGCTTTTGATACACCTCCATGCACAGACGCTCATTGTACAGTTTTTTTATGTTACTTATTTTTGTTTATTGACTTCAGCCGGTCTACTCTTGAACGCGATTCCGATCCCAATTTTAAGTTTTGACGGAATTCTGGCAGAAAACCCATAGGATATCTGTCAAAACTCAGTCAAAACTTAAGATTGGGATCGGAATCGCGTTCAAGAGTAAACCGGCAGTAATGTATTTTTCATTAACTTATTATTTTATTGCTTTCTAAGCCAGATGTGACTCATTTACCTATCAACGAAATTATGCATAATAATCTCTTTATGTCTGCATGATGCAAGTCTTTCATAAATCACTATTTCGAAATTAAAATAGGTACCTATTAAAACCTATTATTATACCTATATCTATAATATACCTACCTATAATATAGGTACCTATTATTATTGGCCATGAATGTATTGTCCGAAAGGTGGGACTGTCCCCTGAATCATTTCTGGATGCAGCTGCACACTCCGCAATAAATAGTTTTCATAAAGTCACTAACACTAGTCTCTAAGTTACATTGTTACTAACAAAATTATGGATTAATGTCTGAAATAAATACTATTCTATTCTATTCTATTAAAATGTTGCATAACTCTGCAGTGGGAATAAAGGCCTAATAATATAAATATTAATTATTTGTTTGTAAACTGTTTTAAAGCCATTGCTTGAGTGGATTTAGAGTATAGCGATGAGTGAGACAAGTATAGTTAAAGTGTAGTGTCTCGCTCGCACAGACATCCTGCCGGCGCGCATGCGGCTGGAAGTTCCGCCGCCGGTCGCGGATCTGTACACGTTCTACGGGCGACTGGGCGGCGCCGCGCGCGAGCCGCTTGTGCTTGGCCCCGACCATCTCATGCTGCGCGGCTCACGGCTCAAGAACACCGACTGGGCTATAGGCTGTGCCGTCTATACCGGTCTGATTAACACATACTTATACCTAGCGGCACATCACTTTAGCGCTGAGCGATACGCGGAGGGGATAGCTGCGCATGTCGCGCACACTGGATGTGTGTGCACTAGTGTGCAGTGTCCTATTGGTACAGAGAGCGGTGACTGGAGAGCCAATCAGCGCTACGCACGCTCGCCCTTCATTCCGCTAGCCCCCCTCAGGTACCTTATTTTTGACTACTGCGCAATAACGGTCAGCGCTAAAGTTATGTGCCGCTACCTATACACCTCATTACTGTCACTATTACAATGAAACTAAATTCAACCGAAAAGACTGGTATTTGAGATGGCAAGAGACGATGAATGTAGTTTTTATTTATGGATAAACTGCTTATCCGTTATGAATCAATGGTAATGCGTCTCTTGGATTCAAGCTATCTCAGTCTCTCATCTGAAACATACAGACATCTTTTAAATTGCACACGTTATTTGGCTTGAAAACACGTCCTAATAAGTAGCATGTTTGATGTTTTCTTTTACATACTCCTATTAAACTTACTGACTTCTTTCATTCTTTTCAGGCGAAGAAACAAAACTAGCACTCAACTCAAAATACACGGGCAACAAGTTTTCATCGTGCGAGCTGGCCGTCAACGGATTCCTCTTGTTCTTCATCTTCATCCTGATCGCAGAGATGATAGTGTCCCTCGCCGCCAAGCTCGTCATAGAGCGGCGGAACCCGCAGATGGGTCTGTACCTGGGCCCCGGGACCCCTGTCCCGGCGCCGATCGGATATCTGATGCAGGACTTCTTCTCCTTTCTACTGCTCTACTACTATATCATACCGATGTCGTTGTATGTCACTATCGAGCTGTACAAATTTATCGGTAAGTTTGTAGACAATTTTATATAGCACTTTTTAAATTAACGCGATTGTTATTCATAATTATATGGAAAAAACGGATGTTAATCACGTTTACCAGTCTGCCCGCGACCACGCCTGTTGCAACACGGTCGAAACAAAAAAAAACAAAAAAAAAGAAAGTATTTAAGTATTATATTAGCTACCTGGTTCCCATAGTACAAGCTCTGCTTAGTTTGGGGCTAGATAGTGTTGTGTGGATTGTCCGCATGATTGATGTATGTGCATGCAGGTGCATTATTCATCGGTTGGGACGAGGATCTCCGCTGCGAGTCGAGCGGGCGCGCGGCCGTCGCCAACACGTCGGACCTCAACGAGGAGCTGGGCCAGGTGGAGGTGCTGTTCTCCGACAAGACGGGCACGCTCACGCAGAACCTCATGCTGTTCAAGGCGTGCTCCATCAACGGACGACTCCTCGAGGAGAGGGACAGCGCGCTGTACGAGCGAGACCGACCCGAACAGCCGGTCGATGTCCTTCAGGTCGGTTTTTTTTTTCATTTCAATTTTCCATTGTTTTGATAGACGTTTTTTGGCTAAACTTTTATGATGTTATTCTGCGTATAAATAGTGCAATCCACGAAGACGCGCCCCACTATTCCTCCTAACCGTTTATAGTATATGTGTGCAAGCTTCCGTCAATGTTTGAGTGTTATCGGTACACACTAATTACCTATGAGTGCACACGCACCCTACAATGAGTAGACTACGGTTCGCGACTGCCGCTCGGAGCAAACTCCCCGCACCCCGCGAGGGGCGCGTCTTCGTGAATTGCACTATCTATAACGTGTTTCTGTGCGATAATATTTAATGTGCAAACGAATAGTTGTCTGTTGAAAATAAAATGAAATGAAAATACGAAAAATTTAAAAACAATAAACTACAAAGACAATTTAAAATATACTACTAGAAATATATCGGAATATATTGGTTGTCAACGTTTTAACCCCACATAGGTACATCAATAACAATGTAAAATCAAATGTGTCTAAGATCACTGACATTTCATTCATTTATGATGGTAGGTATAAGTATGCCCTCATGCTACTGCAACACAAAAGTCGTCAACACGTGACCTTCTATTCCAGACAGACATTCAATTTTTCTTCACGATCCTCGCATTGTGCCACTCCGTGCAAATATCTAAGGAGGACATGAAGAAACTCAGCGCGCGCCTCAGCGGCACAGGGAACATGCAACTCATGAACTTCTTCAAACGGAAGAAACTCAAGTCTCCGACGCCGACCAATAACAATAACAACAACAACAGCAATGGTTCCACGGTCCTCGACGACGCCACATGGAACAGTATTCTCAGAAGCAATGGCAGTGCCATGGATTATCAAGCTAGCAGCCCTGACGAAAGGTAAACTTACTTATCAGAAATAGCAACTTTCATAGTAAATATAAACCCTATTTTTGGCAATGGCAATATATAAATGCCTTACATATTTTACTTTGCTTAAACCTCAAAGTAGAACTAGCACAAAGAATCTGTAATAGAAACGGTAGACACCGACCCATAGGTTTCTTTCTTGTTCTTCTTGATCGCGACGAACTGGCGCTTAGATTCACCTAGATTTAAAACGTTTCACAATGAACAGGGGTGCAATTCTAGCAACAACTCAGCGATCGCTGAATTCGATATTATTGTCAATTTTCGATTGAAAAAGTTGAAAATGGAACGCGGATTCAGCTATCATTCAATCGAGCCGTGTTGCCGCGTGTGGAATAGCAGGGCCCTGCTATCCCGGCGTTTCATTTTCATATTTTGAAACAATGATTGACATCTTACATCGGTTTGAGCGATTGCTTGAGTGATTGTAGTTCAAGAGCTGACAGTAGAAGAGTGATGTGGTCTCAGTAGTTGAAGGAGGTGGCTGTTGCAGAGGGGAGGCGATAATGTACATCATGTTATTGTACACAATGTTATTACGATGCCAGTTAAGCCACATGCACATTGGACCAATTCAAACATGATCATTTACTTTTTTGCTCTGGCACTGGATACTTAAACCTTGTCCTTGATATTTTATGGGGCGGATCCGACTTGGATAGGTTAGGTTATGTTAGAACATAAAAATTACGCACAAGGCGAGCGAGCAGAGCGAGCGTGCCGCGGCAGCGGCCGCCGCAGTGCCAGAGAATGTTTTTTCCCAATAACCTCAAAGGGGCTGCCTGTTTAGTACAATTATTAATCGCTAGATAAAAATAATAATAATCGAAATATTAATCTGCGACAGTGTACATAGGCCTTTACAATTTTCCAGTGGAAAAAAGTGTCATCGTTTGAACAGTGCGTACATTAACTGGCCGTACATGAAGTGGTCTCGGATTGTGTTGCAGAGCGCTGGTGGAGGCGGCGGCGCGGCTGGGCGTGGCGTACCTGGGCGAGGAGGGCAACAACCTGCTGGTGCAGGCGGGCGCGCACACGCACGTGTACGAGCGCCTGCACGCCATCGACTTCACCTCCGAGCGGAAGCGCATGTCGCTCATACTGCGCGACCGGGACGGCAGGGTACACTCCACTCCACTCCACTCCACACACCACCATACTTCTACTGCTTCTATTTATGTAAAACATAGACAAACGAGGTTACCCACCTGGTGGTGGCACAACACCAAGGGTGCTGTCGTTGCGTTGCTTACCCTAGAGGAATTTTTTTACGTTTTTCTTGAAGCTTTTCATGTTGTAGTTAAGACACCTCTGGGTGTAACTCTTTCCACAATTTATGGGTGTGAGGAAGAAACGATTGCTGCGTTATTGCATACGTAGATAGAGGGGAATGGAAACCTTTGCCCTTTGTTGTCCACATTATTTATTTATTTATTTACTTTACTGGCACCACACTGGAACATCATTGCTATTTGTATTTTGTAAAAGGATCTTTACAAAAGAACAGCAGGAACCAAGCCTTGTTGTCTGTTTTTTAACCGACTTCCAATCAAAAAGGAGGAGGTTCTCAATTCGGTTGTATGTTTTTTTTTTTTTTTGTTTTTTTTTTTTTTTGTTTTTTTTAATGTTTGTTACCGCATAACTTCGTCATTTGTAAGCCGATTTGAAAAATTATTTTTTTATCTGAAAGGTACTGCTTCCAGATTAGTCCCATTTTAATTTTATTAAAATCTGTGTTGCCATTTTTTTTTAAATAATTTTTTTAATGTTTGTAACTGCATGCTTCCGTCATTTATGAACCGATTTAGAAAATGTTTTTTTTATTTGGAAGGTTATTTTTACGTCCAGACTGTCCCAAACAAATTTCATTAAAATCGGTTTAGCCGTTTGGCAATGAAGTCGGTTTCTCAAGTTTTTTAAACTTATAATTATTTAGGCTCAATCACGTAATCCATATTCTGAGGATATTTTAATCATACCAGTCTTGGGGTCCTATCGTTTTTGAAACATTAACTTGCCTCCGTTCAATGTTGTGTCAAAAGTTCTTGATGATTTCAGAACATATTCCATAACGACGACGTAATTCTTGTGTGGAATTCCCGCAGCGTCAAATGACACAGCTGTTGCTAGGATTGAACGCAGATTGAAATCGCCCGAAATCATATCAAAGCTGTCCGACACTGCTGATATCTCGATTTACAAGAAGTTTGCATTTAGCGAAATCAGTGTGGAGTGATAGCATTTTATCTGTGACGGCAACAAGCCCTAGAAGAACCGCTCAATTTAGAAACATAAATCCGCCTGTCAAATGTTTTTACGCGATTCACTTCCGCCTTCATATTCTCCTCACCTAATGGTTTGTTTACTTCCAGATACTTCTATTCTGCAAAGGCGCAGAAAGTTCTGTGTTCCCGCTGTGCAAGAACAGCGCGCTCGTCGAGGAAACCAACCGCGACATCGACGTGTTCGCGAACAAGGGACTAAGGACGCTCGCCATCGCCTTCCGCGTCATCCCCGACGCAGAGTACCAAAGCGTCGCCGAATGTGAGTGCTGGCCTTCAAGGGGTGGGTGTTAGGGCGGCGGCGGGTAGGCGCATGCGGCGTACATGGGCAACTGTATGCCTCAAGATAATGGATGCATGTTTGATACCTGCGGCGCAATGCTTTGTTATAGTCGATATTACCACTAAACAGGTGACATCTTCTGGAATCAGCACTCAGTCATAAAACAGCAAATATTTTTGGAGTTTGAGGATCAGGATGTTTCGTTCCAGACATAACGAAGTTGGAGGGCAAGAACGTGGAGGAGCTAGCGCAGATGACGCAGCAGTACCTTGTGCTGGAGCGCGCGCTGACGCTGGTGGGCGCCACGGCCGTGCAGGACTGCCTGCAGGACGGCGTCGCCGACACGCTGCACGCGCTGCGCCGCGCCGGCATCCGGACCTGGCTGCTCACCGGGGACAAGGTACCCTGCACTAGAGCTGGCGCAGGTGACGCAGCAGTACCTTGTGCTGGAGCGCGCGCTGACGCTGGTGGGCGCCACACCCGTATTTATGTTTATGAATTTCATTCGGCGTCGCATTTCCACGCAATTAAATCTTTGGCTCATTATAATTTTTTTGTTGCTAATATGACAATCGTTGTATCAAATAAATGAATTCCTTGTCTGATTAGTTTGTTGTGTGTTAGATAGAGACGGCGATCAACGTGTCGCAGTCGTGCGGGCACATCTCCGAGCACGACAAGCGCATGTACCTGGTAGGCGCGGAGGCGGAGGGGGGCGCGGGGGGCGCGGGGGGTGCGCGCGCGCGGCTGGAGGAGGCGGCGCGCGCGGTGGCCGAGCCGGGCTGGCGTGACGTCACGCTGGTGGTGGACGGCGCCGCCATGGGGGACATCCTCGACACGCCGCACGCGCCGCTCTTCGCGGAGATGGCGCTCTCCTGCACCGCCGTGCTCTGCTGCAGACTCTCGCCCTTACAGAAGGCTAAGGTACGAACAACCTTATCTCAAAGTTAAACATGTCTTTATTCAGTAGTAGCTCAAGGATCACTTTAAAACGTCGCAAAGCTAGGTGACTCCAGGTGCCAGTTCCACGCGACCAAGTCGAAGCAAGAACAGGCAACAAACTACGGCTTGGTTCCTCCTGGTATTTGATATGATCCTTTTACAAATCTAAAATAATAGCAGTAAAGTTCCAGGGTGGTGCCACTTCACTTAGTAAAACTTAGGCAATAATACAAAAGCAAAATGTATGCTTTTTAGGACGTGTTGACTGTCCCCCATTCAGAAGGACTAAGATAGAAAACAACTCGTTTATACTAGGAGGGTTCGCTTAGTGGGCTGGTGGAGAAGAGAATCGTTCATCCTAGAATCTTCTTTTTGTGTCTCTAGTTCTTTCGAACCTGTGTTGTGAAAGGATTTTAAGTGTGCATCAAAGAGGCTACTTTCGTGCACTGGAATTATATAGGGGAGGCCGACATTCAACAGTGGACTGCCCGAGGTCGATGACGAAGATTCAAAAGGCTACCAAAGCTGGCACTTGTAATGTTAAGATGTTAATTGTCAAGGTCACGACGCGGCGTGACGTGACGTGTAGATCGTTGTGCTTGTGTATGTAATGTATGTACTGTAGCAGCGTGTTGTCAGATAGTGAAGCTGGTAAAGAGCAGTCCGCGGCGGCCTATCACGGCGGCCATCGGCGACGGCGCCAACGACATCTCCATGATCCAGGAGGCGCATGTCGGCTTCGGCATCTTCGGCAACGAGGGCCACCAGGCCGCCAGGTAACCAACGCCAACGACAACGACATCGACATTTTGACTGGCCTTACAGCTCAGTTGGTAGAAGCTCTGCCTTCTGAGCCGTAGGTCGTGGGTTCGATCAACCGTGAACAAATCTATGTGTGGTGAACAAAGATGTTTGTTCTCTGTCTGGGTGTTATATTGTATTCTAAGTATGTATTTACAAAAAAAATGTATTTAAGTATTATATCAGCTATCTGGTTCCCATAGCACAAGCTCGTCTCAATTTGGGGCTTGATAGTGTTGTGTGGATTGTCTACAATATTTATTTATTTATCGGCATCGCATTCACGGAACTTCAATGCACCCATTTTATCATTAATAGTTAAGCCAACAGAATTCTTTCGTAAACAGTTAATAAATAATATGCTGGAAAGTTATCTAGATTAGGGAAAGATATTAGATGCCTAACAATAACTATGTCCACGAATAAAAAGTACTTAAAACAAGCCTTTTTGAGACGCACTTCTAATCCTCTCGTCACATGGTTCGATAGAACTAATGACAAGATAATAACTCATCAAGCGAGTGGTAGTAAATTCATGACATTCTCCTTCCAAAGTCTGATAATCTTGCGCAGATGATGATAAAATTCCTATCACTACTAGCCCGTAGTGTTCCATTGCTAACATTACAAGAGTAAATTCATTTGCAGGTCGGCTGACTTTGCCTTCACGAAGTTCTCAATGGTGAAGAAAATGCTGCTAGTGATGGGTCACTGGTACTACCAGAGGCTAGCCACGCTCATACATTACTTCTTTTATAAGAATCTAGTCCTTGGAAACATTATGGTAAGATCCAATTACCTGTATCGAGCTGGAGATATTTTTTCCTTTTCCGCATTTTGCCTCTGCAGAGCTTAATTTACTTTAGGAAAACGTCGTGAGAAAACCGGCATGTCATAAGCCTAAAAAGTTCTAAAACACGTGTGTAATGCACGAAAGGAGCTACTTAAAATCCTTTCACCACATTGGTTCGCAAAAAATCGGTTGTTTGTAAAGTCGGTTCACTGACGATAGTTGAACGTGACAACGACATACAGCTGTCCACGCGGACGCATCGCTCACTCAAGTAAGAGAGAGACAGATGTCGAACGCTGCCGAACGCGGAGGCCGTGCGTGCCTCTTTGTCGCTCGTTCCGCGCTCTCGCTTGCACTTCAAGCCTTAAATAGAACGCTTCAGAGCGAGGTAACGCTGCATGAGTCATGTTTTTTCGTGCGTGCAGCCGGCTCCATCGAATTAGAAGACGTTGTCACGTCAAAATTAGTGACATGACACGACGAAGAGAGCCTCTTCAACCGTCTTAGCTTTTGGGTATGGAACCCTAAAAAAGGTATATTCATTAAAAATAAATTATACATATTTTCCTCAATGAAGCAATGATTTATTGATGTAGTAAGTAGCAGACACATTGTTTGTTCCCAGTTCTCGTTCCAGCTGCAGAGTGCGTTCTCCACGCAGTCGATCTACGACTCCATGTACCTGACGCTGTACAACCTGGTGTTCACGTCGCTGCCGTGCCTGCTGCTCTCCGTCACGGAGCAGCGCTGGCCCAAGGACGTGCTACTCAAGTGAGCTCTATATTCATACTGCATATCGAATAGCACAGGTGCAACTACAATCCTTTTACCACACTGGGTTTAAAGAATTAGTGATACGAAAAGACGAAGATTAGAACTGGTACATGAATCTCGGAACGGAACTATCCTGCCGGCTGCGCCGATTTCATTTTAATAGGTAATTTTAGAAGGTACAGGTGTACTGCTCCATACAGATTGACTCCTGCACTCTAATGCTCCATTCTTAACAGTTAACTAAAAGACTACGTAAGACAAAGATAAATAGATAGCTGTGCCTATCTACTCTTTGTCTGACGCATTCATTTAGGTGACATAATGTCGGTCTCATTTCTTCTTCGCGTACCTACTGCTGTCACACGAACAGTGGACACAGGCAACCCGTTGCTTCAGCTATTAGATCTTCTGTGTTGACTTGGCAGTGGCAGATTACATATCGCTCATTAAATTCAAAAGGGCCACATTCCGAAAAAAATCAAAATCGTTTTTATTGCATAAAACATATCAAAATTGTCCAAATTTTTATATTCGAAAGAGACACCCATTGCTTTAGAGTTTAAAATGGTCCAATCACACAACTGCCCGTGGTCCATTTTGTCATGTTGACGACTAACTTCAGAGCAAAACGGTCATATTGTTAATTGCGACCCGGCAGTCTGCGTAAGCGCACGTTAATTTTATTAAAAAGGGCCATATTCCGGAAAGTAACTGGTGTTGAAGTGTTATTACATAGTGAAAAGTGCCATATTTTGAAATGTGACCGTCTTTAATTAAAGAAAACACGTGAGTACAATATTATTTAATAAGGAAGCATGCCATATTTCAGAATGCGTTTCTTTTATGTTTAAATACTGCAAGTTTGATAATAATTTATTGAAACAAAAGTGCAGCCTACATGGAATATGTCTGTTATGCGTATAAAACTACCTTGATTTTGATTAGAATTATTTGAGCTTTTTGTTTCATGGCTGTTTTGATGTTCGTGAGATATAACAGTATTTTTATTAAACGATTTCTTTACTGCTAGTTGATCCGACAGACGTCCTGTTAATATTTCAATTTGCTGGCCTGCACTGTAAAATGAAAATTTCGAATGATGATGTACCACAACATGAAATTATGACAATATGAATATAAGATCTAATAAATGGTATTTGCCTATTTGTGGTGCTATTTAGGTAACTTGCTGAAGTTACTTTTGGGGTTCAAGTACCTACAGCGACTCACATCTTTTTTTTTGTTCATAGAATGCTCAGTCGCGCACATCGGATTTTGAACATGGTCAGAACAAAAAATGAAGATCTTCAAACATCAACACACAATAACACAAACTTTGACTCAACTTCCAACTTCGCCGATCAAAGATTGCTGTCCCCGTCATTCTTGTCTGATAGTTCTTGTGATAAAAATTCGATAGCAGGCAGCCAAAATAACCTTCATCTGTCAATACTTGATGAAAGTACTGCATCTGATGTGAGAACTCCAGAAAAAAAGAGCTGATTTCGTTGTTGAGGAAAGTACAGAAAATACAGTGTTCTGTACTTTCCTCAACAACGAAATCAGCTCTTTTTTTCTATAATAAACTTCCGGAAAATGCAACTAAGCTTCCTATTCGGAAGTAGTAGCCGTAGTTTGTTGCCTGTTCTTCTAGGCTTGGTCGCGTGGAACGACGTTTATTGAATTTGACAGAATGTAAATCAGATAGCGACTCAGATGAATCTTCATCTACGTTGTTTTTTTCAATTAAACCATTTTTTGTAATTAATTTTGCAAGTTTTTATGTTTTTTGGTTCTAACACAAGTGCGTGATTCTTTATTTTAGTTTTTTTAAGCATTTAACAAAACTGCGACGTAAAATTTGTAATTAAACTTATTTTTTGTATGATTTGTGGCCTTTCATTTAATAAATTCATATAATATTTTGAACATTTTTATATACAATAGGGACTTATTTGACTCTGTACGTTTCTGGGTAAAAGTTACAGTAAAAATTATACTATAGGTAAATAACGGTTTAAAATACGCATTGAATGATATATCCCACATGTATATACGAAATATGATTTACAAAATAATACGAAAAAACGACGCCCAAAACTTCAAAACGCTCTCCTGAAAAAAATGAAGTTTTTGGAATGTGGCACTTTTGTATTTAATGAGCGATATCATGCAAATAACAGACGCACAACATTATTTTTAATTTCGTTTTTCACGAGTCTAAAGTTACTTTTAAATGCCAGGCGGTGACGTGGAAGACCCAGAATGAGCTGGCAGGATGCACTTGACTCTTCCCTTAGATCATAGCTTGTTACTACGTTAAGGTTGTTCGATTCCGATACAAACTGAATTTACACAACTATGGGCAAACAAAGTATAAATGTGCACTGAAATAGCTGTAATAGAATTTTACAGTGGTCTTTATTACCGGCCAGTTATATAAAGTTAGAGAAAACTGTAGGATAACAGAAATATTAATAAAAAACCAAAAAAGTAATTTTTTCGTCATTCTAACGGGTACTCGGCATTGAATACGTGAATGAGCTTAAAACATAATATGTCTCAAAATAGTCGTAAAAGTCGGTTTGTTCTTTTTCTGAAGCCCCGACTGCCACGACCAACGGCTACCACTCCAACTTTATATAACTGGCCGGTAATAAGGACCACTGTAAAAGCCTATTACAGCTATTTCAGTGCACATTAATACTTTATTCGCCCATAGTTGTGTAAATTAAGTTTGTATGGAAATCGTACCCCCTTAAGAGGGAAGGAAAGCCTTTGCCCTTCAGTGAATGGACAATGTCTGAATAGCAGTAATAAAGTGAAATGTGTTTGGTTATGTTCCAGTAACCCGATCCTGTACCGCGACATCAGCCGCAACAAGCTGATGTCGTGGGGGCACTTCCTGGCGTGGTGTCTGTCGGCCACCTACCACTCCATCGTCATATACCTGTTCGCGTATCTGTGCCTCACCAACGCCGTGCTCAACGCGGACGGGAAGACAATAGACCTGTGGTATAATATGCACTCTCCTTTATTGTAGTCACGGATCCCGTGATCAGCGGGTGAAAACAAATCTACAAATAGGTCGTTTGCGGCTGTAAGTGTAAGGAATAAACCCTTACATGGGATGGTGGTTTGATTGCAGGTGTTACGGCGCGCTGCTGTTCCACCTGATGATGGTGGTGGTGAGCCTGAAGGTGTGGCTGCAGGCGCGCTACCACACGCGCGTGTTCGTGCTCAGCGTGCTGCTGTCCGTGCTGCTGTACGTCGCCTTCAACGCGCTCTACTCCATGCTCGACATGTCAGTACTGTTCTAACCCATCCCATCCCATCCCATCCATCAACAAGGCTGCGCCAATTGCATTTATAATTTGAACTACGCCACAACTATTCTGGCCAAACTAGTTTTTAAATTGATAATCAGAGTTTAAACAATTGCAATCTGATACCACTGGGTACTTATAGTGACAGTGCTAACCTTGAACAATGTCTCAAACCTGGCTGCGCCGATTTAATGTGTTGATTAAGACAACACTGCGATTTCTTATGTTTGTGCTATTTTCAGGCAAATCGACGGCGATGTGCTTGGGACCTACATCCGCTTACTGAAAGCGCCTGCGTTCTGGTTCCTGAACGCCGTGGTGGTGGCGGCCAGCCTGGGGCCCGACATGATCCTGCGCCTGCTCTCCGACAAGTGGGGCGCCAAGCTCTTGAGCAGGCCGCTGCCCAACCGGACTGTGTTCTCAACTCATCTGTGATTATTAATTTAATTTAATTTAATTATATTAAGACTTGTGTGATTGTGAGTTCTTTGTACGTTTGCGTACCGCTCTGGATGCGCCGGCCGCCCCGTGTTGTGCGCGAGTCACGTATACCTTATTGTAGTAACGATTTACTTAGATTTAAGATAAAATGTGTGTGTAAAACGTGAACTAAAGTCAGATAGCTATTTTTAATCAATTTAGACCAGAAAGGGTTATCTGTGTTCTTATCTTAGAATAGAGAAAGATGCGGGTATTTTACAGGGTCGATTGTCTTATTATTACCTAGCATAATCGCATAATCTAATATTATGCACCTACTTTAGAAGAGACAGATATATCAGCCGCGATAAAAAAGATATTCGTTTCTAAAATTACCTACAACGCTTATTGAAACGATCACCTTTATGGACTACTTAGGCCCGTATTCTGAAACAGTGCTTATGTCTGAGTCGAGCCTCAAGCACAGATTTTTGACACTTTTCAATGGAGAACTGTCATAAAATCTATGCTTGAGGCTCGACTCAGACTCAAGCGCTGTTTCGGAATACGGGCCTTAGATTCGATAGATTTTAGCTGTGTAGTACCTATTATGTATTTAGGATAAATAGTACGTACTCGACAAAGACATAGGAGCTTAGAATAATAATATCAATGCATTTATCGTGTATACCTAACCTAATTCAGATAATGTCTTTTATATGAAATGTTTTTGCCTGAGATTACGATGAATTACAAACCGACTCCAAATGTCTTTTTTTATATTATTTACGTACGAGTATGTAATTAGGAACAGCTATAATTATAATGAAAGGCTATAGCCTGGTCAAAATAGCCTGGCGCCCCTGCCCGGATGAACCGAAGACTACGCTACGCGAAACGTAAATGTTAAGGCTGTATTACCTTGTATATAATAAAAACTTGAGCATTTTAAGTCCCAGGAAGTTTTTTTTGACTTATTACTTTTCAGCGTAGCTGGCCTATTACTACTCCCTAGTCTAGTAGGCACACGAGCGCAATAATAGGTCTCAGGGTGAATTCGAGCGTGCGTGCCAGATCCGAAGGCGAATCGCTACCAAGGAATATAATACTCTCTACGAGAGAAGAACCACAACTCCATAGACGCTAACGCCATCTATTAGGGATCCCACAGTAACTGCGAGTGCTGGCGAGTTGGCGGGTAGTTTGACATTAGTACCTACCTACGCCCTACTGTTATTGCAATACTATAGGTAGGTATAAAATAAAACGAAATCATGATGATGCTTCGTTTATTGGTCTAAAATCTAAATACATAAATTGTTGTATAACAAACAGAAGTACAATTACTATAATATTATTAACACAGCCAAATTCAACGTGAAGTATTTGTCAATAACCGCAACAATATAATCGTAAATTCACTTTTTGTTTTTATTTATGAAATAGTAATAACTATCAGGATTGAACATTGTAGGCAAGATCTCAAATCAACCATAATAAATATATTTGGACAAGAACAGATTTTTTATTTGTTTTCTCTTCAGAACTGTTCTCACACAAGGTCACTATATTATTTCTCACTTACTAACTAGTCTCAACCACAGTGTTGTTGCTTCAAGCAAACAGATACGACGGGGAGAAGATAGTAAACATAATATATGTGGTGTGCACTATAAGAATGTAAGTACCTATGTAAATGATATAGTTATATAATAATATATAATATCGGCTCGCTAACACACGCACTCGTCTTTACTCCGCGGCGGTTGGATATCGAATGAATCCGATCCACCCCACAATCCGCGAGTACGCTGCTCGAGACGACAGATATAATAGGTAATATATATATAAATGTTATATCATAATATTATAGATATTACAATGTAGTTCTAAACACTACATCCCTCCCTTGTTATAAATTTAGTTAATGAAACAAGATGATATTTGAATCAATATCATCATCAACCTATGTCAATATAATGTGTTTCTATTTCCACTGATTATACTTATAATATACAATCGATACTTATTAAATAATCACACTAATCACGTATTTAATCTCTTAAACATCTTCTTCATTACTCTTCAAGCCTTCCTCGCTATCTTTCACCGTCCACTGTCCTTCTATTCTTTTCAGATGTAATACATTCCGCCTGACCTGCTGACCAGTCTCATCATTTCGGAGAACTACGTCACCTCCATTCGTTGTCTCGATGGTATGTGATTCCGGTTCATTTAAGCTTAACTTGTTGCTCTTATTCATATTTTTAACATAAACTTTATCCCCTTTTCCATCGTTCCCATCTCACAGAAAACTCAAACTCAAACTCAATTTTTTTTATTCAGTACGATGCAAGAATCACTTTGAAACGTCTCAAAGCCAGGTGAGTCCAGGTGCCAGTTCCACGCGACCAAGCGTAGAAGAACAGGCAACAAACTACGTCTCGGTTCCTACCGTTTTTTTATATGATCCTTTTACAAATCAAAAATAGTCTAAAATAATAGCAGTGAAGTTCCAGTGTGGTGCCACTTCACTTAGTCAGACGTATGCAATGTAATTATACAAAAGCAAAAGTTTCAAAGACAGCACACGCTACGCTTCAAAGTTATAATAAAGTATCTACACAGATATAAAAATAAGATATTAAATAGTAGGTACAGACATTGCAAATTGACATGCTAGCTTCCTATGGGTAGAGTGACCGGGACATCGGGCCACGCAGTTTTATCATTCATATAGCTATCTAGAGTATAGTACGCTTTCTGTATCAAATTACTCTTAATATAGGCTTTAAACTTCCGAATTGGAAGCTTAGTTGCATTTTCCGGAAGTTTATTGTAGAAGCGTACAGTGTTCCCCATAAAAGACCCATTTACCTTCTGTAAACGAAATTTGGGAATATAAAGTTTATTTTTATTTCTAGTGTTAATATTATGTGAATCACAATTTTTCTGAAAGCTACAGATGTGTTTGTGAGTGTACAGTAAGTTTTCATATATATATTGTGAAATTACTGTGAGGATATTAATTTCCTTAAATCGCTCCCTCAATGAGTCTCGTGATTTCATTTTATAGATGGCACGTATGGCCCTTTTTTGTAAAACGAATATAGTTTGAATATCAGTTGCTTTCCCCCAGAGAAGGATACCGTAAGACATAACACTATGGAAGTAGCTGAAGTAAACTAGCCTAGCTGTAGCTTCATCAGTGAGCCATCTTATAGTCCGAACTGCATATGCAGCCGAACTTAGTCTGGCAGCAAGTGCTTTGATTTGCGGTCCCCACTGCAATTTTTTGTCAAGATTAAGTCCTAAGAAGATAGTAGAATCTACAAGGTTAAGTGACTCTCCATTAAGTATAATATTAGTTGGCCGGAGAGTTACATTTGGTAAGGTAAACTTAATACACTTGGTTTTCTTAGCATTAAGTAAAAGATTATTAACGTTAAACCAGTTAAGTATTTGCGACAGAGATGCGTTAACGTCATCGTAATTAGCCTTCAATCTATCAACTTTAAAAATTAATGAGGTATCGTCAGCAAATAGTACTATTTCACATAGTTTTTTAACAAAAAAAGGGAGGTCATTTACGTACACTAGAAACAAGAAAGGACCTAATATCGAACCTTGAGGCACCCCCATGTCAATAATGGACCCAGAAGATCTCTCACCGCCCACTCAGTCGATTGTATTAGGTCAATAGAGCGATTTAGAATGCCGTAATGTTTAAGTTTAGATATTAATGTAGCATGATTTACACAGTCAAAAGCTTTGGAAAGATCGCAGAATACCCCAATCGCGTCTTGTGAGTTTTCCCAGGCATCATATATGTGCTTTAAGAGTAGAATACCGGCATCAGTCGTTGATCGACCTTTCGTAAATCCAAACCGGTGGCTATGAAGTATCCCATTTAGGTTAAAATGTGATAACAACTGAGTAAGAATAACTTTCTTAAAGATTTTACTTAGCGTAGGCAATACTGAGATAGGTCTATAGTTAGCAGGGTCACTTGCATTTCCAGATTTGAACAGGGGAATAAGTTTACTAGGTTTCATTAAATCAGGAAAAACACCCTCATCAACACACTTATTAAAAATATACGCTAGGCATGGTGCAATATCAGTTATAATAGCGCTGAGTAGTTTTGTAGACATTCCCCATAAATCTTCAGTTTTTTTAATGTTTAATGATTTAAATGTCTTCACGATTTTGTCAGCATTAATGTATTTAAAACTAAAGATATTATTACATTTTTTAACACTAGACTCTAACAATGCCATCGCACCAGAAGCCGAGGAATTTAAAGATGATGTCACTACTTTAGGGATACTGGAACAGAAACTATCAAACGCGTTGGCTACTTCAAATTTTTTTGTCAAAAGATTATTGTTTACTTTCAAATGTTTTTTTTTTATTACGGAGTTTTGATTTGCCAGTCTCATTATTGACCATCTTCCAGGTAGCTTTAATTTCATGTGTGGATTTTCATTTTTTTTTTTTGATATGCAATGATTTTGCTGAGACGGAGATAGACTCCCCTTCACATTCAAACTTCTCAAGAGTGTATGTTGCCATTTGGGACTACCTGTAGACAAGATGATTTTTACCTATTAGGTTAAAACTCGCAATTTAATGCTTGTAGTTACATTTAACTACACCATCGCTATTTAAAGCTGCACTGTAATTATTTTACAGCACCACGCAATTTAATGCTTGTAGTTCGATATAACTACACCATCGCTATTTAAAGCTGCACTGTAATTATTTTACAGCACCACGCAATTTAATGCTTGTAGTTCGATATAACTACACCATCGCTATTTAAAGCTGCACTGTAATTATTTTACAGCACCACGCAATTTAATGCTTGTAGTTCGATATAACTACACCATCGCTATTTAAAGCTGCACTGTAATTATTTTACAGCACCACGCAATTTAATGCTTGTAGTTCGATATAACTACACCATCGCTATTTAAAGCTGCACTGTAATTATTTTACAGCACCACGCAATTTAATGCTTGTAGTTCGATATAACTACACCATCGCTATTTAAAGCTGCACTGTAATTATTTTACAGCACCACGCAATTTAATGCTTGTAGTTCGATATAACTACACCATCGCTATTTAAAGCTGCACTGTAATTATTTTACAGCACCACGCAATTTAATGCTTGTAGTTCGATATAACTACACCATCGCTATTTAAAGCTGCACTGTAATTATTTTACAGCACCACGCAATTTAATGCTTGTAGTTCGATATAACTACACCATCGCTATTTAAAGCTGCACTGTAATTATTTTACAGCACCACGCAATTTAATGCTTGTAGTTCGATATAACTACACCATAGCTATTTAAAGCTGCACTGTAATTATTTTACAGTAACACGCAATTTAATGCTTGTAGTTTGATATAAAACTACACATCCGCTATTAAAAGCTATACCTACTTGTTTTTTTTTTTTTTTTTTTTTTAGTACCTCGCAATTTAATGCATGTAGTTGTAGGTAGACTACTTAGATAGAAGTAGTATCATACTTTAAAACCTAGTAGGTATATTCAGGCAACAATATAAAATATTAATTGTTTACCTAGGTAGGTACTTTTTTTTTTAAGTACAAGATTTAAGTTTTAGGTAGGTAGTAATATCATCAAGGTAACAAACGAACCAATATCCACCTAGGTAGGTAGGTTCTACCTATTACCTACGCCTCCAGTTCACACACGAACCAAAGAAAATTACTTGCAAAACATATTTGTTAGGGGCCTAAGTACGTAGATTATGTAGGAAAGCTCCTCATGATGAATCTTGCACTAGTACCTATCATAAATCATAATCACCTATTTGTAATTGAAGTAACCCTATTAAGTACCAAAGGGTCACTTGACTACCAACCAAACTTGGCTTAGAAGTAAGTGGGTAGGTATAGATAAGGTACTAATATGTTACATGCACCACTACCTACTTCCGATCCCCATGTATCGTACTAGCTACTCTCATCATAATATACAAACTTTTAATACACTATTAGGTAGGTAAGGAGATAGATACACGTACCTAAGTACTTTTGTTATCTGCTAAGTGCCTAACGCAGGTAAGTACTAAAGTATTTTAAATCTTAAAGTATAATATCTAAATCGGTATGTGATAGGTAAGTATTTATTTTATTTTCTTAACTAACACTTAAACCTATAAACCAATACTCAAATCAAGAAAGATAGGTAAACAAAACAAAACGAAGTCTTACCTATTCCTTCTGTTTAGCTTCATTATGATTATAAACCTACGCAAACAATCTTTGCGCAAGCAAAGCTAAGTTGCATTTTTATTCATTATCTAGGTGTAGGTATGTATATTAATAGGTAGTACCTAAGGTGTTAAGTTTATGAAGAATCTACCCTTTAATAATCTGTTAATCATTGGCCGAAAAGAAATATGAACCGTGTCACTGAGTTGTAAAACACAAAATCTACACTAATATGTAGGTACCTATAGCTAGATCATATCGATCGATAGAAAAATATCAATTCGATCAATGAGGTTGACAATCATTGCCTTCGATCCGCTTTAAACCTACTCAAGAATTAGCCAAATTAAATGTAGGTAGATCCTCTTTTTCCTTTTCTAGAAATTATGTAAAATTGCTCACCGTTTGTCTCGTCGCCACTGTGGTGTGCACTATAAGAATGTAAGTACCTATGTAAATGATATAGTTATATAATAATATATAATATCGGCTCGCTAACACACGCACTCGTCTTTACTCCGCGGCGGTTGGATATCGAATGAATCCGATCCACCCCACAATCCGCGAGTACGCTGCTCGAGACGACAGATATAATAGGTAATATATATATAAATGTTATATCATAATATTATAGATATTACAATGTAGTTCTAAACACTACAATATATTTGTAGAAGCTTTCATCACAAACTCTAGAAAAACTCGAACAACAAAACAAAAACTTTGTTTGATTTCAGATTAAGTTGATAATTTGTTAAAATTAGGGTTGCCATCCAACAAATATTTTATTGTATATTTGTATAAATCTATCAAAATATTGATCTCGATTCTTGACATCTCACTTTGTTGAAAATAATCGTTTTTTTTAATATTGAGCGTATTAATGTGTAGGTTTTTAATAAAATAATAAATAAACTTCATTTAGTAATTTATTAATTAAAATAAGTGTAAACATATCATTAACATGTAAAATAAACTATAGAAAATAAAGTTAGTATCGATATTAATAATCGTTTTCATCGATTGTTGATATTCATCACAAGACTTTTGTATAATGGTAACTTTTTCTTGTTCTGTCTCGTTTCCTCTTGCATATTCAATATCTTCTCCCTCACTCACTTCGATTCCATATTTTGTAGTCTTCCCAGCTTCAAACAAAGTTATATGACCCTGATCGCTACCAAGACCAACCAACCACAAGAAAAAAAAATTACGGAAACCACTTTCTAATTCCTCCAAGGTAACCACAGCAGAACGACACAAAATCAATTTTGACATTGAATTACAAAACCAAGATGTTTTGTCAAAACGAAACAAACAGCCTTCAATTCAAACTAGCGATGGGCGATTGCTTCAAAAAAAAAACAATCGAATGAATCGAAAATTGCGCTACTGCGCATTCGATTGTCGATTTAGTAGTTCCTCTCCATGATTATTCGAATAACAATTGACAAACTACTAACTACTATACATGTAAGTATGCGTGCGGTGCGGTGAACTGAGCTGCGGGGCGGTGCATGCGGGGATGGGACGGTGTTGCGTCGATTGTTTCTAAGTAATAATACTTCGGTTGCATTTAATGTTAACACGTAGGTAGTATATTTTAATATTATGAATATACATTTTATAGAAATGTAAAATTGACCTTGTCAAGTAAAAAGTGTAGTTACCAAAATTATGTTAGAAGGTAGATTTTCTAGCTATAAGTTGATTTTCTGTAAGAAAATGTATTTCAAATAAGTATCTATAAGTACCTTTTTTACTTAATTTTTATTCTAGTCTGTGTTTTCCTTAGTTAGAAACTCTTTACCTACCCTTCTATTCGTAATTTGTTATACTTTAAAACAAATTAATTAATGTAATAACTTAAATCGCATAATGACTGCATTAAGCGCACGGACTTAATCTATAGATTTGTAGCGCAGCGCACGCCCGACGCACCATCTTTTGTAACTACTGATTCAGTAGTACGCATGAAAATAGTAGTTAGGTGCGTTGCGTGAATGCGTGACCGCGCGGCAAAAATAGTAGTTAGGTGCGTTGCGTGGTTGCGTGGCGTGACCGCGCGACAAATAGTAGTTAAAGTTGGTGCCAGTCATTGTCGCCGCGCGCCGCACGCCGCACGCGCCGTCAGTCGATAACAATCGACTAGTTTCAATTGTTATCGACTTTTATCGACTGAACCGAACAATCGACTAATTCGATTAAATATAGTAGTAATCGCCCATGCGCCCATCGCTAATTCAAACAGCTGTCGGAAAAAATCAAGAAGACGCTGCCGTTGTATTGTATTTGAATAATTTCTTAAAATTTTAAACATATTTTACGATGTGGGATAACATGATAGAATATCTCAAAGACCCACTACTAGTTATTAAAGTACAAAACTTCTTCGGCGTCAAATACAAAAGTAGCAATAAAGATAATGATTCATCCGAGATTCTGCATTCCGATAGACATGATCGTGAAGAAGACGAAGACTCCGAGCTGAAGCAACACAAGAGGATCCCCAGCGATACTTCCAGTAGTTCGCACTCCTCCTGTTCTACCGACAGTTCGACAAAAAGCACCGAGAAAGAAGTAGAGTGCCATGTAAACAATAAGTTCTGGTACTACTTGTTTGTGATAGGAACAGAACTTGGTGATGAGCTGTTCTATGCCACTTTCATTCCATTTTGGTTCTGGAATGTCGACGGAGCGGTTGGCAGAAGGGTAGTGCTTGTGTGGACTGTTGTTATGTATATTGGTAAGGAATCCCTCCAATATTTATATGCTTACATTTGTCTAAGAAATAACCCATGTTACCTACTTTCCTAAATTAATATTTTCTTAATTTCGTGTCTACATTAAACATGCTATTTGGACAATGATTGTGAATAAAAGTTTCATTGTATAAAATCATTTAAAGATACTGTTTCTTGTGAATGTATGTACCTACTAATTTATTTTTATGGATTTCTTATCAGTTTGTGCCTTACCTTATATAATTTTTCATTTTCCTTCTAGTTCTTAAAAGTTACTTTGCCTTGTCCTTTGAGAATACTTAATTTACATTACAGTTTCCCTAATTTCAGGTCAAGGCTTCAAAGACATAATTTGTTGGCCTCGCCCTGGCTACCCTGTTCAGAAGCTGCAACAGAAATGGGCAATAGAATATGGAATGCCATCTACACATGCTATGGTCGGAGTGTCAATACCCTTCTCCATACTTCTCTATACCATGGATAGGTACCTGTATCCTATTCATGTGGGCGTGCTCATTGCCGTGCTGTGGTGCACGCTGATCTGTGTCAGTCGAGTGTATCTCGGCATGCATAGTGTTTTGGTAAGTTGCATGTAGGTACCTTTAAAACCGTGATAAAAATCTGTGCATTTTACAAAATATCAAACAACAGGCCAAACTATTTAGGTGACATTAGTGCATTATTGTCTGGTGCTGAGTGGGTGTTCTTTCATGTATGCAATATGTTTGTATATTTATTCCCTTGCCATAATTATAGCCTTGGTCCATATTATGGTTAGAATCATTTGTAACTTAAAAACTGGTGTATAGTGGCTTTGAATGTTTCTATTTACCTACTAAGTTCATACAAAGCCATCTAGCCCTGAACTTAGCAAAGAATGTGCTATGTGCTATGAGCAAGTAAATGTCTGCCTATGTCTGTGAGAACTAGATGAAATGCTTTTCTACCGACTTCAAATAAAAAAGGAGGTTCTAAATTTGGTTATATTTTTTTATGTATAGCCTAACTTCTTCATTTATGAGCGGATTTGAGAAAACTTTTTATCTGAAAGGTAATACTTCCAGATTGCTCCCATAGAAATTTAATCAAAATCGGTTTATCCATTTTGATAAATTGTTTTTAGGGTTCCGAAGCCAAATGGCAAAAACGGAACCCTTATAGATTCGTCATGTCTGTCTGTCTGTCTGTCTGTCTGTCCGTCCGTATGTCACAGCCATTTTTCTCCGAAACCGTAAGAGCTAGACTGATGAAACTTGGTGAGTAGATGTATTCTGTAAACCGCATTAAGATTTTTACACAAAAATAGAAAAAAAACTATACATTCTGGGGGTCCCCATACTTGAAACTGAAACTCAAAATTTTTTTTTTTTCATCGAACCCATACGTGTGGGAATTTGAATTTGAATTGTATCTATGAATAGGTCTTCAAAAATAATTTTGAGGTTTCTAATATCGTTTTTTAGGGTTCCGTAGCCAAATGGCAAAAACGGAACCCTTATAGATTCGTCATGTCTGTCTGTCTGTCTGTCTGTCCGTCCGTATGTCACAGCCATTTTGCTCCGAAACCGTAAGAGCTAGACTGATGAAACTTGGCGAGTAGATGTATTCTGTGAACCGCATTAAGATTTTTACACAAAAATAAAAAATAAACTTTAAATTTTGGGGTGCCCATACTTGAAACTGAAACTCAAAAATTTTTTTTTCAACGAACCCATACGTGTGGGGTATCTATGAATAGGTCTTCAAAAATGATGTTGAGGTTTCTCATATCGTTTTTTTCTAAACTGAATAGTTTGCGCGAGATACACTTCCAAAGTGGAAAAAAGTTGCCCCCCCCCCCTCTAACTTCTAAAATAAGAGAATGATAAAACTAAAAAAAATATATGTTGTACATTAGCAAACTTTCAACGATATTTGGTTTGAACGAGATCTAGTCAGTAGTTTTTTTTTTATACATCATAAATAGTAAACCGTAATTTACCTTTCGACGAACTACAAGAACCTTTATATTATGTTACTTGATGCTACGGAACCCTTCATGGGCGAGTCCGACTCGCACTTGGCTGCTTTTTTTAAGTGTTTGTTAACGCATAATTTCGTCATCTGTAAACCGATTTGAAAAAATATATTTTATCTGAAATGTAATAAATACTTCCAGATTGTTCCCATAGAAAATCCATCAAAATCGGTTCAGCCTTTTAGCCATGAAGTAGGTTTCTCAAGTTTTTAAAACTTCAAAACCTAGTCAGATGTTTGTAGTAGGCATAGCTATTTACTAAACTTACTTAGCTTTAGCTGTGAGGGTAATGACTGGAGTTGCAGTCACCATTATTATACATATAAAAAGGTGTTTAAAACAAGTGAGAAGATAAATGATTCATTGCTCTTTGTTTCCAGGACATAGCAGCTGGCCTGCTCCTCTCCGCAGCACTCCTCGTGGTGCTGATACCCGTGGTGGACCGGCTGGACGGCATCCTGCTCACTGGGACCTATGCCCCACTGGTGGTCATACCTGTTTCCATTGCAGTCATTGTGTTCTACCCTAATGCTGATAAATGGACGCCTACCAGGTACAATACTATGAAATCGCTATAATATTATTGAAAGCACTTACACAAGCATTATCGCGAAATTAGCGATACCACGCGATACGCTTAGGAAATACTATAGGTACTACGATTCCATGCTGAGAAGCTATTTTTATATCTAGAGTAAAAAATCTATGTTGTTTTGGAAAATATTAAAGAAAAACATAATGAAAACCCAGAACGATAAATGAAACGTCTGGGGCCCAATTCTAGACCAGTGACTCTTTTGTCACGGTAGATAAATATCACAAGAACTGTCAGTTTCTTTAGTGAATTTGACAATTCTTGTGATATATATCTACTGTGACAAAAAAGTCACTGGTCTAGAATTGAGCCCCAGATCTGTGAATTTAGGCGTCTGGAGGCGCCAGTTTCACGTAACAATATTTTTGAAGAGATTTGCGTGTGATTAATGTTGTCGGTACCTCATATAACATTACTTACATCATACATTACATAAGAATTTTTACTTTTATGCTGCACCATCTCTTGTCAAGTACTATAATTACCTAAACTAATTATCGATCTACGCACTACGCAGTAATCTTTCTTGCCCTACTGATTTTCCTCAAACATGGATTTTGATAAACAAATACGAGGAAAATGGATGAGATGCTTTGTTTTTAAATTCGTCATATTATTATTTCCATAACAAAGCGTAGGTTTATCCGAAAGCATTACCTAAGCTCAGATAAACCTACGCTTTGCATGACTAATTAGCTGTAATACACTCATGATAGCTAAAGGATAAACATTTGAACATAATAAATATTATAACTATGTAACTCCTAACTACTAAAGCAGGTCGCGTGGAACTGGCACCTAGATGTGCGTAGGCCTTAAGACGTTTTATAGCGATTCAGGTGAACAAAATGAATGTTGCTGTTGACTTTGATTTGTGGTTATGAAGCAAAGTAATACCTACAAAAAAAAAATTGGAGACTATTCCGTAAGCAAACGTACTTACGGTAGATATAGGACTGGCCTCCAGCTCAGTTGGTAGTAGCTCTGCCTTCTGCGCCGTAGGTCGTGGGTTCGATCCCCACCGAGAACAAATATTTGTGAGGTAAACATAAATGTTTGTTCTCTGTCTGGGTGTTATATTGTATTCTAAGTATGTATTTACAAAAAAAAAATGTATTTAAGTATTATATCAGCTATCTGGTTCCCATATTACAAGCTCTGCTTAGTTTGGGGCTGGGTAGTGTTGTGTGAATTGTCCACAATATTTATTTATTTATATTTATATATTATCTGCCGATTTCAAAATTTTGTTGGTGATTGGTTATTATCCGCCTCATGAAGTCCATGCTGTGCTGGCCATAGGCCTATATAGTGACAGGAAGAACGATTCCGAGCACTCCATCCACAGACTTGCCACTTTATTGTATGAAACAATTGGAGTTGTTGTATGGTTACAGAGGCGACACGACGATGATAGTGAGTGTATGCGCCGGCATCCTGACCGGCTCGTGGACCAACTACCAGCTCGGCAACCTGACGGCCAGCGCGCGCGCGCCGCCGTACCCCGTCATCTGGCCCTCGTGGGAGATGCTGGGCTGCACCATCCTGCGGACCATCCTCGGCTTCTGCGGAGTGCTCGCCACCAGGGCCATCGGGAAATCCGTTTCCTACGCTTTCGTAAGTGCCCTGCTTGGTCAGCGCGAAAACGAGCTCAGGAACTCCGAAGACAGCTTGAACAATAAGAACAAAATCATCGTGGAACTCTGCTATAAGTACTTCACGTGCGGTATGATCGGCATCAACACCACTTATGTCCTGCCGAATGTGTTCGATCTGCTGCAGATCAACAGGCCCACCTACTACACGGAGATTTAACTTCTAGTCGAAACGAGATCGAATATTTTTATACGATTACGTGAGTAAGTTCGTGATAATGACCGGTTGAAGGGTGGAAAACTGTCTTTTCAAATAAGTAACAGCATCAAAACGCGGCTTAGGTATTTGGCCCCCTTACCGCTCGATCTGCGAGACCGCTTTGGATAGTACCTGAAAAGAGTTCAAAATAGTTTAAACAAATTTACGAAAAATCTGATATAATTCACAATAAAAGACGAAAAATCAAGCTGCCTAGTTAATGTGGCTGAACAAGCGCACCTGTTAGATAGATATAGCTTCTTGAATCATCGTAGAGTCGTGGCCTGGCGCTCCTTGGTGAGTACACTATGGTCAGGAAAACGGAAATCAAAACATTGCAATCCGTCCCAGCACTCATTTTAACAACAATAGATAATTGCTCAATGTTTTTTCAATCGGACTATCGCTGGGTTTTTGTGTGCAATTTATTATTAATTGGGGTTTTGGGTTTTCATCGAATTGTGATTCAGTATCTTCTTTATACGGTGTAAAGGGCCATTTTTCTTTTCGATCGATGAGTTAGTGAACATAATTTTGTTTTGCATTTTTAACCCACGACCGAAACCGAAAGGGTGCTTATAAGTTTGAGGTGAGGCGTTAGTGTGTTTGTCTGTTGGTTTGTAGCTCCGATACGAATGCTGCGATTCGACCGTGTTTTTTCTTTAGAAATCCAGGCAGCCGTGTCCACTGTCCATGTTCTGAGGGCATTCATCACCTCGGACCCCTGTCCGAGGTGATGAATGGAATATAATTTTCTAAAAATGTTAAACCAGGGGTTTTAACATTTTAAGAAAATTATATTAAGAGAAAGGTCAATCGACAAATTTGAACAACCTCACAACTACCTGAACTTTACTTTGCTAAACAAATAGTTTTTAGAAGTTTAATATGAAATAACAAAATAGAGGAAACGGAACAAGAAGCTAAGTAATTAATTATACCTAGTAATTAATTTAATAAAAGTCCCCGGAAAATACCCTTTATGAGGAAAAAATATTTTTACTATGAACGGTATGTATCGAAAATATAATTTTTAATAAAAAAAAATATATCAGAAATCCCCAACCACCCATTATCCTGGCCATTGTGTCTGGGTTTTTATACAGTATATTATATAAAAGTAAATTGGGAAAAGCGCTCGAATTACAATTATAGTATTGTGCATTTATTGTGAGGTTAAATAATTTGGCTTTTAGAAATATCCATAAAAGACTTGCGTACATCTAGGCGGTGCGATGGTTATGGCGATGGAGATCAGCTGAAACGCTGTTAAAATTATATCAGGCTGTTTAAGTATAGGTGGAGGATACATGTTGTATCCTCCACCTATACTTGACACTTGATACTTGACACTCGGAACTCGGTACTGTCAACATGGAAGAGTGGAATTGGCACCGGTATAAACGGCTAACAACACAATAATTATAAGTATGTCTAGTACCTACTAGACATACTACCTACCTAAGATTAAGCCATTCAATTTAGGTATCTATATAAAATCTATGTTTATGTTCAATCAATCCATTTGGAATCTTATCTCATGAAGTTAACGTTGATTATTAAGCGTATTAAACTCACTAATAGTGGAGGTAAAAAATGCACCTTCTATAGTTGTAATAAGACTTCAAACTGTTTCTTCAAATAAAATGCGCGTTGCTTCTAACCCCTTTCCTGTAATGTTGTTATCTGGGATTCCCAGCTCAGAAGAAATAATAGCTCCCAGCTAGTTTTGTTGTTTGGTTTTTAACTGATTCTCAGGATTTGTTGTTCGGTTTTAACACTCATTTTCTGAGTATTACGTATGTAGAACACAATAACAAATCCTGTAATTTTTTTTGTTGTTAACTTAACAGTTTTATCGTCATAATGCACGTCTTTGCGTGATAGTTTATAATATTACCTTGACTCTGTTCCGTTAGCTTGATTGCTCTGTAGCTTTGGTCACAATATTAAAGTCCGCCTAACTAAGTTGTTACTGAAAAAATGGCTGTTTCAAGATTCAAGATTCAAGATTCAAGATTCAATAAGCGTTTATTCAATACGATACAAGAATCACTTTGAAACGTCTTAAAGCTAGGTGAGTCTAGGTGCCAGTTCCACGCGACCAAGCGTAGAAGAACAGGCAACAAACTACGTCTCGGTTCCCACCGTTTTTTTATATGATCCTTTTACAAATCAAAAATAGTCTAAAATAATAGCAGTGAAGTTCCAGTGTGGTGCCACTTCACTTAGTCAGACGTATGCAATGTAATTATACAAAAGCAAAAGTTTCAAAGACAGCACACGCTACGCTTCAAAGTTATAATAAAGTATCTACACAGATATAAAAATAAGATATTAAATAGTAGGTACAGACATTGCAAATTGACATGCTAGCTTCCTATGGGTAGAGTGACCGGGACATCGGGCCACGCAGTTTTATCATTCATATAGCTATCTAGAGTATAGTACGCTTTCTTTATCAAATTACTCTTAATATAGGCTTTAAACTTGAATTTGAAACCGAATTGGAAGCTTAGTTGCATTTTCCGGAAGTTTATTGTAGAAGCGTACAGTGTTCCCCATAAAAGACCCATTTACCTTCTGTAAACGAAATTTGGGAATATAAAGTTTATTTTTATTTCTAGTGTTAATATTATGTGAATCACAATTTTTCTGAAAGCTACAGATGTGTTTGTGAGTGTACAGTAAGTTTTCATATATATATTGTGAAATTACTGTGAGGATATTAATTTCCTTAAATCGCTCCCTCAATGAGTCTCGTGATTTCATTTTATAGATGGCACGTATGGCCCTTTTTTGTAAAACGAATATAGTTTGAATATCAGCTGCTTTCCCCCAGAGAAGGATACCGTAAGACATAACACTATGAAAGTAGCTGAAGTAAACTAGCCTAGCTGTAGCTTCATCAGTGAGCCATCTTATAGTCCGAACTGCATATGCAGTAGTGTCTTAGTTACTAGTAGTTACTAGTAGTGCCTTAGATTATCCTAGCGTAGGTACCTCAGATCACAATAAGGTAATAGGTATGAGAGATGTAATTGTGCTGTATTTGCGAATAGCTTGCCTTACCTTATTCATGCATACCATCCCATGTTTTGAATAAGGGTGCGCACGTCCACATACAAAAAGATAATATAAGTATAGATAGATAAAACTGTTGATAAGGATGTGGTGTTTGGTTGTGTGTGGTCTATATCTGGTATGCCTATGGAGTCCTTAGGAGTATACTCGCGTGTTATAAAATCAAACGCAACCCAAGTGTTGTGACATATATAGTAGGTAGGGGAGCCTGGGGTCAACTGAAACGGTTTTGAGAAAAACGGCTGGTGTGAATGTATTATGCGTCTTATCTTTTTGGTGATGGGCTTAATTATTAGCCATTTTATCTAGCTACATGGTTACCTAATTAATTCTTCTTAAAATGTACGAGGACTTGTGTGTAAAGAAATCCCCCACGATGCACCGAGGTTTGTTTTTCGAGCATTTAAATTTATTGTGTTATTACGATTGTTAAATCCATAGCCGTTACGTCCACCGGTTTATCTGATTCTAAGCGTCAGGTTTTTCAATGTGAATCTTTATTATTGAGTTTTCTAGTTTGTTATATTCAGTCAGTGACGTCCAATTAATATTTTTATATTCTACTTTTCTAGCAGGGAATCGGATTGTAGACTTTAATGCGTGTCACCGTGATTTGGTTGAACATAACTTTTCCAGAACAAAAACAGGGTCACCAACATACTTAAAGTATTACGTTAATCATCGGTTGGACCGTTGATTGAATCACAAAATTAAATCGTAACTAAAAGAATACGCATGAATATTTATTAGGGTAGAAGTGTTAAGGAAGTAGGTAGGTGTATAAAGTTTATATACCGATACTTCTGATTTATGTTGACCGATTGTACAGTTTGGTACTTCATATTATAAATAGTTAGGTACAGTTAGGAACTTTATATTATAAAGCATACGCAACTTTTTAAAATGTTAGAGCGATTAATATAAATCGGAAGCTTCCTTGCACGAATAAATTATTTGAATCATTCCATCGATGACTATGTGCACGAGATTTTTAATTTTCGAAGTATTATTATTGGAAACTTTGCTTAGTAATAATATAATAAATGATTCAGTAGGGTTATTCAGCCGGGATAAACGATGTTCTTCGTAACCGTGGAAAATACGATGAGCTGTTAACATAAGGGCCCTTCATATTCCCCACCACTTTATTTAACCTATATACTTGTCACTTTCACTTTAATATCAACGAAAAGAGATAGCAACAGTCATTTATACGTTTTAGCTAATGGAGTCATCGGCAACCATTATGAATTAGACCAAGTTATTTGTAGCCTATCATTTCGAAGGACAGCGAGGCTACTAGGCACCTACACTCGATTCCATTCCCAATTTCAGTTTGGTTGGAATTTCGTCCAAAAAGTCTATTAGCTAGGTTACCTACCTCAAACAATAGGTATAGTTGCCAACCGATTCTTATTTATTTCATTTTATTTTAATCGAAATTGGAGATGGAATCGAAAGTATTTTTGCTTGAGCGTGATCAAACACTAATGATAAGGTATTTGTTTCTGATTATTCAGAACATCTTTAGCTCGATAAAATGTTGTTGATTGATCTAAATCGTATACAATTTGTATTCGTAGTAAATGTATTCGCGCTCGCAGCTATAGTACCCACTATAGATAGTAGCTACACTAACCTATCCTCCAAGAGGTAAGAGGATGCAAATAAGTATTGAACAATACCGTGTAGTGTAGAGTGATATGTACTTTCCCTATTATTCAAAATTCAGCAAATAAGTAGTAGGATCTTTGCCTTTGTTGAAGTATTTTTTCGGTGTATTTTTCTATCCTTTGGTATAACGGCATGTTTGTCTCGGAATCATGAATAAGGGTATGATTGTATTGTTATGTAATTTTATATTAACTGTTGGTATATTTTAATTAAAAGATGAATCAGTTTGTGATACATTTTTACTAAGTTTAGGTGTATACTGCCATTCAATAAATTATATGCACAAACTGTACCTACTAGTTTTACTACAATCACCTTCCACCTTCCTTCTCCCCCGCTGCATGGCTCATCACAAAAGGCTTTCCTTCACTCTGTTCTATAGTTCCTCATGTCGATGCTTAACTTGTGCTTATTCAGATTTACTAGTAAAATTAGAAAATCGTTTAGTTTGAAAACATTTATCTAACCGCCATTTCGACAAGGCCTGCATGTGGGTTCTTGTACGAGTACGTTATAGAATAAAACAAAAATGATATTATATTTTATATATTATCAAAAATACATAATTATAATTATACAACATTAAGATAACATACATAATATACTTACTTAATTTTTTTTTTTCAAAATTACTTCTAAACAAAAATAAATGTGTTTAATAAAGAATAAATATTTCCCAGTAAATAATTTTAAAATAACTACAAGACATGTCATACAGTTTTGTTTAACCTATATTTATAATAAAATATTTTATATAACTACAATGAACAAAGTACACAAAAGTGTGATTTAGTTTAGAGAAGAGAAGAATCGATAACGAATCGCTTGTCATATTAGCATATAATGTAACAATCCCTTTTGGCACATCGCTTTAACTGCTCTAACGTTGCTATCTCATCAAATATGGGATCATTACTCGGAGGCTTCATTTCCGAGTTAAAAACTCAAATTCTAGCTCAATTATAGCCTAAATTAATGCACACCTACAGTGGTATTTAAAGCTCAAACGAACAACTCCGAAAATAATTGTTAATATTGATTTGACTCGAGAGTGTGGCAGAGTTTTAGAACATTTATTGTTTTGCATCTATTTTCTTACGAAAGTAGAACAAGACTGTTTCCTGACCACTCAATCATCTCAAGTGTATGAACGCAGTCTATTATAACTCAATGTTCGTTCATTGTGCACTTTCAAATTATTCAATTATTAGGGCCTCATTCGCTATCGGCTAACATGTGGCTAATACGAAAATAAAGATGGCTCATGTGTGAAAACATGTGCTACTTACTCTACACTAGCGGACGATAGCGAGGGAGGCCCTCCGCGGCACAGTGACGCCGCACACTGGTCCCGATTGAAGAAATAAGGGTCATAGTAGTCGAAGTCCGAATTTCGATCTGATTTTTTTAAATTAGGGTCTTTGAACAATTCTAAGCCACTTTTATGGAATACCATTTTATAAAATATCGCCTCATTTCTGAGAAAAAAAATGTTGGAATATTTTTTGTATGGAGAAAATTAGTTTTCTTGGAATATTTCGTATTGAAGGCGAGGAGTTAAAACCAAACCTAATAGAGATTATAGAGGGCATAATAGTTGACATTACTGCCGAAGACACTTACTCGATTCGACTGCCGCTTTAAAAACGGCAGGCGTTCAAAATCTGAATTAATTGTATATTCTTGAATTTTTTTAATTAAGGTCTTTGAACGATTCTAAACAACTTTTACGGTATACCATTTTATAATATTCCGGCCCATTTTCAAGAAAAAAATATTGTAGTATTTTTTGTATGAAGAAAATTTGTTTATTTTTGATTATTTCTTATTGAAGGCGAAGAGTTAAAACCAAACCTAGTTAGTTAACCTATTTTAGTTGGTGCCAGGTTAGCTACTTCTTCATTAATGGCTGCTGTATGTTGCTGGATGTATAGCTTAGTCTCCTTGACGTATTCAAACATCACAGGTCTGCAGTAATTCGTTGAAGATGGGCGTGGGTTTTGTCAGATCACTACATCATTACACATAAGGCGTAAAGGCGCGAAACTTGTCATGAATACTGAAGAGTCTGTAAATGCTTCACTGGTTTTTTGTTTGTAATTACTGTGTGATGAAGAACCATCACAGCCCCACTTCCTCATTAATTTTAAAGATTTTGAATCAAAATTTTGATGGCCAATTACTTTGAATATATTAGTCACTGTCAAATCTAGAATTGATTGTAGTTTAATGCGGACGCCTGTTTCAGAAATCGATATATTATCTTCAAGATAGCATGCCTTTTTAGCTTCAATTATTTTGTGATATGATGGATTTTTTTTTGTATTTTCTTCTGCCAATGATTTTCGTAGCGTCAAATATTGCAATTTTGAAAGATTAAGCGCAGTTACAAGTGCCAGTGATTCGTTTTGTTAACATATAATTATAAACATGTTGGGTCTTTTCACTATGCTTGTATAGACAGTCAATGATTTTAGCTAAACGTGTGTTTTCTTCGTCTTTCAATTTATTTACTAAAGCAAATAGTAATTCTTCTTCTGAATGATCTTTGAGTGATGAAAGGCGCCTTCTTTTCTGTTTGTTTGATAAATCCTGAAATGGCTTTCTTGGTACCGAAGTATTTGTTGCAGCATCTGAATGTGACGTGGATTCAACGGTGTCCATAGAAATATTTAACACTTCGTGGGAGTTATCCATATTTTCTTGAGCAAATATTGTCAAACAATCTAAAGATTTAAAAGATGGCCACTTTATATCTAAATGTAACCACTCCATGTTCTTGTTGAAAAAACTTTTTTGACACCTGTTGGCCTGCGACCATCTCTTGAGTAAATTTGATACAAAGTTTTTCGTGAACTTTTTCAGGAGTTCGAGATCCTCCTCACAAACTTCCACATTTATACACTCCAACAACACATCGCATAGAACATTACTGGTTTTTAGATTACCACTGGATTTAAGTGCCACATATAAATCTAAATTTGTATGAAATTGAGACATTATTAGAATGAGATCACGCGTATTGACACTAGGAAGAGTAAGAATCGAATGAGTAGAGTAGGAATAGAAACGTTACTATATTTAAATAATGCAGGTAACCTCAATTATTATATATTATTCAAGTGTGGAATGGACTGATAAGGATTCATAAGTACCTTGCACCATAAAAGGCGTACCCAATAATATTAGACAATACCTAGAATCACTAATAATTAAACTCAGGGAGTGAATTTGTCTCAGTACTTAGAGATTATGTGATAAATAGTTTTATGACTTTTATAACTAATACCAGTGAACCTATTGGTCATAAGATATCTTTAATTATACTATTGTTATTTGAAAAGAAGAATGCAGGTAGGTAAACTGTGTGACTATTATTTTGACGTTACTAATTTAAATGGTATTTAATCATTATTTTTATTTCAATTCTTTATAATTAGAGCCTCAAAAATTATCTAATACCAACCGCGTTATGCCCTCTATAACTTCACTAAGTTTAGCTTTAATACATAGCCTACCTCAATACGAAATAATAAAAATAAACAAATCTTCTCCATGGAAAAAAAAACAACATTTTTCCATAAAAATGGGCAAGAATTTTTATAAAATGGCATTCCATAAAAGTTGTTTAGAATTGTTTAAAGACCTTAATTTAAAACATCAGGAACATAAAATTAATTCTGATTTTGAACGCCTGCCGTTTTTAAACCAGCAGACGAATCGAGTAAGTGTCTTGGGCAGTAATGTCAACTATTATGCCCTCTATAATCCCTACTAGGTTTGGTTTTAACTCCTCGCCTTCAATAAGAAATAATTAAAAATAAACAAATTTTCTTCATACAAAAAATACTACAATATTTTTTTTCTTGGAAATGGGCCGGAATATTATAAAATAGTATACCGTAAAAGTTGTTTAGAATTGTCCAAAGACCTTAATTAAAAAAAATCAAGAACATACAATTAATTCAGATTTTGAACGCCTGCCGTTTTTAAAGCGGCAGACGAATCGAGTAAGTGTCTTCGGCAGTAATGTCAACTATTATGCCCTCTATAATCTCTATTAGGTTTGGTTTTAACTCCTCGCCTTCAATACGAAATATTCCAAGAAAACTAATTTTCTCCATACAAAAAATATTACAACATTTTTTTTCTCGGAAATGAGGCGATATTTTATAAAATGGTATTCCATAAAAGTGGCTTAGAATTGTTCAAAGACCATAATTTAAAAAAAATCAGATCGAAATTCGGACTTCGACCCCTATGTCCCTCATTTCTTAAATCGGGACCAGTGTGCGCCGTATTCCTCAAGGTGAGCAGAGCCTTGGAATACAAACCAGATTGTTATTCCCTAAGTTACAGTGACTGGACGTCTTTAACTCCAAAATGAACAAAGCAGCATCTTTCGACAGTTGCATATTAAAACTTTAACATCTTATAAATAGAGACTAAATAAAATCTTTGATTCTTGTGAGGTGAGTAGGCGAGACATATCAACTACCGCTACACACACATTCAACTTACATTTTATTCGCGATCGCGACTAAATTAAGTTCAACTATGAGTTATTGTATAAAATGCCTTATTTCTAAACGACAAAGTGTACATTCCGATAGCACATCGAAAAGCCGCGCCGCAGTACATGTGAGGCCCATCACGGTTCTACCACGTGGGGTCACAGAATATAATTAGTGAATATTTATATAGGTATAGTAGTTACGTACTGCATGTGGTAGGTAGGCTGTGTCACTAGCCTTACAATGGCGCGATTATCATAAACTTTCCATGAATTCAATATGGCACAAGCGACAATTACATTTGATGACTGCTTTATTAGAATCAATTGATTTAACAAAATAACTACTATCGATCAAAGTTGAATGCTATCGTTCAAAATAGTGTATTGATATAATGATGTAGGTAATTTGTGTAAAATATTTTCCCTAGTCATACAATTGATAATGTACTAATGTCCCTAGCACATGCACTGTGGCGCGAATCAGAACAAAGTAGATTTACTAAAGTACATACACATACGTACAGAAAAATCACTGAATCGTGTTTTCAATGTTAAAAGTAAAGGAACATTCTCGAATCTAATTTCAGTGAAGAGACAAAGCAACTAATAACTTAAACTTTTACAATCTACATGAATGTTGACCCCCGACCAAACAGCGAAGCAGATAGGAGTATCGTGCACACTCGCACCCACGTACGAGCTTATCCACAGCCAACGCATGGAAAAATACAAGGTACATACCTCGTTCGTGAACATTAAAAAGGCAATAATTAAATGACGAATAAACCTATGTTAGCAAGTTGGGTACAACATCGGTTTTTGGTACATATTCGGACTTATAGAAAGCGTCCGATAGTGTTATCAGTCGACCTCCGATAGTTGCTAGTTCGCTTTTTGGCCGGGGGCGACCTAAAGTGGTTCCAGTAATGTACCACGTCATGGCGTGGAGTGTCAGCTGCTCGCTCCCGGCGGCCGGCGGGGCTGCGGGCGGCCGCTCAGCTTCAGGCGACGATGGACTTCTTCTGACTTGATAACATTTCAAAAAGGCTCTCCACTTCGTCATCGAATATCTGTAAAGAGGAAAAACATGTTCATTCTCTACTGTGGGAATAATTACGTTTGTTTCTATGAGCTGGGTTAATATGGTGACTAAATTGAAATCAATCATTTATTAATATAATACTTTTAAACTTGGTAACTCAGCGTTTATCATTTCAAAGATAACCTTTGGTTACACAATGAACACAATACCAAAAAAGTGTTATAAACGTCACGCAGTAGTGTCAATTAGAATGTTTAGATTCTCTAGTCTAAGTAACCGGAGTTCTTCAGATTTAAAGCCATCAATAATTTTATTCCACAAGGTTGTCATCCGAACTCTGCGGAAATTATTTCGAAAATTCCAAACGGAACACGGTGTGCGGTTTCAGTTGCAACTACATATTTTCCAATCCCCCGTGACTTACTGAAGGTAATGAACATACCCAGTAAATGTTATTTGTTATGGGGAAACCCGCCAGCCTTACTAGGCATAGGAAAACACGTTGTTTCACGTTCTATGGTATTGTTGACTTGTACTATTGCTAGCTATGTAGTTAGTAGCTGTGTAAATTGGCTGCCGTGACCTGTGACCCGCCTTATCCCGCTCAAGTACTGATTACATTTTTCTGTTTTATGCGCAGTAGGTATCTTTTTTATGTTATGGTGAGCGACAATGGCAGATATACTTATTCCAGTTAAGTGTCGAAAGTTTATTTCTTGCAATATTAAAAGTTAGGTTTCTGCCAAAGAGTGGAACTCTCTACCGGCGTCAGTATTTCCGGAACGCTATAATTTGGGAATTTTCAAGACAAAAGTGAACAGGTGGATTATGGCTAAGCATGCTCCATCTTAGGCTGCATCCTCACTTTCCATCAGGTGTGATGGCAGCCAAATACTTAGCCATCTAATAAAAAAAAATACAATAAAAAAAGAAGCCTAGCATTCGCTAACGTTTACTGAGCGTTCGTTTTTGCTTTAGCATGTCTGTCTGCCCTGCATAAAAAGGAAGCGTGTTGGGAATATGTGTGTGTGTGTGTGTGTGTTGCTTACATCGTCATCGGTGTCCGAGTCCGAGTCGCTGTCGTCGTGTCGTACGAACATGTTGAGGGCGTCGCCGCGAGCCAGGCGGCGCGGCGTGCGGCCCGCGTAGTCGGCGGTGCGCGCATCCACTCCGCTGCTGCGCTGCACGAGCGCCACCAGCCGCGCGTCGCCGCGGGACGCCGCGATGTGCAGCGCCGTCCAACCGCCCAGGTTCTCCTGAACACAACACAACACAACCAACCATCACACGCTTGTACACATCGACAATATTCTGGACGTTCCACACAACTAAGCAACGCTTGTAGGTATGGTGGGAACCATATAGAATGGCCTATACGCAGCAGTGGGTGTGGGTGAAGTCGGGATGTAGATGATGAAATACAATATTAACACCCAGACAGAGAACAAGACTATGTTCACCAGATATTTGATCTTCCTGCCCTCCAGCGCAAAAGCAGAGCTACTATCATCTGAGGTGTGAGGGCTGTCACACACTTTAATATCGTTCGCCCTAAAAATGGGGAAAAAGAATCCAATACAAAATACAAATGGACTTATTCAGGCTGCTCTGAGCTGCTATGAAGAACCCTCTAGTGAGGTAGCTACACATTAAACATGTGTAAAGTTAGGCGAAGGCCAAACCGACGTTCTATTTGAGTCCTACGGTGTTGGCGGTCGCCACTAGTCAATTGCCATCGAGCGGTGACCTCGCTGGGCGGTTGGTACTTTGTTGATTTTTAGGAACTAGTCAACAGATGAAGTACCTAATACCTATTATGGTTCTAGTTTAACTCTAAACTTTTGCTGTACTACACCGGTCAAAGATAGGTACTCTAGAAGATAGGTAGGTGTAGGTAAGGTACGCGTGTCGTGTTCGCATTATTTATAGTCGGAAAAACCAGATAATATTATGTTCTCCGGTGGCAGATCGGTATGTTTCGCTAGGTTTACCTACTCGTTCTAACTTACAATTCTGTTTTGTTTGACATTAGAGTCAAGTGTAAGTAAGTCCTATTCGAACGAAGAGTTTCAGTACAAGCTGAAAGGACCCAAGCCTAGCACCTAGTTTACCTACATTTAAATAATGGTGAACACATGACTGTTGTTTAGCTAATTATCTTCGGGCGGGGATGTCTAATCGAATTCGTTGAAATACTACGGTACCAAGATGGCGTCTTTTTTAGGGTTCCGTAGCCAAATGGCAAAAACGGAACCCTTATAGATTCGTCATGTCTGTCTGTCTGTCTGTCCGGCCGAGTCACAGCCATTTTTCTCCGAAACCATAAGAGCTAGACTGATGAAACTTGGTGAGTAGATGTATTCTGTGAACCGCATTTAGGTTTTTACACAAAAATAGAAAAAAAACTATAAATTTTGGGGGTCCCCATACTTGAAACTGAAACTCAAAAATGTTTTTTTCATCGAACCCATACGTGTGGGGTATCTATGGATAGGTCTTCAAAAATGATGTTGAGGTTTCTAATATAGTTTTTTTCTAAACTGAATAGTTTGCGCGAGAGACACTTCCAAAGTGGAAAGAAGTTAGAGGGGGGGGGGCCCCCCTCTAACTTCTAAAATAAGAGAATGATAAAAAAAAATATATATGTTGTACATTACTATGCAAACTTCCAACGAAATTTGGTTTGAACGAGATCTACTCAGTAGTTTTTTTTTTATACGTCATAAATCGTAAACCGCAATTTACCTTTCGACGAACTACAAAAACCTTTATATTATGTTAATTGATGCTACGGAACCCTTCATGGGCGAGTCCGACTCGCACTTGGCTGCTTTTTTTTATAATAAGGCTAAACGTTTGAACGCATTGGCGGTGCGAACTAATCAGAGATTAATATAGCTACAATGAAAAATAAACAAAATACCAGATGTGTAAACATTAAAACAAGATAATCGAACAATGCAACTGTTTAACAAGGGCTACACAGAAAAAACGCGCGACGCAAATGATAGTGCTATCAGTGGATTAGAGCGGAAAAGCCGTAACAATAACCGAAACTTATGGAGACGATGACACGGGCGATCTGTGACGTGTGATGCATACCGTACCGAGCGACGTACCGTGTGAAAGCAAAAGGTAAATAAGGGATATTATAATTAGGATATTTCGATTAAATAAGGTGTAATAGTTGATTTTTTAATCTTTGCTACTTCGATTAAATGTGGCCTGTGTAGACGTGGTAGAATATGAATGTAGGACTTTAGCTTGAGAGATGTTGTAAGAAAATAAAACAAGGGCCCCTCGCTTTTGGGGAAGATGGTAAAAACATGGTAGTTTGATAATTGTTCTAACTTGATTGTGTTTGTAATAAATAAGTATAAAGTGTAACAAGTTTATAATTGAGTGCACCTACACCTTCTTGAGTTTTCACGTGCTCAACGGCACACAAGCACCGACAGCCATCAATCATGAATCAAGTATGAGCCTGATCTCATACTTTGAGATTTGAAAGAGAAATAAACTGCCAGTATTAAATATCAAAGCCATCTTATAGAAGCTCAATCGTCACTGATCATGATCACTGATCATTGTGCGAGTAGCTACACACTATGATGGTGGAATTCGTTTAATTGAACTAAGATAAAAACATGCCTATTAATTGCCATGCTATTTGGAATACATTTTCATGTTACATTGATGTACAAAATGTGGGGATAGGGGCAAGATGGTGAATTTTGAAGCCAGAATTTAGTTACTCGACAAACTAAGCGTTTAACAGGAATTATTGGCAGTATGGTTACCAAGAAGGTCAACTTTATAATTAAAACTTATGAAGGAAAAAATATGGTTATTAATGAGAAAATTATATTTTAAACTGCGTATAGTAAATAAGGGCATGTTAATATAGCTTGACTTTCCTGAATTCATCAAAAACCTTGACTTATTTTGTTTAGATACAGTATTATTGTTTGTTTGTAAATATTTTACATTGTTAACAAATATCAAACAAACAATGTAATCTATCTAACTACCTGTCAGCGGCGGCTCAGCGGTTGATAAGTCTACAGTCTACACAAACATCTTTCACCAGACAGGAAAATGCAACAAACCTACGTATAGGTAACGGCACGTAACTTTAGCGCTGACCGTTATTGCGCAGAAGTCAAAATTAAGGTACCTGAGGGGGGCTAGCGGGATGAAGGCCGGGCGTGCGTAGCGCCGATTGGCTCTCCGGTCGAATTCCCCTCCCCGTACCGATAGGGCGCTTGTACACGCTAAGAAAAAACGCCGGGTCTACCCAAGAATTCGTGTCGTAACTAGAAAATAACTGTGTACACTGCTCGCGGCGGTGCACGAAAAAAATCTTATCTGCGCAAGACACGACGCGGCGAACGTTGTTGCGTTTTCGTGTGTGGAAAAGACAAAATTCTTGTCTTGCGCAGATAAGATTTTTTTCGTGCACCGCTGCGAGCCGTGTACACAGTAATTTTCTTGTTACGACAAGAATTCTTGGGTAGGCCCGGCGTTTTTTCTTAGCGTGTACAAGCGCCCATACGTCATCCCGCGCAGATTTAGTGTACAGTTCGCGTTCTCAATTTTATTGTTATTGACAAATTATGTTTTTCTTTTTCTACTCCCCATAAACTTGTTCCATTAATTTATAAAACAAATTTAATATTTCTATATGTTTCCTATTACTGTTGAGTGAGGTCACTTTTAACTATAGGCAAACAACAGTCAAATGTTTACAAAAAAAATGGGGCAAACAAAACGGTGTCAGTGCCTGGCTCTTGCAATAACAGTCTATTCGTGTTTCCCCAATGCCGTCTAAAGAATTCCTGAAAAGTATTTGGGACGGACTTGGAAGCGTAAACAATTTTTCTGAGAAGTACGGGTTTATGCGTGTGCGTGACACATTCAACGTTTCACAGGCAAAGCATTGCAAAATAAAGCGCAATACTTGGAGGGCTGAATGCGATTGTGGGTTTTCCCTCGTGTCACGATGGTCTGATAAGTTTAAGGCACTTGCTGACAATCATCTAACAATCTAACAGAATATCCCAGACAAACAAAACAATAAATAACTTTAGCAGTAGCTACGTACAGTTTTATCTTTTCGTAATTATTATTTTATTTTTTATAAAAAAATATTCTTCTCCAATAAAAATGACATTTTGTCATAATTATTTCAAAGTAGATATTTCATGCTTACTTCGGTTGTAATTGCACTCTCGAACTCAATTGATTCGTCTAAATATCTCGGGTGCACTCGAACCATTGGCGGCCAAATAGGATCTTGTTCTGCAATAGCTCACTTACTGCCTTTGTGTAACAATCTACTATTACTTATGAACACCCTATAAGTGTATTGATGTATTGATCATTAATATGCGCTCCTATTATAATGGCCTGATGATACTGCCCTGAGGTACTCCGTGTCCATCATACCTAAACACGAGTTAAACTTACCTCAACGTACCTTACCTACTGATTTAAACACAATGCTCACATACTTGTAGCACAGTTAAACTATTGATATTTCAGAGGGTACTTTGACGAGTGTCCTACAGTCGAAAGCTTTTGATAAGTCAAAAAGTAGAGTACATACGCAAAGTGCACTTACCCTTGAGTTGATATCAGCCCCGTAGAAGAGCAGCGCTTGGAGCGACTCGAGGTGACCCAAGGACGCTGCCACGTGCACACACGCTTGACCTGAAACAAATAAGCACATTCATTTCACTGAAAACGCCACATTCAATATGAATTAAATTTTGTAAACATTATTTTCTGTACTACAAGATTATTTTTAAAATTCAACAAAATTAAATAATGTGTAAGAGGATAGATAACCAATGACGCGATGATCCAAAGGTCTGTTGAAACCGTATCACGAATCACGATTTAGTTTTGATTACTTCGTTTACGTAATCCGCATGACTACGGCTTACAGTTTTATGATTCCGTTCAGCAAGTTTTAACAATTACACATTCCTTTGTTCAAATATTTTTTTTAGTAAGTGTATTAAGTTTTTATCTACGAATCTGATAAGAACATTAAAAAATTTGTTTATACATAAGAATTACGTAGTAAAACGGACCTTTATAGCAAGTACCTATGTACAAATACAAAACTTCCTTAGGATAACTTATGGAAGGAATCTAAAATTACGAAACGATTTTTTGTTATAATTGAACAAATAACTTGACCAGTTCGTACAAGCTAATACTGTTGTTTTAATACGGAAACGAGCGTAAAGAGACGCCTCTGTGGCTTCTGTGCTTGTCTTTTTAATGTCTTCAGACCTTAAGCAACTGCAAGTAGTGACGCTTAAACCTAACCCACGTTTGTAACGATCTGGAGTGCCAAGAGGGTTGAAAGAAAGAACATTTAACGCAGTGAAGATATAACTGCCAACTAAAGTAAAACTGATGACAATAACATTGAGAGGATCGACATCTCGCACGCTATCAAAATCTTATAAAAACAGATGCCAGCAAAAAAACGTTGCTTAACGATAGCGAACAGAAGGCCAATAACTGTAGTTTTTAATAATAGTACCGAACAAAAACAGGCGTTAGGCCACCGTGTTAATTATACATATACGAGTACGTAGAACTGCTAGGCACATTTCCAACGTCACTTATCTACTGAAAAATGAAACGGTTGCAAAAAGAATATTTTATTTGAACGTCGAAAATGCATAAGGTCCGCAAACTTTAAAGTTTGTTAAACTTTTATAAAAGTATCTAGAAACTGAAGCCATATAGTAGACATAAATACGCGTTTATTATTTTGATAAGCAAACCGGTTAGTGATTGACGTCACCGCTAAATTTTACAATTATTAATAGCAGATTCTTTATGATGACATAATTTATCGAATACAAATGAAAAACCAAGTCAACTAACCAACCAGGGACTTGGTCCGTAACATTATAAAGAGTTGAATCTCTAAAACTCTTATTATAGTGCACCCTTTTAAAATGATGTTCGTGATCTTCTTAGACATTTTAAAAAGATCTTTCATGTTGATACCAACCATGCTGCCATCATCTCATACTTCTGGGTTGAGTGTGTTGACTGTAAGTCAGCCAGCCAGTTACATCCGGATTTTATATTTCAATGATATAATATGGCTTTTCTCCTGACGCACGATGAAATGTTTATTTTAATTACCTACTGAACGTTAGAAATTGTACAATAGTAAAGCATAGGCATAAGAGATTCGAAAAACAATTAAATATTAAATTATAAAAGATAAACTAATCTAAGTACCTAACTTATTTGTTAAAATTTTCATATAATATTTCGTCTTTGCCATGCCATAGCCATACTATGTATTATTATGATACCAAATAAACTGTTTTTAAAACAGCTTTTTATCATAATTTAAAAGTTACATGGGTTGCTAATAGCTAAATACATTATATTTTATGTAGTTACTGAGTCGCTGTTTGGTTTTGGAACGTTTCCAAGTTTGTTTAATCCAGTACCGACTTGTATACTAAAATAGACCGCTCTATTTAGAAATGATTGCAAGATGACGAGTATTTGGGGTAAAAACATTTTGCTTTTAGTACCTTGCTATTTTCAACCTGGGAGTCTCTGAACAGACTTCGGAGCGAGGTGGGTCACTGCAGCCATAACTTGGTCAAATGGGGATACAGACCTATGCCTTATATCTATTGTCTTGCCCTACACTTTGATATACTCGTACCTTTAACAGTCATAACGCCACGGAAAATGCGATTAATGTGGCCCATTTCTAGGTAAAACTAATCTGTACTGCTTATATACCTATTTAATTTACGTGTGGAGTGGGTTATATTATTACTAATAAATATCCTTGTAATCAATCTTCTTTTTATAAAAGTCTATCTATAAGACACGTCATGACCTGCCTAAATATATTTGACCAATAATAAGTCACCGATTCAACACCCTAAATCGTAAGAAGTGAGTTCTACGCGTAGATAACCTAGACAAGAATATTACTCATCAGTTGTATGTAACGCATAGTAAGCAAAGTCTTCCTCAACTGTAGTGAATTGAACCAAAGCAGTTATCACTTTAGTAGTATGCAAATTATGGAATATCTACCATCCATCGCCCGCTACCAACACTGTTTGTGCATTCGAGTCTCATTCTGCGACGGGGTACCATCGAGCAGTGGACGACGAATTCAAACCGGTTGTGGTCGGAAATGTTAGTTGTCGTCGCAGATTTGTGGAAGGTAACGTCATTTACATGTGCGATGTGGAGTGGGAGGGGGGAGGGGGGAGCTGGCAGGGGCAGGCGGGGCGTGATGGGGTTTTCCCAACAATGTGGCGGCAAGCGACGCGACGCCGCGCTGACAGCTGCGCGTGCGCAAGCGGCTGCTTCGCCTAATATGGCGGCCGGCGTTTCTCTTGCCGCAATCATTTTATAATTTCCGTATTGATGATGAAGCGACGACCTCTGAGTAGTACCTAACACTCATACTAGCCTATTGCTAAACTTCAATTCTCTACACTATGCCAACAAAAAAGAATTAATCTATGTTAGTGGTGTGGCACTTTGGATTTACTATAACTAGATAAAATCTAATATCAAACTGGCTTATCAATCTGGTTGTAAATGTTGCAATCTCACGAAGGTTATACAATAGAAAAGTATAATAATATCATTGATTAAAATATATCGTTTCACGTCTACGTCAGGTTTAGATGCGATGTATGTATTGATTCCCACAGGGATAATTATATAGTACCTAGGCTATTGCCTAGGTAATCCTTGGGGAAAAAATGCCATAAGAGTAAAGACTGTAGATATAACAGCATAAAACCGCACATTTACTTTAAATAAATCGATAACAGCCGCAGCGTAAACTTTGTGGACACAAAGATACGTACATCATACCTAAAATATAACTAGTGGATCTTCGAGATTAACACTGTACCTACACTTATCTAGATGCATTAGCTATTTAGCGCGTAATCAATAATCAAAATGATGTACGGACTCTACCAAATCTGTCTATCAATGTCTACAACAACATTAAAGTTATGAATACGAGTATACTCATTAATAGTTCCATTGTCAAGTTAGCAGTGTGTGTTAGAAGTAAGTGTAATATGTGTGTTGTAACAGCTAACACTGAGCGAGGGTCATCGAAAGAAGCGGGCCGGGCACTGGAAAACCCCACGTCCCATAAAAACCTCGACTGTACGTTATATCAGTTTAACTACACAGGTAGGTAAAAATAAGATAACGATGCTTGCTTTGAACATTGAAATAATTTTATTTAGGTGACACAAAAGAAACGTTTTTATTTATTCAGGCAGGACACAAATCTTCAGTCGCTGATACAGCTATTTGGTATTCAAAAAAGATGCCATCGTTATGAAAATAGTCTGAGAAAAGTAAGTAGGTAAGGTACTAACCTACAACTGCACGCAAAACATTGTAAAAGCGTCGATGGAGCAATTATAGTAATCTAGGTACCTATTAAATAGCTCTCATTCAATGCAGTGGAAATTCCACAAACAAGAAATCCTTGGACTGACATCTAGCTGGCGACGCGTTTTGGTACTCCATAAACATTTCCAGTCGAGGCATGACTAAAATAGTCCAGTGGTGTACTTATCGATCGGTGACAGAGCGATCAAAATGTGGCATTTGGCAAACACGTCGCTGACACTCAGGTATCTCACCAAAACCGGATTCGTGAATTTCCGAAAATTCCAATACGTTTTCTTATAATCACCTCTACAATGAAGACAAAGGTCAACGTTTTGCTTATGTTATCTGAAGCATTACTTTCATCTGCGCATAGACATAGACACCACTAGCTGGACAACTGCGTGGTATAACTCAGATTTGGAAAGTGGCAAGTCCACGTAACGTGGATACGAATGTTTGGGAATTCCGGCACATGTAACGTGGACTTTCACGCGGCACGTTGCGGTGCTGTCGGGTTATAACCCAGCGCAGCGTTCACCGCGATATCTACTGTACAATCATTGTTCGACGCTAATACGGAGATGTCTGCGGTTTTCCTCTGGTTACTCAATGCAGGGCCAGTAAGGCATAGTCGGTAGGGGCGTTTAGCTATAATTATAAAGTATCGTAACTAAAAACAGTGTGTGCTGATTAGATTGGTTAGCTTTAAGAATACATTTAAACGTGAACCAAGCATAGATTTGTTTATAATTACGAAGTTAAATGTCTTCGACAGGGAAATTCATAATGTGCCGTTAGTGGTATAAGCCAACACATTCGTTTCAATTAGTAGTCGAACAATGGCCGGGGTAACCCCAACTAAAGTGGCCGCTTTCACCGCGCTTCCAATCGGTTCGTCGCGCGCGGGACCCAACATTGGAAATCCCAGAGTCCAACAGCCTCTTAATGGCCAGGTCGCCGCAACCTTAGGTGGTCTCCATCTCAACTCGAGCGTCGCAAATAACAAATAATCTCTAAAAACGTCTTGTAATTTCTGATCAAACAAAATTAAGCAGTTTTCCAACTGTCAAGACAAGGTCGATATAATATCGGGAAACCCGTATGCAAATAAGGCAACATTGAACAGGCAACACATTATTGGAAAAACCAGAAAAGATAAAAGCCAAAACGAATACCTGCCTTACCTAGAGAGTGTGAGAGTGTATACTATAGTGTGCAAATGTAGGAAATTCCAAATTTTCCTTTTACTGTGTGAAGATACGACGTAACTGTTTGTGCGATGGATCGAGGAAATTTATGTTATCTTAATAGTTGTGAAGACAATCCTTCAACAGCATTCAGTTGAGCGTTTATAGACCTTGACGAAAGTCGACGTCAGAGGCAGGCACGGTGCGTTCACACGTAAACAATGTCTAATGCCTTTTGCTTAGCGTAGTAAACTGGTCCTAGTTGAACGAATCCTTAGCATAGAATGCAATGATATCCTAGACCTAGAGAATCTCCGTATTTTTTCTATCGTTCGATGGCACGTGAAGTCATCGTTTCATCTTGTTAAAGCTTGTTTGTATCCGCATGATTATCACGAAGCCTGTCACATGACAGTCTGAGAACAACAATGGTGAATGACCATTCACTGATTGTTATAAGGTACATAAACTACTTGCGACCATTTAAAAAATGCAGTCGCACAACGGGCTCAGGATATAACTATGCTGGGAGTTTCATTACGTGATTGAAGCGAAAATAAAAAAAAAAAACATAGTATAATCAAGGTTACAAACATAGCTCGAATAACTGACAACCTTTGGAGTGTACAGGTTCTTGAATGACGACCACGGACCGGAAGAGGAAGCGTAAAACAGTCCCACCCGATCAATGGACCGACGATATTGTAAAGAACGTAAGAAGTCAGTGGATGGAGAGAGCTCTTCGATAAAAAATGTATAAAGGAGGGCTGTGGAGTACCGCAGTTTACTTGTTTAGGCTGATGATGATGACCATTAAAATGATAAAATAATAATTAAATCGCCAAGATTATAGTTGGTAAAAATAGCGTCATTGTTCAAGCACACAAAAATAATGTTGAGTACCTAGTTGGGGTTATCGGTGTGTCAATGTTCCGGAGATTCTAACGTATCGACTTTGCCCTTACCTACGTTTACTGTTGCCGAATAATATTGAAGAAAATACGTAATGATACGTAGATCATTAGAGAACCTAATAAGTTATAGGAACAGAGTAAAAGCGTAGTAGGTACTTTTAAGGTTGGTCCTAACTCTACAAGTGTGAGTAACTAAGGGTCATTACTAGGTCCATTTTTATTGACATTACGCATATTTGTAATCACTTCCTCATTATAATGCAGTTAGGAATACAGCTTCTGGGTAAATATATAAGTAAATGTCAAAGCCTGTGACGTAATCCAGATGATGTCAATGGACCCACCCATAAACCTTAAAACTGTAATACAAGCTGCAATATCATACACTACGTCAAAATTTATTGTAAGTCATTTCTATTTTAATACCTTTCATAATAAAGTATAACTTGGGCATTGACAAAAGTAAACACAGACTAAACCCCTACTATAACTCTTATTTGGCCACCTTTTAAAGTAAGCAATGTGGGTGATCATTTTATTTAGAAGCTCTTAAAAACTTACCATTATAATTTTTTTGGTTGAGTACTGAGGATTTTTTTCTCTGGTGTTCGTTGACCGGACCGAGTAGAGCTTGAATGCATTTGACGTCGGAAATGGCAGTCGCTTTGTGCAAGGGCGTCTCCCCTTTCCGATCCCGGATCCCGATATCAGCCCCGGCGAGGACCAGCATCCGGGTGATCATAGCGCTACAGCTCATCACGGCTAGGTGCAGTGCGGTATGACCATAATCGTTGCGGATATTTAACAGCTCCTTATCCGGACACACTCTGATGAGAGTGCTGACTGCCATCTCGTATCCATGGACAGCAGCTATGTGGAGTTGCCTGGAAGATAAAATCATGGTCAGGAAGAAGTAAAATATCTACGATGTAGGTACTGCTCTGCCATCTCTGCCAATCATTAAGTCTGTATGCCGCATACGCCTGTAATTCCACCATCAACCTTTAAACCGGAACACAGCAACGCTGCTTTGCAGAAACCGGCAAGGCGGTATTTTTCCCGGACGAGCCCTTCGCAAAGAGCAAGAACAAATTTTAATAAAAGAAACGCCGAATAAAATAAATACTTCGAAGCTGGGCCAGCCTATTTCACTTCTGTCTCAGGTATTTTTAATTGTACACCATTTTTTTTATAACTTTTCTACTGCATTTCATACCGAACTGAAGAGTCGTACATAAATATAAATCCCGCTTTATGCCGTGTGGGCAGTGGGCATGGGCACGCACTCACATGCGGATCACTACTCCCATCATCGGCTGCGAGATCGACTATCAATGATTCAGCATTACTATTAATAGCAAAATATGATTTACGTTTTTTTATTACTTTGGAGTTAGGTTGTAAGTAGATACAAATTACGTTATGCGCTGTCTTTAAAGGGACCTAAAAACAACGGTGTATATTAGGTAGCGGCAAATGCATAAATAAAGTGGCCCTTGATGTCATAAAAAACGACTTTTGACAAAATAGGAAATCGTTACACAATAATTTACATGATTAACACGGCCTTCACACGTTTCCTCAAATAATTAACAATGATAAACAAGCCTAATGTAGCTGCCTCTAACCTAAAACTAAAAATTGTTTTGGTTTTTCCAATCATAGCACTTTGCTAATGGATTATTATGATGTAGGTAGGTACCTAGTATCTGCCTTACTATCTTTAATATTTATTTGTGTTGTAAATATTGAGTGTGTGATGCATTGACTGGCCTCTCAGCTCAGTTGGTTGTAGCTCTGCCTTCTGCGCCGTAGGTTGTGGGTTTGATCCCCACCGAGAACAAATATTTGTGTGGTGAACACAGATGTTTGTTCTCTGTCTGGGTGTTATATTGTTCTAAGTATGTTTTTACAAATTTAAGCAGGTTTTCACTATATTATTGTAACAATTGTATTTGTATAGTATTTATCTAGGTTCCTGAACAGTTTTTATTTTAAATTACTTACCTCAAATAAAATAAACACCAATCGCATTTTGCACATTTTTTTCATAGCAAAATGTGAAAAATGTGATTACGGTGTTTAAGTAAGAAATTTGAAATAAAAACTGTTCAGGAACCTAGATAAACACTATAAAAATACAATAATTTCGATAATACAGTGAAAATCTGCCTAAATTAGTAATAATTTTGGTATGACGTTTGTATGAAAATTCACCCTCCGCCGGCCTCTTAAGTGTTATTTCTTTAATTTCTTTAGTCCTTAATTTTTATAGGTTTGTATCATTTGCATGAATGACTGAATGAAAGAAATCAGGAATTAATCTAGATCTTCTTATTGTATATACAACATTGAACTAATTCTATGGAGTAAACTATAAAATATAGTCTAAACACTGGGCCTGGATTCCAAATGAAATGTATTTATTTGCTTGAAGAATGGTCAATATTGCATATTTCTTACTAATAAAAATGCTAGTACCACATGCTTTCTTGGTGACCAACATAAGTTTTAATGTTAAATTGCTAAGATCCTGAGAACTTTATGGAGATTTGACTGTGTAGATAATCAATGTTGTCAACAGGGAATTGTTCAACCTCTCTGTATGTGTAGCCTAAACGGCTATAGTTTAGGAAAAATAAGTAATAAGTAATTTGTAAAAAAAAATACAGCTTAAAAAAATGTTATGTAAGTGAATTAGTGGGGTGTGACTATACCTAGTGTAAATTAGGCCTCACTATGTATCAATGGCATCCAATTATCATATGGTTTATTAACCAGCTGTGCAATAAACATGTTGTACATTAAATGCCATCCACAACTTCACAAGCCATTTACCTACTAAGCAAAAGAGTGTGGGTTTTACCATTCACATGTTGAACATGTTCTTCACCATGAACAAAAGTCACTCTTTATTGCTAAACCATAGGTAATGGTTTTTATAAAAAAAATGTTTTAGTTTTACAAAGGAGATGGCCAAAAAAACCCAGAGGTGACAAGAACTTCTTATGTATGGTTTGAGTAGGCTTTACATGCACATTCAAGAAATGCTTTTATTTCCTCCCAACAACAACAACTAAAACCCCAACAACTGGGGTTCATCATCATCAGTCTGCAGAAGTCCACTGATAGTCATAGGGGTGCCTGGCCTAACATACCACGTCAAACTAGCAAGGTCTTACTATTGAGAACAAATCAGAGAAATCTGAGTAGATTCAATTGAAATATACCAACATTCCGAGAGACTCAATCTCAATGACGAGGGAGAAAATACCTTAATACGGTGCCGAATCAAATCCAGACACATTGCATCAAAAACATATTACTGTAATGTACTACACAATCACCACACAGTTGACAGTAGTGCCCATGTATTTCAGTAATATATTATCTTGCCTGGGCCAGACAAGAAGGAGATTTAATTCAGCCTACAGAATTATTAGATGCAGTGCAGTGTGTTTGGATTTGGAGAATGTTTATTGAATAAAAATAAAGTAATATTGGAATTGTGGTTTCTTTTTACATCTACCTACCCTATGTCTTGGTGGGAAAGTATGGTGGGATTATCCCCGTATGTACCTACCCTTGCTATATGTAGCAGGAAAGTAAGAAAATATACTCAACAAGTAAAAATGAATTAGCTGTCTTGTAAGAATATCCACAAGAATGTTTAAAATAATTCTATGTTAGATCTACATATTATAATATATCAATTCCACCATAGCCTTTTAAGTCAGTGAGATTTTTTATTAATGCACATAATAAGCCTACTCAATCCACACATAAGAAATTTTTGTCGACTCTGGTTTTAAGATTTCAACGTAACATGTAGGTATGTGTTATATGGATTGTATGTCCGAAATATAGATATTATTAGGATGGGGTTTTCCCTTTTAAGTGATTCATTGCTATGAACTGGGAAAACAGAGATGCACAGGCCTAAGCCAAGTGCACCTCAGTACCCACATGACGTGATTGAGTGATCACACCTTGCTTATTGAAATAAGTTTTTTTATTACAGTAGGTAAGGGTAAGGTACCAACTGCAGTAGCTTTGGTTTTAGAAACACAACTTTTATATTTTGTTGCTGGGTTGGAGGCTTGCAGCAGAACATTAGTAATAGGTAAAATAATGGGTATACATCTAAGATCTAAGCAACCCCAATCAAAGACATTACACAGATTAGCATTTGTATTGTTCAAGAGCCTAATTTGGTAAGCAATGGATTTTGTTTAGTGGGGATGTCTATCAGTGTTTAAAAGTCACATTGTAATAATACATACGTGTCTCCATCATCATCCTGTTGGAATAGAAGGTCCAGAGGTAGATCCGTCACATGTGGCCGCACACTGGTAGGACCAGCTTGCAGATTAATTACAGCAATATCTTCCGTCAAACAACGAATCACATCACACGACTTTTCTTTATTTTCTTCTTTTTTATCACTTTCTGGTAGATCTGCTTCTTGTGGTTGGAGGTTTTCGGAGTCTTCGTCGTCAGGGAACCTATCTATGGGTCCGGAGAGATAACCAGAATCCATATTCAGACCAGTGTTCTGTATTTTTAAATCGGTCTCAAAGTCGGTCATCTTGTTTCCACTCATTTTAACAGCCTTGAACTATGAACACTATATTCAATTGTAGGTACCGTCTACAAGTCCACGAATTCACTAAAAACACAAGGGACTATCACTGAGGTTGCGCTAACATGCAACTAAATGTATGCACTGTCTCTAACAAACGTCCGTTTAGCAGTGATATCGCGTGCGTAATGAAACAATATCAAAGGCGTAGTAACTTTAAAAAACTTGACGTTCGCTATCGCTTGTTGTTGTTGAGGAAATAAAATTATTATTATTCAGACAGATCAGATGCGTATTTTTTTTTAAATTTTATGCTTGCTTGGTTTCAGAATCCTTCCGCCAAGTCCTCTAAGTTTATCAGATTTTTTTGTCAACGCTGTGGCAACATTGTGTACAGGAGAGGACAGTGCTCAGTGTTGCCATCTTGGTTTTTGCGAAGGGGCAGTTGGACAGGCTAGAAAGAAGAGCTTGATTCAGCAAATTTTGTCATCAAAAGAGGTGCTAGAAAGGGCTAATGAGAAAGCATCAGATAGATAAGACTAAGACAAAGACTTTTCAAAACAAAAGTATCAAACTTTCTTTTGAAGGAAACATCTGGAAACCCATGCAGTGTTTCCAAGTATACATTTTGGAAAAATGCAGACTTATCGTAGACGCAACGCAATTTAATAAAACACTGACAAACCAAAACACAACACTGACTGGGCTGCCATGCCAATGCTAGTAAAATACCCACAATACTTAAATACTCAATTTCAATTTATTCTATCTAATTTAGCTGTCAAAGGATTCGTTTTTTGTCATTTTTGGAAGTAACATAGCTTTATTATTTCAATTGTTTTTTATCGTTTTAACTAAAGTGTAAGCAGTTGACTTGGAATTAAAGTGTATTATGTGATATTCTCATTTGATCAAAAAGTTTAAATAAAAATAAAAAAATAAATAAATGTTGTGGACAATTTACACAACACTACCCAGCCCCAAACTAAGCAGAGCTTGTAATATGGGAACCAGATAGCTGATATAATACTTGAATACATTTTTTTTTTTGTAAATACATACTTAGAATACAATATAACACCCAGACAGAGAACAAACATTTATGTTCACCACACAAATATTTGTTCTCGGTGGGGATCGAACCCACGACCTACGGCGCAGAAGGCAGAGCTACTACCAACTGAGCTAGAGGCCAGTCCAAATGCCAGAAATGTTAATGGCTAATAATTAAGGCTGACTTGTCTATTGATTGACTTGACTTGACTAAAAACGATTTTATTTTATTATTATATCCTCACTTTACACTGGCAAAATTGATCCGAAATGGACATTAATTAAGAAGAAGCTTTACTGAAAAGTTTGTTTATTTTGTAACATTTTACGTTAATTATGATGTAGATAACGTACGTTTGACCCTGTCATGCTACCTCCATGTTGCACGACTCAATCTAAATGTAGATAAACTTCAAAAATATTTTCCCGAAGACAAAAAATATTGTGAAAAATAATGTTTTATATAAGAGTTGAGTAACTGTGATTAAGGAATAAATGGAACAGGAAACTTATTTAAGTTTTTGTGAAATATTCATCTATTTGAATTGGATTTGAATGATTACGAGTTTATTAGATTATGTGACAGGAAAATTATTTTAGTTTTTGTTTAGTAACGTGACTTATAAAGTATTACGTCGTTATAACTTTTGAAACTATCATTGGTTTTTAACACCGTGATGGTGTTCATTCGTGATCATGGTGCATGCAACTGTGCCGAAATATCAGAAGTCAACTCAGAAAAATTTAATCATGGTAAATATCCCGTCGTTTCATAAAAATAGTATTACGTCGTTTTCCACCTATTTTGAGGTAATATTACTAAGTTACCTAGTTCGTCAAAATGTTACTTTGTCAGCTGTTATATTTGATTATCTGCTACTGGCAATACTGCTTGAACGACACGAACGAATTGGCGGAAAGACTTTGTCTATAGGCCAGCACAAAACAAAAACATAAACCATAGAAATCTGCTTCTTTTCCTATTCCAAATTGCTTACAGACCGACCAACTTATCTGTGAATTGAAGAGCGTCGCTCTAATCGCTCTGGTGTTGCCATTCTACGAATAATGAACCACAATTTGGGATTCCTACATAGATCTAACCACCACGCACCGGACCACGAACTGGAAGACGAAAAGTAGGGCGCCCACCCACCAGATGGACTGACGACATTGCTAAGATCGCGGGAAGCCGGTGGATGGAAAGAGCTCAGAATCGTTCTTCCTGGAAATGTGTAGGAGGCCTATGTCCAGCAGTGGGTTTCTTCAGGCTGATGATGATGATGACATAGATCTAATCTGCTATGTTTAGCCTTCACAGACAACTTACATAAATAAATAAATATTGTGGACAATTCACACAACACTACCCAGCCCCAAACTAAGCAGAGCTTGTAATATGAACCTGACTGAATCCACCATAACTGAATCTTACCTACATAATATGTATAGAGGATCAAAAATGTGTTTACAAAAACTCTGTAGGTACTAACGGGTTGTATGAAGCGAGTCAAACAGCGTGTGTGGCTACTGCTAGTTTATATTATAAGACATTGAAGTAAGTATGTGAATAAAACACTAACTATTTTATTCATTAAATATAACGTGTATGTTTAAATATTTTTACAATATTATGTATTATCAACAGAACTTGAGGTACTAGGGCTGACATCATAATCATGATCAGTAATCGAGGACACGCCAGTTAAGAAATAAATAATCCTCTGAATCACTCTCGGACTGCATAAAATTCATGTACTTTTCGTCGTATCTATCGCCCATTAATATCGAAGTAATCGACAACAATAAAACCAGTACTTCGTTTTCTTGATTTTTCAGGCGTTCTTACTTTAGTACCGGTAGTTTCTTCTGCTACCTTTCCTTCCTGAAAAACAAAATACAAAACTAAGGAACTAGGTAAACTAGACGTGACGCTGAAAGCTGAGTCAAGTATTAAATGCATGTAAGTACAGAAATTATCTGGCAAGCGATGCGAGCGAAGATTTCAGAGGCTACTCGAGTCGAGGTACAAGTTTCATGAGCAAAATTTATGGGATACGACTGGTCACACTCACCTGTAGCAACAGAAACTCGGTTGGTTATTTTATTAAATGGAATAATCGGAGCTTATTGGCGAGCTTTCTCTTCAAAAAATGCTTTGACCTTCAGAATAATATTTCAGGCGTCACTTTTTATAGCTTTTGGCATGGTTGAAAACGCAAAATGTTTAATATCCTAAAGTAAACAGAAAATACGCAAACAGAGAGCAACTGACAATCGAACGCCATTTTCATCATGGCGGCTGTAGTTCCATTTTCAGCCACTTCACAGATAAGTTGGTGGCTCTGTATTTCTGTTTTGTTTATTATTGTGTTTTATCATCAATCAAAGTAAATGCCAACGTACATTTAATGTACCTATTCTACAGTTTACAACTAACTTTATTGCCAGCCAATGTTCACTGAAAAAGTTATTGAGCTGCTAAAGGAAGCTGAAAGAAATCCAGACACCGTAGACCAATTCAATGTAAGTACATAACCTACTTTTTCACATTTGTTTTAAATTTAACCAGATCTCAAGAAAATCACGTAGGATCTGATGCAATGCACGTACAGTACAGCACAGTTACCACATTACCCCAAGTAAATGGACAGTTATGTTATGTATCTCTATATGGCGTTATCCCAGCTATGTTTGCTTGGCTTGTGCATAATATACTATTCTACTCTACTATTATGCTACTAATCTACCGTACTTGTGCTTATTTTTCAGGATGAAAAAATACGTCAAATACTTGAAGAAATGCAGCTTCTTTTCAAAATGAACATGAGTGATGCGTAAGTTGAAAATGTGAACAATCTTCATGATGAAATTATATTGCCCCTAAGTCTTCTGATTAACCTTAGTGGCTAGACAAGTAACATAATTTTAAAAAATGAGGAATGTGTTTCAGAACTGCAACAACTGACAATAAATCACTGTGGACAACGGTCCAAGTTCGGCATTCAGCTTTAGAGCGGAACAAAAGGTGCCTCCTAGCCTACCTGTACAGCCGAATGGTCAAGATTAAAACATTGCGCTGGGAATTTGGCTCTGTCTTGCCATCAGATGTCCGAGAACTACTGTCAGATGATGAGTACAGTTGGTTTTCAAAGTATTCTACTAACCTGGCTCTATACATGAGGTCAATAGGCCAAGAAATTGGTTATTGCGGAATAGACTTGACTGAAAACCTGAAACCACCCAAGTCCTTGTACATAGAAGTGCTGTGTGCACTGGATTATGGGAAACTAGAATTAGAAGATGGTGATGTGATCATGTTAAAAAAAAACAGCAGACATTTTTTACCTACTTCTGAATGCCAAACTCTTATAAGGCAAGGTGTATTGAAGCAGATTGTTTAGCATTTAAGTATGTTATTTTTTTTATACAACTGTTAAGTGGAGCCATCGCCTATAAGAAAGCATTGCCGCGTAGGCCACGCACGTCAAGAGCGTGCTTTATGATGCACTGCCCTGTATCCATCATGTTGAGGCATACGAGGGTAGTAGGTTACGGACCAACTTCCCAGGACGAGCCATTCTCAAAGAGCTACGCATAAACAGCTAAATAAATAAAGTACCTATTTATAGTATGTATTACTTAGTAAGTATTAGCTAACCTAAACCGCGGTAAACCGCAGCGTCACAGACGCCCTCAGCCCCATCGATTGGAATTTGGAACTACGAAAGACCTATGAAATAGGTAGGTAGTAGGTACCAATGATTAATTTACTGGAGGGCCAATTGATTTTTAGGTTATTGTGTAAAACGATGTACTTAACTATATTGATGTGCTTCTCAGCTAGCTCAGTTGGTAGTAGCTCTGCTTTCTGCGCCGTAGGTCGTGGGTTCGATCCCCAACGAGTATAAATATTTGTGTGGTGTACAAAGATGTTTGTTCTAATAAATTGAATTCTAACTTAAAAAAAATAGTAATAAGTAAAACTTGTGCCCTACTTACGTGTTGGCGTGCTGGGGTTTCTGGCGAAGTATGTGAATCTATATTCATACCTATACATATTTAAGTTCTAAAATGTACCTACCATGCTTCAAGCAAATAAATTATTTTTTTCGTTTTGTTTCTAAAAGTGCATCTATGTATTATTCTTAATTACCTAGTTCTCATAATAAATGCTCTGCTTATTCTCGTCTCTATTACCTCTATCTCTATACCTATCATCTAGGCTAGGCTTACCTACCATCGATTGCTATAAAACTTTCGAAGAATAAACTTTGTGTGAAATATGGGTAGGAGGAGAAAGTAGGAATCCCACCACATGATAGAAGGTACTTATAACATTAAAAAATCCCCGGGGCTTTTACCAGTTCTAGAACTGATGAGGAAGAAGTTAAAACAATATTTTGGGTATAGGTATGTGCGTGACGCACAAAAAAAATCGACTGATCGCTGATTCTGATTTCAGGGTCTGTCAAGTGAAGATCCAATGAATGCAGGTAAAATAAACATGTTTAGCTAGGATTGCCTTACTAAGTGAAGTGGTGCCACAGTATAAAAACGGTAGGAACCAAGCCGTAGTTTGTTCTTCTAGGCTTGGTCGCGTGGAACTGGCACCTAGACTCACCTAGCTTTAAGACGTTTCATAGTGATCCTTGCGATTCTACTGAATAAAAACACTACATTTGATTTGGTAGGTACCTATGCAAGTTTCGACAGCTGTTTTTTTTACCAAGAACTTCATGGCAGGGCATTGATCGAGTATCCTAAGTACCATTGCCTCTCCAAGTTCGTGAATCCCGCATGTTTGGGCGGGAAGCCCGCCGTTCGTCCTCGTCTGATAGCAACATAATTCCATTTCCTACGAAGGAGTAGGTAAAGAGCTAAAGAGCACTTGAGAAATTCAAATTGGACCGCAGGGAATCGCAGTTCATGGAGTGAAAAGAAAAACGTTTTGAAACGTTGAAAATAAATCATTTTATTTATATATTTTGTGTGATGGCTTTATTTTAAATTAGAGATAGAAAATAAATATTGCAGAAATGAAATGTAAAGTGGACAGAAAAACTAGGTAATTGGTACACGACTGGATTTGAGCCCACGACCTCAGAATCGGAAGGCGGGGCCGCTACCACTAGGCCACCAGCGTTCTATACCTACATAGTAGGATTAGTAGGTATGACAAGAGGGGCATAGGTTGGTAATACTCATGTAGGTATGTAGGTATGTTTACTCCCAATTCGACAGATGGCAATAACCTACGTCACAGAGCATAAAATAATACTAAGTATATATAGGTAGTAATATAAAAGTAAGTACTAATATTAATACTAAAATCATCATCAATATTATGTCGACTCTAAACTTTGCCTTCTAGAGGTAGGTAGATATAATTGAGGTACATTTAGAGTCGTTGGTTTTACCTACCTATCTACTATGCTATGCTATGATGGTAGGTAATGATTTTGCTGATATGATAACTATGGCATATTTTATGATGAAGATTGCTTATCTGTCATCATAAAACATGCCATAACTATCTCAACTCTGACGACACGGAGCTCCAAAACGAATAGGTACCTGAGTGGGTCTTGCTCGTATACTATACCTACCACAATGTAGGTAATTACTTCCCCCGGAATTAATTTGCAGTGCAGTTTCATGATTGATGCGAGAAGTGGGAGTGAATCGCCCATTCATCGCATCCATTACACTGCGACTATTTGGTAATCGATGTGGTCAGGGATGCCGTTACATCTCCCTCAATCCGGCCACTATTCCGCACAGCTTCCGACTGCGGTCTCACTTGTACCATACAGCATGCTACTAAAAACAATATTAAATTTTGATATTTTTTAATGCAATTAGTACTTATTATCAAATTTATTTTATTTTATTGCAGAAAATTGCATTAAAAAAAACACTAACGTAAAACTAATTATTTATTTAAAAAGGTGCTGTGGTTACAATTGCAGTTGCATTATTTGAAATTGTTTTAATTGGACCTGGGAACTCTACAATGGGGCCGTGGTCCAACTGCAAAGATATATAGTTGGACCACGGCCCCTAGTAAAGGCCCGTAGTCCAACTTGGACAGATCAGTTGGACCACTGCCCCGAAACGAGATTGCAAGCTTATCGCCATTTTGTTTCGAAGTTCTTGTGAACTATGGAATTTATAAACTACCTACGTAATAGTAGGTATACAAAATTCTTGCTATGGACATACCTATCTACATAGGTACGGATTATGTACAGTCCTACAGTACCTACCCATTTTGTTCTAAAGCGTCTATCACCTATCAATTCCTTGTAGTATCATATTCACATCACGCATGGGTTTTAACAGCAAAGGACCTAGTAATTTCATCAGTCACTCAAGTGACTTCAAAGTCGCTTTCTTGTTTGTTTACTTGGTCAGCCTACCAACTTATCTTATTTAATAAATAGCCGTTTGAATGTGGTCCAGCACGTCCCTAGGATACGATGCGATTGGGCACGGAGCTCGGTATGATGGATGCCCGTGCTCTATATTGGAGCTGAATGACGCTGAACGGGCGCTCGCAGCTCGCGCGACATATTTTACGTTGACATCATTTACCTACATGTTCATCATCTGTTTAGACATTATTGGACAATAATCTCTATTTTATACCCGGTTGGAACGGTAATTTGTGTATTTTGCTAATAACTTGTGGTAGGTAAGTAAGCTATCTACTTGATTGAAATTTATTTTACATCATACATGCTCAGTAAATAGAATTTACTTTAGCGCAATGAGGCTGTGTAAGTAGGCGTGTGCCGCCCAGTGCATTGTAAATGCGTTCCATTTTCAAATCACTTTTACCGTCACACTATGCTTGATACGTAATGGTTCATTACAGTTCAAGAGCTATGCAAACCTCCTTGGTGAAACAATCTATTTTCTTACAGAATGATATGAAAACTTTTTACTGAAAAGATATGGTAGCTCACAGATGTGTGCAAAAGTGTGCGTCTACGACTGTTTTAGCAGATAGGTCTACCGGTACAAATATTTTACTATTAATTTTAATAAAATTAATAGTATAATTATAATAATACTTGTATAATTATTGTGATTTTATTTTTCTCAAATTAAAATTACATTTTATCATACCCGTATAAATGTTGAGTTATTGTTGTATTGTAAGCCTATTTCTGCCGAAAAGCAGCATTGCTGTGTTTCGAGTTGAAGGGTATGGGTGCCGGTGAAATCACTGACACGTGAGGCTGAACATCCGTATGCTTCAAGTTGATGGTCGTAAGGCAGTGCATTGTAGGGCACGTTCCTGACGTGCTTGAACTACGAGGCAATGCTTTGCTATAGGCAATGGTTACCACTTAACATCAGGTGGGCCATATGTTTGTTCCATCAGCTAGTTAAAAATTTACCTCGCATGAATGATGTAAAGTAGAATGCTTACCTCGGTATAAGTAGCTATTGCACCCTCGAACTATATTTGCCCTCGCTCGCTTTGCTCGCTCGGGCATCTAAATATCTCAGGTACACTCGATCCATTAGCGCCCTTTGCGAGCTGCGCTCGCACGGGCGCCAAAAAGGATCTTGTTCTGCAAAAGCTCACTTACAGCCCTTGTATAACAATCTACTATGTAAAAAAAATGCTCGGTAAGTTTTGCACAATGGCTGCCATCCAGACTTACGGGGCGTAATGCATGCATAAATCTATTAAAAACCTCATTACTTGCGAATCGCGATCGAAGATATCACAACTCACCACAAATACCTAACTGGCAGGAAAATAGCAAAATTATACATAAGTAGTTTTAGGGTTGTGAAGCCCGACACGGAACCCATAGTTTCGCTATGTCGTCTAGGAAAGAAGACAAAGCAACGCTGACTATTAGCTATACCGTGCCCCGGCCAAAATACATAGCCTACCCAGGTACCTAAACCTTCACAGATTTTGAATCCCACTGGATTTTTTTTAGAATGACAGTCTAGATATAATTGACTTCTTCACGGCACGGTCTCGACTAGAAAAGTCACTCTTTATTATAGTTAGGGAGGCGAATAGGGGTATTTTCGGAAATACTCGAGCGTGGCAGTTTAAGATATGAGAGATACCTTAGACCTAATAGAAAAACCTTGTTAAGTATTTAGCTCTATATGTAGTGACGCGCGCCTAGGATAGACGATCAGATTAGTAAAAAAAAATGGATAGTCTGAAATACTCGAGCGCGTCAGATTTAGATATTGGGGGTCGATTTTAGTGTTTAAAGACTAAATTTAACTAATCTGACGATAAGTCCTTGACGCCGCCGAGTTATAGGGTCGCGAACTTGTAAAAAAAAAACGTTAATCCGGCATTCTCGAGCGCGATTTTTTTTATTTTTATTTTGAAGAATATAATCTAAAACTTACTAAAAATACAAAATCTGCCGGTTTCCGCATGACCGGAAGTGTGAAGGAGCCATTTCGTCTTCCTAAGAACGCGTTACGGCATATAAGTCGCGAACGATACATTTTACAAAAAAAAAGTTTAAATAAACAAAAAAGGTAATTTTATTTTACACAAAAAAGGTCTCTTTACATTTTTGTCCAAAGAAAGGAAAAAAAAGAAACCAAAAAACCTTTTTCGGTCAGATTAAGAGAACCCACCAACATTTTAGTCAGATTAAAAAAATATGCTTTCAGGATACCGAGATAAACCTCCCCTATGAAAATCTGACGCGCTCGAGTATTTCAAAAAAACGTTTTTTTTTTGCATTTTCAAAAATTCATCGTAACTTATCGTCACGCCGAAATCGTCAGTTTTTTTAAAGGGAGCTTCCTTGGGGCCTACTTAACACCCCTTCCGAAAATCTGACGCAATCGAGTAAATTTTTTTTTTTGCATTTTGACTACTTTATATGCCTACCCCCACCACGCAAACCGGCAGATTAGTATACCGTTGTTATCAGAGGCACTCGGGGCATACGTAGAATGAATATCTGACGCGCTCGAGAATGCCCAAGTAACTGTTTTTTTTTAAATTTTTGAAAAACCGTACACGCCAAACCCACCGCTAAAATGGTTTTTGCCATACGAGATTTTCTTTTCGAAATTATTTTATCTTTCGATTTTGATAGGTCTCGACGGCGCCGTTGAATTACGCCATTTAGCTACCTCGCCTCCCTAACTATTATAAACACCTATTAAAAATCTGCTGTGATCTTACTTTTCATAATTATTGTGAATAATTCACGCAACACTATGTAGCCCCAAATTTAGCAGCTACTACCAAATGAGCTTAGAGTCTAGTCCATTATATCTAATGTAAAAAGCATAATGTACGTAATAGTATAGTACCTATATAAAATATATAATATGTGTATGTAATTAGTTTAAATCTGTATCTAATGTAATTGGATTTAAACTGTATGAAATAAAATAAGTAAGTACAAATAAAAATAGAGGGTTAGAAAAATTTGTGGTTCTGTAAATACCCCGAAAAGCTTTCAGAGTAGGCTGGGGTTTTTCTTTGTTTCCTGTTACATTTTTGTTCGCCATCTATCCTAGTTTTTCATCATGTCAGTTACCTGTATATGATATTTGCATACAGCAGGCAGGTCGGTATTCCCAATTCTGCAATGTTCCATGCACAGGTTTTTCATAAAAACGAGCGGAAACCATGTGAAAAAAGCGTTTAAAAATTATTTCAGTGCATTACTTAGTTCCAGAGTGAGCCTAATAGTCCATCTGGGGCCTAATTCTCGGGCCGATCTGGATCATTTTGCAATTTTAAATACACATTGGCATTGTACAACCCCGCACTTTTTCTACGTTTTCCATATATCGTAGCTGTCGAGGCTTCTACGATGGAGTCGTCGATGAATTAAAGGAAATCATCTATTCTCTCTTCGAAAAGAAGCAATAAGATACAATTGCAAAATGATCGAGATCGGCCCGAGTGAAATTGAATGCCTGGGGCATGATTCTCGGGCCGACCGGGATTTTCAATGTCCCTAAAAGATCTCGGCCTATTGATCTCTGACAAACATAAGCTATCCCGAGTGAAAAATGTCTGTCTATACTCAAAAAGCCAATTCTCACTGAAATAGGACATTTTATCCCGGTTGATGGCATATTTTTCAACCGAGATGCGTTACGTTACACGCTTATCCAATAATCGAACGATTAATCGATCGATTATTTACTACTATTCTAGTGTTTTGTTCAATTATCTATCAAATGATATTTCAATTTGTTACTTCAAGTGAATTACGTATAAGTAAAGCTAAAATGTTGGGAAAAATTGAGTTTTTATGTCAAAATTCAAGTTTATTGTATCAAACTGACCAATAACGGAACGTAAGCGGGCATTTCAACGTAGTAGTGTTTGCATTTGATTCTTATGTCTTGGCGTTAGATCTAGCGGTTGGATTACTTACTCTCACCGACAATTTTTTTCAGTCGAAGTGTAGAATAGAAAATAGTGTTCGTTATCGTCCCCATATGTGTGGCATTTAAGGGTGAATAGGTCTTCAAAAATTATGTTGAGGTTTGTAATATCATTTTTTCTAAACAGAATAGTTTGTGCGAGAGACACTTCCAAAGTGGTAAGTAGTGGTGTATTTTTTGCCTCCTGATCAAAAGGTCCAAGTAGCAAAATGTCCAACAGAGCAAAAGGTCTAATGAGCAGTAAGACTAATTAGCAAAATGACCAAGTAGCAAAACGTCCAACTATCAGATGGTCTGTATAGCAGAACGTCTAGGTAGCAAAACGTCAGGTTCTCAAAATGTCTGTATACTCAGGCGCAAAATTCAACACACTTTGCATCGGAAGGGAAACGGACACGGCATTATTATACAGACGTGCACATACTATACTCTTCGGTCTATGTACATAAAGCGTAATAAATCATCATATCACAAATACAATAATATGTTCTCTAGATCGTTTGTAACGATCTGCAGATAGCTCAACTGTTTCTTGTGTATTTTGTACATTTTGTAAATATTTGTTTATTTGTAAGTTTCTTTGTGTATAAAAAAGCTTTATTCAATAATATGTTATTTGAAGGAAATAAGAGAAGAAAGATCGATATAATATTCAATGCCAAACACAAAAATGAGCTGCAAAGACTTAAGGGTCAAAAAGCTAGTCTTTTTGTTTTTTTTTAAAACCTTGGCCATAATAATGGGACAAGGACAAGAAAATCATGATGATAAATTTTCATCCACCCAATGAAAAATAATATGTGTAGCAACTATTTTATATCTATTTGTCTACTGATAAACTTACAACAGCTTTTACAGAACAGAAAAAACAAACGCGGTTAATAATTTTCTATTTTTTTGATTGAACTAACTGAAATACATTTCACTAGCGGGCAACACTCAAACCAGAATCTCAGAAGAAGAAGAAAAATTTGTTTGTGTTTTTTGTAAAGTAAATAAATGATTTTATCCCCTAAATATTAGCATTAAGGACAAAACTATAAGCAGTAGGGCTCAATGGGTTATTTACAAAGTGTTAATGAGATGTTTGGAACTGTACCTACCTACCAAGCTGGAAAATTACCGAATAAAACTGAATAGAGGTTTTTCTACTCAAACAGCAGATGAGACTAGTATAAACAAACAGCAGTAGACGTACACTGTTAAATTTTACTAAAAGACTCGTGTAAATCCCTGTCAATCATAATAATTATTCATTGTCTCATTGAATACTATTATTTAATTGTCCAAATCTTTAGTTTTGATGTTTTGATGCATTACAGACCTATTTACTTGGTATAGGTGCTGGGCAAGCCTATTCCATCTAAAATCAAATCAAAATTGTCTTTATTCAGTTAAATTGCAAGAATCACTTTGAAATCCTGTTCCAGGCACTATAGTGTTCCTCGAGTAGGGCTTGAGTAATCATCAGTTGCCCCTGACGCCTATTTATATCATCTACAATAGATGCAAAGGCCTATATATAAATGCTTTTATTCATATTTGTATTTATTTATTTTGTTGCAGGAACATCTGATTATGGAAAGGTTGGCGAAGCCAAAAGAGAATTTACTGCAAAGCACTGTTATGGTTGACTAAAAATAGTGCTGGAAATTATATAAGTACTATCAGGCAACAATATTGACCGTCTACCACTGCACGCAGGACTTATTTACTTACTTTGCTTCGTCTATCTGTACAAACCATCGAGCTTGAAGCATTATTTGCAATCAGTCTGCGAATAGCCCAACGGTTTCATGTGAATTTTGTAATTATATGTTTGTAAATAAAGATGTGGTTTTTATTCAGTCTATTAATTTTTTTCCTATAGTAGGTATATAAAGTTTAGTAGGTATACAAATATTATTTATTTCTCTTTTAGGTAGAGACTGTTTGGAAACCATCAGTCTTATGATGTTTTTCTAATAATGTAGGTAATTTTTGATTTTGATTGTATGTAAGTTCTCTAGTCCAATTATGGTAACAGTATGGTAAGAATTGTAATGAAATCTCTTGTATTTAAATGATAATGATTAAAAAGACAAGCTTTTATCAGAGCATTGATTTAATATATTACTGCACTTTTATTCATCATATTATGAGTTGACTGTTGTGCCGGTAACTCTTGAAAAACCTTCCCCAATCTTTAGATACTGCCTCAACGGGGGTCGTTGGGAAGTGTACCCATTTTTTGAATTCTCTTGATACTGAAGATATGACAGATCCATTAGGATGCTCAGCCATAGCCGGTACCGACTAGCTCCCTGTGCCAAGAAGTATAATGTGATGAAGACCTAGAAAAATAATGTAATTGACATAAAATAATACTTAGTTTGCAATCCACAATGGCAGAACAGTGTACTAATTTAACTTATTATTTTCGGTAAGGCCTTATAGGTAGGGACTTGTCTTATTATGCTGTTATGAGGCATATCATATCCACCAAAGGTTCCTCACCATTGAATTATATTTGGTTGGTAAGAGGTTAGGTTACCACATTATACCTTTGATTTAGTGGAAATCTTTCTCTGCTGCAAGTAGGGACCGCACAATATCTTCGATGAGTTCCCAGGCCAATGCTTTACTTAGCTTATAGTGATTTTTATAAGCATAAACGGAGAGCTCAAAGGCATTGCACAACCCCGCACTTTTTCTGCGTTTTCCAAATATCGTATAGCTGTCGAGGCTTCTACAATGAGGTCGTCTATAAATTGCTCAAGGATTTAATCCATTCTCTCTTCGAAAAGAAGCAATAAAATAAAATTTTGCTGAAAATAATATTGTGTTTTGTCAAACCACTATCAAATTCAAGAGATCTCGAATACTGCGTTCTGTCTCGGCTAGTCCGGACTAGACGTTGCGTCTCGCATGAACTTCGACCGAGAAAATTGAAGGAAGAAATCGTGAGAATACGCCAAGATGGTTGTCACGACTTTTTGACCGACCTATGACGACATCTCCACCGAAAAATAATCCCGGTCGGCACGAGAATGATGCCCCTGAATGAGGTTAGGATTGTTACATTAGCTCTTGGAGGAATTAGAAATGGAGGCGTCATCGTTTAAATCCACGAACAATATTTTCTGCCAAAATTGGCGGGGGACGAGGTAAACACGCATGGCACACGCGCATAGCAAAATCCTATTCATGTAAACACACACATTGACAATCCCGCACACGATCTTAAAATTTGCACACAGATGGAAAATATAACGTAGTTACGCAGTGTCAAGACTCACATTAGGATAATCTCTAGTGATGGGCATTCAGTAAGACCGGTAAATTGACCGATGAATAAAATAATGAATGAAATGGGTTTTTAGGTACAGGTAATTTAAATAAGTTATGCACAACAGGTTTCACATTTTGTAACAGTCAGAAAATAAAAGAACTGAATTTAGTTGTTATGTTTTATTAATGGTTACGAAAGAAGAATGGTTATAAGTTTGAATCAATAGTTCTTAACATGTTATAGCATAGTACACATAAGTTTAGTCTTTTACTGAATAATTGAAAAAAACATGTAAAGTGAAATCACATTACATCGTCAGCCTTCACATCACAGCGAAGTTTGTAGTTCTGCCTTCTGCGCCGGAGGCGTTGGTTTGATTCCCACCGAGAACAAATATTTGTGTGGTGAACGCAGATGTTTGTTTGTCCGAGTTTGAGAACTTTCTGCAAAATGTTCCGAGCAAATCACACTCGTTCTTGTTGCATGCCAAGTTGTTTTTTGGCCAAAAAATTTTGTCCACTCTTCAAGCAACAGGGTTTTTTGGAAACCTGCACAGGACGTAAAAGAAATATAAAATAGGCAAAAAAATGTTTTCACTACGCCCACTACTTTATTTTTGAGTATGATGTCATGTCCTATTTTATACATTGATGAGTAGAGGGTTTGATAACTGGTACCTAGGTGGGTATCCTATTGTGGGATTTGTGAATAAATGTAATCCGATATTTCGTGGTGGCAGCCATCTTGGACCGATTTTCATCAAAAACAGCTAAGAACACTCCCGACTATTCACACTTCAAACAAACAAAAAACTAAATTAAAATCGGTTGATTCGTTCGGAAACTAAGATGGGACAGACAGGGACACACACACACACAGACACCGCAAACTCATAACATCCCGTCGTTTTTACGTCGGGGGTTAAAAAGCACCAAATACATATTTAGACAACACATTACGTGATAATAATTTAACGTTTATTTTATCATTCATTCATTCATCAATTTCATTCAACTTTTCCCAACACTATGCCTTCTACCAAGGTTTATTCTTTGACAATGGTGTCGTAATGCTGTCGCTAATCTGTCGCAACCGGTATTTCTTTTGAACTAAAATTCTACAAAATTACAAACACAATTGACAAAATAATACTCACTTGTGGTAGGAAATACCATGTTCCCGGAAGTTTGATGTCTCTGATCGTCTTTTACAAGAAACTACCATGCAATTCACCATTTTCACGGAGCTCCACTTCGCGACATGAAACGACACACAATGGCTGCGGTTGCGAGTAAAACAGTTTTATAAAACGGATATGATCGAGATCGGTATATGACCGGCAGAGGGGAAAGCCCTGCCTTGACATCTCCATTTCTAATTCCTCCAAGCATTAGCTAGTTGTATAAAAAAAACAATTTGCTCTCTGCCTTGATTTCTTAGGCCGTTCAAAAAGCCGCTTTCGTTGTGTCTGTTGGCAATATCCAATTTATTAATTTTCGTTACGTTGTGAATAAAAAAAAACCGGACAAGTGCGAGTCGGACTCGCCCACAGGTTTTGATTCCCTATCAGTTTTGATTACTTACATTGAGAGTGTCGAAATATGTAGGGGAGGGAGGCCTAAAGCAGGCACCTTTAGTAAAAATTAAAGTTATAAAACGTTAAAAAAAGATTTACTGTTAATATTTTATTGTAGCTTGGGCTGTATTTTATAAGCTTTAATATTGCTTGGTCAAATTGTAAAAAACTCTTAAAATGAAAATGCGAGTACAGTTAAAACGAACCCCTTACTGATGACCACTTTGCCCAAACAGTAAGCCTAAAGTGGGGACATGCTTTGGGCAAAACGGGCATGTAAATAGTGTTTGCATAAATCATGAAAATATATCTAGTATTTTCTATTATAATCTTAAACAAAGCTAAAAATAAAAGAGGGTAATATGTTCTATTCATCGTTTATTTATAAACGTGTCGAAAATCAGAATTTGTCTGATTTTCGTCTAATCTATATTTATTTAATAATTTGGTAACGTTTTTCATAAAATTTAAGACAGGAACTTTTTAATTAGGTAAATACTCTTAATTCTTCTTGCTCAGGGGTGAAGACTGTAGTGTGCTGTCCTAGTTTCTTTTTGGCAGATCCTGATTGAAGGTATCTTTGGAGTGTAGACCTTGGAATACCATATTTTTTCAGTTTTTTGACGTCTTTATGGGCTCTTTGACGTCTCATCCCAAGCCGCTTGTGAGGTTTTTCTTATAAACTTGTTTACCATCTACAACAAAAAATACAAATGCCTGATAAACCTTTTTGATTCAGAGCGGAGCAAAGAGCAATGGGCAAAGTGGGCATGCCCACTATGCCCGGTTCACTTTGCCCTTTTCAACGATTTTTTCTTATAACCAAATTCTAACCTCTAACGAAGTATAAAGAGACGAGAAAAAATAACCAAAACACTTCCAGATACATACAAAACACTACCTACATTCTGATATTAAGACAACTGACACACAGATAATGAAAACACAATCAACTTACCGTGATATTTTTTTCAAAAAGCACTGTTTTATTTTTCCGCGACGCAACGCGTGTGCTCGTCGGGTGCTGGCGGATTGGGTGACTGCCGCGGAAGGAGCATGGCGGGGGGGCATGTTGCCATGCAGTCGCGCCGAATTAGGTTTAGAAATTTGAGCTTTAATGAAGGGTGCCTGCTTTAGGCCCGGTGCCCACCTTAGGCCCCCCTCCCCTAACTAACTCCAAAGAACTCCAGTCAAGTCCAGTCTTGCCTGCGACCACGGCTGCTGTAACACGGTCAAATATAAAAAATACCCGTTTCATTACCGTTTCATCCATATAATTAAGTCCATTGCGTGAATTTTAAAAGTTTTATTTAGTACCTTTAAAAAAAACGATACAAATACATGCTCGGTTGATCTTGCTAAATGCCAATAGAGCGAAGCAGCGGAAGCAGCTATTCGGCTATCAATTCCTAAAAAATCAAGCACACATTGTTCTGAGAGCGAAAAATAACATTTTTGACGTGCTCTTGGCGGGAAGTGAAGCGGCTAGGCGACCCGGGAGCGGTAACATTTTTTGCGAGATGTCAGGCCCAGTCCAGTCGTACAGATACGGACTTGGAGTTTTAAGAAGCACCCCAGTAGTTTACTTTAAGTAATTTTTCAGACTACATTTTGCGAAATTCCATGATTAAATATTACTAGATAGACAAAATAGATACCTGGTGGGGAAATAGAAATGAATTCTGGTGCTAATTCCACGATAAAGTGACCTTATGTCTAACAAAAAGATAAATTTATTGTACACCTTACAAACTAACAAAAACAAAACACTTATTATATTATTAAATACATGTACGTACAATGGGAGGTCTTATCGCTATAAAGCGGTTTGTTCCGTCAACCTTTAAAAGTTAATATAGCATGGCGCCTTCCGTGGCTTCTGCAATAAATAACCCTGCAAGGCACCTCATTGTTTGCGTAAACCTAAAACAGGGAGTATAAACATAGCCAGAGTCCGTCTCTGGTCCGTGTTGTTCCCTGGTGCGGGTGTAACTGCCTGGTAGAGCCTTCTTATTTTCCAAGCAACATCATATTTCAGCAGGTTCCGTCCCCTTGGCTGGCGGACGATGGTTTATGGGCTCACGAGCTCTCTATTAGCTGAGATAGATTTATTCCTTACCTATGTTGCACGATGAAAGGCGATTCGATGAAACGTATGCCATGTTGAAAGTAGGTAAAGAAAAAATCGGTGTTTTAGAACTGGTCATCACTAAGGTTGCATCAATTGGCGCTGCTTAGAATAATCCTTGACTCACGAGACCAAGTTTAGCCGTGGTGACTAAGATTTTATGATTGGTAAGTAGGTTAGGTACCCATTCATATATTTCCACAGGAGTTGTGACGTCATTACTTTCAGTGTTTTATATTTTTTATTAGCCCCATAGCTGCTCGACCTATTGTCTCTTGCGGTGAGGGTATTCCACACTCCTTGATGAAAACACAAATTTAGTTTGGAATTGAATTGTCGGTATGACTATTTACCGACAACTTGTACCAAGGTTCTGGGGTGCTTTGACCGGATTTTTCAATAAGATCTCCATTCATTAAGCTGTAATGCATAAATTGACCCTTTCAGCACATGAGTCCGCCCTTGTGCAAACAAGTGGATACCTATTTAGGAGTCCTAAGTCTAGCGAGTTCTGATGATGACTACTATACATAAAGTACTTAGCTGGAAGAGAATGCTGCAATAGGTACCTAACAGTAAAATCGATTGTTTATAGTTCTTATGAGTAAGGGATTTTCCAACTGGCTCTTTGAATTGAAGGATACGGCTCGTGCTCTGGCGAAAAACCCAACGACATGTTTAGGTATTTCTGTTTCCCAACGATAAAACCAAATGATTACCTAGCTGCTGGCAAATAGGTACATTGAATTAAGAGCAATAGTCACTTTTATAGGACGTCGTCGGTCCGCAGTCCGGTACTTATGCAAAAATCTGATGTTAGTCTGGATAGTTTTCTATTGAAATGGTATCGAGGTTATGTACTTAACTATATTCAACCCAAATCTATTATGAAGAAGAACTTTGTACCTTAAACTAAAACATGAAAGTATAAACAAGCAGTACCAAACTACCGTGGACGTGTAAATTCATCCATGCGAATCACATAATACAGATATTTCTGTGTTCTGCGGCGCAAACCATTTCCACAGAATTCTTTTAGATAGAGATGGTGAATGCAATTTCAATCTCTCCAGACCTCAAGTGGTCGCACCCAAAGGATTCCTGCAGACGAGTTACGAAGCGTAAAATACGCTTAAAATCCTCCGCGGACTTATACTGTGAAGTGAAGGTATCATAGCAAGTATTGTAGAGCTCTACAAATGCAGAGCCGGTCTTAGGACGTTTAATATAATTGTAGCTTACCTATATTACTTAGACGTCGTCGAAGTCTATCATCCACTGGGGGCCATTACATGGATTAATCCCATGCATACTTAGGGGGTATAATATAAATAGTCCTCTTAAAACTCTGCAGTATATGTATAGGTAGTAATTATTTCAGGCTTCGGTGCTTGCGACGCTATTCCAGTGCAGCATGACCAGGAGCTAATAATCCTCTAACATGCCCGTGAAATACCTTTTAAATAGTACCTTATCTATACGTCGTGTACTGTAACGTGCCATTAGGTGCTTCCTTAGCTTAGCGTGTAAATTAAATTGCTAAGCGTCTGTAAATAAATTTTCTTTCTATAAATATTATCCATATAGATCTACGTACTATTTTGCAAGTCTTTCAACAGGCAGTGGATCCGTTGTTAGATGTAGGTATATAATGTAGGTACCCCTGGGTCCACTCCTGCAGCCATCTATTCACCTGGATCGTCTCTTTAAAGTTTAACACGGGAAAAAAGTTTGATTAGCCGGTTTTATCTGCGAGGTCAGTCCCGGGGGCTGCGCCATTTAACAGAGTGCCCGCATTTATTGGCGGCGCACGTCTCGGCGGGGACGCGGGATGGGGCATGAGAGGACAGCGAATTATTCAGGCATGCCGGAATTCCGGAATATTTTCTTATAATTTGTAATTTTTTTTCGGAAACTTGTCTGGAATTTATAGGAAATTTAGTATAATTGGCAAGGTAGGCCCTTATGTATAGAGCTCGTTGTACAAGAGTTCGCCTGGGCGAGTTCGTATAGGTATAGGTGTCTTGTTTTCCTTCATGAATAGGAAAAATAAATCTGAAAAAAATTAGGGTGTAATGTAAAAACCCACTACTATGCCATGCTCTGTGTTTATCAACTCTACTAGAACTATGAGTAGGTAAACAGAAACTCCAATACATTGTTAGAGATCAACAAACCTTCAACACAAACATGAATCAACATTTATTCTACAATTAGACTTTCCGTATATTTCAATGAGATTTTCTTTTGGTAATTAGTTTATTAGTAATTATAGTTACGCGCCCCCCATTTATTTTAGTAGTAAGTATTTCAAGTTTTTTAGTTATTCAAGTATCATGAGGAACAAAATATTAGGTCAGGCGTTTTAAGATCAAAAAGACACTCGTTTTTATTTTAAAAATTATAGGTGTATTTCTTGACCGCAATCTCACCTGATTTTAAGTGATGATGCTAACGACGATGTAGCGCGCTCGAAGATACCTCACTCTTTTATGGTTGTCACGCAAAGCGCTTGGTGCGGGAAAAACGTGTAAGAGCGGGGGCACACGATGCGTTGCGGCGGCGGTGCGGCGCCGGAGCGGTGTCGCTGCGTCGTCTTACATAGAAATATCTGTGGCATGTCACACGATGCGCTCCGGCGCCGCACCGGACTTGCAACCACCAAGACGAGGCGGGGAGGGGTGAATGCGTTGCGACGTCGGAGCGGCACCGCTCAGTTGTTTCCAACAATAGACGTCTTTTACGATCCATTTTCATTAACAGACGGTCCAACGGTGCTACGGCGCCGCTGCGACATAACAACGTTACGGCGCCGCACCGCTCGTGTGCCCACTGACACGGTGAAATCTTTGCGGTGCGGCGCCGCAACGCATCGTGTGCCCCCGCTCTAACCATCAATGGATGTCTCGTTTCCGTACCGTTCGTGAGTTCGAACTTGGTAATCTAGACTTGAGACTCTTTAGCGCCTGACTCAACCCAAGCCCCGCGACTCACCGCCGGCATACAAATTCATCTACAGGCTATGTTTGTTGCTAACTTTGTTCTCCTGATACCTATAAATTGCGGCCGTCGGCCGGTATCGGTAGTGATGGATGTGCGGTCCAATCAGCTTTGGAAAGAGAATTTCTGATTACTCTCCGGCCTGTCATGGACTGGTTAGTTGAGAGGACTAGGGGACGGAGAGCTATGGAACAATTCAATGGTTTCAAACACATATTTGACTAGAGCAGAAGATTTATCAGCTGGCCTACCATGAGCTTCATATGGTTATGGTTATGGCTGTCAAAATTTTGTCAACAGTGTCAACACATTCAAACCCAAGAAGAAATTGAATGTGTGGGTCAGCCTATCCATACACAATTTGACAGCCATAGCCATAACCATATGGAGCTCGTGGTAGCCCTGCTGGGAGGTTTTCTTTTACTTTTGAAGCTATTTGAGAAAAAGGGCGAGATAAAAACGGCGCGTAGCAAGCAATTCCGCCTAATAGCTCTTTAGTTGATTGCAGATGCAGAAAGAAAAAAATACAAGTTTTGGCTGTATGTAGTACGCAAAAGTTTACCAAACGTTAAAAAATAATTGGGCCATAGGGGGTTGACTCCCATGCGCTTAGAAGTTGAAAACAAAACTAGGTCGGATTTTTTTGTTTCGCTCCGATCCGACATGTTTTGTTTAGCTTAGCACTCCCCCTGGTCTGAATAATTGTTTATCAAATTAGGCTTTGGGGAACTCACTAATTTCTAAGATATTTGAAAAGATTATAAAAGACAGACTAGTGTCTCACCTTAATCTAAACAAGATAATAAGCGAATATCAATTTGGCTACCAAATTGGGATAGGTACGGTGGATGCAATTGACTCTTTAATTAATGATCTTGTAGTTAATTTAAACAAAAAGAACAAGGTTGCAGGTCTATTTTTGGATCTGTCCTCCGCCTTTGATACCGTCGACCATAATTTACTGCTTGCAAAGCTTGAACACTACGGTGTAAGAGGTATCGCGTTAAGTTTAATGACATCCTACTTAACCAACAGAAAACAATTTGTTGAGTTCAAGTCTATAGTTAATAATAAGGAAGTGGTCACCAAGTCGCAGATGGTTGTCACAAGACGAGGGGTTCCACAGGGATCGATACTGGGACCTATATTTTTCATTGTATTCCTTAATGATCTCATTGAACATATGCGTAATTGTGTACCCGAAATCAAATTAGCAATTTACGCAGATGATACCAATGCAATCATTCCTTCAACTAGCATGCATGATCTTGAGAGTAAGGTACACAATGCCTTAGAGGCATTTAATAAATGGTTCAGCGTTAATAATTTAAAACTTAATGTAAATAAAACTAATGCCATTCTATTTAGACCCACTGTTAACAAGAAGGAAACAATAAATATTATAAGCGAAGGGGAAAATGTAACTTTTGTAGACAATGTAAGATTTTTGGGGATCTACATAGATCAATCTTTGAATTGGAAAATGGAACTAGATTCTATAGAGAACTACATAAGTTCCGCATGCTACGCTCTAAGAAGCCTGCGAGATGAGGTGAGTCTTGAGCAACTTAAGAGTGTCTATTACGCATTGGTCGAGTCTAAGTTAAGGCACAGTATTAAATTCTGGGGCAACAGCTACGCTTACAATATTAGAAAAGCGTTTGTCATACAAAAACGAGCAATTCGCACAATGGTACGTATACCCTCATGGGAGTCATGTAGGGAATATTTTAAAAACCTACGGATCTTGACCGTCCCCTCGCTATACTTACTAGTAATTCTTAAAGATATTGTGAAACATCCGTTAAAATATGAGACTTTGCCTCAAAGGCAGACCAGATTGCTAACTAGGAGAAAGAATATTGCTATACCTTTTACTGCGAAATTACAAATTACAAAACACTGTTGTCGGTATCAAGCCGTTAAACTGTTTAATGCATTACCGGTTGAGTTGAAATGTTTGGAAAGCCCTGTCAAATTTAACACACACCTAAAAAAGCTCTTGTTGGATGGGTGTTTTTATTCAATTGAGGAATTCATTGACTCCCAGACGTGACATTTTGATAACTTATATATTGATGACTTATTAATTTATTCTGACATTTGTTTTTGTTTGTTTATGTGTACTTATATTATTTGATAACAGTGTACCTATTTAAATGTTTTATTGATTTTTTTTTATTATTTTGTAGCATGTTAGTTTATAGTAGACATTCAGACACGATTTATAAAAGGATTGTTATTGAATAAATGAAATGAAATGAAATATCTACACACTTATATACCTAACTGTACTGTTTAGTACATGTTAAACATTTTACCTAGTTTAGATGGGGTTCTCTGTGACCTGCCACAGGCTGTCCCAGTAAGTATAGAGCCAAGCGCAAGTCTGTTATTCATGCGATGGCTTTCATTAGTCTACGCCATGTTAAAGGTACAGTAACTTTCCATCGGCATCCTGTATAATATTTTATTAAATTCCCAGTTATCGAAGCTGGAGAGAACTTTTTTCATAACGCGAGCACATCAGCAAAGGTGATATGAAATCACTCAGTAAATTGGCCTAAATAACCTCTTTTTCACGCCGATATTCAATTGCCGGCCGTGTTGAACGCACTCCATTTTTTCATACCTTTATAACCATTTATGTGAATATTCGTATGTAGATGAGCTCATGATATTCGCGTGAAATGAGAGAGAAAATGAAAATTCATACCTTTCTATGCAGTTTCAGAAAAAACTCATTTCGCAGCTTTCTAGTCTGGTTTTTTAATATTCTCAAGGGTTCAGCTACCTTCGGTTGTTTGTGTATTTTGAATAAGCCATTTGGTAATTTCACTGTTGTCGTGCATTGATTATGAAAATTAAAAATAAAATAAAAGAAGCATCTTTGAAGGTATACCGAAAAGAAACCAATAAGTACAACACAAATTTCCATTGCTTATACAGCAGGCTATTTTACGCAAGTACTTTAAACCACTTTATACCGAACAAAAGAGCAGGAGATCAAATTTCTTTGGTAAAGTAAATATTCAACGCTAATAAAGTAAGGGGCATTCCTCCAGTCATTGAAAAGTTTCATACAAATAGAGACAAAGAGATATTGTATCAGGATTAAGCCGGTGTCAAGACAAAGCAACGGAGATATCGTCTGTGGGAGGAAATTGATGTCTTTTTTTTCAATTAACGTTTGACCACCATCTTACCTGGATGTTAAATGATGTTCTGTTCGACGGTGGATTGCGCTCACCGAGAAGACTTAATATACAATCTGTTTTTGAAAACATCCAGGAGGATTATAGGTATTCGGTAAAACAAACACCGGCAACGAGTTCCACATTGGCTGTCCGCATTATAAAATTGGAGTTGAAGCGCTTAGTGCGGGAAGAAGGTGTACATATCTCTACCATGATTAGATGCCTCGTTTCCGTACGTCTGGTGGTCCAATGATGGAATGGGGATGGGGAACCTAGTCGTAAAGTTCCTGGGCACACTTCCCGAAATGTATATGCTGTAAAAGACAGATGAGTGCCTACTGTTCAAAGTATTAAGTAAAATAGTGTAAGTGTTTTAGTTATTTTTTCTAAGTCATATTCTGTAATGTACCTGTGATAATGGGTGTCTTTATGTGAAAATAATAGGTGTGTATAACGTGTTTTTTTATATTCAAATATGATGTAAAATATTTGGTAGATACCTAAGTTCTAACTCGAATTCCATTTCAAATGACCACAAACGATGACGCACGTGATCTTTGAGCTTATGAATTTCATATTACCTACGAAGCCGAAATTGTATCAAAACTCGCCACACGGCTAGAGCCCATCTCATCCTGTTATCTCCCCACCACGGAAACTCGATTCACACTTAACCGAATCACCCCTCTTTACCCTTCCCTCGACTTCAAAGCTAGATCTTTGGACGAATTCACGTGAGTCAAATTTTACAAAATAAGCAGGTTTTCCGAAAGAAACACTGACATAACGCAAAATGATACTTACGCATCGTGCGTGTCAGAATTCGTAAATATTAAGAACGCAATCCGCCTGAAATGCAGAAAGCTAATTTCGCAAATTCATTACTTTTCAGATCTTGAAGATATTTTTAACGAGTAGAGTCGAGAATTAATATTTTTACGATAGGCTTTGTCTTAAATTTTTGTAACTACGGGAGTTAATCTATTTTTATTCACTTTCGTATTCACGTACCTACGTCACCTTTTAAAACACTCTCTTCAAATTTAATGTCCCTGCAGAATTCGTGTTTGGGCTGTAAGATCCTTCTTAGATAACCGAGTTAAGCTCACTGGGTGTAAGCTAGCAACCCGCTTTCTGCATAACAGCGGCCTTTGGCAACGTCGCCTTCAATGAGATTGTCTTCAATACATTGAAATGTATGCACATGGTTAAGTAATCAAATGTAAACTATACAGCAGGCACGCTCTTGCAGGCAATGCTATCAGGGCGGCGGTGTCCTTGTGGTACCTACGTGGCATCTACTCATTGTAATGGAATTGAATGGTGTATTCTAACCTTAGTCTGGAGAAATAGCCCATTGTTGTGGACGGAAGTATGAAAGTATACCTAGGTATTGCATTTGGCTGAGGAAAATGACTCAACACTTGTAACTATATACACTGTGAGGTCGCGGAGGGTATGGCGCTGGCGCTGGCAGCTAAGTAATGCTTCTTCGTATTTTGACAGTTCGAATCTTATGAGTTTAAATATTTTTGGGGGTTTTCTGTCAAGTGGGGTTTTTACATATACGAAATAACACTATTCGTGGAATAAAAAAAATAATTCCTTTGTTTTTGAAAAGCTTAAACAAGATATGGATATATTTTTATCTGATGGATCAAATAGAAAAATCAATGGTGCATTTAATTTGTCTCGCGGGTTTACTAAGCTAACATCTACTTCTAAATGTAGCAGCGCACATCCAACAGTTGCAGTATTTAGCGACTCTGTAAACATGGCAAGTAATTAGCAAACTGACTAATTGCCGAACTTCAAATAGCGCTAAAGAGTTCCAGCCGTTTCCACTATCTACCTTGAAGTTAGTGACTGCGTCAGCCCCGGAACTAAGTAACTCGCCGGAAGCCAGGGGCGTAGCCAGGCGAGTTGTACATCCACTGTATAGAGCTATCAGCAAGCGCAGTCGATTTAGGTGGTGAACCGTGAACGCGATTGTTGAGCTCGGTAGCTAGACAATCAACTGATACTGGAGCGAAGGGGGGCTTCATACAGTTCACAATTTCATCATCAACCCCATATTATGTTATTTACTTCTCTACTGGAAATAGTTCTCTTCCAAGACGTGCTTGGTGCACATTTTGCAAATCAACTTTCACCACAACAACGTCGTTATCATCAACTTGCGACTTGGGAAGGCCTCCTAACGGATGAAGTAAGTAAGATAATTAATAGATTCAGGCGTGACTTTGCGGAATCCATTGTTAAAAAAAACTTAATAAGATTCGACACGCGTTTCGCCTCTCTACGAAGCACGTGCGAAACACGTGTCGAATCTTATTAAGTTTTTTATTTCTTGTGGTATTATTGTTGTGTCTAATACACCTTATTTCGCTTTGCAGGATTTGCAGGTGTTACGTGGGGTGCAAGTGTTAAGTCTACATTAAGTTGACTTACTTAGATTAGATTAGCGGATTAGTACTATATATTTGTTGTTCTACTTAGTTTATGAAGTAAGTAAGTATAATATAAACTAACTTAACGCGTAACAAGGTTGAAAGACAGCGTTTAAATGTTGCAGGGTTGCCGTACCAAGAAGTTCAGTGAGGTTTCGGTTCAGATTTGGCCACTGGCTTAAATTATTTTATTTATAATATTGTGTGACAATGTTTGTATGAACGGCCCATTTGTTTTTTAGCAGTATTAATAAGAATATTCTTTGATTTCAGGCAACAATACTAATGAAAAAAATATATTTATAAAATTATATAGACACGCCGTCACAGATTAATAAAGTTACTACGTAACAGATAAATCACTCCAAGGAAAAATGACAATACCTACTGCTATAATAACCTACTCCCTCTAGTAGCTAGACGTTGCAAGCCAAAATGAACCAAAGCTTACGAACATAAAGTTGACTTTGCTCTGTAGGTGCGCGCCACCACGTGCTCAGCGTAGATTGTCAGGGCTGCCTCTTTCGATATAATATATCGAAAGATAATATATCGATACTGCAAATACCTACTGACATATATTATTATGTCAGTAGGTATTTGCAGTAAACTTTATAATTGAAAGAAAAAGAATTTCTTCTGTTTTAACATGTTTTATATTTTAATTATCAAGAAATTACACATAACTTACAAATGTTTTATTTTGATGTAATGTTTAATAAATTTTTTGCCTTGGCGAAATTCTCGGTTATTAAACTTAATTGTGGAAAATATTCTGAATCGTATAAATAATTCAAGTAGGTATTCTTGTGGGAAACAAGGGCAAAGTCCGGTAACACAAAATATTTCCTCGCGTACGAACGCTCCGCGCGGCTGTCGGCAACCCACTGAGAAATAAGCAGTCGACTGCCCGGCGGCCGGTAGGTACTTATCGCGCGCAAGTACATGGAGTGAAAGAGGCCTGACGCCGTGTCATGTAGGGCATGCAATTATCGAAACTTTTCGATAATCGATAATACAATATTTATCGCTCTATTTTTCGATAATTATCGAGAATTATCGGTTGTTGCTAAAGGGAAAAATCTTCATGTTTCGGTCTCTAATTTAACTGCTTTATTTGTCATATCTACACTCAACAAGCAGATTTACGTATAACCTACTATTATCTATCTATTTCTACTTATACTTATCATTCTTTTTCTATCGTGTGGATGTTACAATAAAATTGAGTGAAAAGTGGATGAAACGGCATTGAACGGAGGATGCCTTACTGTCACTTTCTTGTTTTGATGTTTAATTTTTTTTTTAAACGTCTTTCGTTTCTTCACTGTTTGTTCAAGGATTGCATGTACTATTAATATGGAAAATAGCTAAAATTTATTGAACTTTACATTACAACATTATTTACTAATAAATATGATTTTATTACATATTATTTCGATTAGTGGCACTAATCGAAAAGCTTTTAATTAGATGTCACTTTCTGTTCTAATAATTATGAGCTATTTTAACGATTAGGTTCTTAAGTAAATCAGTCAGTAGAATGCTTGGATTAGTAGGTAATCATTATCTATAAATGTTTTTTTATAAAGAAACCAAAGAATAACAATCGGTTAGAATGTACGCATTGTTAAACATTTTGTTATCGTTAGGAATAAGAATGAACTATTCGTAATAATAGTTCATTCATACATTTTTGAATTTATCGTTTATCGGTTTTTATCGTTATAATTATCGCTGGCGAAAATGAGCCGATTACCGATAATTTATCGATTATCGGATTGCATGCGCTAGTGTCATGCCTGTCAGGGTCTCTCGTAGGAGCTCACAGAAGCATCTGTAGACGATACCCATGGGCCAAAACTCTGCATCCATGAAGGTCGTAAGATGATCAGTTGGCACTCTCACCACAAACGATTTCAAGTTCACATCGTATTTCTTCTGCACTTTCCTTGGATTTACCAATGTCTCCCTTCCTGGCTCCAACTCTGAGTCGGAAAGTATTACTTTACAACGCAGAAAGTTGATGGCAGCTTGTAACGGAGCAACTTTAAGAATTTAGCCATTGGACGCGCTGTCCTTTTGCCTTCTGTTTACACTCGACGAAACCTGGCGCTCTAGTCGGGCTATTTTTAAAATTTATTATATTGAAAAACTTCATGCAAGTGCCATTTTGCAATCCAAACTTACTTCATAATATTATTCCAATTTTAATGGATTTGAGTACTTCGGTATTTTATTTTTCAGGAATCACTAGGTAAGTATAATAACTAAATCTTCAGTATTGGCACCAAATTAATGTCATGATACTTTCCGAGGGTAGTTATCAATTCTTATAAGCGCAAAGGGCAAGGTGTACGTGCCGTGAATGGGAAATTTCGAAGGGCCATCAATGATTGATGGCCTCGGGTTTTCCGGGCTCCTCATTTACTGGGGAAATTTATGAGTTTTGCTTGTTTGCTTTACGTAAGGTTCGATTCCAGTAACGTACTAACCTACAGCCTGAGGGTCACTGTCCTGTCCACATTAGATTGTGGGTATCTATGTTATAAGGTACAGGTTGCTAAGCCTATTGGTTGACACTTGGAGTCTCCAGAAGTCTAGACCATCTTCAGTAAAGTTCAAATAGTATTGCGTTGTCGTCATCGACCTATCAAAAAGTTTAGCGACGTATGTTTAGCTCTCGGCAAAAGCCTTTCCAACAAACTGAGACAAAGTAGGAGCAATTAGAGTAAACCCAATACATTTGTACTAAAAGCTTTAACATTTAGGAACATGTGAACGATTTCTCCAAAACGCCGAAACTAGCAATAGCCCAAAACGCTACAAAATACCAGTGAAAGCCGAAGCTAGGCGCGTATTAGCTATTCGCTTGTGACCATAAACTTGGCGTCTATGATACACATTAAAATTGACAGCCATACTTATAAACGAAATTTAAATTTAATTTGTTTTAAGTTAGCCCTTGTCACTGTTTGTCATTAGGTCATTACCCAGTGGTAGGAGGTGGCAATAGTTTAACCACTGTTTATCTTTTGACATATTTTTATAAGTAAGGCCAATAGTTTATATATAAAAAAAGAAATTTAAGAACAGCTTTACTGTGCTACATTGTGGAGCACCTTAGATGTCTTGCCTTTGAAACCACGGCCACGGCCTGTTTAAGGGAAGAGATCGGAGACCATGGGGCGGTATTCATTTTTTTGTCCTCACGTCACGTACAAACGGAATTGCAAAATGTGGACACGTGCCAAATGGTTGGGCGTGCCTCTGTCTATCCCCTTAGATCTGCCACTGTTTATTTCCCTTCTACAATATTACCAAAAATCAGAGATGAGATCAGCCGCTCTAGGGATCTTAGTCCTCTACACTTATTTCACAATTTTCAAGTAAAATGCTGTTGGACCCGCTATTCTCATAGCCCGGCTCATTCCTCGCTCTCTATCGGCAGGATATCGGGTTACCGTAATTCGGCTGCCGATGGCGATGTCTCGATTACCTTTTTCTTTATTTTTCCTCACAACTAATGTTGCTTGGGGAGTAACGTCAGAAGGAGGGGACGATTTGTCATTGTCTGTGTTGTTTAGCAATGCTGTCGACTTATCGCCGAGGGTATGTTCGTGTACCATGACACGACATACATTCGCTCGTAAATAAAATAAAATACTGGTTTCCCGTGAAACAAATAGTTAGTTTTAGCTGGTTTTGTCACAACCCTTGATTTTAAAAATCTATTGACACGAGAATAAAAACGACCCACCCAGTATAGCTTTTTATAAGAGTTCTCCCATTTCTGTCGCTAAGCTGTGGTACAATGATTGCTTTGTGTGTTCCAATTTGAAGGCTGCTGGGTGTTATGACTATAACTAGTCACAATGTCCTAAGTGATGGATGTAGTGCCATATATGCCACTGCGCACTTATGGCAGAGGTAACCGTTCATCATTAAGTGGTTATAAGATAGATTCAGAACTTTTTGCCCATGGTCTGAAGCGAAGTTTTGCCTTTTAGTTATTAGCTGTATTTAAACGATTAGGTATGTTTTTCTCTTTAGCATTCGATCAAACGATGTCATCACGTTTTCTAAAGAATCCGATGCGATCTGAAGAGTCTAATCTTACATAGACTGGACGACTCTGCTCTAGTTTTTGACGAATTATTCCCGATTTCCGATTCCGATTTCTGTGACAACAATACATAATAATCGCTTCTATATACATATCAATTCCATTATCAGTTTAGGCTATTCATATCCCAGCATCATATTTGCTACAAAAAACATGTTTGCGGTCCCCGCAGTAACATTTCAATGGGGATTTGTGCGCTCTAGTTAGAAAACTAGGCGGATAATCCAACGGGCTGCTAGTCTCGGAGCCTGCGGCAATTTCTCTACACCAAACGAATTCAGACTTAAAATACATTCGCATCGCATTAGACCCAGTGTTAATGGTCGCATGTGTCATGATGACCATGAACACTGCACAAGTCGGTAAAGTCTCTGTCATAAAATAGCATCTCCCCGTACTGGCGGATATCTTTAATAATAGCGAGCCAAGGCGAATTCCGTTTATCGTGGTCTTTTCTGCTTGTTATTTTTCAATTGCAGTTTCAGTTTCAGTCAAGAAAATTATGCCAGTAAGTATTTACATTACAAGGTTCATATATAGTTAGAGCCAGGCCGTAACGACGGCAGTGGAATGATGAAGGAAAATCCATTCGGTCTCCCGAGCACGCAAGGTAATTGGCCAAATCTCTATAATATTTCGTGGACGATCTTTCGGCCGTATCGCGCGGATTAGGCTGTGTATAAACTGTACACAGACACACTCATACGTTACTGTACTAAACACAAATGGTATATAAATGACAAGATAGCTTGGTACCTAATTGGATTGGACATATTAATGAAGAGATTTTTTGGATAAGAAAGATTCGGTACGACTTATTCACGAAGAAATAACTTGATGTAGATTGAATCTGTGTTTGTGAATACGTTGATGCAGTCTTGGTATATACTATATAGGTACACGCTAGATGCTGGTTCTCTTGGGGAGTTATAACATCGCCGACGCCAGGTTTCGAATAAAAGTTTTAAATATCGGTGCCAATACTAAATGTTTTATTATCGAGATACTGGAATAATGTAGACAACATTATTGGACAGGAAACTCATTGGCGCACTACTGGATTTGATGCCACGACCTTGGACCGGAAGGCGGGGCTGCCACCACTAGTAGTAGTACTAGGCCACCAGTGCTACTAATAAATCAATAATATTGTAACTAGAAATTACAACCATTTCCTTAAAATCCTTTTTGAAGTAGAGTAGGCTTTGACAAGTTTACTCACTGAACTGATTTTATCTACCGGCAGGTAATATGTTAATGTTTTTGTCGTTTTCAAGCGACCGTCTATAAAACCTTTGAGACACCAAATTAGAATTTTAAAGTAGAATTGTTGAGTTTGTTTTTACAGGCGATTTGCCTTTTGATGGGCGAAGACGCGAAAGAAAACTCTTAACGTAACCGGGATTTGAACAAAGCTGTTTCCGCTACATCATGCTGGCATTTTTGACGTGACAACGTCTTATAATTCGATGGAGCCGGCTGCACGCACGAAAAAAACATGACTCATGCGGCGTTACCTCGCTCTGAGGCGTTCCATTTAAAGTGCAAGCGAGAGCGCGGAACGAGCAACAAAGAGGCACAATCGGCCTCCGCGTTCGGCAGCGTTCGACATCTGTCTCTCTCCTACTCGAGTGAGCGATGCGTCCGCGTGGACAGCTGTATGACGTTGTCACGTTCAACTATCGTCAGTAAACCGACTTTACAGACAACCGATTTTGTTTTGAGTCATGGAGTACCTACGAGTACCTACTGACACCCGGACCATAAACAAACAAAAATAGATTTTTCATTGCTCATACTCTGAAAGTAGGTCTGAAGTTGCCCGAGGGACCTAATTGAAAGTAAAACTTTCAGCCCTAGGGAGAATCGCTTTCTACTGACAGCTGTCAAATTATAAAAAAAAACAAGTTCTATTTTATTCAACCATGTTCCAACTTTCTAAAGTCTTTCTAACTGCAAAGAGGTTGTTCAACCAAATTCCAACTTTTTATTCAGCAAGTAGGTTGGAAACCCATTACAACGGTATGAAGTTTAAAAAGTCTAATTAGAGCGCAATGTAAAATTTAAATAACATAATGATAGTATTAAATAAATAATATATCTTCCAAATTACTTTATTAATATTATCATCCATGTCAACAATATTTATAAAAAATATGATAAAAATTAGCACTGCCTACTATCCTCGTGTGTTGATCCCTTATATGGCTTAATTATTATATTCGTACTCGTACGTTCAACTATTTCTTTAAAATAACATAGATTTGAGCAAACAATTCACCATTTTTTTAAATTATGAAAATGAAAATTTTGGCTGAATAATGCTGGCGAACCGAAGCCGAAGGTCCGCCAGAGAAAAATAAAAAAAAAACCGGGAAGGCGGCAATTCAATCTTCATTTTCACAAATTTTTCTTTCATGTTTTTATTTTTACTTTCCTTGTATTCGTAATGAAAAGCACAGTGTTTACCTCGGATGAAAGTCTTTTAAGTCCCTCAAGCTCCATTGGCGCCCTCGCTACGCTCTGGCGCCAAACCCGTCTCGGGACTCAAAAAACGTGACTTTCAACACTCGGGTAACAATGTACTATTCCTATATTAGTTGGTATACCTCCTGGTAGTACCTAGCAAAATATAAAAAAAAACGTAACATTGTGTAATGTAGACCCGTATAGTGTTGGTAACTGAAATATAACTGAAAGTGAGACGCACAAGTTCTCAATAAAAAATGTTTGAAGCCCACCCATCTAAGCTTTCTGCGATGGCAATTAGTGATCAGTGTCAAATATGACAGCGATATTTGACAGTGTTTCACTGATCGCCTTCGCCGTAAAATGACGGACCTCGTAAAGATAAAAACCAATAAGTACCTACTTTGGGTCGGTCATTGGAAAAAAACCCGAACCTTGCCGTGATCTTTTATTTATTTATCTTCGAAGTAGATAGGCCAGATTATTTAAAATTATTCTGCAGAAGCTACGAGTATATAATTATTAGGTACGAGAAAAATATTCGATTATAGTATTTCATAAAAGTAGGTAGAACATTTTGTTAAAGAGGAAATTTCTTAATTATGCTTTTTTGTATGTTTTTTTTATATTCGAGTCCAGACTATGTCGTCATGTCTGGGGATCAAAGTCGTGAGCTGTTTTTTTTCAAAATGTGACGTTTTAAGGGAAGTCAGAGGTACGTTCAAGAAGAAGAGAAATTCCCGGACGAACTTGAGAGACATGTTCTACCACTCGGTAAACCCTGGCTCGCAAGGCTTCCTCACGAAGCAGATATGCGCCAAGTGCGTATAAACCCGAGGCATACTCAGTCGAGGAGTTCGGTCAGCAATGTGACTCGGGCACACACTACCTTGGTTGAGTAAATCTAGATCGCCAGCGATCTAGGTCAGTGTATACAAGGTGTATTGCTCTGTCAAAGCACGGCAGTGTGCGCGGATGTATGCAAAACCCTATGCTGAAACTGATCGCCATCGCAGATCGCCTAGATGTAGGCAAGGGTTAACTCGCGTGCCCGAACGCAGCTTTAAAGAGACCTGAAAGTGGAGGCTATCCAGCTAATAAGATAAGAAGCCAGCTCATCTTTCTTTATGAAATACTTGAGTTTAGCATCAAAAAAGTAAAATATCATTTCTAACCAAAACTCCAATTTAAAAAATGATTGCACAAATTAGTTTTGAACTTCACTTTATATAATTCAATGAGAACACTCCACTCGGCTCAGAGCTTAGCCAAAGTTGCTGTTTATTTTTAATCCGGTTAACATTTTATCGAGTAAAGGCAATTTAGAAAATTGATGCAAAAGCTGACACTGAAACTCGTTTAAACTCTGCTGCTTCATTTTTATTAGCGAAATTGCATTCGGGAGCTTTGTGGATATTAACTACTAAAGCGGATAACATACCGCTGCATGCCACCCCGGGGAGCTTTCGAGAAAATTCGCCATCCGCCGCCGCCGCCGCTCGGAGCGTGGCCGTGTGCGATGTTAAGCTTTGGTCTAAAAACGTCTAAAAACGTCTAGAATAAAGAAAATAAATAAAAACTTTTTATTTCAGACCTTGAAGATAGAATGGTCTCTTGTTCCGTCGCATTTTGCGTCAGCGGCGAAGTGCAATTCGTGCGCTGCGTGAAGCCGTATACCGCAGCGTTGTGCGTTACGATCGCGAGAAGGCGTGCGTGCCGCGGAGAGTAGCGAGCTAGCGGGTAGAAGGCTGTAGACATAGCATAATGTGCATGGTACATATCCCATACCAAAGCAATTTAAAGAACGAAGTCGGTTCCCTGTTCTGACGCCGCCTGTAGAAATGAGTAAAAAAATCTTGATTCGAGTGCAATTTGAATTAAAATTAACAGAACTAAAAATTCCAATTGGCTGCCGAGCTCTTCCAAAAAGTTTAGCCGTTAGTTAAAACAAAACCAAGTACAGCTACGAGTTTAAAATAAACAGTTGCATTCAATAACGAGCTAAAACTGTAAAGCGAATTTTAACGTTTTAATTTCCTTTTGTAGGTAACTGCGCTACTAATGTTTCTCTTTCACTACGCCTTTGTCACTCTATATTACCTTGTACTTTAGGTTTAAAAGCGATCCTCGTGGATTATTAATTAAAAACGCTGACTTTGATCTTCTGCCATAACACCACACAATAATAGTTGGGGTCTGTTGAATCTAAAAAAAGTCTTAAATTTTCTTATTTTAAATCTTTATAATAAATTATAATGCCATTCGGTGAGAAAAACTATTTAAAAAAATATTTGCATTAATTGAAAATTCATAAAATTTGAAAAATAATCACGTGAACTTAAACATCACACTCGGTCGGGTTTGTTCGGAAACTAAAAATAGTTTTGTATGGAAACATGGGTAAGCTATTTTTATTAAACAAATAACATTTACATAATTTAAGTTTAAAAAACTTGAGAAACCGACTTCATTGTCAAACGGCTAAACCGATTTTAATCAAATTTGTTTGGGACAATCTGGACGTAAAAATAACCTTCCAAATAAATAAATAATTTTCTAAATCGGTTCATAAATGACGGAGGCATGCAGCTACAAACATTAAAAAAATTATTTAAAACAAAATGGCAACACCGATTTTAATAAAATTAAAATGGGACCAATCTGGAAGCAGTACCTTTCAGATAAAAAAATATTTTTTCAAATCGGCCCACAAATGACGAAGTTATGCGGTAACAAACATTAAAAAAAAAAAAAAAAAAAAACATACAGCCGAATTGAGAACCTCCTCCTTTTTGATTGGAAGTCGGTTAAAAAAAAAGATTTAAAAGACCAATTGACGGGTGGCATCAGAAGTAATTATATCTTACTAATATTATGAATCTGAAAGTTACAATGTTTGATGTTTGTGGTTTTGTCATTGGATTGATTTGGATGAAATAAAGTATTTTTCGTAAATTCGGAGTGAGATTTCAATTAACTAGACAAATATTATTTCATCCATACCAGCAGCATTGTTTCAATCTTTTACTTTGTATTTTATTCGTGTTCCTGCATTTTCATATTGTAAGAGTCTGAATATTCCGTGAATTTTTACTTCATAATCTACACTGCAATTCAACTACGAGGTTCTTTTACAAGCAACATGGCTTTTACCAAGCTTCACGTTCTTTTAGTACATAAAAGGTTACATTGCAACTTTCTAAAACCACTACTGTTTTTATTTTACTTTAGTGAACTCCACTTGTACTTTTTGTTAATGGTTTAAATTATTTGCGCTCCAACTAAAATAAAAATATGTGTACGTAGTTATTTATTTTGTTTGACTTAGAAAAACGATGGGTTTGCATTTAACGCAAGTTATCAAACTTCAAAGATATATCTCGGAAACCTTCTGAAATGTTGTCATCAACATAGCTTGACATCCAATTTCCCGATCCATTTGCGAATCTACTGAACTACGAGCTACCACTACCTTAAGCGGCTCTAGCCTACGACGATACCAATTCAAATCACCTCAAATATACCTCAGCTAGGCCAAAAATAAACTTAACACGTAATTTCCCCCTCAAGTACACCGAGTAGCATGTGCTTAACAGAGGTATATTTTCAAAAAACTCGGTTCTTTTCACCAAATCCGGGATGGACAAAAAACTGGTATATTCTCGAGGTTATTTTTCTTACGTGGTGCTATCGCTCGACAACAAAGGAGGCTGCGTCGACAAAAACGCGGCTAGATAGGGGAGGTTTTTGTCGCGCCCGTGCCAACCCGTCAATTGCGGGGGATTAGAGCTGGGAAAGGGGTTTACAACGAAGCCTTTTTAAAAGGAAATGTACCTTTTTAATTTGGGTCAAATAAGCCGTAAACAATGATAAAAATAAATTCAATTCAGAATTTTACTTTGCTTGGCAGCGATACAATTTAGCTATTTGTGTTTTTAATTGTAATATTTTTTGATGCACTTGCAAAAATCATCATTTCCTGCTCATTACCCACACTTAATGGGATCGGCACAACAGGTTTTCTTCTTCCACTCACCTCTATCATTCGTCATCTTAGTGATGATGCACATGCAAACAAAAACTTAAATTCTTTTCTGAATCGAACTCACCAGTTGAAACGACTCTCAAACGCAAAAAAAAACTTTTTCCGCTGTCTATCTGTGCCACTTGTGCCAAGGTACCGAGCCGTCAATCTGGCCGGATTAGTGCTGTGACGAGTTTTTGGTGAATTTTACATCTGCACACACTGAATTTGTTTTTCGAATTTAGAATTTGATGGTTGAAAAGGAATTTTAAACTACAGTGCTTCAGTTTTTATTAACCGACTTCCAATCAAAAAGGAGGAGGTTCTCAATTCGGTTGTATGCTTTTTTTTTTTTTTTTTTATTTTTTTTTTTATTTTTTTTTTTATTTTATTTTTTAATGTTTGTTACCGCATAACTTCGTCATTTGTGAGCCGATTTGAAAAATTATTTTTTTATCTGAAAGGTACTGCTTCCAGATTGGTCCCATTTTAATTTTATTAAAATCGGTGTTGCCATTTTTTTTTTTAATAATTTTTTTAATGTTTGTAACTGCATGCCTCCGTCATTTATGAACCGATTTAGAAAATTATTTTTTTATTTGGAAGGTTATTCTTACGTCCAGATTGTCCCAAACAAATTTGATTAAAATCGGTTTAGCCGTTTGACAATGAAGTCGGTTTCTCAAGTTTTTTAAACTTAAATTATTTTACTCTCTCATATTCAAATAGTTTGTGTAAAAATATTTTAAAACGAGACCAAAGTTTAACTTTTATTTCACGCCCAGAAATGTAGCAATTTTTATCAAGTTATCGTAGTTATAAAAAAATATAATTCGATTGATAATTTCCATATAATAAGCACTATAAAATCAATAAAAAATTATAACTAGTGCATGTAAATGTGAAAAAGCTATAAGAAGGAGCGTAAGATGAAATGGATGTCGCAAAGATGATGATGAATGATGGACACAAAATCGTACTTTGAAGTCCTAAAGATATTATCAGTTTGTGAACTTCTTCCGGCTGATGATGATAGTTTAATTATCCTTATTAACTTAAGAAGGAAAGCTTAATAATTGAGTATGCCTCAGCAAGCGTGGAAGTCGCGGTTATGTAGAAATTAATAACTCTATACCTACTTGAGTTTGTAGTACGAGACGAGTAGCTACAGCCTGCATTATCTCGAAAATTATCAGTATCCATTATTATGTACTCAAATGTTATTAAGCTTAACTAAATTTAACTACAGTTACTGTAGGCAAATTCTGCAAAACTAGATACGCAAGTCAAATGTTTGCCTGTTTTGCTATTTTTACAAGAAAACTAAAGTAAGAAAGCAAAATTGGAGTTTGACTATTATTTTATTGTGTAAAAACAGTATTCTAATTGGACCCTCGACAATGAATTTGTGGTGGTAGGTTAGGTCTAAGAATAGAAAATAATGTTTATTTTCTGAAAAAAAAAACAACATTTACAGGTGTTTCGGAGATTAAACAGCAAAAACTAGTAAGAAAGGCCGTTTCACAGATTATTAATTGACAAACCAAATATTTGACAGCTGTTTATATCAAACTTTGCAATAAGAATTTTGAGATAAACAGCTGTTAAATATTTGATCGGTTGATTAGTAATCCGTTGAATCCACCCTTAGCATTTCGGAAGATATAAAATAAAACAGATTTTATTTACAAGAGTAAAATATTTAAAAAATCACATTATCGACACATCACTACGACTTTATCAGCATTTTTGTCCTCGGACGCTAATGAGCACGTAGGGTTCCGAATGCAAAAGGATGCCAACAAAACCATTTTTCTAAGCCTACGCACCCGTACCAGCACCTCTGTACTTCTGCCTGTCTATTTTTCTGCTACAAAAAACACACCAAATCTAGCAAATAATAATAATAACGTTCAAATTGGGAAACGTACTGCCTGAGTCTTTAAATGCGGTTCTGATAACAAATAACTCTGGTACAGAACCTCTACGTTTTCAGGACCCACTCGCACTTAGCTGGCGTTTAACAAATTATTAATCACACTGGTGTACTTAATAGGGAAACTGTTGGTTTTGGCTTTTCATTTAATTATTTTCGGTGGAAAATGAAAATAACAAGATGTTTTCCTCTAGTACGCAACGTTTCTTCTTCTAGGTTTTGTCGTTTGTAACTGTAGCCTAGATTCACCTACGTCATTACCTTTCAAGGAGATCCTTGTAATTTGAAAAGAAATACTTTTTGGTGTACCAACTCAATAGTACATTGTTACCTGAGTGTTGAAAGTCACGTTTTTTGAGTCCCGAGACGGGTTTGGCGCCAGAGCGTTAGCGAGGGCGCCAATGGAGCTTGAGGGACTCAAAAGACTTTCACCCGAGGTAAACACTGTGCTTTTCATTACGAATACAAGGAAAGTAAAAATAAAAACATGAAAGAAAAATTTGTGAAAATGAAGATTGAATTGCCGCCTTCCCGGTTTTTTTTTTCTTTTTCTCTGGCGGGCCTTCGGCTTCGGCTTGCCAGCATTATTCTGCCATTATTTTCATTTTCATAATTTAAATCTATGTTATTTTAAATAAATAGTTGAAGCTATACACTAATCAAGTAATTTAGAAGATATATTATTTATTTAATACTATCTTTATGTTATTTAAATTTAAATATTACATTGCGCTCTAATTTGACTTTTTTAACTTCTTACCGTTGTAATGGGTTTCCAACCTACTTGCAGAAAAAAAAGTTGGAATTTGGTTGAACAACCTCCTTGCAGTTAGAAAAACTTTAGAAAGTTGGAACATGGTTGAATAAAATAGAACTTGTTTTTTTTTATAATTTGACAGCTGTCAGTAGAAAGCGATTCTCCCTAGGGCTGAAAGTTTTACTTTCAATTAGGCCCCTCAGGCAACTTCAGACCTACTTTCAGAGTATGAGTAATGAAAAATAATAAAAAAAAAACAATTATATTTATTTGGAAACAAGGTACAAGGTTATACAAAAACAAGTGTAAACGATAACTAAAAGGTATTGCGTCGATATTTAAATAAGTAATTGCACCTCCAGATTCAAACCCACAAGCAGTGCCGTAAAGAACAATTATTTTTATGATGGGCATCATCAATCGGGGTCAATAGCCATTAGTCAACTGTGATGAAGTAAAACCGAGGCCGGATGCGTATCATGTGAGCTCGAATGGAAATCCCGCCCGCTGATTAATCGTCAGTAATCTACATTTTTTCCAACATTCCACAGACGCTTGAGGATAACTGGTGAGCTCGCAGAATCACCTGATTTAGGATTCAAACGATAATTATGCTTGCGGTTATTACGTAGGCAAAAATATAAATATATTTTTAACAGGTGTCATGTGTGTCGGTCCATTGGCACGCGATCCTGTATCCTGTAGCTCTGTCTGGCTCTGTCTCTGACTCTGGTTTTGAGTCTATGTGAGTTCTCACCAGTGCATTATCGTGACGTTTTGACGTAGGATTTATTTAGTCAACACTCACACAGACTGAAAACCAGAACCAGAGACAGAGCCAGACAGAGCTCATGGTAAGCCTACTGGCCGTTATAACCTGTCATATTTATGTAGGTAAACCAGCTACACAGGCGGTTCTATGACGTGACGAGATCACTTCAATAAATCAGGTGCGATTCGAGGCGACTCCGCACAGTATTCGCGATAAGGGGTTTACTGCGTGGCTACTTCATCATTGAAATCGTTTGATGAAATCTGCGGCTTACTACCTTTAAATCTCATTTGTTCAATGAACGAGCTGGAATTTTCATATTTTCAGATATATTTCGATAGCACCCATTACCTAGGTATCTATTAACACGTTCGTTGCATTACGAGATCTATCAGATCTCTTGCAGGACTTTTGTATTGTGCGTTGACTATAATCGTGTTGTTTCACTCCTTGCGGGAGGCTCTAACGTGAAAAGTTCTTTAAGTATGAGTAAGACAAATATACATATTTGCTTCCTATTTAAAGGTGAATTCAAGGACATAAAAAAAAAATATAGAGATGGATTAGGTCCCTAACGCACAGTAGTATAATTATTTCCATTCCTTGCGTTAGGAGACCTGTCGGTACTCGGGAAATCGTACGCCTCGTAGACGCAAGAGAGGGAGGATGGGCGGCGCGGGCGCCGCATGACTCGATTTAGTGTTGTCCTAGCATTGACGTGGGAGGTCGAAAAAAAGTCATCAATTTAATACCACCATAATATATTCTTTTAAAGCAACAACAGCATAAGATCAAAAATACATATAAGACACTCGAATAACTTTTCACTATTAGAAAAACTAATAAAATTAGACTCCATTGCATTTATTCGTGATGTGGGTGCATGCTTTTTATATAAATAATGCATTTTAATACAGAATTCAGCTGTTCTGCTTGTAAAAGTAACTGCCAATACCCAGAAAGAGGTCAAAATGATAGTACCAGGGGAACAGAACCAACTAAGATGCAGCTCAAATATTGTGGTTAGGTTAGCCCAGTGGCATGCCCGTAGGAGTTTGTAGGTACTCTCAGATAATGTCAAGTATATGATAACGACACATTTGTCTCCTCAGGGAGCTCTGCGCAGACGGAGAAACATCGCTGCTCTAGTTAACCGCTTCGTAAATACTCGGCGAAGTATAGGTACATTTATAACTGGATTTGGCATCTGCTTCAAAAGAGCGCTATTAGCGCTAGCTAAGGCCAGATATAAATAAAATAACTACCTACACCAGAAAGTCAGTGAAAGAGAATCTACAGAAGAAGCTTCTGGATTTTGGATTTTTGGATTTTGTCAGACTGATGATTTCCTGTGTAACCAGTGTAGGCACAGAGCGCGGGAACAAATAAATACCCAAGCCAAAAGACCCACCCCGGGAATGTAGTATAGGGAATGTACAAAACACACCCCTTACGTCTCAGTCCAATATATTACAACGATCTTCCAAATGTTTTCTCTAATTAGAGAAAATAAAATAGGAAAAATGATTTTATTAGCCGAAGTGCTAGTTGGTCTAATGTTTTACTGCAAAGTGTATTTTATTTTGGTACAAAACTTCCTAAAAACCTTCCAAGTCATGTTGTAGCTGTAACTAGACATGGTACAAAGTAAGCGTATCCTCTGGGAGCTCAGACGAGCTCGTCGAGGAAGAGGAGATTACGGTTCGCAGATCCAGCTAAACACTAACTTGGAATAATAAACATTAATTTTATTCATATGGAAAACACGGGTATTTATCGCGATTACCTTTATTATTTCCCGACGTTTCGCCTGTGATTGCTTGTAATCATTATTCCGGGAAACAATGGAAAAACCTAATACCCAGCTGTGGACTCATTTAAATGCTGATAATGATATCGACCTTGGCCTGGTAACGATTTCGTTGAATTGAATATTCACTTCAAAACATCGACAGCAAATTTTCGGCCAGTGGTCACTGCTGAAAATCAAACTCCAACACACATACTTATAGAAAGTTAGCAGCCCTAGCAGAGTTGGAATAAGCTATCCACTCGAGGGGAACCATCCACAAATTGCTTATAACTCCTCTGCACTGCTCACTGCTCAACCCTCACGAGGTAGTTGTTTATTTTAGTTGCCGCTTGAGATTCCCCTGAAGTCGGAGATAAAACGCTCACCACACTACAGGAGGACATCGGAAAGCGAGAGTCGGCTGGCAGATTACGTAAATGAAAGCTGCATTAGTGGTGACAACAATAATATCCAACAGCAGACGTAACCAGACAAAAACCACCAATAAAAAGGTGTGCATCAGTATCATTCACCGTATTACTATTCGCTCGCTGTGTACAATAAGTTTGCACAAAACAAACATAACTTTTCTTGCATGTTGTGCTACCAAATCAGAAATTTGAAAAACTAAACAAGGACAAAAAACGCAGGGCTTATTAATTTGATGTCGCAAGCAGCAACTCGCCCGTTCATTGTTTGCGCTGAGCTAACTTCTCCCTGGCCACCTGGCGCTTTAAAAAGAAATAAACTCTAACAAAAGAGCCTACTGCAGCGAATGTCCACGGCAGCGCCACATAAATTCATAATGGACTTAAAAAGTGTATGTCGTCCATGATTTACATGGTTCCGTACAAAACTCGTAAGATTACCAAGTTGTGAGTAATGGCTGTGCATCGCGCCCGAGGAACCCACCACGATAAGTCTACGTTGGGTTATGCCGCGGACGTGGCAGCCCTAGACTGAATCCTGAAACTTGCTATAAGTATTTCCCATTCTAAACAGAAATATTTCAAAGCACAACGTTTCGGCAGTGATTGGGCAATAATACTAACTGACTCATCAGCTAATAGCTATTCAATTTCATTCCAAATTACACTAAGGTGATACAGCATTTTCGTCCACCTCATCCCCTTTTTCGGTCTGCAACAAAATAGGGAAACCCTCGTCCCTAGAGTGCGGTGGCAGCTGCGACGGGTACACCCGCGCCGCAAGCAACAACACCGTAGTCTATTCAAAATAACACAAAAGATATTCCTCTTTGGAAAAATAACTTAATACTTCAAGGAAGGGGAAGAAAAACGGCATCCAGTACATAGTGTTAGTCCATGGCTTATCCCCGCTCGGGGAACGTGTCCGCAAATTGCATCGAGTGCCGCTACGGAGCTATACTTTCGAACCGTCTTCTGACGGAATGCTGGATGCTGGGTATTTGTGATGCATAAACTTAACACCTAGGAGTGGAATTGTTGGCGAGGAGTTTATGAATGCCGCTTAGCAACGTTAAATAGAGGGTGGTGCAGTTTCTTTATTGATTAATTTTGGTACATGATCACACGTTACTGTTGGTGCTGCATATTGATTGATATTAAAAAAGTAATAAGTCCAGCATGCTCGGTTTAATGAAAACGTGGTTTTTACAATGAACATGTACTTATTGCTGTATTATAAATGAGTTTTAATTACATATTGAAACTCGCATGGATGCCTTGTTTTATTGCTCAACCTGTGAAAGAACACTTGAGTAAGCAAGGAGTCTGCTCCAAACAGAAGACTTATTGAAAACGGTTGAATAGGAAACCCCAGTCTTCTGCCAACCCCACTTGCAAGGCAAATTACTTGTATCGCGAAAATAATTCTCTCCTTGAAATTCCTCGCGATTCCATTTTATATTCAAACTTTGAAATCCCAGATTTGAACACAAACAAGTGATAGAGATCAAAATAATGATCCAGTGGAATGATTGTCGGTAGCGTTACAGCATTGTTTGCGAATGCTCGGCGGCAGTTACGCGTTTAATCACCGATTAGCGCGAATGAGCGCGATCTGCGGCCGCCAGCGCAGCCGTGACAAGTAATATACACCAGATTAGGGATACTTACACAACACAATAATTATCAAGGTTTTATCAATGAAGTATAGACATAAAAAGTATGTAAAAATTCGGCCTCTGTGCATCTATTGTAAATGATTTATATAGCGTCAGGGGCAACTATTGTTTACTCATGCCCTTACTACTTACTTATGCTTGTCTACTTACGGGACGCTAAAGTGCCTGGTATAATAATAAAAAGTGCCTGGTATACAGGGTTTTAAATAGAACAGATTTGCCCAGCACCTATATAATTATACCATCCTGACGGCTTAGTCGGCCTAATCCACAGGAAAGACATGGACAATACATGCGGAGCTGACTAAGCCGCGGGTTTCCTCATGAAGTTTTCCTTCACCGTTTGATACTGCTCTCAATGGCAATCCTGTAAAACGCTGTCTTATATAACAGTGATATTTGGCAGCTTTTCAACTGATTGCCATCGCTACGCCTAGATGTGCGCAGGCCGTAAATTAATATGGTTTTAACCATTATAATTAAAGATGAAATATAAAAAAAAACAAATAATGACAGTTCAATGCGATATACCTAACCTTTGTTATTTTAAGGTATAGATACTACCTAATTTATAATAATAACAAACCCTCAAATAACTCTTGCTTCCTTCATAGAATAAACACAATACAAATAGAACAGAAATGTCACGTCAAATTAGCGCACCCGAAATGCCGAACACACACACAAAGATAAATACGAAGCTGTCACACTCACTAAAATATCTGTTCAGTGCCCAATATTATCTATAGAGCTTCACAGGGATGTACTTAGGGCAGGGGGCACTATTACAAGCGTTTACTAAGCCATCCTGTTTCAGGATCTCTTGTTTCAGCTTGTAGTAATATTGTTCCAATTCGAAATTAAATTAATGAGGTTAATAGGTAAAAAGTACTTTATTAAATATTATTTAAAAAAAAATATAGACAAATGGGCCCTTTAGTTGGCTACCCCAAAAAACATGAAATATTTTCGTTTTTGGGACTTTTTGACTTTGACGATATACTTTGTTCTACCAAACTCACCTGATGGTAAGAATAAAACAATATAAAATATTTCCTAAGTTTAATATCAAATAAGATGTCAAGGTCTATGATTTAATTCCTATTGCGTTCATAGCTTTGCGGGAATATGCCCTAAAAAGAATCATATTGAAAAATATTGTCATTATTTAATTACACATAATTTATGTACATAGATACCTTGTAAGTTGGTAAAACAGCATCCAAACCTAAACATTGGATACTTGCTTGGAGTTCAAATATGAAGCTCAACCAGTAGATGAGTACAACCGTAGTGTAATCCAAGGAGTCCATACTAAAATACTACGTGCACTAGTCAATATAGTCTGGTTTGCGACTAACAAGGAAATTCCTCCCCAGTGGATGAGGAAATGTAACTCAGGGGAATACCATCCATTTATAAACTCCGGAACCTAACCACAAAAACTAAGCTGATATCAGAAAATATGTATATACCTACTCTATGATGAGTAAAATGTTTCTAAGAAAGTTAATTATCATTATCCACCGCATCAGCCTGCAGAAGTCACTCATGTTCAGAATGTGATTCTGAAAATTCAGAATTCAGAGATTTTGGCACGTTCTCCGTCCGACGAATACTCCGAACAATTAACGATAAAGTAAATAAAAATTAAATAAGTATTGTGGACGATGCACACAACACTATCTAGCCCCAAATTATGTAAATTAACAATGTTCGTCTTACTTCTGTTACTTTCTTTCTGTGATGTTTTTATTAATAAGGAATATCCAGTTTGAATTTGATCAATTTTGTTATAAGCAGAGAGTGCAAATGGGCCACCTGATGGAAATCAGTCACCGTCACTTATAAACACCTGCACTACCAGAGACGATACTGATGCGCTGCAGGCCTTTTAAAAAGAGATAGACTCTACTTTTGAAAGACCCCATGTCGAAGCTCCGAGGAAAAACCACAGAAGGCAACCGCAGAAGGTTCATTCCATTACTTACTCGCAAGAAACACCGCGAAAAACGAGCAGTTGTGGAAAACCAGCCAGGATGGTCTATCGGAGAGAGGGCGACCTACGCTTTGTCTTCCGGACCGTGGTCTCCATCCGAGAACTTATATTTCAGCTCTAGCGGTTGCTGGTTCTACGAGCTGTCTGTGGCCTTTGAGATGGGACTGATTTTGGCTCACGCGCGTTTGGACTTCAGCGCAGACAGAAAGATTTGTGCACCATTATTTGTGTTTATTCCATCGATAATTTGATTAGATCGATGGTTTATTCTTTGTTCTTAGAGGTTTGTTCTATCTGCTTATTATTTTATGTTTGTTCTTTACTGTTTGCTTTACCTACTTTCTAATTTTTAATATTTTCTAATCGTTTTGTTACCTACTCTGTTTGTGTTGTGTTTATGTGTGTTTTGTGTCCAAAAAAAATGTTTTTCTTTCTTTCTTTGTTCTTCTAAGGATTTAAGTCTGTAGAATGATATTAGTCCTTCTGAGTACGGCCTTGTTGCCAAATTTTAGATTGTTTATTATTCATCACTCGTAGCGAAAACAGCAATATTGAACTTAAATTCCGGCTTGTATTTATTTAGGTCACAGAACATTCTCTGCGGATCAATTAAAAACAAACAAGATGTACCTTTATAATGTCCCTTTGTTCTTTTATTAGCCATTCTGCGAGGGAAATTGTTAAACAGTAGATTTAAATTCAAATCTGACTTGCAAAAGGTACAAGTGATTAAATAATTCGCTAATTGCTAGCAGATAACTAGCATCAGATAACCAGTGATCTGCGAATATTTTTTTCCACAGAGATTCTTTCGAAATAATTGTGGCGGTTAAAATATACAACAAGATTCCGGAAAAAAACAAACATCTAGAAAAATACAACATTTTTGAAAAAAAACTTAAAAAGATGCTTCTACAAAAAACTTACTACACACTAGGCGTGTTCTTTAACGACGAACGAAAAGAATAACTATAATAAATAAAAATAAAATGTTATAAGGGTTATTTAAACCCTTATAACATTTTATACTAAACCTGCTTACAAGTCTGCGTGATTATAATAATATCGGCCCGCTTCTCCAGTATTGCAACACCCTTAGGGCCTTATTAATAATCCTGGCGTAGCGTTGGACTAGTTAATCCGTGTTTTGTCACATTTGTTCGAGTTGACCATTGTATGTCAATACAAGAGCCAAAACACGGATTAACTAGTCCAACGCTACGCCAGGATTATTAATAAGGCCCTTACAGGGTAAATTATGTATTGATTCAAAAACTAGTTCTAAGATCTGACACTGTTATATTTACATACTTAATATGGCAATAAATATACTGAATACTGAATTTATTTTCTACGTAGATAGCTGACATTTAAAATGTACCTAAGTCTTAGACAATTTATATAATGGTCTAAGACCTAAGTGCAAGTAAGTTCACTACTTATTAAAATTATGTATGTAGGTATGATTCACATTACTAAAATCTTACAATAATACGAAAGGTGATACAATTAGGCAGATGAAAAGTCAATAGTTTGGATCGAAGAATAAATATCTCTCATGTACACGACACTCCCCTATCAGTCTACGTATCTAAAAATAAAAAATATGTAACTAATTTTTAATTTTCCGGTTATCTACTGGAAATAGCATCAATAGTGATGACCTCGTTATTGACCTAATGTAATCTATCAAAGGTCAATGCCCTCTTGAAGGCGGTACTCGAACATTGTGAAATCCCGGACTGTTCTATTACTTATTCTGTGATGGTCATCTATATCTCTTGAATTGACCTTCCCCCTCTCAATGCCCTCCATAGTATAATCTGAGCCAATTGTCATTTACATATCTGTGAAGTCGGTCATCAAAGCGGTCTCGAGCGTGTCAGACGAGTTTCCTTATCGCTTCCCGAAATGGTAATGAGAATAAAATTTGTATAATGATACTAGCTGCCTGTCCTTCGCACGGGTGGACATTTATTTTTTAAACACACAAATATAGCCTTTGTTACTCAAGGTGAACCTACGTCCAGCAGTGGACTGATATCAATTGATGATGATGATGAAAGAACATTCTATAACGTTTAGGGGCACTATTTTCTAGAACATTTTGTCCAAATCTAGAATTCAAAACCGTTTGCATGGATATATTTGAGTATTCTAGATAATTCTGGATTACTAACGTTTGGATGCATTCCGGATGCTAGCCGAATAATTTCAGTCTTCGAATTAAATTTGATCATTCCAGAACCTCAAAGACATTCTAGAGCGTTCTTTCCTCGTCAAAGTCGAGAATTTTCAGAAAAAACCCTAAGCGATAGAAAGGGATAGACATATATAAGTCCCTACGTGATAGAAAGGGATAGACATAGATTTCAAAACTTTTGCCCCTTATAAATTAATAACACCTAAATATTGAATATAAACTATCCTATATTTTAAGTCCGACCATATTTTAGGCAGTTGCAAAATTTTATCGAAATCCGTTCAGTAGTTTCGGAGTTTATCGCGTTTCAAATTGTGACACGAAAGATTTATATATATAGATTTACAGTTTTAGCAGTATCCTATCCTTTAAACTTAATTAGGAAGGTTAATCAGCTGATTAACCTTTCCCAACTTATTATTGTGAATATATTGCTCTAGTATTGCATTTATCATTAAAGTTTTGATTACCATTGTGGATTCACGGTTCCTTGGATTGTTCAGTCCAAACCCCAGAATAGCAATAGTAATAGCTACAAAAACATCAAGTTGTACCCCGCTCATACGTATTCTGTTTAAAAAACTTGAATAGACTTCATGGCCAAACTGTTGAACCGATATTGATGAAATTTCTATGGGACAAATTTGGAAGTAACCTTCCAGATAAAATACTATTTCTAATCGGCTCATAAAATGACGAAGCTATGCAATAACAATAATAAAAAATACAACCGAATTGAGAACCTCCTCCGAAAAAACAAACAAAATTCAATGTCAAACAAAATATCATAACCTAACAGCTGAATCTAGGTACCAGAGCTTGCTTTTTTGTTACTTTGCTTACACATTTTTGCTGCTTATACATTTTTAGCCACAAAGAGAAATTGATGACAAAATGTGAAAACGAAATGTTTGGAGTTATTGTGCGGCACACACAAGGATGTGCATTTCTCCAGCTTCCTCATATGGAAATTGCGAATTCTGAAAACGCCAACATTTAAAGCATAATTGGAGCAATCATTGATTTGAAGGAAAATTTAGCAGCAAAAAAAACAACGACTCTATGAGACTTTATAGGTGTGTTAGCTGGAGAGCGGCTCCACAGCTTCCTCATTCAGTGTGGGCAAACGGCTAACGATAGAGCTATATAGTAAACGCCAAATTTTAGAGCATAATTAGAGCACCCGGCATAAAAAAAATCAAGTCTCTAGCTCGAAAACTCTTTGTGTTAGAAGACTATAACAACGTGTTTGCTGGGAAGCCATTTCTCCAGCTAACACATGTGGATCTCAGGAATGGCTATAGCTAGAAAGTTGCTTGATATCTCCAAATTTAGAGCAAAAAATATCATGGATGCTCCAAATATTCCAAGTGTCTAGGTTCAAAACTCACCGAGTTAGAAGCTTTGATGACTGTGTTAGCTGGAGACACGTTTGTCTGGCACGCACATGCTACATCTGAGGATCTACAATAGCTACAGATTCGGTTGACGTGTCCAAACCGAGCTATGAATTAGAGCACTCGGCTCCAAAATTTTGGACTCTCTAGGACAAGTAGTTTCCTAGTAATGAACAAAAGAACATTTTGCCGCCAGAATTTTCAAATGTATGTTCGCAGCCGTAAAAATGCGGCGTTGCCGCTCTGAAAGTTTGGTATCAGCGTAGGAATTTGAACGTTATTCGGTTTATTTTAGATCGCGATACGAGTCATTTTCGTATGCGCTTAGCGGTTTTGATTTCTGAAACCTCAAACTCATATTTTCTCTTTTTGTTAGGTTAGGTTAGGTTAGGAGAGCTTTCTCTTTATCTATATGAGAATTGTGTGTTGCCCGTTCTTGTTCGTTTTATAGTTTCTTTAGTAATGCGTGTCTTTTAGGTATTCTTAGAAAAAAAACTTTATTTGGTTCTGTAAATAGGTACCTGCTAGGCCAGTGTTGATGATTCTACCTACTCTGCCTGTTGTTAGCCGTCTGTTCTCTGTGTTTTACTGTATTCAGTCAGGTTTTTATGAGCGTATCGAGTAAACCAGGCGGACGGAAAATAGGTATTTACTACGGCTTGCTAGTTGTGTGCGTACTCACGCACACTTGCCCCCTATCACTTGCCATCTCACCAGATGGCAAGTGATAGGGGGGGCATCTCACCATGTTGTGCCGACCCCACCTGGTGGGTAAGGGCAGGAAGAAGAAAAAGCACTTTTTGGGGTTTTTTGTTTCATTTTCAACTATATTCCTATATTGTGAATTGGACATAAGTTTTTGAATCCAAGATGGCGGCTTCATTTTTTTTCTTAAAAAATGGATATGGGTATCGTTTAATAGGTTTTTGGGGGCTCTGGTTGTGAATTCGACAATAATTTTTGAATCCAAGATGGCGGCTTCATTTTTTTTTCTTAAAAAATGGATATGGGTATCGTTTAATAGGTTTTTGGGGGCTCTAATTGTGAATTCGACATTATTTTTTGAATACAAGATGGCGGCTTCATTTTTTTTCTCAAAAAATGGATATTTGTATCGTTTAATAGGTTTTTGGGGGCTCTGGTTGTGAATTCGACATTATTTTTTGAATCCAAGATGACAGCTTCATTTTTTTTCTTAAAAAATGGGTATGGGTATCGTTTAATAGGTTTTTGGGGGCTCTGATTGTGAATACGACATTATTTTTTGAATCCAAGATGGTGGCTTCATTTTTTTCCTTAAAAAATGGATATGGGTATCGTTTAATAGGTTTTTGGGGGCTCTGATTGTGAATACGACATTATTTTTTGAATCCAAAATGGCTGCTTCCTTTTTTTTCTCAAAAAATTGATATGGGTATCGTTTAATAGGTTTTTGGGGGCTACAATTGTGAATTCGACATTATTTTTTGAATCCAAGATGGCGGCTTCATTTTTTTTCCCAAAAAATGGATATTAGTATCGTTTAATAGGTTTTTGGGGGCTCTGGTTGTGAATTCGACATTATTTTTTGACTCCAAGATGGCAACTTCATGTTTTTTCTAAAAAAATGGATATGGGTATCGTTTAATAGGTTTTTGGGGGCTCTGATTGTGAATACGACATTATTTTTTGAATCCAAAATGGCTGCTTCCTTTTTTTTCTCAAAAAATTGATATGGGTATCGTTTAATAGGTTTTTGGAGGCTACAATTGTGAATTCGACATTATTTTTTGAATCCAAGATGGCGGCTTCATTTTTTTTCCCAAAAAATGGATATTAGTATCGTTTAATAGGTTTTTGGGGGCTCTGGTTGTGAATTCGACATTATTTTTTGACTCCAAGATGGCAACTTCATTTTTTTTCAAAAAAAATGGATATGGGTATCGTTTAATAGGTTTTTGGGGGCTCTGATAATGAATACGACATTATTTTTTGAATCCAAAATGGCAGCTTCATTTTTTTTCTCAAAAAATTGATTATGGGTATCGTTTAATAGGTTTTTGAGGGCTCTAATAATGAATTCGACATTCTTTTTTGAATCCAAGATGGCGGCTTCATTTTTTTTCCCAAAAAATGGATATTAGTATCGTTTAATAGGTTTTTGGGGGCTCTGGTTGTGAATTCGACATTATTTTTTGACTCCAAGATGGCAACTTCATTTTTTTTCTAAAAAAATGGATATGGGTATCGTTTAATAGGTTTTTGGGGGCTCTGATTGTGAATACGACATTATTTTTTGAATCCAAAATGGCTGCTTCCTTTTTTTTCTCAAAAAATTGATATGGGTATCGTTTAATAGGTTTTTGGAGGCTACAATTGTGAATTCGACATTATTTTTTGAATCCAAGATGGCGGCTTCATTTTTTTTCCCAAAAAATGGATATTAGTATCGTTTAATAGGTTTTTGGGGGCTCTGGTTGTGAATTCGACATTATTTTTTGACTCCAAGATGGCAACTTCATTTTTTTTCAAAAAAAATGGATATGGGTATCGTTTAATAGGTTTTTGGGGGCTCTGATAATGAATACGACATTATTTTTTGAATCCAAAATGGCAGCTTCATTTTTTTTCTCAAAAAATTGATTATGGGTATCGTTTAATAGGTTTTTGAGGGCTCTAATAATGAATTCGACATTCTTTTTTTAATCCAAGATGGTGGCTTCATTTTTTTCCTTCAAAATGGATATGGGTATCGTTTAAAAGGTTTTTGGGGGCTCTGATTGTGAATTCGACATTATTTTTTGTATCCAAGATGGCGGCTTCATTTTTTTCTCAAAAAATGGATATGGGTATCGTTTAATAGGTTTTTGGGGGCTCTGGTTGTGAATTCGACAATATTTTTTGAATCTAAGATGGTGGCTTCATTTTTTTTCTTAAAAAATGGATATGGGTATCGTTTAATAGGTTTTAAATGGCTCTGATTGTGAATTCGACATTATTTTTTGTATCCAAGATGGCGGCATCATTTTTTTTCTAAAAAAATGGATATGGGTATCGTTTAATAGGTCTTTGAGAGCTCTGATTGTGAATTTGACATTATTTTTTTATCAAAGATGGCGGCTTCAGTTTTTTTCTCAAATAATGGATATGGGTATCGTTTAATAAGTTTTTGGGGGCTCTGATTGTAAATTCAACATTAATTTTCGAATCCAAGATGGTGGTTTCATTTTATTTCTTAAAAAATGGATACCTATGGATATCGTTTAATAGGTTTCTGGGGGCTCTGATTGTGAATTCGACATTATTTTTTTATCAAAGATGGCGGCTTCAGTTTTTTTTTAAATAATGGATATGGGTATCATTTAATAAGTTTTTGGGGGCTCTGATTGTGAATTCAACATTAATTTTTGAATCCAAGATGGTAGTTTCATTTTATTTCTTAAAAAAATTGATATGGATATAGTTTAATAGGTTTTTGGGGGCTCTGATTGTGAATTCAACATTATTTTTTGAATCCAATATGGTTGCTTTTTTTTCTCAAATAATGGATATGGGTATCGTTTAATAGGTTTTTGATGGCTCTGATTATGAATTCGACATTATTTTTTGAATCCAAGATGGCGGCTTCATTTTTTTCTTTAAAAATGAACATGGGTATCGTTCAATATGTTTTTGGGGGCTCTGATTGTGAAATCGACATTAATTTTTTAATCCAACATGGCGGCTACATTTTTTTTCTTAAAAAAACGGTTTTCTGTATAGTTGGTTTACTTACGATAGTTGAACGAAACAACGTCATACAGCTGTCCACGCGAACGCATCGCTCACTCAAAAAGGAGAAACAGATGTCGAACACTGCCGAACGTTGAGGCCGATTGTGCTTCTTTGGCACTCTTTCCACGCTCTCGTTTGCATTGCGTGCATTTGGCTCTATTGAATTACAAGACTATAAGATATAAATGATATCTACATCCATTTTTTAAGAAAAAAAAAATGAAGCCCACATCTTGGATTCAAAAAATAATGTCGAATTCACAATCAGAGCCCCCAAAAACCTATTAAACGATATCCATAACCATTTTTTAAGAAAAAAAATGAAGCTGCCATCTTTGATTCAAAAAACAATGTCGAATTCACAGTCAGAGCCCTCAAAAACCTATTAAACGATACCCATATCAATTTTTTGAGAAAAAAAATGAAGCAGCCATCTTGGATTCTAAAAATAATGTCGAATTCACAATCAGAGCCCTCAAAAACCTATTAAACGATACCCATATCCATTTTTTGAGAAAAAAAATGAAGCAGCCATTTTGGATTCAAAAAATAATGTCGAATTCACAATCAGAGCCCCCAAAAACCTATTAAACGATACCCATACCCATTTTTTAAGAAAAAAAATGAAGCTGCCATCTTGGATTCAAAAAATAATGTCGAATTTATAATTCGAGCCCCCAAAAACCTATTAAATGATACCCTTAACCATTTTTTTAGAAAAAAAATGAAGCTGCCATCTTTGATTCAAAAAACAATGTCGAATTCACAATCAGAGCCCTCAAAAACCTATTAAACGATGCCCATATCCATTTTTTATGAAAAAAATGAAGCAGCCATCTTGGATTCAAAAAATAATGTTGAATTCACAATCAGAGCCCCCAAAAACCTATTAAACGATATCCATATCCATTTTTTGAGAAAAAAAATGTAGCAGCCATTTTGGATTCAAAAAATAATGTCAAATTCACAATCAGAGCCCCCAAAAACCTATTAAACGATACCCATACCCATTTTTAAGGAAAAAAATGAAGCCGCCATCTTGGATTCAAAAAATAATGTCAAATTTGTAATCCGAGCCCCCAAAAACCTATTAAACGATACCCATATCAATATATTGTGAGAAAAAATTAAGCTGCCATCTTGGATTGAAAAAATATTGTCGAATTCACAATCAGAGCCCCCAAAAACCTATTAAACGATACCCATACCCATTTCTTAAGGAAAAAAATGTAGCTGCCATCTTTGATTCAAAAAACAATGTCGAATTCACAATCAGAGCCCTCAAAAACCTATTAAACGATGCCCATATCCATTTTTTATGAAAAAAAATGAAGCAGCCATCTTGGATTCAAAAAATAATGTTGAATTCACAATCAGAGCCCCCAAATCCTATTAAACGATATCCATATCCATTTTTTGAGAAAAAAAATGTAGCAGCCATTTTGGATTCAAAAAATAATGTCAAATTCACAATCAGAGCCCCCAAAAACCTATTAAACGATACCCATACCCATTTTTAAGGAAAAAAATGAAGCCACCATCTTGGATTCAAAAAATAATGTCGAATTTGTAATCCGAGCCCCCAAAAACCTATTAAACGATACCCATATCAATATATTGTGAAAAAAAATAAAGCTGCCATCTTGGATTGAAAAAATATTGTCGAATTCACAATCAGAGCCCCCAAAAACCTATTAAACGATACCCATACCCATTTCTTAAGGAAAAAAATGTAGCAGCCATTTTGGATTCAAAAAATAATGTCAAATTCACAATCAGAGCCCCCAAAAACCTATTAAACGATACTAATATCCATTTTTTGGGAAAAAAAATGGAGCCGCCATCTTGGATTCAAAAAATAATGTCGAATTCACAATTGTAGCCCTCAAAAACCTATTAAACGATACCCATATCAATTTTTTGAGAAAAAAAAGGAAGCAGCCATTTTGCATTCAAAAAATAATGTCGTATTCACAATCAGAGCCCCCAAAAACCTATTAAACGATACCCATATCCATTTTTTAAGGAAAAAAATGAAGCCACCATCTTGGATTCAAAAAATAATGTCGTATTCACAATCAGAGCCCCCAAAAACCTATTAAACGATACCCATATCCATTTTTTAAGAAAAAAAATGAAGCTGTCATCTTGGATTCAAAAAATAATGTCGAATTCACAACCAGAGCCCCCAAAAACCTATTAAACGATACTAATATCCATTTTTTGAGAAAAAAAATGAAGCCGCCATCTTGTATTCAAGAAATAATGTCAAATTCACAATTAGAGCCCCCAAAAACCTATTAAACGATACCCATATCCATTTTTTGAGAAAAAAATGAAGCCACCATCTTGGATTCAAAAATTAATGTTGAATTCACAATCAGAGCCCCCAAAAACCTATTAAACGATACCCATATCCATTTTTTGAGAAAAAAATGAAGCCACCATCTTGGATTCAAAAATTAATGTTGAATTCACAATCAGAGCCCCCAAAAACCTATTAAACGATACCCATATCCATTATTTAAGAAAAAAATGAAGCCACCATCTTGAATTCAAAAATGAATGTCAAATTCACAATTAGAGCCCTAAAAACCTTTAGAACAATAGGTATCTACGTTTACAACTTTTGAGGAAAAAAAATAAAACGTTTTCCGGAATAGAGCCCCCCCCACTTTTCTTCATAATTATTATATTTATAATATTTCCTTTCGCTTTCCCGTGAGTATTTACTGCAGCTCGCTATAGATAGTGCAACCCACGAAGGCGCGCCCCACTATTCCTCCTAACCGTTTATAGTATATGTGTGCAAGCTTCCGTCAATGTTTGAGTGTTATCGGTACACACTAATTACCTATGAGTGCACACGCACACTACAATTAATAGACTACGGTTGGCGACTGCCGCTCGGAGCAAACTCCCCGCACCCCGCGAGGGGCGCGTCTTCGTGAATTGCACTATCTACAGCATTGGTTCTTAACCGGTGGTCCGCGGACCACTAGTGGTCCCTGGAGGCATTCCAAGTGGTCCGCGAAGCCATCCTAATAATATGTGGCGTGACGTAATGAGTCGAGTCAAAATAGCGCGAGCCGCGAGCGCAAAGCGCGCGCGGCACGAGTCCGAAGGCGAAACGCGGTGAACGAGGGCGGGGGCGGGGGTTTCGTTCCATTCGTTCCTTGTTTTAGCGGCGCGGCCGCGCATGCTCCGATCGTCCGTCACTTCACTTGCAACGTCGACGATGTAATGAGCGGTAGGGATTTATAACGCGGCCTTGAGAGTGTGACGAGTATTGTACCTACTGAGTACTTGGTTTAATTTTTAAAGTTCGACAGCAAAAAGCAAATATCCTTAGTCTACGAAGGTAGTTATAGTAAATAACTACACCAGATATAAATACTACGTAGGTAAGTAATAACTATTTTATTCTATTCTTATTAGGTATGTACAAAGTTTTTAATATTTTTTATAAAACGGAAAATAATGCAAATAATTCAGTATTTTTGTAGGTTAGGTTAAGTTTTAGTGAGCAATTAAAAACGAGCCTGCATTTTTTGTGTGTAGGTAGGTAGGTTTGTTTGTTCGGGTCTAAACCTTACAACTTAATATAATACCGTCGTATTTGAGTTCATTTGATACGTCTTGAGCAGTAGATACTTTAACCGTCATTCCCACAGCTGGCCATAGACCTCACAAATAAAAGCTTGTCAAAACAACACATTTTTATTATCTTATACCTGTCCATATTATCACTAAAACTTCGTTTTCAGAAAAATGCCTCCAAAAAGAAAATATGACGACGACTATATTAAGCTGGGCTTTACTTCAATACAAATTAATGGAGAAACTAGACCGCAATGCGTTTTATGTGCAACTGTTCTTGCTAACGACGCTTTAAAACCGGCAAAGTTGGAACGTCATTTGAAGACCGTGCATCCGAAGTTTTGTAACAGTTCACGAGAATTTTTTGAAGGCAAACTAACAAATCTTAAAAAAATGAAACTTGGACCCAGTGGAACAAATTATGCAACATCTGAAAAAACATTATCTGCATCATTTGAAGTTTCAAAATTGATCGCCAAATCGAAAAAAGCACACACAATCGGTGAATCTTTAATAAAGCCCTGTATGCTTAAAGTTGCAGAAGAGCTTTTAGGCGCGGAAGCTCAAAAGAAAATTCGTGAAATACCGCTTTCTAATGACACTGTTAAGTCGCGCATTCAAAAAATGTCAATTGATATTGAAGACCAAGTTATTGACAAGATTAAAAACAGCCCTTATTTTGCATTACAATGTGATGAGTCTACAGATGTTTCGCAATGCTGTCAATTACTGGTATTTATTCGATTTTTGGAGGACAATAAAATGTTTAAAGAAGAGTTATTATTTTCTCAAGAACTGAAAACGACGTCGCAAGGTGCAGATGTTATGAATGCAATAAGTCAATATATGGAGAAACATGGACTTATGTGGGAAAGGCTTGCCGGGTTTTGTACTGACGGTGCTCCTGCTATGCTTGGTTCTCGCTCTGGTCTTGCAGCATTGGTAAAAACCAAAAATCCATCCGCAATAACGACGCACTGCGTTATTCACCGTCAAGCATTGGCTGCCAAAACGCTCCCGGAATGCTTTACTATAGCTCTGAAAACAGCTATAAAAGTAGTCAACTTTATTAAAAAGAGCGCACTCAATACTCGTCTATTCAAACAGTTGTGTTCTGACATGAACTCTGAACACGAAACTCTGCTTTTCCACACAGAAGTTCGTTGGCTTTCGAGAGGAAACATGCTGTCGAGGTTGTACGAACTAAGAGAGGAAGTACAAATATTCTTAACTTACAAGGAAAACAAAGAGTTGCTAGATCAGTTCTGTGAGCCCGAATATAAAATAAGTTTTGCTTATTTGGTCGACTTTTTTGCGCAAATAAATAAATTGAACCTTCAACTGCAAGGATCGGGAAATTTGAAGTTGCAAGGCATGAGCAACATATTTGCATATGAAGATAAAATCAGGGCGTTTATTGCTAAAATCGAGCTATGGATTAATAAGGTCGAAAGAAAAAACTTTTCTGCATTCGATACGCTCAACCAAATTATTTACGGACAAGGTGCAGATATTCAAGAAGAAATTCAGAAAAACATTATGGCTCATTTGACAAAATTAAAAAGTGAATTCAATCGCTATTTTCCTGACTGCGGGGACAAAAATATTCAGAAACTGATCCGGAATCCTTTCATTCTCAATGTTTCCGAAGTCTCTGATGAAATTCAAGAAGAAGTGATTGAAATGCAACACGACACGAACTTAAAAGATACATTCGAATCAGGAATAAATCTTGAGGAATTTTGGAGCCAAAAAGCAATTTCTTTTCCAAAGCTTCGAGACATTGCTATGCGTTACCTAACTTTATTTTCATCGACGTATCTATGCGAGCAGGGGTTTTCGACGCTTCTGATGATTAAAAACAAGCAGCGAAATCGGTTGGATGCCACTGCCGACATGCGTTTAGCTTTGAGTAGCACTGAACCAAGAATTCAGAAGTTAGTAAAGAGTATGCAGTCACAAAAATCACATTAAGTAAATTAAAAATTTTTGCTAAATAATAAATAAATGAGTGCTAATTATGAAATTGTGCTTGTTTTCTTTATCAAACAATCCTTAATTTAGGAAAACCAACTGGGTGGTCCGCGGCAAGACAAACATTTGGTAAAATGGTCCCTCATGACTAAAAGGTTGAGAACCACTGATCTACAGGGTTATTCATTATTAACTGAAAATACTCAGGAATTAGGTTCAACAAATGGAATAAAAAATATTTATGAAATTATTTTTTTTTAATTTGATCAAAAATTTTTTCAAGTTTTTGTATGAAAATTTTTATTTTTATTAATTTCTTTACGGCTATTGCATAATGATTGCCATGGAGAACAGGACGATGACCCACCCAGGCGGTGACTGAACGCAGAGTGTCACTCACGGCGCGCGGGCGCGGATTAAAGGTCAAAATAGGTCAGGCGCCAATGATTCCTTTATCGATTTTCTCGGGATTTTCATAACAAAACTTAAAAAAAATCATTTCATACATATTTTTTATTTTATTTGTTGAACCTAATTCCTGAGTATTTGCAGCTAATAATGAATAACCCTGTATAGTTATGTACGTACTCACAGACACAATGATAGTTTCGCACGATGCCATTTACACCTAGTGTGACAAGAGTAGGTAACTCATGATTTGAAAACATTGTTGGTTAGTTGAGAGACTTAGAGATATAATTTTATGATATTTATAACTAAAAATAAAAAATCTGAAGTCAGGTTTCCTAATAAATACATATTTAAACTTAAACTAACCATTATAAAACTTTTCTTTGGTGTTTTTTTGTTTCATTTTAACCTATATTCCGCTTCTTGAGCTACGTAATGAGTGTTTAAGACATGAATCCTAGGGTAACTATTTACCAGGCACGGGCAACACACAACTCCATCCGACTAACGTTCAAATTCCTACGCTGATACCATACTTTCAGAGCGGCAACGCCGCATTTTTACGGGTGCGAACATAATATTTGAAAATTCTGGCGGCAAAATGTTCTTTTGTTGATTACTAGGAAACTACTTGTCCTAGAGAGTCCAAAATTTTGGAGCCGAGTGCTCTAATTCATAGCTCGGTTTGGACACGTCAACCGAATCTGTAGCTATTGTAGATCCTCAGATGTAGCATGTGCGTGCCAGACAAACGTGTCTCCAGCTAACACAGTCATCAAAGCTTCTAACTCGGTGAGTTTTGAACCTAGACACTTGAAATATTTGGAGCATCCATGATATTTTTTGCTCTAAATTTGGAGATATCAAGCAACTTTCTAGCTATAGCCATTCCTGAGATCCACATGTGTTAGCTGGAGAAATGGCTTCCCAGCAAACACGTTGTTATAGTCTTCTAACTCAAAGAGTTTTCGAGCTAGAGACTTGATTTTTTTTATGCCGGGTGCTCTAATTATGCTCTAAAATTTGGCGTTTACTATATAGCTCTATCGTTAGCCGTTTGCCCACACTGAATGAGGAAGCTGTGGAGCCGCTCTCCAGCTAACACACCTATAAAGTCTCATAGAGTCGTTGTTTTTTTTGCTGCTAAATTTTTCTTCAAATCAATGATTGCTCCAATTATGCTTTAAATGTTGGCGTTTTCAGAATTCGCAATTTCCATATGAGGAAGCTGGAGACATGCACATCACACAAGGGGATCGCGAGGGGAGCTTAGAATAACTATGGCGGCGAGCTCCGAATGGTATGAGGAGGTAGGTATACCAAATTACCCTTGCCATGCCCTCGCCGAAGTTTAAGTAATGTTTCACTCAATAGTTAGCTCTGCGATACTTTGTACTTTTGAAACGACTTTGCCTCTATTGTTGCAGTAAGTTATTGGAAATACAAAAAATATAGATTGTGTTAGGTATTTGCTCTCTTCCCCTGGTGATTTTTATAATGTCATTGGTAAAGCTTGTTATTTTAAATAACGTTTTTGAGGTAATTTCTTCTACCTACAGGATTAATTAGGGCGTCCACCTCATTGTCGGCTTTCCCACACCTCGTAACCCGAAACGGTTTTAATCAACAAAAAACACGGACAGAACGGCTGAATTAATAAAACATAGCCGCTGTCCCATTCTGGAGACTGGATTACGTAAGCTAGGGTTGTCACGAGGGAGTCCGTCCATCTGTTGTGTAAAGATTGCTGCATGCATTGAGCTTGATTGGCTATTGATAGTGATCCGGTTCAGTCGGAAGTCAGGGCTGAAAAACCGTTTTTATTGGCTCTAGTTCTAGTAGAAAAGGCCTCTGATTGGTGTTAATAATCACGTTCAGTGTAACTACGTCAAGTAGGATACAAAGCATTTTAGAAACAGTTAAAGATAGAAATACTTTGCCAGAGTTTGCGCTTCTGAATTTTAATTTTGATGTTGTCAAGAGTAGGTAGAAGATATTTAAAGCGGGCGTGCCACACTTTGAGTGCACCATTGTTCAGACAAAATACTCAATAAATAATTGTAGATATACCGAAAAGAGTGGCCTTGATCACCTTCTCAAATTTACTCTGGAGGCCCTTGGACCGCAGTGCGTTCATGAACATGACGTAAATTTCTTCTTCAGTATGCCAGCCCTAATAATGTGTGTCCTGAACCAATGAGCTAGTGATTACATTGATAGCGCGAGTCACTTGTAAACAGTATGCTTATCTTGTTTTCCTGGGTGACAGCCTTGCCGTTAAATAGACTGAATAGGACAGTAGACAGAGTCGCATCTCTCCAATTAGTCAATGTCTGGACTCTGATCTTAAACCGTATAAAAACCAGACTTCAGATGACTAAAAAAGATTATTGATGCTGGTATTTAGTGCGATGTAATTTACTTTCGTAATGGGTCTAAAAACAGTTGTGAATAATGTTCGAAGTTAAGTGACTATTTCAAGTTCTAAATACTGGCTGGAGACTGTTAAAGCTCTGGGTTTTTAAAAATATGTAACAGGCAAATAGCGTCGAACAGGATTTTGAATTAAAATATATATATTTATACTTAATATGACGACATACTTAATTGACTGGTCTCCGTGGTGGTCCTTGCCTAGAAAAATACACCTTTCTCACTTCCCGTGGATATTGTCAAAGATTACAAGCACACACTAGGGGTTAGGAAGCAGCATCTTTTGAGTGCCATTATGCGTTCCAAGCGTGGTGACCAAGCCAAACTCTTCTAAGAATAGAGGAAGTATTGTCCAGCAGTGCCTTTGTATTTACAGTAATCGTTAAAAGCTTGGCAAAAATGACGTCACTAGTAACAGCTGGAACTCAATTTGTACGTTTGAAGGTTATTTCTAAGTGATGAACTTTCCCAAACGCCTCCAATTCAAAAGAAACTTTTAAGTGGAACGAGTGCTATCAAATCGCACGTCTCCTGAGAATTAAGATATGCTTTACTGTTACTACCTATTACGAGTAAATTTCTCTGAAATAAACTCGTAACTTTACGTAAAGAGCTGGATAAGGAAAATTTTCTGAATGCGAATAATGGAACAAAAATATTTCTAAAGTTTCTTTGCCGTGATATTTCGGCACTGAAAAGGACTCCTTCATTTCCTGCCGTGGATGTTATATATGTTACTTATATAACTTTCCCAAGTTATATAAGTAACATATATAACATCCACGGCAGGAATTCCAGAAAGTGCCGCTGACCATCCCTTGGTACATTCCCATGTACCAAGGGATGGTCAGCGGCACTTTCTGGAATTCTGGAGTATACCTTACCAATACTGTGGTGACCAATCCTTGCAAGCGTGGTGACTTGATTACGGCAAATCCCCTTGAATTATGCCGCAGCATATACCAACATTCTCTATTTACACACTTATACATATATTATGAGTGAGATATTTTGTCTATAATTTATTGTTTGGTAAATACGTTTCACATCAGAGAACCCTAAAAATAACTGGCGAACTTTAAAATTGGAGTTGTTGAAGTAACGCAGCAAAGAGCTCCATGTTTAGCTAGCAAATATCCGTAATGGCCTCCTAAAGGTAAATACATAAATGGCGTAATTTGAGGGTGCTTAAAGCGTTTCGTTTTTACAGCGAAATGACATCCTGGGCACGGGATGGGTATTTAATAGACTAATGCTCCATTTCATAGGATTTGCTGTCGATTTAGGAGAAAAAGACAGTTATTTGGGAGTAATCGACGACACCTGAGCTGGCTGCTCAGTAACTCTAAGGTCAGAGTGCAAACGGGGACACTTTTGGGACTGGTTTCGGACACAAGCTACCGACGATTATTTTAATTCTATAGAACCAGTATGACATCATTCACAGGATACCGCTACAGCAACTACGGTTCCCTGTGACGGTGTGCCGTGTCGGCAACAAAAAGTGTCTACGTTTGCGCATCGCCTAAAAGGTCTTTGGGAGCACGGATGCGCTTCCAAAGACACTTTAACCGAGTTAACCCATGATAGCCACACATAACGATAAAGCAAGGTACTCCAAGAACGAGCTCTCTGCAACTCTTAGTTTGTCGATACCCTATACTGTTACGTGTAGGCACGGTAAGGAACCCCTCAAATTTTATTGAGCTCAAGTTTCTTGAGGATGGCAATGGAGGGTTGCCAGAGGACGCCTCGCTACGGCCTATAGTTAAACTCTACAAAATACATTGTTCTTGTTCCTATGTATGGACATAGGAACAAGAACAATGTATTTTAATTTATTTGAACACTAAAGAAGCCATTAAACACTATAGTTAGTGTTCCGACATTTATAACGGCGCGAAATATCCTTCTGAATCAAACATTTAAATCCCACCGGCTCGGTTGTGTAAGTGCTCTGAAGCATTAATTTATTCCATTTAGGTGTCCTTTGTTGTAACTAGGGCAACTGTCCGCTAAAGCATTCAAGACGGAAAAATGCCTTAAATCTCTTCGACTTCTATTTGTTTATTAGTTCCGATCCCTATCAAAACGTCTCTAGAATTTAATAGGATCTCAAGTGTCAGCTTTAATTTAATTTTGTATAATGCTCTCGACTTTTTGTCTTTACATTTGGCAAGAGTTTTTTTTTAAACTCGCTTGTTTTTTTATTCGTAGCATTGGATGGGGAAAAAAGAAGGCATTGGTGGGAGTAGGTCGTAGTAAGTCTGATTATTATTACAGAAACCAAACCGCATGTCCCTCATGTATTAAGATCTGCAAAGCCAACGGCGTAGCTGATGCGTTACTTCTAAAGTTATGTGAGTGTTTGTGGCAATGCTTCAGTGGACGATGGACCTTGTCCTTTGTTGAAACTTACACAAAGGAGTGCGCTTAGCTTGTTTTACATTTTTACATTTTACTCTCATATCTGAGGTCATATTTTTACTCGGCCGTTTATTTAGGCGTATATTTCATAGCGGTTTAATCTTACTAATATTAGCTTTTTTCGTAGATTGTTGAATGAATACTGCTTCTTAATGACGCAGATACGACTGTGCAATTTTTATAATGTTTGGAGGGGTAACTTTACTTAAAAGGTGTAAAAATATTACAGAAACAGTAGTGTAAACCTTTTGTTTGCGATAATGTACATGTTTTTTACACCCGATATAAAATCTACCGTCACTTCACTCACACTCCGCTATTGTTTATTTTAAGGGGGTGCTTATAATCAGTTAGATAAACGCTCTCGTAGAGAGTATTATATTCCTTGGATAAACGCCTCCATGTTTCGCCAGTGAGGAGCAAAGCCGGGGCTTATCACCTTATATTTTTTGTTTTCAATTCAATGAAACCAATTAGGGCCTTGTCTGAGGATTATCAAAACAAACATAAATTGTTCGCTAAAACAATATTTCAGAAGTCAGATGATACCTAAAGCTTGTACAAATCTGAGAGATCTGCGATGGCAGTCAGTAAAACGGTGTCAAATTGACAGCGATGTTTGACAGCGTTTTACCGATCGCCATCGCCATCGCCTAGATGTGCTTTAAATTCTGTACCTACAAGAAAAATCTGTGTTTTCCAACACAAGAATGACGGTAACTACTAAGGACTACTAATTTATCTACTAACTACTAAGTAGATAAATTGGTAGTTTTAATAAAATAAATGGCAATTAATCATCATCATCAGCCTGAAGAAGCCCACTGCTGGACATAGGCCTCCCCTACACATTTCCAGGAAGAACATGGCCAGTAATCGACGGAAATATATTAATCTGACGGAGAGTTTTTTCTGAAATAGTAAAACCATATAACCCTCCTTCAGAATAACTTATTACTCTCATGTTTATAAGAATTATTTTTCTCCCAAAAATAATTTGTTTTTGCGTGTGGATGGCGGCAATAAACGTAAATCCTTCACTACAACGGCTGTTGGATATCGTTCAATCTACAGATTGATTCAGATCGGGCGGAGGCGGGGTGACGTCACATTTTCACCCGATGCACTGCACATAGTGTTCTTTTGCTGTCAGTTACGAGTGTTTGCACATTTTACAGACGTTCCTTTTTCAAAACCAAAGCAAGTTTTATAAGTACTTTTCACTAAGCATTTCACGATGTCATACTGAGTTTAGAGTTCGTAAAATGTTTGTCCTCACAATAACAAGTTGAACGATTTCCAAGGACTGCGCCCAAATAAAAATAATATGATAACACATTGTGGAAATGAGGTTTTCAAATCCTCTATACGTATAGCTAGAACTCCGCAGAAACTTGTCCTTTGAAGTTCCATAATCAAAAGCTTCAAAGAGCAAGCCACACACTGAACGTAATTTTGCCATTTCTTCAAGCGCACCGAAAAAAAGAAAATATTAACGTAAATCCTACCGCATTAACTTTTACAAAGGCGTTTCTTTTAATTTTGGGCTCGTCAAGAGTAACAAGCACATTATTTTAATAAGGGTACCGCAGCAATGCGTGGAATGAACAAGCAAGGGGCTACAAACTCGGAAACATTCGACAAATGTCACTGGGCGAGATTACACCGACTAGAACCATCCAGCTGTGAACCACCAACCGGTGTGGGATTCGTCTGGTTCCTCGAGTCTTCCGGACACGACATAACGTCAACGCAATACAAGAGGGCAACGATAGTTTCATTTTGTTGTCATTTAAGACGCTGAAAACCGTGAAGAGCATCGACGGTTGTCTTTATTAAAATTAAGAATTGGGCACGAGACTTATTTATTTAGATACTTAATAAGCAGAGTCAAATTGGTCTTCTGGAGTTTATTAAATAGATTACCTAAGTCCTGAGCGGTCTCAGCACAATCTCACTGTGCGATTGTGATTGAGAGTGAGATTGTGCTGAGATTCTCGGACAAACATCGTTATGCTTGTAGCCTTGCGCGCATCTAAACGTTCTCTGCATCTCTTAACATGTCTGCGGTGACGATAAAATTAAAAACGCTGTCATTTGACAACGTTTCACTGATCGCCAACGCAGAATGATCGCTTAGAATGTGCGCAAGGCTGTACTTAATCTGCACCTTTTTCTTCTACATTTCACATTGTAAGTGGAGCTACCCATAAGGTCGTAACACACTGGTCACCCAAGTCTGACGTTTTAACTATACAGGGTTATTCATTATTAACTGCAAATACTCAGGAATTAGGTTCAACAAATAGAATAAAAATATTTATGAAATTATTTTTTTTAAATTTGATCAAAAATGTTTTCAAGTTTTTGTATCAAAATTTTATTTTTATTAATTTCTTTACGGCTATTGCATAATGATTGCCACGGAGAACAGGATGATGACCCACCCAGGCGGTGACTGAACGCAGAGTGTCACTCACGGCACGCGGGCGCGGATCAAAGGTCAAAATAGGTCAGGCGCCAATGATTTCTTTATCGATTTTCTCGGGATTTTCATAACAAAACTTAAAAAAAATCATTTCATAAATATTTTTTATTTTATTTGTTGAACCTAATTCCTGAGTATTTGCAGCTAATAATGAATAACCCTGTATTAGCTAGACTCATGTCTTGTGGGCTGATGGTCAACGCTGTGTGTAATGACCCTAAACATATTGGCCATTACCCTAGCGAGTAAATCCTATTGTAAAATTAGAAGGGTATAGCTGCTATGAGAGTTATCTTTGTCCGTTTTTGGTAAAGTTTAGGATTTTCTCTAAAAGAAAGAGAAGAGAAAATTGGTGTATGGAGAAAACTCAAACCCGTCCTGTAAACCTACCACAAGCTCTATCTGGCTCGGTCTCTGGCTCTGGTTTTTGAGTCTGTGTGAGTGCTGTCAAAATAAATCCTAAGTCGAAACGTCAGAAACGCAGTGTAATACACTGGTGAGCACTCACACAGACTCAAACCCAGAGCCAGACAGAGCTTGTCGTAGGCCATGGTGCATGCAACTGTCCCGAAATATCGTAACTGAAAACTCACAAAATTTAATCATGGTAAATACCCCGTTGCTCACAAAAGTGGCGTCAAAAACCATGATAGTTACAAAAGTATAAGTGCCTGTAAGCCTACTTAAAGCTCTGTCTGGCTCTGTCTCTGACTCTGGTTTTGAGTCTGTGGGAGTTTTGAGCAGTGTTTAATACTGTGTGTGTGACGTTTCGATGTAGGATTATTTAGTCAGCACTCACACAGACTTAAAACAAGCCATAGACAGAGCCAGACAGAGCTTGTGGTCGGCCTACTGTTCCAGTGGGCTTGATAAGCCACTAATGATGATTATCAGCGACTACAAAAGACAGATTCACTCTTCTCATGGCCACAATAACGATGCGATTCAGTTCACATTAATTAGCAAAAGGACAGGTTGACCACGATACATTTGTACCCGAACCCAGGTTGACCCTGGTGTGATATTCTCTTAACTGTGACCCCGGTCTGTTCATACCAACACTTGTCATTCTGCATTTTAATCTGTTTTCGGTCAAAGTCAAAGTGAAAATCGTATCAAAATATCAACAATTTATTTAGTCAATAGTATCACAAGGATCACTTTGAAATCTTCTAAAGCTAGGTGAGTTCAGGTGCCAGTTCCAGGGTACCATGCCAGAATCTGGTGCCAAAGAATGAGTGCCATCGGTGGATCATACATTCGATTGGCCTGAAATGTGAGCAAAGAGATGGACCGACGACGGTCAAAGTACAAGAAAGCCCAAGACCGAAGAAAATCCAGCAATGTAAGAGACTTTTAACTTAAGCTATCTCTAGATCATTTGTAACGGTCTGCAGATATCTCAAATGTTTCTTGTGTATTTTGTACATTTTGTAAATATTTGTATTAATTGTAAGTTTCTCTGTGCAAAACACTTTAATAAAACCTTTCACCACACTTGGTTCGAAAGAATCAGTGACACGATAAGAAGAAGATATAAAACCTAATCAAATTATGGATTGTGATAAGAAAACTTACATAATCCTGAAAAGGAGGAGGTAACTACTCACTGCCTATTTTTATCGAAATTGCCAAACACTGTTTATCGTTCTGGATATCCCTAATGTTTTAGTTTCGGGAAAACCCGATGAGGTTATTTCCACCATTGTTTATGAACCGTTACAGGGTTCCGGCGAGAGAACTCTGAAACAGTTAGCTACCTACTTTGAATTGTATATTAACTTTGTTGGTGGAACAAGCTGCGTTGCCTCGTAACGTGCCCTACGATGCACTGCCCTGCGTCCATATCGTTGCGTCGTTGGTGTGTGCTGCTCTGACTGAATCATCATCATCAGCCTGAAGAAGTCCACTGCTGGACATAGGCCTCCCCTACACATTTCCAGGAAGAACGATTCTGGGCTCTTTCCATCCATCGACTTCCCGCGATCTTAACAATGTCGTCGGTCCATCTGGTGGGTGAGCGCCCTACGCTTCGTCTTCCGGTTCGTGGTCGCCATTCGAGAACCTTTATTCCCCAACGGTTGTCGGTTCTTCGAGGTATATGGCCTGCCCATTGCCACTACAACTTACTAACTCAACGAGCTATGTCGGTGACCTTGGTTCGTATCGTATCGTGTATCGGACTCCTGTTTCCGCAATTAGACTCAAAATTCGGTCCGTTTTGCGTCAGCAATCGCTGGCTATACTTGTAGCCAGCCTAACTCCTCCCAGAAGCGCAGAAGCTTCCTGGGGGCTTCACAGGCTTAGAGGAGTGACCTAAGGTGGTCCAGGATTTCACGACGTTGAGTTGCTACACCCTCGCATTCCAGGACTACGTGGACAGCTGATTCTGACCTTGGTTCTTCTGCGGATATCCTCATTTCTGATTCTATCACGTAGCTCCCAACATAGCTCTCTCCATAGCTCGTTGCGCGACTTTGAGCTTGTGCTCAAAGTTCTGACTACGGAACTAATATTATCAAAACCCTCTGACGCTAGCCGACACACACTTGGCCAGTTTGAACTGATTTCATCACACAGTGTTATCATACCATTCATTAACGAGTTCACATTTTATCTCCTCGGACTCTATTTACGTATGCGAGTGTCGTGGTAACATTCAATTATATTGTTTTAACTCATTACGTAGGCGAAGATAAGGTTATTTAGATAAATTACAAGAGAAACTCCGTAAATAGGTTTTTATTTATAATTTTTACTTGGGAATTTTTAGCTCGTCAGATTGGATTCCGGTCAGGCATAGGGTTTTTCATTGCAAATTATGCGGACAAGCGGTGGAGGAAAATATCGCGATTTCGGTATGTATTCTATCAAAGGTGTGCAGTTTTTGTAGAGACTTTTTAAATTAGCCCAAGCCATTTGGTAATTAAATGCGTTTCTTTAATACATAATGTATATGAAAAAAAAAACATAGTAATGTTGGTACCCATCTCGCAGACAGAAGTAAAAACAAGCGCAATCTTTCTGAAGCAAAACACTCTCAGAGCAAAGCTACTAAAACATGCTCCTCGTAAATCCTAACAAAGAGAGCACTGATCGAAGTCTACTTTTTTCAGTGTTGGTCCACACTGGCAGGCGATACGTCACTATGAAGTTGGAAATAGCGTAGCCGTATACTATAATACTATAATACTATTGAAATTAGCCAAGCTTTTTGACGTGACACCGTTTTATAATTAGATGGAACCGGCTGGACACACGAAAACACATGACTCATACGGCGTTACCTCGCTCTGAGGCGTTCCATCTAAGGCTTGAAGTGCAAGCGAGAGCGCGGAACGAGCGACAAAGAGGCACAATCGGCCTCCACGTTCGGCAGCGTTCGACATCTGTCTCTCTCCTACTTGAGTGAGCGATGCGTCCGCGTGGACAGCTGTATAACGTTTTCACGTTCAACTATCGTCAGTAAACCAACTTTACAGACAACCGATTTTTTTTATTGGATTTCTCCAGAGTCAGGTACATCGCAGCATTTATAGACACCGATGCTCCTAATGCTGTGTACCAGATTGAAAGGTATGTGTGAAGGTGCTGATGATGATGCACATACGTTTTAGAGTTATGCACGTACAATAGGGCACGTTTTCGATGGACGTGCTCGGTGAGGTAATACAATAGCCATAGGCAGACATAACTGTTCAACAATATATATGACAGTAAGAATTGGAGAACTCACTGGATTTTATTATTACCAACTGTCAGAAAATGAGCAAAGATCCATCTCCTATGACAAGTTTTAATTGCACCTGTAGGTTCTTGTTAGCCTATAAAATTTGGCCATTCCTGCATAATAATAATAACTTTTTATTGATTTTATAGTGTTTACTACACTTGAGGAAATCACAAAGATTTTAAGAGCCGAGCGGGATTTGAACCCGAGACCTTCCCCTTGGTACGGGGCTGCGCTGACAGCTGCCCCATCGGATCCTAACTCTTAGGGACTGTTCGGCACTGACGAGACCGTGGCTTCATCTACAGGTTTGACGTTACATTCAACTACTTACCTAATATACTTAATAATAAACATTGCAGAAATTTCAGCGTCAACCATAGGAAAGCTTGAATTATGCAGACCATCTGACCATCGGACGATCTGAATATGACGGTGGTCGTTTCTCAAGAGCTATAGATACAGTGACGAGGCGACACACCGCCTAATGCGGGATGCTGGGCGTTGCGGGATTAATCACTCGAGTCGACACATCCGGGCTCAGACCGTCTGTGTCACCGATCCTCTATGCCTTTTGTAATGCCATTCGACATCTTCGTTAGCTTAGCAATAGGACACGCTTCAAGGTCTCGCTTCATAGGATTGCTTTGAAAAAAATTGTTACGATACGGCCGAAAAAAAAAATAGTAGACATAAACTTCAGAGTTGCTTCGCAGCATGGAGACTATAGTTTTACGTTGCATGTGCAAATATGATAGAAGCACTGCAGAAGGAAAGTCTGGATATCTTAATTTATACGTCGCATCGGCACCAGTGATATTATGCTAAGCGCTGGTAGCCCAAATGTAGCTCTAGACAAAACTAGCACAGGATCATAGAAACTGGTATAAAGCCACACACCTCATTACTAGGCAGTGTTGCCAAGTTAGTGAAAGGCGGCTGATATCTATGCCGCTCTGTCCAATAGGTACTACCAGCCATGATCCACTGCTGTGGCCACAGGGTGCTAACAATGCTAAATATAGGTTTATCACTCAAATAACATTTTTATTAGAAGCACAAACACGTATACGTAACATGGTCAGAATACACAGACAGAAAAATACCAATACTCTCAAACGGTTCACCGTTTGAGAGTTTGTGCCAGCATATACCTTTCAATCAGGCAGCAGCAGTAACATTGGCCAGTTTGTGGAGTTGGTGGAGTTGGTTTTACTTAAACTGGCATAACGTAGAACAGAAGAGTTCTAAAACATGCGCCAAGTGCACGAAAAGAGCTCGTGAAAAAACACAAGAAGAAGAAAATTGGAATATTTTAGACATTATCAACAATATGGAAGGAAAGAGAGTAAGAGGCCTACGCGGAAAAATGAGACGAGAGTATAAGTAACAGCATGGAGATGATGCATCATCCACACTGACAAGAGCATAACTCATTGGCAAGATACCAGCTAATTAGAAGAGTCATTGTTTGTGCTACATTAAAGGAACTTTTGTCGGCTGTTCTTCTAGGCTTGGTCGCGTGGAACTGCCACCTAGACTCACCTAGCTTTTAAAGTGATCCTTATGATATGTACAACTGAATAATACATTTTAGATTTGTACTTCGTTATTGTTTGTCGCTGATTTTATAGATGTGTTATCATGAAAATAAATAAAGTCAGAGAGTTGAAGAGCTAAATTATGCTTTCCAAAACTGTTCTACCAATCGGCAGTGTTCGACACTATCATCAAATGTCGCAGCATGAAGAGACACAGGGTATCTAACGGCGGCGTAGCAGCGTGGCGTGGAAAGGCATCGTAGTGTATCGTGGCATGTTTGGCCGGCCGCCAGCCGCTAGCCGCCAGCCGCCATCGTCGCTGGCCGCTCAATAATCAGTCGGCCCGTGAGCCCACTCGCTCCACAATTGATTAATAGTGTTCAGTCGCATTAAGATGCGGTTCCACTTCATAATAAACAAATATGCAATTACTTTTGTGTTCACATTTGGTGCAATCACAGAATATAGGCGAACTTGCGCCGTTTTTATGGGAGCCGCTGTCGCTAGTTTTACGTTTTTATTTATAATATTACAAAGTATGAGGATTCTAAGATAAAGGAACGAAGGAGGATTTAAAAATGTATTTCTTTGTTTTACTTTGTTGCTTGAATTCTGGTTCGGAAAGTAATTATTGCGCAACAAGGCATTTTTCATTTTACGACTCCCGAACTCCGAACTCATAATGGCGAATTTTTATGGAGAAAAGAGCACAACATGTTCATTCATTTTGGCGCCACTGATAGAGGTTTCCTGCCAGACTTTAGGTAACAGTTATTATAATCAATTCCCAATACACTGAGGATATTTAACAGACCAGTCAGTGGGTAGCGAGGGCTCCTAATGTACCCCATAATCTAGATAGTAACTATAAATTACTATATAGACTTCGTGTAATGTATGGGGGAGGGGGGGCTTATGAATTAAGCGAAGAATTTTGTACGCTGAGATAGCTGTAAAGTCTACACTCACTTCACCCAGAATTAATAAAAGGCTATGTCTATTTAAACTTCCGTAACAAATTGGATTGCGGCTTGTCAAAAAAGATCCTACCATTTTTCAGTCGGCGTTCCGCTTACCTCACAAACCGATCTACAATACCCCCCCCCTCCCGCAGTGATCGTCTAATCTCGCTAAAAGCGGCGCTCCATGTCTCACTCGGCTATCGGCTGAAAACGGTATCAGTATGATACCATTTTCAGTCATTGTTCAAGACGTAGATCTGTTCTGTGGGTTAGCCGGATCTCTGATACTTTATTAAATTGAACACTGTAGGTATATTACTATAGTTTTTCAAAATTTGTAGAGTGTATATCGAGCATAAGAAAGGCCCAGTGGAAGTAATGATGTCATAAACAACGTAGTATTCTTTCGAACTAATCTAAATATATAAAACTCTTACGTTACTGACTGACTGACTGACAATCAACGCACAGCCTAAACCGTAAGTCCTAGAAGCATGAAACTTGGAGGGTATGTTTGTTTTATAGCATAGGGGTGCACTAAGAAAGGAAATTGGAAAAGTATTTCTCTGAGCGGAGAAAAAGAGGAAAAACTCTTAAAAGAAAAATCAACGGGGCGTAACGGCTACGGGGCGAGCGAAGCCGTGGGCGGCCGCTAGTATTTAAATAGAATCAAAAGCCTGGCCTCTATGCTCAGTTGGTAGCAGCTCTGTCTTCTGCGACGTAGGTCGTGGGTTCGATCCCCAATGTGTAACAAACAGTTGTGTGGTGAACACAGATACAATACAATACAAATACGAATGTTTATTAAGACACAAATTGTTGGTACACGTAAGATGTCTGTGCTCTGTATGTTTGATAAATTGTATTCTTAGTTATATTTATTAAAAAAAATCGGTTGTCTGTAAAGTCGGTTTACTGACGATAGTTGAACGTGATAACGTCATAAGAAAATACTCGCGGACTCGCGGACTCGCGGACTCTCGGACTCGGACTTGGACTCGAACTCTCGGACCCGGACCCGGAACCCGACCGAACCCTTACCCTTACCCTCATTTACCCTTACCCATAACCCGACCCGGGCTCGGGCTCAGGTAAATGGAACGACGAAACGACGTAACGACGCATGAGTCATGTTTTTTCGTGCGTGCAGCCGGCTCCATCGATTTATAAGACGTTATCACGTCAAAAAAGTATTATGTCAGCAACATCTGGTTCTCATGGTACAAGCTCTGCTTATTTTGGGGCTAGATAGTGTTGTGTGGATTGTCTACAATATTTTTATTTATACATTGTCATAAATCTCGTTTCAACGAGTTCCATCGTTTGAACTGTAATTTGCGTTTCGTGAATTCTTGAATGTCACGCTTTGTTTGCTAATTAAGTTTCCAGAACACATAATAACTTTGTTTTAAGTACATTTTAAGTATCTCGGTCGTTTAATATATTCGTGGGTTTAACACTTAACTAAGGTATAACTTATTAAGTGAGCAGTTTGACGGTGCGTGCGGTATTTCAAGACTGTGGTTTTATCCTAATGACTGAAATAAAACTTTCAATCTTATTTACCACCAGTAGGCCTACCATGAGCTCTGTCTGGCTCTGTTTCTAGTTCTGGTTTTGAGCCTGTTGTGAGTGTTGACTAAATAATATCCTACGTCAAAACGTCACACACACAGTATAATGCACTGGTGAGCACTCACACAGACTCAAAACCAGAGCCAGAGATCTGTCTCTGGTTGCATGGTAGGCCTACTGCATGTATGAAGAATGTTATGAGAGTGAATGGAGCGAAAAAGATATGTCACGATCGTAGCAAGGGAACTCCTGATAAAGATTCCCATATTTCCCATAGGTAGGTTAAGATTGCCCTTTCCAAGTCAAGGGGTGTGATTTTATGTATTGTATGTATGTACTATTTATTTTGTAGAGCGCAAGAACGCTACCTTGAAAGCAATAGGACATACAAAATTCATCAAAATGCTCATGCTTCATGCAAATGAGAAAAACTATGAATGCAGTTAAAATAGTTTTTTAAATTCAAATAATGCCTTTATTTAGTAAAATGTTCTATCTACAATATTTAAGGTACTTTTCCTTCATTTGGTATATCCGTGGGGCCTTATACTGAATTCAAGAACTTTTCCTTCACCTTTTGATACAATCATCATCATTTCAGTACATTTGCACATTTGCACCCACTGCTGGGTAAAGGCTGGGTATAAAATCTAAACGCATTTTTTTATAACCCGCAATGCACCACTCAAGGTACTTACTACAAATGATGGGCTGAAAGCATTCGTAATGACGGCGCTGAAATAAAAGCTTTATGATCTTGCCTTGCATTATACTCATTACTTCTTTCATTATCATCATAACTTTTTAACGTGTTCAGTAAACTCAGAACAAGTCAAAAGCACGATGTTGACCGGGAAGTATATAATATACTAGGTCAAATCCGGTTAGGTTATTTTAAATCCTAAAACAGACAGCACTTACAATCGTTGAAGCGGTTACGGAACACCTCGCAGTAATTCAAAATGTCGATACGAACCTTTATTTAATTGTATCGTTTTGCATAGTAGTGGCCTACCACAAGCTTTGTCTGGCTCTGTCTCTGGCTCTATGGTTTTGAGTCTGTGTGAGTGCTCATGTATAACGTGTGTGACGTTTCGACCTAGAATTTATTTAGTCGACACTCAGACAGACTCAAAACCAGAGCCAGAGATAAAGCCAGATAGAGCTTGTGGTAGGCCTACTGATGTTGGACGCAAGGTCCATTGTTTCGGACCTAAGAACCCGCCCTATGAAATGTCAACTTTACACAGCCATCAAAACAAAGGTGACGATACTTCACAAAATGCTTGACCCAAGCATTCTAGGCCCGGACATTCTCGTTTAAAACACAATAAACTGAGGTCCACAAACATCGAACTTCGGCTTTAAACATTCATGAAATACCCTGGCTCTTATCCGCCAGATGAAGTTCAATCGATAGACGGAATTAATTTCAGTCCAGCCAACACCGGCTCGGCCGAGTTAGCAGGGACGCGCACTTCGCAGGTAAACAACTTCACGTAATTTTATTTCCACGGAGACACAGTTGAACAATTGTACATTTTCCAATTAAGAGGGTAGCTAGGTAAATATTTGGCCGTAGTCAAGTCGTCTCTCAGTAGCGTTGCAAGGTAAAGCTTTGATTTTTCGGCAGGATTCTTGAATGTTTGTGGGCTGTGTTTACTTAAATTTTTATTCATTTCCAGAACTCTCTGCTATGGGTATCTTGTACATAATCCAAATAATAGTTAGTTTATCTAAAAGTATACATACTTAAGAGCCTACGTGAGGTGAAACCGAAAATGTAAAGTAGCATTTTTTTTCGTTGTATGGATGAATCCATTTATTATTTTTGTAAAATATAACAATTAAATGGTGTAAAAAAATTATGATTAGGCTAGAAATTCTCTTAAACTCACTGGGTTCGATAAAATTGAACGCAAAGTTTGCCAAAAACTCTCAATTTTTTTTGGATTTGAAATGGTTTTTTTCCGTTGCTGTTAGAGCCATTGCAATGAAAGTTTTGTTCCCGTATACCTAAATAAATACGTAAAAACCTGATGTTATTGCACTTTTCTTAGTTGCCGTAGTTTTTATAAAAAAATGAAATTTTCAAAAATATATATAGGTAGGATTTCCTAGCTACTTCTCTCAGTACAGCCCGCGCGGCCGAAGAGGTGAGGTCTATGTCAAATTTCGCGACATGACATTTCATCTCTGACTACGTAAAATATACCCTAGATTAAATCATAGCTACTACTGATACTATAAATTTGCCACAGTGTAACATAAAACAAATTGTCACAGTATAACGAAATGACATAATACCATCTTCATCATACATTATGATCGATAACCTGTATTCACATCATCATCAGCCTGTAGAAGTATATATTTTATGTAGCATATAACTTATCTAGTACATTCTAGGGCACGTTCCTATCGTGCGTGACCAGCGAAGCGCAATGCTTTTGTTAAATACCTCCATTTTTGTAGTTGCATAAGTAGCTATCTTCCTATCTACCCAGTGCTTTCCGTCATCATCATCAGTAAGTAGAAGTCCACTGCTAGATATAGACCTCCTTTATACATTTCCATGAAAAAACAATTTGCCGATTTCCCACGATCTTTAGAATGTCATCGGTCCATTAGGTGGAGGGGCGCTCTGGTTGCTTAGCACCGGTTATATTGTCGTAGCGACCCGCTTTTTGATTCTAAAGGCGTGTGTTCAAACCCCGTCATGCACAAATTAGTTTATCTGCCAAAAAACCTATGTGCACTATGTCAGTACACTCTAACGGTGAAGGAAAACAATAAATGAAACCAACGTGAAGTAGCAAAACTTTTGAGGCACATTCATAATCCACCACACCAGCTTTAATTTTCTATTGACATGACAAGAAGAAGACTCAAAAACTAGTAGCCGATTTTAGGCCTTTATAAAAATAGTGTCGATTTTGCAAAGAGTTTGGGAGCCCATTACAATGAAAAGGAAGTATATATATATATATTATGGACAATCTACACTACACTATCTAGCCCTAAACTAAGCAGAGTTAGTATTATGGGAACCAGATAGCTGATGTAATACTTAAATACATTTTGTTTGTAAATACATAGGTACTTGGAAAACAATATAACATCCAGATGGAGAACAAATATCTATGATCACCACACAAATATTTGTTCTCGGTGGGGATCGAACCCACGACCTATGGCGCAGAAGGCAGAGCTACTAATAAATGAGCTGAGAGCCCAGTCATAACAATAATATCATGGGTTTTGAGTATTTTTGATTGCCGTCTTTTAAATCCCGAATTCTGGAACTTTCTGTCAAAGGCTTCATGCACGGTGCGCTCAAATACCCAAATACCAAAATACATGTGCCTATTTCTATACACGCAGCAAGGAGTTTCCCAAGATTTTGCGTTTGACAGAACTTTGAAGAGTCAGTTGGGATTGTCGAAACTCTTTGGTATACCTAATATTTTTAAATGCCGATAAAATACAATAGTATAAGTCGAATAGACAGTGTTATTTCACAATGCTTCACTGATCTCCACCGCAATGAGCACCGAAGGCCTAAATGAGTGCAAAGCTTAAAGCCACCCATAAATAATTTCCATTTCAATTCATTTATGAATTGAAATGAAAATTATCTATGCATGTAATGTATTGTATTATGTATATCAGTTATCTAGCACCCATAACACAAGCTTTGCTTAGCTTGGGGCTAGATCATGTTGTGTGAATTGTCCAGCATTATTATTATTATTATTATTATTTATTTCCATAGGCATGAATTCTATGCACTAAGTTATACTTACTAGATTTACATACAGATCTGGAAGTATAACCTTTTAGATATAAGAAAAATATTACTTTTCAGAAAAAAAAAGATTAAAAGGGAGAAGACGAAAGAGAAGAAAAAAGATAAGAATGTTATTGTACTAAAAAAATTGCCCCCCTTGCCCCCCAGGACCCCCCCTTTTGTGAGTGCTACCGGATGCCGTCGAGATAGGGGGTTTTCGATTGGGGTTTCGTATAGAGGGTTTCTTCCTGAATTGAAAAACCAAAAAAAACACCCCCCTCTTGCCCCTTTTTTCACCCCCCCCTTTCGTATCTTCCAAGCGGAGTGACTTGCAAGACTTTTTTTTTTGGGTCATGTAGGGAAGGTGAGATTATTTTGAAAGCAAAATAAATTTTGCCCCCCTCCCCCCTCTAGACCCCTTTATTATTTTTGACCCTTTTTTTCGAGTGGAGCATTGCGGCGAGCGAAGCGAGCCGCCATGCAACCATGGGGAACAGTGCGGCGAGCAAAGCGAGCCTGCTGTGACCCCCCCCCCCCCCTAAGCCCCCCAGAACCCCCTCCTCCTGAACCCGGGGGGAGGGTCGCGGCGAGCGAAGCGAGCCGTGCTGTGACCCCCCCCCTCAAGCCCCCAGAACCCCCTCCTCCTGAACCCGGGGGGAACGTTGCGGCGAGTGAAGCGAGCCGCCACGCGACCACGCCCACCCTACTGAAATTTAGGGAAATTTAGAACCCCCTCCTACTGAAATTTAGGGTGTCTTAGGGGTGTGAAAAAATGTTCACTAGACTGACAGTTCAAAATTCAAAATGGCGGCTGTGCCACTTCCGGTTTTGCAAAAATCGTCCGATCAAGGTCGTTCAAACGGTTCATTCGACTGAGGACTATGATTGGAGATTGAATTTTAGGTTTTTTAAGGTGTTTGATTGGATCTTCACTTGGTTTAGGGTTCCGCCCCTGTGGGAACGCATTGAGGACGCGAGCTGCTTGCAGCTCGCGATGCACGCGACCCGGTAGTCAACGTTTGGGTTCCTTTCAGCGGTTTCGACCCGTTAAGGGTTTTGGCTTGACGTACAATTTAGGGTTCCGTATAAGGTTTTGATTGGGGTTTTACTACATTGAGCAATTTGATTAAGTGTTCGACTTTTAGGGTTCCTTAGGACTTTGATTGGAGTTTCAACTACACTTAGGAGCTTGATAATGTTAACATTTTTAGGGTTCCTTAGGACTTTGATTGGGGTTTTACTACATTGAGGAACTTGATAAAATAAACAACTTTTAGGGTTCCTTAGGCCTTTAATTGGAATTTTACTTCACTTAGGACCTTGATTATGTAAACAATTTTAGGGTTCTTTAGGACTTTGATTGGGGTTTTACTACACTGAGGAACTTGATTCACTGATCGACTTTTAGGGTTACTTAGGACTTTCTTTACTACTTTTTGGGGTTTTACAAGTGCAAGTGTAATGTAAAACTGGGAGTAGCACACCGACACGCGAGCTGCTTGCAGCTCGCGCACACGAAAAAACTAGTTAAGGGGCTGACGTATGGAAAATTTTCATACAAACGGAATACCAAAATGATTTCTAATTTAGACAGATTTACACTATATTATTGTAATAATTGTATTTGCATAGTATTTATCTAGGTTCCTCAACAGTTTTTGTTTCAAATTACTTACCTAAAATGAAATAAACACCAATCGCATTTTGCACATTTTTATGCTAAACTTATCAAGTTTTCTACCTATTGGTTTCGTACTAAAAACAACAATATCTTACGTGTTTTTTGTTAAGGAACCTAGTTTATATTGTCTAGTTACAGAATAACAATACTATGTGAAGAATACAAAAAGTTTTCAGTCATCATTTTTGGTATTACGGAACACGATCAAATTCATGGCATTTTCGAACGGCTACTATTGCTATCGCGCACGCACGGTGTGGGTGGCGGGGTGCAGGGGGAGGAAACGCTTGAAGCACACGGGACACTTCGGTTGTGTGTGTGAATCGCTCGGACTTCGGACTAGTTAAATACCTACACTGGCATAAAACATAATGCTTAGATATTTGATAATTGTTAGTTTAGGAAGGGTACTAAGTGAAGATGGGAAATACTAAGTACCTAGGTAGGTTGTAGGTTGGGTAAACGAAATCAAGGTGCAGCACTAGGTCAAAAAGTCTGCCGAAATTTCGAAAAAAGCCAACATTTCGACTAAAACAAATTATGAACCATTAATTTCTATACAGGGTGGAATTTTGTAATGCCACCTGGAGGGAAAGTACTCTTAATACTGCAGATAGAAAATTTTACTCAAAGGAAACATTCCTTTATTTTTGAATAGAAAGCAATTTCTAAAATTAAAAATAAAATAATTTTTAAATTAATTTTTTTTTTTGAAAGGAATAAATTTATTCTTTTAAAGAAATGAATTCGTTAAAAGAATAAATTTGTGTATCCAAGAGAATGGAGCCCATTTCAAGCAACTAATTTCAAGTAACTAGTTAGTTAACCATTTTTTGTAAATAATTAAATTAATTTAAGATTTCCTGGTTTTTCTTTCATTTAATTTATCATGTTTGTTAGAGAGATTTCATCCTTATAATTGACTAACGATCGATGCAATAAAAGTACAAGGTATAATTTTTCTGATTTTAGCCGGTTCAATTCCCGGGTGTGAGAGAATTTTCGAAAAACTTTGAATGCAGTTTGCTTTCTATTCAAAAATAAAGGAATGTTTCCTGTGAGTAAAATTTTCTATCTGCAGTATTAAGAGTACTTTCCCTCCAGGTGGCATTACAAAATTCCACCCTGTATATGAAGTATTGATAAAAGGTCTAAGAAAAATTACAACAAATTATTTTTTTTCTTTATTTATTTGTAGTTCAAAAAACCGACTACCGCTCAACGTCAGGTGGAAAGATTGATGAAAGGACTAAGAAAAATTGCCACAAAATATTTTTAGTCTTTATTTATCTGGGGCTTAAAAAAACTGCTACCACTCAACGTCAGGTGGAAATATTGATAAAAAGACTTGGAAAAATTTCAGCAAAATATTTTTTTTCTTTATTTATCTGAATCTCAAACAACCGACTACCGCTCAACGTCAGGTTATAATATTGAAAAAAGGACTAAGAAAAATGGCTAAAAAATATTTTTATTCTTTATTTATCTGGGGCTTAAAAAAACTGATACCACTCAACGTCAGGTAGAAATATTGATAAAAAGACTTGTAAAAATTTGAACAACATATTTCTGTTTTATTTTTCTGGAGCTCAAGAAATAAACTACAGCTCAACGTCAGGTGGAAATATTGATAAAACGACTAAGAAATTAAAAAAAAAACTTTATTTATTTGGAGCTCAAAAAACTGCTACCACTCAACGTCCGGTGGAAATATTGATAAAAAGACTGAGAAATACTTTAACAAAATAGTTTTTCTTTATATAACTGGAGCTCAATAAACAGAGTACTGCTCAACGTCTGGTGGAAATATTGATAAAAAGACTTGGAAAAATTTCTGTAACGTTCACTAGAAGTTGCTTCATGCAATCAAAATTGAGTTCTATATAGTAATTGTGATAAGACATAAATATTTTTTTTTTCAGTTTGTTTATAATCATTATATAAGTATCCACCTATAGTAGGTTAGCTTGGTACACTTTTTGTGTTTGAGTTTTGTGCGAAAGCCGAGGTCCATGTAATTGTAAGTCGATGTTCGCAATCGTTGGTTTTGCGAATGTAAATAAGCAGAATAAAAGCAACCTAATTGCTCAACGAATAAAGTATATTTTTAAATGCAGTCACATTATTAGACTTTCTGTACTTTGGTAAGTGAGCCGCTTTGCGTGTTTTTTATTGCTGTGTGTGTGTGATCGATGAGGTCTGGCGAACCACACCCCACCTGATGTTGAGCGGACCTCCACCCATGATCTTCAACTGTAACGTCATGACTGGTTTTGAACCCACGCCCCCCAACCGCTAGGCCGATGAGGTCTGGCGAACCACACCCCACCTGACGTAGAGCGGACCCCACCCATCATCTATTACTGTAACGTTATCACTGATTTTGAACCCGCACCCTCCAACCACTAGGCCAATGAGGTCAAGCAAACCACACCACACCTGATGTTGAGCGGACTCCCACCCATCATCCTCTACTGGAACGTCATCAACCACAACTCCATCGCTCCGCGCCAGGGTCAATGGCTCTCTCAACTCAACTCGGAGTCAATGGTTCTCTTTACTCTTCTTCAATTTGGTCCAGAACCCGCACAAACCCTACCTGATGAATAAACTCACTCGTATCATGTTAGAGAATTTCCTGGTGTCTTTTCTAAGTGCGTAAATAGCTACTCTGAAGGTTCTTTATCGGTTCAGGAATGTTGTTTTTTTTTTCACTTTATTCTTGCATTCAGAGCATGACCAATCCTTGCTTATTGAATACTAGAAAAGCGAAACAAGCAAGCAATAAGCTTAGAGGGTTAGTCAGGTAATGCAGCCACAAAAAATAAAAACATAAAATTGTAGGGTGCAAAAAGTCAACTCTCTTTGACCAGATTTGAACTCCCGCCCACCTCGTCCTCTCAGTGTGAATCCGCACGCCCTAGCCACTAGCCTATCTGACGCTTAGTAACGTTGACGAAATTAGGCAATGCATAAAAATCGTTATCAGTGGCTGACGCACACGCACAAGCGCGGCACTATGGTTGGATTCACGTATAGAAGTAGCGCGTCACACGAGCGCCTGTGTGTGTATACTACTATTATATATTCCGTGGCACCCGCATCAAATGAATAGAGATAGCTATATTCGGAGCAGTTTTTGCTCACGCCTCGAATTGAAGTTGCGAGCTGTGTACGTCGGCCCGTTAATATTTAGGCATCCGATTTAGGCGTCGCCTAGGTTTAATGAAAACGGGTGTTAGTAACGTTGACGAAATTAGGCAATGCATAAAAATCGTTATCAGTGGCTGACGCACACGCACAAGCGCGGCACTATGGTTGGATTCACGTATAGAAGTAGCGCGTCACACGAGCGCCTGTGTGTGTATACTACTATTATATATTCCGTGGCGCCCGCATCAAATGAATAGAGATAGCTATATTCGGAGCAATTTTTGCCCGCGCCTCGAATTGAAGTTGCGAGCTGCGTCCGTCACCCTCTTAATATCTAAACTTAAACATTACGGTATTCTAAATCGCTCCATTGACTTATTACAATCGTACTTGACTGATAGAATCCTTAAAGTTGATGTGGGCGGTGAGAGATCTTTTGGGTCAGTTATTGACATAGGGGTGCCATAAGGTTCGATATTAGGTCCTTTCTTGTTTCTAGTGTACGTAAATGACCTTCCTTTTTTGGTTAAAAAACTATGTGAAACAGTACTATTTGCTGACGATACCTCATTAATTTTTAAAGTCGATAGATAGAAGGCTAATTACGATGACGTTAACGCATCTCTGTCGTAAATACTTAACTGGTTTAATAATCTTTTACTTAATGTTAAGAAAACTCATAAGTTTTATGAAAAAATATTTTTTGAGTGTCAGTTCTAAGTATAAAAATCTTAATGCGGTTTACAGAATACATCTATTTACCAAGTTTCATCAGTACATATAGCTTTTACAGTTTTGTAAGTACCATACTTCAAGCAAATAAATTATTTCTTTTCATTTCATTTCATTTTTTTGAAAAAAAGTGACTGTGACATACGGATGGACAGACAGACAGACATGACGAATTTATAAGGGTTCCGTTTTTTACCTTTAAAAAATACAAGTGTTCATTCACCGACTACCGACATTTATGAACTTGCAACTCACTCTGGTTTTGCATAATATGAGGAAAATCTCTTCTTGGTGGAAGGTTTCTTTTATTAAATCTGGGGCTATTTGCTTGTTATACTATATAAATTAGACTACTACTACTACACTACTATATAAGTTAGATTTAAAATGTAGCGTTCGTGGTAGTTTAAAAAATACCGCACAGCTTGCCATTGTTATCACCAATCCTGGATGAAAAATATGCAATGGAAACTCTGCGACGGGAATCAGCTAACATAACAATTGGGTTATATTTATTTACTGAATATCGGTCTGTGTTTTTGTCTAACGAAGCGTATTCTAGTCAACACATTGTAATGTCGTGACAAATGTCAGACCCAAGCACAGAATAAGTAATAGTTGGTATCAAATACATGAATTCACAGCTCAGGTCAGGCAACGCCATCTTTATTTAAAATTTTTCCAACTTTCCGGTCGTGTTTTGTTTTTAGACCAGAGTATAGCGGAGGCTTAAACATGACTTTAGATAAGATTTTTTTAACTTTTAGTATTTTTTATTTATTTATTTTGGGAACAGAAACAGTTACCAATTTTTTGCGTGTGACTTTGAGTGTTGTTCAACTTCCATGCAATTTAATCCAGACATTATAAGGACGTTAGCTCACAGTACATTACACCTTTACACACTTTATGGCTGCGATAAAAGATTATGATCATTTTTATGAACACATGTTTTCAGTGTTGATGACATCAATTTAACGGCAGGTACGTAAGTGCCGTGGTGAAAATAGCGTTAAAAACATAAAAGAACATCTCAGCATCCAAGTCCTAAACTATAAACAGCAGTAATCGGTTTCTCAAACGAGCACTACAGACTCAGCAAGTGAATGTCACGTCAAAGCGAATAGACTACACTCAATCCGATTGCATTTCAAAAGCACTTGTAATTGAAAAATCCGCGTTCATAACTCTCTCGGCTACCGGGCACCGGGCATCCATAAGCTGGTATGGCTCTGTAATAGCCGCTCCCTCGGGGGCTATGCAATCAATTTCCTCTACACGGCTTTATCGAAGGCATCTCGTATGAAGACAATGTCTTTTGTGAAGCCTTTAACAGTTCTATTTAAAGCCGATGGGTTCTGGCAACGATAAGAGAAAATAAGTGAAGTGCCCAATTTTATAGTCGACCTCGTTTAGGGGATGGAACTTCGAATCACAGTTTTATTATATTAAGTCTTGTGTGTTGAGTGCGGTCTTGAAAGTTTTTGCTCGCCAAATATACGTATTCATCTATATGCCAGTAGAATTGGTCGTTGCTAAGTAACTACATTTTATAAAGCTCATTGGTAAACGCAATGGCGCTAGAATTTACTAAATCGTTATCTAGAATGACACGAACTCATAAATTTCTCACAGATTAAGAATCCATTTTCATGCTTGAACTATTCATAATTTCCGTCAAATTAACTTCCAATCTGAGAGAAAATCTTTTAAACATTTTATACCTTTTGATCGAGGGAGCCTCGTGAATTTTAAACGATAGTTAAATTGCCCGTCCTCTAATCACAACTTAGCGACACGAATTTCTAAGGCTTTGTATATAATTACAAGGAATTTTGTGCTCACTTTTTAATTAGACTACGCCTGTTATTGAGTGGTGGGCGCGTTCTCGTAATAACAATTAACTTGGGGTTAACGAGCACAGTTTCACTCGTATCTCGGGTTAAATATCAGAGAGTATGAGTTGAATTAATAATTTACGATGAAAATAGTATTGAGGTAGATCGAACAGAGTTGATAGAAGGTACCTATCCAAAGCATTCTTGGGAACCAGAGTTTGAGCGATGATTAAAAAAAATATTCAACTACACTGATATTCAATCGATAACCCAACGGGAAAGTAAATTATTTCGAAAAAATACATAATAAATATGTCGTACCCTGGTTAAGCTTCAGCTTTTGTTGTTATATTTCTAGCCGGTACCTTCTCGCTTTTCCTTTAACTACATTGATAAACAAAACCCTCATTTTGAGTAACCAAATAGATTTAAAAATAGCGTTCTGTGTAACAATATTCGGGAGGTTGCTACGGATATTTAGGACGCGACAGGTTCGGACAGGCGATAATAAGAATGAAGAACGGTTCGCCGCTTTTCCGAATTATATTGTGTTAATTGATTTTGGGCGTAAATTGAGCGTGTGGTTATCGGGGGCGAGCTGGGAACCATAATATTTTGTGTATTTTGGTAATTTTCCTGGTATAGTTTGTAACATTGAAAATGGTAAACTATTCCAAAGTACATTTAAATTTTGGTCGGATTAAAATATTTCGGGTAAATATTTAATGTTTTGCAAATATTTAATATTTAATGCGCATCTCACAAATCCGCTTATAAATATTTTTAATTCAAAAAATCTTAGCTGAAAAGGGTCTTGTAAATGAAGTTGGTACTCAATGCAGAGATAATAAATCGCGGGCCCGTGGCGCCATTTGCAAATTGCCGAAACGTGGACCGCTTTATCGACGGGGACGTGAATAACGGTTTTATTTCCATGTTCCGAGTAAGTATTCATGGTGGGAATTTGCGGAGGTGACACCTCGGTAAAGCTCTGGCCATGTAAGAGCCAGTACGCGCTTTATGACGGTCGTATTCCATAACCTGAATTCAGTCAACAGTGATGTCTAAATCAAACTATTTCGAATGAACTAAGCAGTAGTCCGTCGAAGAACTAAGGTCACTGGAGTTAGCAAGATCATGTAGAAATTAGCACACCTTAGCTCGTTGAATTGACAACCACTGAGGATTCAAATATTGGTGAGTAGGAACTGGAAGACGAATCATTTTGATGGAGAAAGCTCCAATCAGTTTACTTGAAAAGGTATGGTCCTACTTGGAGCAGTGAAATTCATCAGGTGGTGATGATGATAAGGTAACTAGTTTCATGGTGATGAAATTTCAGCCTGCTATCAGACTTAAGAACAGATAAATTAACTTGTTCTTAGAAGAAAACCGACGTCATTACCATTTGTGCGAGAAATAAAATGATTTATTATTATTTATGGAAATTAAGGCTTCAGAATAATATGGCTTAATTTACCCGTTCATCGAGCCGGAACAAGCTAGCTATTAATCAAATTGGCAAGATGGTGCCATCTGTGGAGCCATGGTCCTAACATCAGCGTGCAATCAGCAGATTGGATTACAATAATTATTATAAATGTAATCATACGAGATAGAGACGTGCCATAAAGTCGTCACTAAAAATTCAACTTTTGAAACTAAAATGGTTTTTAACACTATTTTTAACTCTTATTATGTACATATCCTGTGTTATCACTTATTTGTAAATGTCTCTGTGTGCAATAAAGAATTATGATTTACTTTTATGAAACAACGTGATAAATAACAATTAAAAATTAAAATTGAAATTTACTCATGGTATATATCCCGTTGTTTCATAAAATAGGATCTAAAATTAAAATTCAATTTAATATTATTATACTTTCAATAGATAAAATTATAATATATATTTAAATTAATAATAAAAACAGCCTTTATTTCTTACATTGATATTTGTTGCCTGCCTAATTGCAAGAGCTGTGCTAAAGACAAGAATTATTTTAAATACATAACAATAATGTCATGTTTTGAAATGTTTTCCTACGCTCGCATAAAGACGAATTGGGTTCGTCCTACTCCACACACATCAGTGGAGATAATCTTATTCCTCTGAATATCAATTTGTTGAACCAGCAGGGACGTACTCAAAAAGGTTAAAGGGGATAAAAATAAATCTTCACACATGGAAATGTTTCTTTTTACTGAACTTTCCTTTGCACCTACTTATAATAAATAATGTTCTGTTATTGTAGTTTGTCTCAAACTCAAAATATTTTTTATTATTTGAGTCGTATCTCATTGGTACTAGAAGTATCGCTTCAGCATTATGCGACAAAGATTTTATATAGCTCCAAAAGTTATGAGCCAAGTGGGATTTGAACCCACGATCTTCCCCTTGATACTGCGCAATCGGATCCCAATCACACTCGATGAACATTCAAACACACTGCAGTAGTATACATTATGATACTAATCAGGACAGGAACTACGAAAAAATGGATTAGCTAAATTATCTCGCCCTCTAGCGAAAAAATATATAACATATTAATATATTAATAACTTACAGCCAATTACGGATTTACATTTTTCGTGCAAAACAGATAAGAGAAAACGACTATCACTAAACAGAAAGAGCTGCTAAACTAAAAAAGAACATATTATAAGTAGGTAGGTAAGTGTTGGTTGGTTGTAACTTAATGTAAATGTATGAGTGTAGTGTGGGCGAGCGCATGTGTGTATGTTTGGCTTCTCCTGATAACACAAGCCTCTTGAGAGTCTAGGTTTCCTAGAGAAACCAGTGTGTGTATACCTAAATGTATGTGGGTGGGTGTATTTGGGTGAGTGTGGGTGTGCTTGAAAGAAATAGCCCCTGCCCCCGCCCTAGCCAGGAGCCTAGCAGGCCGGCTATGTCTCAGATCTGCCCCACTTGTATAAGTACGGTGCCTCTACGACCCCACTCAAGTCCTAACGCTATTTTTATTTGTTCAACGAGTTCGGTGGAACTTATTTTACCTGACGCCGGGGAAAAGGGATTACGGTGTGTATTTGCATATTTAACGTGTCTCATAAGTATTCAGTGCTTCAGATCTGTAGGCCTACCACAAGCTCTGTCTGGATCTGTCTCTGGTTCTGGTTTTGATTCTGTGTGAGTGCTCACCAGTGTATTATATTATGTGTATGACGTTTCGACTTAGGATTTATTTGGACAACACTCACACAGACTCAAAACCAGAGCCAGGCAGAGCTCATGGTAGGCCTACTGGAATGGCAAGAGTCGCTCTCACTCGATGAGCCAACGACATTGCGCTGGTCGCAAGAAGAGCTATAGTAATAGCACAGTCCTTTCACCGTGGGGTTAAATTTTATTATAAAACATGCAACTAGTGAATTGCTTGAAATGATTTTATTTTAAACCTTTCATTTTTTTAATAGTAAAGCTGTAATCGAGTGAGTTAGAACTTTATTTGTGTTCTATTTTTGTACAATATCTTTTTATTTGTATACCGAGCCTAACGCTGACGATACGTGTGTAATTGCTTGTATCTTCAGCACCTGTATTTACTTAGCATACGGCCTAGATATACATCAGTCTATCTCAGAATCGAAGTGTCCAATCCGATTCGGCCTAGTTTCTACTGATCCAATTAATTATTATTCAACCGTGTTGTTTGCGTAGAATCAGTTCATTTACCTTTGAATAGATAAAAAAAATGAAGATTTATATTATATAGGGTTTAAAGAGACTTAGTTCATCAAGTTTTTTGGTTAGGCTCACTTCAATCAATCTAGGCCTCTTCCAGGCAAGCGTGAATAGGTGTCTTCTAGACCATCCTGCTCCATCGTCGGCTACATCGTCACTTACCATCAGGTGAGATTGTAGCCAAAAGATCTATATCACGTAAAAAAAAACAGTTGTCTGTAAAGTCTGTTTACTGACGATAGTTGAACGTGACAACGTCATACAGCTGTCCACGCGGACGCATCGCTCATTCAAGTAGGAGAAAGACAGATGTCGAACGCTGCCGAAAGCGGAAGCCGATCGTGCCTCTTTGTCGCTCGTTCCGCGCTCTCGCTTGCACTTCAAGCCTCAGTGTAGTGTAATGGAGTGCCTCAGAGCGAGGTAACGCTGCATGACGTCATGTTTTTACGTGCGTGCAGCCGGCTCCATCGAATTAAAAGACGTTGTCACGTCAAAAACAGTCTGTTTTTTTAATCAAAATTACTGTACCTCGTAATAGCTCGTGCAGCTCCAACTCGACGCGCGATAATTCCAATCCTTTGACCCCCGTGCCTCCTATAAACTCCAACGAAAGTCAATCCCAATTCATTACCAGCATTAAAAGCAGTTTAATCCAGTTTGGCGTATCAATCAGTCTGTGGAGGTTTGATGCTCCAGATGGCTAAACAAGTGGAAAAAGATGAAAAAGAGACGAGCGCGGGTATTCAGAGAAACTTCGGATTCAATTCTTTTTATTGCAAAAGTTGTGAAAGTTTGAGTACTCTTGGTAATTACCGAGATGTGCTCAAATATCTTGAGGATATCTCAAAGTCAAACTGGAATTGTTTTGATTTTCACGAAAGTCTTAAGGATCGATGGACCTGAAAAAAAAAGAAAATAAAAAAATATTTTGACACTAGTTATGTGGTATAGTGAGTGAATATTGTATTAATAGGTACTCATAATTTTACATACCAACTACAGGGTGAAACTAACAGTGGTATTCCGCCTAAACTAATCTAGAAGCTATTATTCACACGATCTTAAACTTTGGTTTAGCAATCAACCAATAGGAGAGTATTAGAAGGGTGTGGAATTACGCTCACTTAATCCAAAGGCTATTATTCTATCGCTTAATTTCTCTCAATACCAGCTTTGTCTACGAGCGGTCCTGTAATAGCTTCCTACATGGGTCAATGCAACCTTACTGCTATACCCGGAAATACCCCACTTCCATTACAGCTAAGACTAATTTCGTCTAACTAATCTTGCTTCACTGAAGTAAAGCGAAAATGATGAAAGCACCAAATTGCACCTTATCTGAAGAACATTAGGAAACAATTTGGCTCGTCGGCCGCTGCTCGCTCGCACCCTGACCGTAACTAAGCGTAGTTTAAACGATAGCTAAGCCGAAGATAATAGATAAAGTAAGGTAAACCCAGTCGTGCTGCTGACTGGGGCTATACGGACTCTCAAAATATGACGCGCCGACGTCGATGCAAATTGATCCCTCTAAACTTGAGATTGGTTTTCTGGTTCGTCGTCAAAATGCATGAGCATGTATGTACTCCTGTAACCATACAAATTCTGCAGTTTTTTAGGTAGTTGTAAATTGACAAATACCTTGCAATAATCACATTCCGAACAATTAGACAAGCACAAGCGGCAAGTTAAAAGAAATACTTTCTTCACATCTTCCTTCCTTCCTTTTTTCTTAGAATGCTCATTAAGTATGTGAAAATGTAAAGCTGGCGACAGCGACTCCCATACAAATGTTTTATGATCGCATTTCTACTGTATTTTGTATTATGTGGATTCGATGTACCGAACCAATCAGGGATTGCATTTTAGGTGTCGAATTCCGTTTGTTCTTTGTTCACATTCATTTGATGAATCACTCGTGCCATAGATTATTTTATTATTTCTATAAGATTGTCTCAGTAGTCGTCCAAAGTTCTGCTTGGCCCACTAATGGAATAGGCTAAGTTTTACCAAATGGGTTTTTATTAATTTTCACACTTCGGTCAAGATCGCACCGTCCGTATCACCCGTTCTGATGAAACCAAATGTTGCCACGAACTAATAAACCTGAGGGATAATGTCTGTAAGTTTATAGATGTAGGTATGAGTACGGAAGACAGGAGGACTACTCCGAAAACAACGGACGAAGTTTTGAATGAATATTTTGAGATACATTGCGCGGCAACGCGGTAAATGAACCGCAGGTGACTTGTCGTTGCCCGTATGCCGCGCAGTGTGATTCAAAATACCAATACAATCTTCCGTTTATAGTTTTGTAGAGTAGACCTCCTGGCTATGTTCTAATCCACTAGGTATCAAGTTAGTAAGTACATTAGCCCTCTAATAATAGTAAACATTAATGTTTTTGGGTGCTTTACCTTCTTGGATTTAAGGGCCAGCGTCTTGGCAGGATGCGAAGATATTTATAGGTCATAATTATTAATTATCCAGGATCATTATTAAGATCAGCAAACGATTATACTTCTGGTGTAAGTTGCTACGCTTGCTTTAGTAACCTTCTCATTAGCAATGGTACTTCAAAAGTTTTATATAACGCTTTTATAACCTGTGTTTTACAAACAAAGAATTGAATTGAATTACTATCTTCTCATTGATTTACGAGCATACTACTAATTTTACAACCTATTAATATGGTTATAGACCAGGTCTTGAATTACGGCTATTAACATAAAGGGTAGGTTATATACTATATATCTACCAACGGAAAACAAACAACGAAAAAAAAAAGTTTGCTAGTATTTACAGCCTTCACAGCTCAGTTGATAGTATCTCTGCCTTCTGCGTTGGCAGCGCTGGAGCGTAGGTTCGATCCCCACCGAGAACAAATATTTGTGTGGTGATCATAGATGTTTGTTTTCTGTCTGAGTGTTACATTGTAAGCTCATATTCATCATGGTCCTATAGCAGTCGTATATTAAGCAGGCGTTTACCACTCTTTTGTTAAAATACTCTAAAATAGCTCGGAAAAACTAAAAAAAAATATAATAATAACACACAAAAGAGTGTTCAAAACTGCTGGATTTTATGTGATTTCATATGCAGATAAATTTTTGCCATTTTGCAAAACTAGCTAATCGTGATAGCGGAGTGCTTGTCGCTCGCGGCTGGGCAATAACTAACAAAACATTTCTAAATAATACGTTCACATTTTTCACGTAGTTTTTTCTTATTTAGGGTTCCGTAGCCAAATGGCAAAAACGAAACCCTTACAGATTCATCATGTCTGTCTGTCCGTATGTCATAGCCACTTTTTTCCGAAACTATAAGAGCTATACTGATGAAACTTGGTAAGTATTATGTGAACCGCATGAAGATTAACACATAAAAATAGAAAATAAAACATTAATCTTGGGGGTCCTCATACTTAGAACTATTACTCAAAAATATTATTTTCTCAAACCCGAAACCCGTTTGATCGAGATATAGTAAGCAGTTTTTTATACGTCATAAATCGTAAAACGCAAGTAGTGTATACACTACTTGCGTTTTACGATTACTATAGTTCGTCCAAAGTTAAACTTTGGACGAACTACAATAACTTTTATATTATGTTACTTGTTGCTACGGAACCCTTCATGGGCAAGTCCGACTCGCACTTGGCAGCTTTTTTTGCGCATAGTTTTCGTGGAAAGTTATGGATACCTAGATGTTTTTTAAAGCTTAAATTCATCAGGGATAGTACAAAAACCCTTTTAGAAGACAATAACGTCATAATATTCGGCTACAGTTTAACTTGGAATATAATCTTTGCCATTACAATAACCATATACCCAAATCAAGTTCTCAAAGTGGAAATGGGCTATCAAACTGAACAAGTTTTCATTTGACTCAACTCGCTTTGAAACATTACTCTACATCAATGGTAGGCGTGATTATAAACAGACGTAAACTCCGATGAAAATGCCGTCTCTTTCACTCGTTCTGTCTCTCTCTCTCTCCAGGAGTGACGTGCCCGATTGTTCATTCACAAAGGACGGTGCTTTAGGGTTGGCAGGAGTACTATCAGAGACGAATAGGACGTACTAAATTGAAATTGGACGTACTACTGAAAATTTCTAAAGATCGGATCTATACAAGAGGGCTTACAGATGCCTTCAAATCGTTTGAATGTTACAGATTTTTAAAGAAAAACATCTTGAGCGAAACGGCATGACGTAGAATCCTAATCAAAATTTGGAAAACTCATGTGCTATCCTTTCGACACACTGGTTAAAAGAGCTAGAGAGAAAGAAAACTTATTTATTTAGCGTAACATACACAAAACGGCTACATTGACAACTAGTGAGCTAGTGACACTACAAGAAGAAGAAGTACGAATTTTTCTCTTCAAATATGACTTGCTGCTATTTATCCGGACTTATGGCCCAAAAGCCAACCCCTAGTCGCGGCATGTGCAAATGAGTTGGACGAGCCAATGCGTCTGCATTTCGCACGGGCCTACCGTTTCTATGGCCATGCCTGCGCCTGGCCGCTTACATCGCATATTTGATGGCCAAATTATGCCTTTTGTGTCTCTATCTGAGCGGAAACAGGATTTTCCTGTGTATTTATTTTATCGGCTAAAATTCTAGGAAATGAAACAATGGAGTTGTGTATGTGAGAATGTCCGTCCATGCTTAAAGTATGTGAGTATTTTCCTCCATGCCTATAAAGAAAGCAAAAAATGTGTTTTAGAGGAAACAAAATTACCAAGTAGAAGTACTAATCCTCATCCACTTTGCTACGACGTAGCCAGCCGTAGCAGCGTAGCAGCGTAGCTCGTTTATCTCGTAGCTTTATTATTGTGCAATTTTCTTAACGGAATTAGGTCATAAAGAAACTAAACTTTCTAGACTGAATATTCTACTAGCTATGTACTTCCTTTAAATCTACTTAAGTGCTTCTTCAGTTACACTGTCGGCTATGCAGCTCCAATGCAGCAAAATAACCAAAAATGTTTGTTGCTAGACTTCTTTAGTTCCAGTTTTTATCATCGGAGGAAAAAAACTTTGGTGATTGAGTGTCATAATAACAGCCGGGATCTGCAAGGTGTAAAAAGACCAGTTCCAAAAATGAAGCTAGGCTTGCTACAGCTACACGGGCAAATACCGAGACAAAACGGCTTTAACTGTAAGCGTTGACGATAAAAAATCAATTGGAAAAAAAAACACTACGAAAAATCTGTCTACAATTTTTCAGAAACTTTTTTTAATTCAGTTTTTTCCAATCCAATAAAACGGGTTTTTATTGACTCTTTATAGACAGACTGTATTTTCCGGGCAAGTAAACAAAAACATGACAAATCCTCAGTAAGTGCGTCGCCGCTAGCCCGTATAACGGGGCCCCAAACTTGGTAATTGTGATTGACTTGCGAACTTCCTGATGACGAACAACTTTGGAGCTGCTGAAAGACTGTACCTACTCCGGGTAATCCAATCTTCGTGGGTCTTATTATTTTAGCAGACATTATGACTTAAACGGGACTTCGAGGCCATGCCTCTCGTTTGATTGCTACCAAAAATAGATTTAATTAAACTTTAAATTCTTAGGACAGAGTAAAGCTATTAAGCTTATCAAAAACAAAGATTGAGATATTTTTGTGACGGATAGCTTTATTCTTTCTTTGTAAAACTAGCCCTAAAAATTTTGACGTCCACACTTTTACCTCTTTTGTTACAAGGGTCGAAAACTGTAATAATTATGTGTCAAAGTTATGAAACCTCGCCTCCATTTAGTTTAGATCAACAAAAAAATACATTTCTATTTCTTTTGAGATGAGTAATTAAAATTGGCAAAGCTTTGCATCGCGGATCGCAAAACCGCTTTTACAATAACACATTTGACATTGTTTGTTTCAGTTATTTCAAGCTGACCCCGTTTACAGTCTCCACCTAACACTGAACCCAAATAAACAAGACGTCCCTAAAGATAATTACGAAAGATAAATTGATCTTTTTCAATGTGTAATAGAATTTTTAAGTTTATTCAAGCAATCAAAAGTGTTTTTATTCAGTTCAATTCCAAGAATCACTTTGAAACGTCTTAAGCTAGCGTTTGCTGGCCCAATCCCCAACTAGATAAAAACATATGAATTGTTTAAGCGCACATCTAGGCGATCGCGATGGCAATCAGTGAAACGCTGTCAAATACAGCTGTCATATTTGACAGCGTGTCACTGTTCGCCATCGCAGATTGCTTAGATGTGCGCAAGGCTTTACTTAGAACGACTGGCAAGGACTGGGCAGATGATGGTGGGTGGATGGTAGTAGTGCTCGGCTATTTAAAAAGCCATCTAAGGTGAAGAAAAATGAACAGTAAGAGCAATTCGTTGGCGTGACCACTGGTGGCCTAATGATAGTAATTCCACTGAGGATTAGACCAACTAATCTGTGTGGATGAGTATATTCTAGCCTAAATCTATTTTAAATCCTGTCCGAGGCAGTATAGCGTCCCGTAAATAGAGGCTTATTAGGGAAAGCTGCCCCCCGACGCCGTATAAATCATTTATATTAGATTATGCAAAGACCTGTGTCAAGAGAATATGATTTGAATTTTGAAGAAGTTATAATTTTCAGAGCAATAGCTCAATCTGCTTGCTATAACAAATTCAAGCACTTACAAGTACACTGTTCACATATTCGTATTTTTTTACTGGAAGCTACTGAAAGGGCCTCACAAATTGGTTGAAGTAGAGCTCTTTGTGAAAGGTCACCCGGGGAACTCTTCTCGTACCTGTCTGTCGAGTAGTGAACCTTGCATTGCTATGTTCTGATTTGAAGGGCTGCAGATGGATGAAAGGCCAAGATCATGGTGAAAAGCAAAGAGAGGTTTATGCCCAGCAGTGGGTTAAGACGGACTGCGGATGTTGATGATGATTTAAAGGGGGTTCAAGTGGCGTACATGAGATTTAACACCCGTTCGTACGACCTTTACGGGCGTCTATCTATCTATCTATTCAGCCTGTATGCACCCACTGCTGAGTATAGGCCTCCTCCCTAATACGCCACTCTCTTCGGTCCTGTGCCAGTCTCCGCCATTGCTGCCCAACTACTCCGACAATGTCATCAGACCAACGGGCGTGCTCAGTGTAAAATGTTTGCTATGGGTATGAATATATGCTATATATATGCTATGGGAGTCTCATAAGTATAGCACGCGACGAGCAGGCCAGCTATCGGAGGTGCCCCGAACATTGGCGAAGGCAAGCAAGCTAACCCATGTAATGGGCCCGCCGGTCTATAACCGATTGCCTTTTCGACAGTCACGGAGGCCCCCAATCTTGGCATTTTCAAGTCCAGGTTGAAACGCTGGCTAATCGAGCAGACCTTTTACACTTTCAATGAATTCACGAGCCAAAAATCGTATAAGACTACCTGCCGTAGGTAGAAATGCCAGTAGGTACCTTACCTATCTAGGGATGTTTATTGTTTTTATATTTTTTATGTTTATATTTTTGTTAATGTTGTTGTTGTTGTTATCGTGTCACTTTTTCTTTCGAACCAAGTGTGGTGAAAGGATGTTAAGTGCGCCTCAAAGAGGCTCCTTTCGTGCACTTGACACATATTTTCGAACTTTTTAGGTTCTACGATATGCCGGTTTCCTCACGATGTTTTCCTTCACCGTTTGAGAGAATAGAATAATGATATTTGTAACCTGACCTGTGCAAAATATGCATAAATAAATGACTATCTGACTAATAACTGCTAATCACCAGGTAGACCATCATAGTTTTTATTATGTTATGTCTTTTCTTTCCTTGATAAGAATAAGAAAATATTGCAAGTTTTCGGTTGTAGTTTATACTTAATCTAATCTAAGCTTCAGTAAACATTGTTCATTTGCCACAACGAGTAACTAAAATTAGTTTATTCCGAGTTTAAAATCCGTGAAACAAAAGCGTGTTCTGTAGCAGTCTAGAAAAGCGAGTATCTTGGCAAAGTAGTGGTATAACGGGAGAACAGCCAATATCTAAATGAGAACAAAGCATTGATGGTGGGTTCAGTGAATCTCGAACGATGCACTTGCAGTTATTATTGGCTGGAGCTATCTGCACTTGCTACTCGCCACAGAACTATTCAGATTAGAGTGACCATAGCTGCTGCTAATGTAGGATAATTTTCTACAGTTCAATTAGTTCTTTTACTTGTCGTATCACTAGTATCTTCGTATCTAATAAAAATATTTATCTATGTAAACAAGGTTTACAAAGTTGACTAAACTAAACTAAGTCTAGATAGGTAAACTGGGTGCACGTAGTTTGCAACTAAACCTTTGTTATAGTCTATGACGTTGACTCCTGGCTCTAACTAAGTAAGAACTTGTATGTAGACGCGAGGGATCTCTGCTTTGGCTGATAGATAGATAGATAACTCTTTATTGATTACTATGACACATATAGGAATACAGTATTTTGCTTAAAAATAAAATTTCACAATAAAACAATGGGCGGCCTTATCGCTAACAGCTGATCACAATAGTTTGGCGACAATGACATTATAGGTAGTTATTATGATGTATTGTATATAGTGCAATGCAGTGTAGTACAATAAACCACCTACATACAATAGAAGTAGGTAGTATAATGTATATTTGTTCAGGTATCCAAGATTCTTAATATATATCTTCTTTCTCACCTAGCTTTAGGACGTTTCAACGTGATCCGAAAGTGATTCCGAGAGATTATGATATTTTGACTTTGATCAGACAGATCGATCATCAGTCTGAAAAAGTTCGATGCTATTTAAAGGACTGCTGGAATCCAATACGCATTTCCAAGAAAGTACAATGCTGAGCTCTCTCCACCCACATACTCGACAGAAGCTCTAATCTGTTTCAGCTTGATTAATGATCAATCGTTGTGAAGTTGTCTCCGGTTGTCCGATCGTGTGGGGCCCGTAGCTTGAAGCCGAGCAAGTTTAAACTAGTTTCTCGGTTTATTAGCGTCTTATTCTGATAATAAAGAATCACATTATAAATACTTGAGTGTAGAACTGAAGATGGTCTGTTGCACCACTATACTAGAGCATCTTGCCTAACTAGTTTTCGTAAATAAGTAAAATAAGTAGGAAATCGTGCCAGGAAAGTATTTTTTTGCAAACTGTGCGCTATTGGGTTGAAGCGCGTGTAGTTGCTCGCGATTTTCGATAAAAAAGTTCAGTAAGATTTTTATAATGTCCCAAAAGTTAAGAGCCGAGCGGGATTTGAACCCGCGACCTTCCCCTCGAAATCCCGCTCGGCTCTTAACTTTTGGGACATTATAAAAATCTTTGTGATTTCCTTAAGTGTAGTAAACACTATAAAATTAATAAACAAAAAGTTCAGTGTTTTTATATCTTTCAAAAGGTATACAAACACTGTGCGAGCAAGAAGTTATTTCACGGAGTTCAGCGTCTTAAATAAACAGCCAAAATATTGAACCGCATCAGAAGTTGCTGAATTGAATGGCATCAACAAGATTTTTGGACAATTTAAAGTGATCTTTACGCGATTATGAATAAACCATCATCATCATCCGCATACTCGTACTTCTTCTTCTTCTTATTCTGTCACTGATTCTTTCGAACCAAGTGTGGTGAAAGGATTTTAAGTGCGCCTCAAAGAGGCTCCTTTCGTGCACTTGACACATATTTTTGAACTTTTTGGGTTCAAAAATATACTGGTACTAAGATCTATGTAGGCAGGTACAAGTGCGAACTAAGCCATGTGAAAGTAATAAATGTATGTATAATTATGTGTATTGTATTCTACGAGTAAGTACGTATACGTATACATATTTTACACTAACGTATAAAATTTCATCAAATCCTACGCTTTCCTTTTAAAATAAATAATGTATTAATTATTATGTTTGTAAATTTCTCCGCATTGGGCGGATAAATTTAAATTTCAAAATAAATGACTTAGCTGGTCCAATTAGGAAAGTTTGAAGAGTTCTATTGATGGGTGACCGTTCCGTCATGTCATTGACCTCACAGAGATCCAATGCTGGAAGTTGTGTAAAATATTCCGTTGATTATCCCTATGTAAATAGTTTTCGGGGTGCTTTGATTGGCTTCAGGATATTCGAACTTGAAAAGTGATCAATAAAAATAAAAATAATAAAATAAAATAATGCGGACAATCCACACAACACTATCTAACCCCAAACTAAGCAGAGCTTGTACTATGGGAACCAGATAGCTGATAATATAATACTTAAATACTTTTTTTGGTAAATACATACATAGAATACAATTATAACACCCAGACAGAGAATAAACATCTACGTTCACCACACAAATATTTGTTCACAGTGGTTATCGAACCCACGCCCTCCAGCGCAGAAGGCAGAGTTACTACCAAATGAGGTGTGAAAGCAGTCGGAAAAGAAACAAGTGAGGCTACCGGTAAACCGGTACCAGTAGTGTGGACTCCGTATTACGCAAATTTCACTATACTTACTTAATAATTTTTGGTTTTTAGTAGGCAATCGCCACGATCAAGGATGGCTTGTACAAAACACAAAACAGTAGGCCTACTATAAGCTCTGTCTGGCTCTGTCTTTGGTTCGGGCTTTGAGTCTGTGTGTTGTGTAAACCAATCCTAAATCTTGACGTCACAAGCACAGTATAATGCACTGGTGAACACTCACACAGACTCAAAACCAGAGCCAGAGATAGAGCCCGACAGAGCTTGTGGTAGGCCTACAGTTATGGAAAAAGAAATTGGGTTTATGTAGCTACTTCTGTACTTTGCGTAATCAACTTTATTTTGGGAAACATTTCATCGAAATTGTTTCCATAATTTTCCTTATGTGACTCCTTTGTAGTTGAAAATAAGAATTCGCCTACTTTTTTGATTTGACTAAGTAAAAAAGCCAAGTGCGAACATTTTTTGAGTTTCAGTTTCAAGTATGGGGGGGGGGGTTACCCATACTTGAAACTGAAACTCAAAATGTATTGTTTTTTTTTTCTTTTTTTGTGTAAAAATCTTAATGCGATTCACATAATACATCTACTCAACAAGTTTCATCAATCTAGCTCTTACAGTTTCGGAGAAAAATGGCTGTGACATACGGACGGACAGACAGATAGACAGACATGACGAATCTATATTGGTTCCGTTTTTGCCATTTGGCTATGGAACCCTAAAAACTGTAGGTACAGTCAGCTGCTAAAAGAAATATTTTCAAGATAAGCCGATTTGCTCTCAATCGGCCTATTTTCCGTCCTTCCTAACACCCTGTATAATCTCATTTGTGTATCGCTGTCACGTTAACTACATTTGAAAAATGTCCAGTAATTAGTCGCTTCGTAAAATAGAACCGTTACTAAGTTAACGAGGGGCGTTCGTTAGCGACCGGACGTTACGTACAAAGGATGTCTTTCATTTTGAATTGAAACAGCGGAAGTTACGAAGGCGATGCGAGTAATGTGCATCCGGTGAAAAACTACCTTTGTTGATTTTTTTGCAGCCAACTAAGTATTTTTAATTGCACAAGTTAGCATCTTAGTTACGCTATTAGATTAGATAAAAATCGGTTGTCTATAAAGTCGGTTTACTGACGATAGTTGAACGTGACAGCGTCATAAGAAAATACACAGATGTCGAACGCTGCCGAACGCGGAGGCCGATTGTGCCTCTTTGTCGCTCGTTCCGCGCTCTCGCTTGCACTTCAAGCCTTAAATGGAACGCCTCAGAGCGAAGTAACGCCGCATGAGTCATATTTTTGTGCGTGCAGCCAGCGCCATCGAATTATAAGACGTTGTCACATCAAAAACATTCCTACCTATACCTAAAAATAGAGACTTCGTAATTCATTACCGGGCGCATCTGTTGTTTTTTTAATGTGGGTTTACAAATGAGGGTTTTCTTCTTCTCAGATATGCTACATGATAATCAAATTTTTTTTGTCTTTTTTTAAGCAACTAGTTGATGGAACTAGCATGTGGCCAACCTGATGTTAAGTGGCAACCATCATTATAACAAAGCATTGCTTCGTAGGTCACGCGCGACAGGAATGTGCCCTACGATGCTCTGCGTCCATCAACTTGAGGCATACAGAATGTTTTGCCTCACGTGCCAGTAATTTCATTTACGATTAAGTACAGAAAAAATATATCAATTCCAATTGCCCAATTGACGATTGCTTCAGTAAATGGCACAGTTTTTCTGTCTACCATGAGCTCTGTCTGGCTCTGTCTCTGGTTCTGGTTTGAGTCTATGTGAGTGTTGACAAAATAAATCTTACGTCAAAACGTCACACATACAGTATAATGCACTGGTGAGCACTCACAGACTCAAAACCAGAGCTCATGGTAGGCCTACTACATGAAAAAAGGTTTGATTTTCTAGATAGCATAGATAGAATCCTGTATATGATATCTATTAGTGAGATGAAAGGAAACGGATCGAGGGCACAGCTTCATTACCGAACATTGATTAGATTCTCTAGACGTTGCCTGAGCTCTTGTTTTCTAGATTATAGTTATTGATCGGAGAAGCCGAGGTTTCTCACAGAAACGGGAGAAATTTGAAGATTCTAGGTTTGTCTTGTTCGAGCATGCATGGGCATGGCCGAGATTATACTTTAGGTTAGTTGGCATAATTAAGAGATAGTATCGTATCACTAAGAATGCGTAGTCTTTAAGCATGTTTTTTCTCTCTTTAGGACCACCATAAAAAAAAAAGAATGCGGACAATCCACACAACACGATCTATCCCCAAACTAAGCAGAGCTTGTACTATGGGAACCAGGTAGCTGTTATAATACTTAAATACTTTTTTTTTGTAAATACATACATAGAATACAATATAACACCCAGACAGAGAACAAACATCTGTGTTCACCACACAAATATTTGTTTTCGGTGGGGATCGAACCCACGCCCTCCAGCGCTGAAGGCAGAGCTGCTACCAACTGAGCTGTGAAGGCAGTCAACTAGCAATCATCATCATCATTAGCCAGTTTGCACTTACTGCTGAGTATAGGCATCCTCTATAATGCTCCACTCTTTCCGGTCCCTGGCGAGTCTCATTCGCTAACACAAACTAGCAATGGATTTTTTTTGTAACCTATTCGGTCCCACTGCTGGGCAAATGTTTAAAGTGGGGTGTCATAGTGAATGTGCTTTGTGTACTGTTGTTTGTGTACATGTATACTAACAGTTTTTTATATGCTTGATTGATTTCTTAAATATACATTATAGTGTGCATATTTTTTGTTGCAATACCGCGAGCGCGTCTTGAAGACGCTTCCGTCTGGCACTGATTTGGATCAGTTGGGCTATCTCTGGATCGTTTGTCTGGCAGTCGAACGGTCTGCAGATAGCTGAAATGTTTCTTGTGTTTGTACATTTTGCAAATATCTTAAATATAGTTTTGTTAACAACCATAACGTTTAGGCGTACCGTTAGTGAGAGCTTAAATCACTTCTTACTTCCGGTTAAATTTGTTCGTTATTACTTTATTAACTAGAGCAAATCGAATCATCAAATCTTTATTCGAAACAAACCACTTGTAAGATATCAACGAAGAGATCTCCACGCAGTAGACATCCTAGATATTATTAGGATAAATCACAGACTTATGATTAATCATACTAATGGATGAAACAAGCTTTGCGCACATTCTTAGTTTTCTACGGTGGCGTTCAGTGAAACGCTATCAAATATCACTGTCATATTTGACAGCGTTTCACTGATTGCCATCGCCGTTGCCTAGATGTGTGCTAGGCTAGGTTTATCACAGGTTTGTGATTAATCCTACCGCCGTCGGAGATTATAGCACTGGTAATTTCTGAGTAGTGGGCAAATTTGTGATGTCGGTATTTAATATATATTTAATGCTAACTGCTGCCTGCAGTTTCTTTCGTAATGTAGTAATTATTGCTATGATCATATATCAATATACATATCAGTTTAAAGCACTTACCATTCAGAGCCCGATTGTCTTTCTACTTTGTAGATCTTTTTTATATCATGCTAACCCAGAAAAATAACTATATTTTATTTATGAGTTCCATCCATTTTTTGACAGCCTACACAGCTCAGTTGGTAGAAACTCTGCCTGCTGAAGGACGTGGGTTCGATCCCCACTGAGAACAAATATTTGTGTGGTGAAAACCGTTTTTTATTTATTAACTTGGCAGTGAACCATGATAAAACCACAAACATCGTAATAGATACATCTAAACTTTTGCATGTATAATAATAATTTAGTAGGAAAGGGTAATTTGTCCAATCGTTGTTTACGACTGAGGTCGAAAAGTTCGACTTTTTTATTATATTTACTCATATCTACTCCTCTTAGCCTCGGTTGGTAATAAAGTATATACAGGGTATCAAAATAGATCCTTAATAAAACCGAGCCCTATTTTTTATGCACCCAGTAACCAAAAAAGCAAGTATTTCGCACCAATACATCTGAGAGGATATCTGCCGTGCCTGGGAGTTCAAGCTCACTGCGTATATATTCATATTTATTTTCTATACAGGGTTATTCATTTTTAGTTACAAATACAAAGGAATTAGGTTCAACAAATAAAAGAAAAATATGTATGAAATTATATTTCAAAGTTTTGTTACTAAAATTCTGAGAAAATCAATGAAGAGTATCTTTTCGAATCATTGGCTTAACTTTTGGGTCTATTTTTTTGGGAATATTTGTTTGGGCCAATAAAAGGTCGAAAAAGGCAGCTAGCCTTTGATTAGAAAAATACTTTTAGATGTAGCAACACGTACATTTTTTGACCTATTATTAGGCCAAACAAATATTCACGACCCAAAAATTAAGCCCTGTCAGTTTGTGTAGCTAATAATTAATAACCCTGTATAGCCACTTACTGTGTATGTGCATAGTGGTTACATAAGATTTAGGAAGCTATCTTAATACACCCTGTATTGAGATAACACTACAACGCAAGTTTCAAGGCTGATGCTAAGATCAATGCTGTAGTTTATTAGTTTATTCCCACTTCCCGCCATTAATCATACAGCCAGCGGCAGTAGCATGACGTCACATCCCTGATTACGGAACATTCATTACGTTGGGCTCAGATTTGCTGTGACGTAACGAAATATCTGCGTTAGAAAATCATGAAATTGAGTTTTTTGTCAAGAGAGAAAGAAACAGAAACTGAGAGAAGAAACCGAGACCTCAGTAGGCCTACCACAAGCTCCGTCTGGCTCTGTCCCTGGCTCTGGTTTTGAGTCTGTGTGGGTGCTCACCAGTGTATTATACTATGTGTGTTTGACATTTTGACGTAGGATTTACTTAGTCAACACTCACACAGACTCAAAACCAGAGACAGAGCCAGACAGAGCTTGTGGTAGGCATACAGAGGTCAAATGGGCAATTTTTTCCATCTATAGATGTATTTATCCGTCAGATAAATACATCTATAGATGGAAAATTCTGTTTTAGGGTTGTCAAAAGCAAGGGTGTTTTTTTTTATTCGAAGAACGTAGATTTAAAAATCAGCCTTTAAAAAAAATACTGAGGGATGTGTCGAGTATAGTCCCGAGTCTATGATAATCAGTAAGGCCTTTCACAAGCTCTGTCTGGCTCTGGTTTTGAGTCTTTGTGTGCTCATCAGTGTATTACTGTACCTACCATACTGTGTGTGTGACGTTTCACACTCAGACAGACTCAGAGCCAGAGACAGAGCCAGACAGAGCTTGTGGTAGTCCTACAGGTGCGTTGCTTCCCGCGCCACCATAGTCACGCAAAAACACCTTGAACCGATAGAAAATAAAAATATGGATCTAAATTTTGGTAGCTGCATATTAAGTAACTTTTGATCCAAGAACCACGGGTAAAGCTGCGTGCGTTCACAAGTAGATCATAGTTTGTAATAAGTTTCCCAAACTTGCAACAGCTTCGTAGCACTTCCACGTCGTAGCTTCGTAGCACTTTCACGTCGTAGCTCCGTAGCACCATATTTTCGGAGCGTGTTGTGGCATCTTATTTTAGAATAACGAAATTTTACTCATAAATCTAGGTTCTGCCAATACCAATAGATAAATTAATTATATCCATTATTCTGGAGAACCATTCACCATTAATTATTTTCATCAAATTACGCCTGTCTCTAGTGATTTTAACAAAGTTAAGCCGTCTTGATTTTCATCGTCAAAAGATGTTGAAAATGATTAAACAAACCAAAATAGATAGACAAAATTTGCAAATAAGACGAGAAACTTGCTCTGAAGGTTCCAGAAACGTTTTTTACCGCAAAAATCGCCAATCGTTCAATTCGAATTACGAAACCGTCCTAAGCCATATTAGCTTTATCTATTTATTTATTTTATATCTTTCAGTAGGGGTTGTATAGGTGTATTTGGGTGGGGGTTGTATGGCCGACGGCGATGGCACGCGTCGGAGGTGACAATATTCCATTAGGACTCCGAGGACCGCATTCACCCCGGACGTGACTGCTGGGGACCCAATCACACCGATGCGGCATCATGAATACCATGGGATTTTTATTTCATTTCATATATAATCCATCTACTCACAAGCTTTTTTAATTTTGAAATATTTATGCGAACGCAGATGTTTCTTCTCTGTAATATTATTTACAAAAAAAACTATACATAATATACGTATGTTTTATATCAGCTATCTGGTTCCCATAGTACATGCTCTGCTCAATTTGGGGCTAGATAGTCTTGTGTGGTTTGCCTACAATATTATCATTTATTTTTCAGTTTAGTTTCTCCCTGTTATGTTCCACTAGTCGGACAAGTGTTAAAAATAATGACGTAGGTGAAACTATATGTTGCATACTTTAATTTCTATTGCCTGCGCCTTTTTTAATAATACAAATATAATATGTTTGTCCTCTGTGGGGATCAAACCCAAACCCTTTTGAGTTATACAGCGTCATTGGGCTCAGTTTCCACCTTTAGTCTCGTCCAAGTCTCAGTGTGTCGACCGGGAACAAATCGACACCAGCTGACGTGGACACGTCACCGTCTCGCAATCGCTATTCATGCTTCTTGAAAAATCCGCTAGGGGCGCTTTTGGTTTCTCCATACAAAATGGTGGCAGAAATGGGCGATACGATCGGCGATAGGCGTCAGGCACCGCACACCGATTTCATACGATTGATTCCCGGTCGACACACTGGTACATCTAGTCTAAGTAACGGATATAACTACGAGGGTTAATCCCGTTATGTTCGCGTCGGTGTTAACTCGGCCAGATAATCCTCTCGTCCCTAATAAACCAGCAGGTAAACATTAATACGCCGTGAACATAAATTATGAACATTATTATGTTTGTTCATACAAGATGGCGGGTGGGATACTACTATTGACAAACAAATAAACAAATATTTAACAGTCACACACAGTATTTAAGCCTTAGATGTTGTTATTTCTTCTATGGCTGTAGTGTAGTGTGAATACCAAGAACCGTTGAATAGTATGGAACAGTACATTTTTAAATCTGCGTTCTGGGTAGTGGAAGCATACAAATATAAAATATGATTTCTGAAATGAAATGAAATTAAATAAAATGAAAATTTATTGCAATGAAATGCAATGAAATGAGGGCAGCGGGGCAGCAGCGGGGCAGCAGCGGCGGCAGCTCTGCAGCGGGGCGGGGCAGGGGGGTCCATTTGATTTTACGCATAATAATCCTGCCGCTCCCGCGCCGCCGCCGCTGCCGCCCCGCTGCCCGCTGAATTCGAGGCCGAGGCCTTACCGAATTGGCGATTCAAACAGTAGGCCTACCACAAGCTCTGTCTGTCTCTGTCTCTGGTTTTGAGTCTGTGTGAGTGCTCACCAGATGTATTATACTGTATGTGTGACGTTTCGATTTGGGATTTATTCAGTCAACACTCACACATACTCAAAACTAAAACCAGAGACAGAGCCAGATAGAGCTTGTGGTAGGCCTACAGGGTGTAGGAGAACTCGTTTGAGTAATTAGATTCGAAATATAAATAGCTGTTCTCCATTACTATTTCATCAAAAACAGCTTGTTTATTCTATACAATACCAACAGACAACCATTGCGAAATAAAATATTAAAACGAGTTCCATCAAAGTTCACCCAGTAAAGTTTATATTTTAACAGCCAGTTTGTGCAGTAATATTATGATTGCCATCATAATAAAATAAGTACCAACAAACCTTATTCAAACACCCCTTCCTTTTTATTAGCAATCAACCATATTGGAATTAAAAAAAATAAACAGACCAGCAGGGCTACCACGAGCTCCATATGGTTATGGCTATGGCTGCCAAATTGTGTATAGATAGGCTGACCCGCACATTCATTTTCTTCTTGGGTTTGAATGTGTTGACACTGTTGACACAATTTTGACAGCCATAACCATAACCATATGAAGCTCATGGTAGGCCAGCAGTTTAAAATTATTACAGCATATTTAAAAATGTTACCCCCTTGTACATACTTGATTGGTAAAGTTGTAGTATTAAGGTGTAGTTAGCTATTATAGCACCGTTTGTTAGTTTTGGTTTAATGTCTGGAAATATTCTTCCGGGGAAGTTATCATAATCATAATAACTTTATTTCGAACATCAGTGTGGATACAGATGTCAGGGCTTAGTGTAAGATCTTCCATATTCAACTAATAATAGCATGCAATAACTTATACAATATACAATTAAATAAAATGGAATGTCAAAAAAATAAAAATAAATACACATTAAAACTCAATATCTACAGATTAATAAAATAATACAGAATGCCTACTAATAAAAAAATAAAAAGTCCAATTACAATAAAAATTAAAAATACAAATAACAAGCAAAAAATAAGGAATTTATTCTAAATTATTGTCACTAAGGTAATCTTTCACACTGTAGTATGTCTTTTCGTAGAGCATTTTTTTCAAGTAGGTTCTATAACCTACTGTCACCAAGCATCGCTATTGAGTGTTGGAACTTCTTTAACACCAAACACTTGCTATTCTTCATTTGGTCTCACTCCGGCATAACATACATTGGGTTGGTAAATATGCGGGCCCGGGCAAGAAGATGTAAGATAATTATTATCCCAAAAGTTTTAAGCATGTAAAATAGACAAACTTCCATGTTTTTATTCATCGTTCGCAACATAAACATTGATGTTGAAATTCCCATGGAACTTCACTGAAACTCGTTCAAGAAAATAACTTGGAAGTCTTCGAACAAAGTTCATTAGAGGTAATGTGAGTAGGTTGTGCCAAACGGATCAACAATCAACACTAGGATTCTTTCCGTCACGTCTCATAACTCTGTTGGGCTTTGTCGCTCGCGGCGACCAAGTTTGTCGCAAACTCTCCAAGACGGATAGCTGAAATGTACGACGCGACTTTCGCATGCGACTTTCAAGCTGACATTTCAGTACCTTCTTCTTCTTGTCGTGTCATTAGTTCTGTGTGAAGTGTGAATGGAAGCATACAGTGTGGTGAATGGATTGTGACTGTGTAGTTATGATAGGAAAAAAAGATCTACTTATAAGATAAGCAAAGCTAAGTGCCCTTCTCTATCAGGAAAATTACATCAGACATTTTGACTTTCGAGCTATTATTTGGGTTCTAAAATATTGATACCGACACTGCAATACAAAATAGGCTCAGATATGACAAAAAACTGAAATTTACCTTTAACGCAATGTGCTTACTACATGTACCTACTATCAAGTACTCCCTAAAAGTAGTATGTCTCAGTGACATTTACTACTTTTATAGGCTACTTGCTAAGAATTGATATGAACTACCTTTTCTTTATCAGTTTAACCGTTTTGTTAGAGATAACTCGAATTTTGAACATAAAATCCTTTGAATTTGACGCAAAAACTGGCATTGAGTAACTCACATTCAAAACGGATTAGTAACAAACCCGTCTACAAAATGTTTAAACCAAGGCAAAGGTCGCCTACCGAAAGTCGCGTCTCACAAAAGTCCACATAAGTAAAGTCTCGAATAATACGTGCCTCAGACGATAATACTCAGGCACTTGCGATTCTGCGCGCGACTCGGCCGTATCCCACTCCGACTTGTTAACTTGTTGGCTTCTTACGAATTATAATGATGATATTTGATGGATTAAGGACCACACCCTTCGAGACCTTGGGATTTGCGCTGACTTATTATTATTATTTAAGTTTCCATATTTTTCATCTCTCGCTAACAAGGAGTATACGTTTTTCGCGGGTTTTTGGCCAAACGAAAAACGATTTAGTGATGAAAACTGGCAAACAATTCGGCAAGTGCTTAGTATGACTGCTTTTTGGAGTTGTCTGTAAGTGAGCTTGTGAATATCAAGAGTTTATAAACTAGTATGCAAGGTGTAATTATATATTAATATTAGAAAAGGTTGCAAAATCTTATGTGGGGTATAAATCTCATATCTCTTGGTTATCATTTTTATCAATGAGATTATACAATAACTTAGATAATTTCAAAACTGGTGAACAATTCAATAAAAGGTCAATTTTCTTATTTTCTGAAACCCACATTCCAAGTCGTCCATGACCTATTCAATATTATTGGGAGCAAATACAGTGAGTACGTATGCAAACCATGCCATACCTACATAATATAACAGCTTAGCTGAACGTGAGCTGAGTGTGTATGTGTATTTACCTTTTATTATAAAACTAGCTGCTGGCAGCGGTTTTGAATTATGCCATTCTATGTCACAAAAAACTATTAGTTACTTTAAGTTTAATTAAAAATAACTGTCGTCAGTATTTTTTTATTGATTTTAGTGTTTTTTTTTTTACTATTTTTATTTTTACTATTTTTATAATGTCTCAAAGTTAAGAGCCGAGCGGTTTTAGGGGTGTGGGTTCCAATCCCGCTCGGCTCTTAACTTTTGGAACATTATAAAAAACTCTCATCAGCTTTCACACTTGTGATTCTCGAGATTTATTAACTTGATGAACACTTTGATGTAGTCTTTTTTATCCAAAAAATTAGGCAAACAAGCGTATGGCCCACCTGATTAGAAGTGGTTACCGTATAGGCTTTGGGCACCTGCAATACCAGAAGCATCAGAGCACGTTGCCAACCCTCTTAAACCTTTTAAAACGCCCTTTTTAAAGAGTTCTAAGTATTTTAACATTTCTTACTGTGCTGAGTGTACAAGATCGTGGTAGCAAAACGTGTAACCGGTCGGATACTTGCGAATAGCCCGGCCGGGGGCTAAATTACAAGTTTGACATTCGGAACGAGCCTGGAAAGTGTAATGTGGGGTGAATGCCCACTGGCAAACCGTTTGGGAGATCGCTTGGATTTGGATTTCAGCTATTATCAGTGATTCTTTAAATTTATTGAGCGTGACGTGACTTTTTTCTGTAAGTCGTTGGTTCGATCTTCACTGAGAAAAATCGGTTGCCTGTTAAGTCGGTTTACAGACGATAGTTGAACGTGACAACATCATACAGCTAATCCACGCCGACGCATCGCTCACTCAAGTAGAAGAGAGACAGATGTCGAACGCTGCCGTACGCGGAGGCCGATTGTGCCTTTTTGTCGCTCGTTCCGCGCTCCCGCTTGCACTTCAAGCCTTAAATGGAACGCCTCAGAGCGAGGTAACGCCACATGATTCATGTTTTTTCATGCGTGCAGCCGGCTCCATCAAATTATAAGACGTTGTCACGTCAAAAACATATTTTGTGTGGAACATAAATGAGTTATGCAGAGTAAGGGAACTTTTCTCTCTCATGCCCTTAGAGGTGGCGCTATAATACTCGTTTAAAACATTGCGGACATAAACTTTTACGGAACTCGAACACTAAACCACCAGTGCTGGTTTTTACATAAATATGACGTTGAAAATATTTAATTTATTTTATTCATAGTTTTTTTAAATTCAACAGGTAGCTAAATATTAGAGGACCAACAAAAAACACTCCAGTTCAATGGAAAATATTACACAATTTATTCTCTGACAGAAATACTTGTTTCCTGGAAATGTTGTAATTTTCCGGCACAAAAAAGGTTTTATTGTGTTTTTGATAAGTATTATCAACAACGGGTTAACTCGTCAATTATTCAATGTGAGCTCTATTTTAATAAAAGTATGTGTTTTATTTAAATTTTTACTATTGTTGCATGTATTTTATGGGTTGAACATTAGCTAACACTTTACAAGCTGATAACAGTTAAAGCAAGGACGAGAGTAGCCAAACACGAGAAAATTGTAAAAGTTGGCGGAGGCCTTTACCGGCAAACGAGCATCCCAAAACTTCTTAAAATAATCAGTAAGACTAAAATATAAGTTAAACAGGTTACGACTTAGTTCAATAAGAATATAAGTGGGAACTAAGTTATGGGTATGAGTAAACAGCCAGCACAGCATGTCATAAAACAACTTTTAAAATACATTATGCCGTTTTTAGGGTTCCGTAGCCAAATGGCAAAAACGGAACCCTTATACAGGATTATTCATTATTAACTGCAAATACTCAGGAATTAGGTTCAACAAATAGAGTAAAAAATATTTATGAAATTATTTTTTTTAAATTTGATCAAAAATTTTTTCAAGTTTTTGTATCAAAATTTTATTTTTAATAATTTCTTTACGGCTATTGCATAATGATTGCCACGGAGAACAGGACGATGACCCACCCAGGCGGTGACTGAACGCAGAGTGTCACTCACGGCGCGCGGGCGCGGATCAAAGGTCAAAATAGGTGAGGCGCCAATGATTCCTTTATCGATTTTCTCGGGATTTTCATAACAAAACTTAAAAAAAATCATTTCATAAATATTTTTTATTTTATTTGTTGAACCTAATTCCTGAGTATTTGCAGCTAATAATGAATAACCCTGTAGATTCGTCATGTCTGTTTGTCTGTCTGTCTGTCTGTCTGTCCGGCCGTATCACAGCCATTTTTCTCCGAAACCATAAGAGCTAGACTGATGAAACTTGGTGAGTAGATGTATTCTGTGAACCGCATTAAGGTTTTTACACAAAAATAGAAAAAAAAACTATAAATGTTGGGGGTCCCCATACTTGAAACTGAAACTCAAAAAATTTTTTTCCATTGAACCCATACGTGTGATACCCATCTATGGATAGGTCTTCAAAAATGATGTTGAGGTTTCTTATATCGTTTTTTTCTAAACTGAATAGTTTGCACGAGAGACACTTCCAAAGTGGAAAAAAGTTGATCCCCCCCCCTCTAACTTCTAAAATAAGAGAATGATAAATCCAAAAAAAATATATGTTGTACATTACTATGCAAACTTCCAACGATATTTGGTTTGAACGAGATTTAGTCAGTAGTTTTTTTTTAAACGTCATAAATCGTAAACAGCAATTTACCTTTCGACGAACTACAAAAACCTTTATATAATGTTAATTGATGCTACGGAACCCTTCATGGGCGAGTCCGACTCGCACTTGGCTGCTTTTTTCTAAAATCGAACCACGTTAAAAGTCATGGAAACCTGGTGAATTTACGTCAATTCCTAGCGACCACTGGCCAAATGATTAAATACCCTTTGCGAAGGCAGGCACCCGAGAGTGGGTTGTTAAAAATATGGAATAGCGGAGTGGGTGGTCACTGGGTGGGTCCGCGGTTCATGCTCGTTATGGGAATAGGAACCATAATGTGCTGGATGTGACTTTGTTTTAGAGTACCGAGCATTTGCAAGTTGAAGTGGGCAGGACAGTTTGGGAACCTACAGCCGTTAGGGCAGAAGGGTTTGCTTAGAAAAAATAAAATAAAAATTAAAAAAGCCCTTTTATTCCCTAGTTAACATACTTTTAAATAACTTATACTCATCTACATCTTTATAAAAAAAAACTAACTAAAGACCCCTCGACGGGTATCGAACCTCGAAGGGTTTGCATAGTGAAGTCATATTTGTAATAGAATTAAATGGATACCTCATTTATTATCTTTTGAAAGAATCAATTCTAATTCTAAATTCTTTATTGCCCACAGTACACAACATAGGAAAATGACAGAAATAGATAACATGCACAAAGGCGACCATAACCCTGAACAGAGTTTTCTTACAGCTAACCTTTGAGGCTAGAGAGAGGTGACTACATAGGCAGGTTCATGTACATTAAAAAGAAAAAGTATAAAAATTGCAAGAAATACATTTCATACATGCAATAAGATAAGCATCATTATCATCATCAACCTATATCAGTCCACTGCTGGACGTAGGTCTCTCCCAAGACGTGCCACTGAGCCCGGTCTTCGGCTCTTCTCTTCCAGTGCTTGCCCCACCTTGCCGGAGGGCGTCCTACACTACGCTTACTTAAACGCAAAACGTACCTTATGATAAGCATACATAAATAATAATAAGTAAAAGTCTCTCTAGGTATTATGTTTTACCATATCCATTGAGTTTTAGTTCCGTGTGTAGGTCGGCGTCAAGTGCACAGACCGCGCTCTCGGATAGCTGGAAACAGCCAGTAAATATTGACAGTTTTATAGCTTGATGTTTAACAAATAACCAAGAAAAAACAAGTAACAAGTACAGTTGGGATAAGCGTTTCAACTATTGTTGGAGTAAGCTGCGATGTTGCATATTAAGCCTATATATAAATGTCCCTGAAATTCTTGGAATCTTCTTCTTATTCGTGTCACTGATTCTTTCGAACCAAGTGTGGTGAAAGGATTATAAGTGCACCTCAAAGAGTCTTCTTTCGTTCACTTAACACATATTTTCGATTTTTTAAGGTTCTACGATCAAACGGTGAAGGAAAACATCGTGAGGTGCTGGTTTCGTTTCACGATGTTTTCCTTCACCGTTTGCGAGCACTGACATAGTGTATTTAAATTTTTGGGCAGAAAAACTTATTGGTACACGACTGGATTCGAACCCACGACCTTAGAATCGGAAGGCGGAAGCACTACCACTAAGCCACCAGCGCTCACATTCTTGGAATGAAAAATGATAACATTTTTCAATTTCAGTCTAAATTAAAAAGCAATATCGCCTTAAATAAAGGCTAACGTTTTGGAATATATAAACAAAGACCCTTTATGTGTACCCCATCTCATAAATAAATAAAAGTATTTGTTTTACTTCTACCCTTTTTTGGATCCCAATATCAGAACAACCCCTGGGCACATTTAGCAATATTCCCCTAATTCGTAGGTATAACCAACTGTCAATCTACAAAATTAGATGCAGATTGGATTATCAGTTTGACAGTTGCATATGCTCGGAATAAGCATTACGTGTATGTACAGTGGCGGTATGAAAATGCTCGTCGATTTTCAACTTGATTTGTTCAACGTATCACGATCACATACTACCTTTTGAAACAGAATAGACAGAATACACCGATAAGTTAACGTCACAAATTATGACAAAATGTGTTCATGATTAAGGCACTGGTGCAAGTGAAAACCGACTCTTAGGTGACGAACATTTTCATACCGCGACTGTACATATGACGCTTATCCATCAAAGTTTTTGAAAAACCTGAGCTCATTCGCTGTATCATAAGGTTTTGAATTGAATGTGGCTCTGATTCCACTATCGTAATGTATTCCTAGATAAAACTGGTGGTATATTACAACTGGTTATAATATATTACCAACAATAATATAGTACTGCATTAGCAATGCAGTTAGAGATATAATTAATTTAGCGCGTCGCAAAAGTATGTCTGCTATTTTCATACGTGCAGTAAAACTGACACCTAATCTAGAATTAAGCTTTGCGCACCTCTAGATCGCCTGCTATGGCGGTCACTGTATCGCTGTCAAATATCACACTAGAGTCTGTTCAGAAAGAGAGCCGTCGCGTCGTGGCCAAATTGTGAACTAACGTTTCGATTCTTATTTGGCAGCTCATCCCTTTCTTTCTGTCAGCATTTTGCATCATGAAAATTAAATAAAGGAATAGTACACTAGTTGTGATAGGATCAAAACGCAACAAACGCGCTATTGTATTGCCCACTAAACATAAAAGGTGATTAAGCACAGCAGCGCCCTCATATCCCACGACGGCTCTCTTTCTGAACGGACTCTATCAAAGTCCGCAGCAGTGTGATGCGCTGTGCAAAAGCCTATGCCGAAACTGATTGCCATCAGAAATTTCAGATGTTAACAAACCCACCGTTTTAATCAATTACTGATCAAATATATCAATGTTTGCTATGATACGAAGTCATCTCATTTTATATCACATACATTTTATGCAAAATAACTTCGGAAAACTGTTTTATTTGAGACCCCACTCGTTACCACCGCCGTTTCTTCTGTGGCGGTTGTCTGTATCCACCGTTTATTTTTTTTATAAAATCACTGTCTTTGCTAAATAACTGTCAATGTCAAATTAAAACCTTGTCAACAATCAAAACTATTAGAACAGATCACTAAAAGCTAAAATAAAAAGCAAACATCTAAACCGATTTAATGAAATTTATATGGCTCCAATGTATAAGCAATCTTTTCAGATATTTTTATAAATCGTCTTTAAATAACGAAATTAACCAGTAGCAAATATAAAAAAAACAAGCCGAATTGAGAACCTCCGGTTTTTCAGGTCGGTTAAACCTGTTTACCCTCAATACCCACCGTGCATACAGTAGGCCTACCAAGCTCTGTCTGGCTCTGTTTCTAGTTCTGATTATGAGTCTGTGTGAGTGTTGACTAAATAAATCCTACGCCAAAACGTCACACACACAGTATAATGCACTGGGAGCTCTCACTCAGACTCAAAACAAGAACCAGAGACAGAGCCAGACAGAGCTCATGGTAGGCCTATATGTCTACCATAAATACCTAGTATACCTACCCATTAAATCGGAGCACAGCATCGCTTATTGACGGTACACCAGACACAGGTATGATGGTACACTGGCCTTCTTCAGAAAAACCTCGCGTACCAACATTTCGTTGCGTGAACGCACCCTATGTTTACAATCTAAGACCAGCAAGCGTTCTCTATCTAGTACCTGCAATACTGTATAATGCTAAATTATACAAATGAACCAGCATTCCCACTACACCAGTGTTCCGAACTCTTTATCATATGCAATAACATTCCATATTATTATGAAAATGGGAGTTATGCGATGAAACAATTGCTCTGCTTCATGGCTGAGAGAGAAGTGGCATTTGCCGGCTAAAACTTAGCCGGAATAGAATTTGAAATAAGTTAAACATGACATACTTAAGCTATGGCTATCCCTTGTATTCCATGCTGGACCAAGGATAGCAAACAAGGATAGCCATATAGCAAGGGTACTACGACATTAGCCGTTTGAGCCCCAGGTTTTGTAAAAATAAAAACGAAAAGTAATTTGTGGCATTATATTAAAATACGATTCTGATATTTATGTATATTTTACAGATTGCCACAAACCACTGTAATATTTTACACCTTGTGCAAATCTATTTTACAGTTTTTTGACAAAAGTTATTTTATAGGTTTTACTTTCGATAAATACTTTTGAGGTTTGAAAAAGATTTTGCAAGTTTTTTAACTTTATTCAGATTTATTTGAAGGTAGTATCCGTCTTTTTAGGTCACTCTACAGCTGTAAAATTATGCAACGAAGTCAAATTCATTTTGAATGGTCTTGCTTTATGGCGCGATAATACTTTAATTTTATTTGACAGCCACTATGAACGGTTAAATAATTCATTAATTTAATATATTCCTACTTTCCTGAAGCCTGCAGGCAGTATACGAACTCCAACATAAAAGTGTTCACTTACAGGAAACTTAATTAGTTTTACAACGTCAATTACACATGACAGTGATATTTGAAAGTGTTTTGCTGATCGCCACCGTAAGACGCTTAGATGTGCGCAAGGCTAACGACACGTTATTTTTGTTTATGTGGGCACTTGAATTTTGTCAACACAATTTTACCGTAAAAAATTCTGTCGTAAAAATTGTCTTTATAATATCATCGCACCATCAGGGATTATGCTTATTATTTATGGTAAAAGTTACCGTCTACCGTTGGATAAGCTACCAGGAGACGCAGAGAAATAATCTAAAAACATCGAGTTACCAAGTTTTGATCGGAGTCCGGATCGGCGGATCGACTTGCCAGTAATAAAGTTGGATACCGTCCAAAATTTCGTTTTCGATTTCCGGTTGAAATTGGTTCTTTCAAGGATAGAACATACATTATTTAAAAACTGGCCATGCGAATCTATTGAGGTAAAATTTCGTATGTAAGAAAATCTTTCTTAAAATAAAAAATAAAATAAAAAAACGTTTATTGCCTCGTTTATAAACCTAGGAACTACATTATCATACTAAACATAAACTAAAAATACGAGCACAAAGGGTCTCATTCAGTTATCGCTGGAAGTATGTACATCCAGCACTGATTTTAAATTAAACCCTCTCGGTTGGTTGTTCACCGAGGAATTTAGAGCAATAAGCGAGTTACAGAAAAAACGAACAATCAAGACATATACAGTAAAAGTAAAACGGCAATCAGACCTTTCAAAATATATACAGTTTGTAATAAATATTGTATAAAGTGTTTCAACTTAATAAACAAAAAAAGAACTTGTGTGGGTGACAATAATTCCTATGTGTGCGTGTGTGAGTGAAGGGTGGATGTGTGTGAGTGGTTGAGTGTGTAGTGTTGTGCATTTCGTGAGTAGGCTTCCATGATTCTCCCAGTCTCTTAAGAGTCTGGTTAGCACAGAGGGAAGCCTACCCCGAGGTGTGTGTGGGTGAATGTGTGTGCGAGTGTTATGTGTGTGTGAATGTATGTTTCTTAGTTTCTAATGGGTACCTAATCATTTTTAGACCCAGCGTTTAAAGGTTGATTCAACATTGTGTTGTTGTCGTAATAAAAGTGCCAATTTAAGTTTATGTTTAAAGGTTACTAGACTTATTTTCTTTCTTAAAGGAGGTGGTAGGTCATTCCATATTTTTGACGCCCGGTATTTAAAACAACCTTTAAACCCTGCGGATTTATGTTTGGGAATAGCCAAAGAGTTGGTGAATTTTTTTCTGGTGTTAATGTTATGTATAAATTCAAACCAAGTGAATTTTTCAAAGAGATATTCCGGTTTCTTGTTCCAAATAATTTTTTGAGTCATGCAGGCCAAATGAAGCTCTCTTCTATCCTTCATATTAAGTATGTTTTTTCCAGCTAGATATGGACTAATGTGTTCTCTACGAGGTATGTTAAAACAGAATCTAACACATGCATTCTGCACCCGCTGGATGGATCTTTCCGTCTTGACCCATAACCTAGGACCGTATACCGCACTGCAATAGTTAAACGGGGAGAGTACAAGTAGATCACACAATTGCAAACGCACCTCCTCCGATATGTATTTTCTAATTGAATAAAGGACTTTGAGTTTGTAAAAAGCATTCCTAATTTTTTCATTGACGTGTTTAGCAAACCTCATTTCGGAATCAATGACTAGGCCCAAATTTCTAGCATCCTGTTCTATTGGTATAGTTATGTCGTTAATTATTATTTTTGGGTTGAGGGCCAAAGCTTTTTGGATTTGTATTTTGGTGCCAAGAAACATGACTTTGGACTTGGCCGGATTTAGGATGAGTGAATTTTTCGCAGCCCATGTATAAATATTATTTAGGTCCTTATTCACTCGGAGTACTGCCTCTGAAGTATGTTCTGGGTTAAAACTGTGGTATACCTGAGTATCATCCGCATACATATGATAATCACAGACGTCAATGTGATCCGGCATGTCTGCCGTGAAAATGGAAAAAAGTATAGGACTTAAGATGGAGCCCTGCGGAGTACCCCTAGGGACCTCCACTATGTTGGAAACAATTTTTGTGCCATCTGGATTTTCCATTTCTACGTATTGGTTTCTACAAGATAAAAAAGATTGGAACCAGTCACAGGTATCTTTAGAAAAACCATAGTATGATAGTTTGGCCAGTAGTAGTTCATGGTTTATACAATCAAACGCGCGAGAAAAATCCAGAAGGACCAGCGCAGTGCACAATCCAGAGTCGGAGGCAGCAATTATATCATCAGTAACCTGCAAGAGCGCTGTCTCTGTGCCATGATTTTTTCGAAAGCCCGATTGAAATTTAGGGATTATATTCTGCTGTGCAAAATATTCTTCCATTTGGAATAAAACTATTCTCTCCAAAATTTTTGACAGGACAGGCAGAATACTAATGGGCCGCAGGTCTTTTAGTTCTTCGATTGAGCTAGATTTGGGTATTGGTCTAACTAAAGCTCGTTTCCAAGCATTTGGGAACTCGTTCGACATGATAGATCCATTCACAATGTTTGTAATAACAGGTAAAGTTTCGGGCAGGGTAAGCTTAATCATTTCAATGTTTAAATTGTCATATCCAGATGCATTCGTTCCTATATTTAAAATAATTTTACCGACAGCTTCCTCCGACACAGTGTGTAAGGAGAATATACTACTCGTTTTGAAATTGGACTTAAAAAAAAACTTGTATTCATTATCAGTGTTTGCATCACCTGGTAAATTCAAAAAGTGGTTATTTATCAAATTAGGGTCCATTAGATGATCAGGTATGGAAGGTATAGTATTATTAAAAGCCTTAGCCCTTTTAAAATAATTCCACATCTTTTTTGGCTGCCTTATATTTTTATTAATGTAATGAGTAAAAAAAGCACTCTTTTCTCTTTCTAACGATGCCGTTACTAAGTTTTTAAGACTTTTATAATAATTTCTAGATGAATCCGTTTTCTTAGAATTAGCTCTAACAAGAGCTCTATCTCTTAGACGCATCATGATTCTGACTGTATCAGTTAGCCACGGTTTCGGAGAATCTAAGATCTTCTTTCGTTTAAGAGGGGCGTGGGTATCAAAAAGACAGTTTGTCTTATCATTAAATTCATGTACCATACAATGTATGTCTTTCGTAAACAGATCATGCCATCTCATGGACTTCAGATCAGACTCAAATTGCTCGGGGTTAATATCGTTTAATGGACGAGTCACAATGTAGCGTGGCACTGGTTTTGACTTTTTTATGTTAAATTCAGCTAAAACCATGGAGTGATCACTTAAGGTCTCATTCGGTAACACCTCAATTCTATTACATCTGTCAGGTACGTTCGTAATAACTAGATCAATAAGAGTCTCAGTTACATCTGTTACTCTAGTAGCCTCGCTAACTAGTTGAACTAGATTCTGCTGAGTGCAGAACGTAGATAGTTCGCGAGCTTTAGACGTGTTTGGCTCTAGTAAGTCAACATTAAAGTCAGTCAGCAGGCAGATGTAATCACAATTTAAGAAGGTAGATAAGGACTCACTGAGGGATTCTAAGGCAGATGTAACTTTAACCTTTTCTGGCCTATAAGCCGTACCTATTGCCATTCGAGCGGCTGGCAATGTTAATTCGAGCCAAAACTGCTCTAGTTCTGATTCTGGGTGGGTACGAACTCTAGCGCGTAAGCCTTTTTTTATATAGAACCCGACACCTCCTCCAGTTTTATTACGTGACCGAAGTTTAAGCGCATAACCCGGCAGAGCTGGTGCCATTTTTTCATCTTTAACCCATGTTTCATTTAGTGCTAGAATATCAGGCTTGTGATTTAGCACGCAAGCTTCCAGCTCATCCCTACCCGTGTTTAATGACCGAACATTTAAAAGTCCAAGCACTAACCGTTTTTTTTTAGCCGTGTTATCCATTATTGGTTGTGTAGAAAACTTTACAGTTACGCAAATGAATATAACCTGAAAAGATTTGAGTGTAAATTATTTTTGTGCACAAGGATGTGTGTATTATTTTTATGAGCAATGTATTATTGTGTGGTGTGTTTATAAACATTGTTGTGTGTGTAGTGTTTATGAATAGTGGTGTGTGTTTTGTGTTATTGTTTGTTGTGTTTGTAGTGTATATTGTGGAAATATGTTCCTTTGTTGTGGTAGCGATATTGAAGGGAGAAAACTCTATCTTATCAATAACTATAGTGTAAAGACTGACTATGAAAGTAATATAAAATATTGTAACAAAAACAAAAATACATACATTAGCAAGACGAAAGACCAGTTTTTTATAGAAATAACAGTAAAACAGTGTTTGAGCTTTATCTAAACCAAGAATAATTGCTAGCCTAAGTACGCAGCTTAAAAACCCTGTCCAGGTCGGATTCATGACGAATGCGAAACGCAGGCTTCTTGTCTTCTTCTCTAACCAGAATTTTACCTTCCTTCGTCCAGGCGAACCTCCACTTATGCTGTTTGCATAGTGTGCGAGCCTGACCGAAGAGTAGTCTCGAGTCCCTGGTTAGCCTCTCATTGATGTAAATAGGCCGTGGTGTCCCTGCTACCGCGACATCACCCGTAGAAATATTGCGACGAGTCCGTGCACAGCGGATTACTTGCTCGTGTACCGCGTGCCTAGTCACACGAAGCACTATCGGGCGCGGTCGCTGTTTGCCATCTTGATCCAAGCGAATCGGACCTACTCGCCGAACGTCTACTATATCTCGTTCATCCACTGTCGAACCGATCTTACTCATAATCAGCCCCGTGATGTGCATGACGTTTTCTCCACCATGCTCGGTAACTCCACTAATCTCAATATCATTTTGCAAGCTTAGTTGCTCTTTATTATTGAGCTCTTGTTTTAGATCTCGTATCTGTTGTTGAAGATCTTGCGTAAGCTTAACAGTGGCTTCAAGCACCTGAAGGCGAGACTCTTGGCCGTCTAGGCGTTCCGACAGAGCGTCCAACTTATTAGTGCAGGATTGGTACATACTTCTCAACTCCTTCAATTCATCACGCACTTCCTCCCGGAAGCAACCAAAGTCCTTGCGGAATCCGTTCATCTCACTGCGGAGCGCTCTTATTTCATCAAGCAATGTAGGCTGATCCTTACAGTAATCCTCAGGTGGGGGGGGAGATGCGGAACCGCAGACATCCAGTTCTCCGGATTCCTTTACAGGTGTGTTTGTATTGTCTCTTCGCGGGGCGCTAGCAACGCAGCACGGGCAAAGCCAGGTCTTGGGGATTTGATTCGCAGTGATATTTACACATTGTTTGTGATAAACATTCTTGCATTTTGTACAGGTAGCGCCACCTGACAAAAATTTGCCACAACCACCGCATTTATTCATAGCTAAATGAATTGGTTCGTTGTTGCCAAATAGGGGCACAAGATGGCTCTGTGCGTATTTACTTGAAATCAATTGATTATAAAAGTGTGATTAAACCTCGTTCGATGGTTTCTTTATAACGTACAGGCTTACGTGAGTTAATTGTGATGTGATGCTTCGAGCTATGCTTCCAGACTTTTTGGACGTATGCTGAGGAGATGCGGCGCGTCCTTTGTGTGGAACAATTTGACGTAGTTTTAGTATTCCTCAAACGTTGATAACACTTGCACAGGGGAATCACAATCTTAGGAACGCAATCCAATGTTGTTACTACTAATTCACTGCAATTTACTATTTTTGCAACAATAAATATTGAACAGCTGATCTGACTGCACAGGCTACCTACCCGCTTTTTTTTTCAGCTTTCGCAGCTTTCAGCTGCGGTCATCACAGCAAGCGTCAGGCTTGTAAAACCTAGTGTTAACCGGTTTTGGGAATAGGACATCTCTAATTGGATCAAGCAGCAGGACACATCCCTAAAGTAGGAAGAAGAAGCGGAAGGAAAAGATGGCCTCTGGCGTAGTTGTATTGTTTTACCGTGTAATAAGTAAAACAAAGTTGTAGGTATTATTGTTGAAGAGTTTTCATCCTATTAAGCTACATTTGAGCGCTGGAAAGTTATACAAAATATTGAACTAAGAATAGTACATTGTTCACCGAGAGGAGAAAGTGACCGATTACCGTTGAGGGTGTTAGGCGAGGGCTTTAAAACACCCGAGATCGGGAATCGCAGTTTCTCTCGAGTGATACATAGTGCTTTATACTACACCTACAAGGAAAATAAATTCTACGAAAACTGAATCCTCAAACAAACATACAAATTGGAAATGGCGTCTGCAATTTTCACATGTTCTTTTTTCAAATTGTTTATCCTGCCGCCGCAGGGTCGCACTGCCAGCCCGACACCATCCAACACACAGCTAGTGGCCAGTGGCATTTTGCGAACTTTGAGATAAAAACTCACTGTAAAAACTTTTTGGCTTTTGACATTTAGGTTACCGGCGCATAGTCTTACCCAAAATTAAGAAAGAAAAACCACGTAAGAAATGGATTTTCATACACTTTTCTCTCCCGCTCAGATGCGTTTTCTCCCCGCATATTTGTTCGATATGCAATGACGTACTTTCTACCGTAAATTTGATAAAATATCAAGGTACTTTCCAAGCAGGTGTAGGATAAATGTATTTTATCGCGACCGAATAAAAGTCACCGAATCCAAAAAACGAAGCCAGCGTGGATTTTTTTTTGTTTTAGTGACCCCGGCTGTCCTAGCCAACTACACGTTCTAGTCGACGGTCGGTCGTTGACGGCTGCCTGAAACAAGACTTTACTGCTTTGAACTCTGCATTTTATCTCTGACCAAACTGTTCCGGTTTTATACGGGAGGTATAAAAATCACGGTGCGTGCGGATATCACGTAAAAGTAGGTAAGTGTCCCTAAATTCATTGACAGTTCAAAGAGGGTATATTTAAGGGATCCTTTTGGTAGCAACCAGTTTTAACTATGAATGCGATTGGTAAGGTGGAGAAAATCAGTGTAGCATCTCTATGCTACACTAAAAATCACGTAAAAATGAAAGTCTTGTATTTTTACAAACGAGAATTTATTTACAACAGAATATACATTATTTACAAAAACTATTATTGTAAAACATGAAATTATTAAAATAAAAAAAATTTATTTTATAAGAAACTAGAAAATTTAATAATGAACTTTGTTTTTCACCTGTAGAGTTCAGTAGGCCTACCATGAGCTCTGGTTTTGAATCTGTGTGAGTGCATTATACTGTGTGTGTGACGTTTTGACGTAGAATTTATTTAGTCAAAATTCACACAGACTCAAAACCAGAACCAGAGACAGAGCCAGACAGAACTTATGGTAGGCCTACAGATCACAACGATCATGGTTGTTCATAATTGCCAATATATTATAATATGAAATCATCAACGCCCTCTAAACTCACCCCTTCAAATTGAAAACCAAACGGTAAGTTTGCAGTTCTTGCAAACTTGGACACCGCGTCGAATTAGTTTACATAATTCTAATTTTTCGATCTACAGGGTTATTCATTATTAGCTGCAAATACTCAGGAATTAGTTTCAACAAATAAAATAAAAAATATTTATGAAATGATTTTTTTTTAATTTTGATTTAAGTTTTTTTTTTATTTCTTTACGGTAATTGCATAATGATTGCCATGGAGAACAGGACGATGACCCACCCAGGCGGTGACTGAACGCAGAGTGTCGCTTACGGCGCGCGGGCGTGGATCAAAGGTCAAAATAGGTCAGGCGCCAATGATTCCTTTATAGATTTTCTCGGGATTTTCATAACAAAACTTAAAAAAATCATTTAATAAATATTTTTTATTTTATTTGTTGAACCTATTCCTGAGTATTTGCAGCTAATAATGAATAACCCTGTATTTTGTAAGACAATAAGTGTTCTTTGTGATTAAATTAAATTGAACCTTATTATCAATTGGGCATTTAATTAAATAAATCTACTAAATTATTTCCCTAACTTGAATCCCTTGTTCATAAGTCATGCCGCAATGCTCACGGAAAAGGATGAAGGCTCAACGAATCCTCCCATTTTCCTGTTCGCCATTTTTGCGACTGTTCCACACTCTTCAAGTTAACCTCGTTAATCCACCGCCGGTCCAGCGTCCCTTTTGTGCCCGACTATCAAATAAAATCAAAGCGTACCTCGTCCCGCAATCCCTGCTCGTTGGGAGACGAGAAAGGCACGGAGCGGACACATTTGCTTCTAGTATTCATTGAATCTTGACAGACACTGTAAAGAAAATATTAGCAAAATAATGCCACTTTAGATACCTCTAACATGGTAGTGTAAATAGTGTAAGTATAAGATTCAGATGTAGAGTATCTTCTATCATTGAATCTTTTTAAAATTCGATTTGTGGGGATATTTTTTATTCAGCAGTTTTGTTTGAGTACCTACTAGATTTACATTGATACAAAGTGTGAGTAATCGCAATAAAACTTTAGGGATTTGAACATAATGTTTTCCATGAGGTGATGAAAGTTGCCACCGTGGTCGCGGGCAGACCTGCCCGTGACCTGGCTGTTGTAACACGGTCGAAACGTCGGGAAATAATAAAGGCAATCACGATAAATACCCTTTTTTTCCATATAATTATGCCGATTGCGTTAATTTAAAAAGTGCTAAAATTGCCAGTGTTTGCTTCATGACTATTGAGTACTCATGCTGTTTAATACATCTAGTCTGACACTTCAATTGCCGTGTCGAATACGTCCCGTTGACATTAAAAGAGACTGCAGCTTTAAAATAAGAGGACATCGGCCCTAGTACCGGACGCTCGGTCCGGCCGAATAAAGGGCCCAACGAATCCAATCATAAATTCTTATTTCACGTTCTGTTTTGGCACATGGTGAAGGAAATAGCGGTTCATAAACATACACTTTGAGGAATCTATATACCTTTTGTTTTTGGAGCTTGTATACTTCTTAAGCACTTCCCGTGTTTGTCTTAAGAGGTGACTAAGGTACTTATGATCAACGGTCACTAATTTGTCTAGTAAGCAAGGTCAGGTATGGCAAATTCTCCCATGATACTTCTGAAAATCTTATACATGTCAGCAGCAAGCATAAGGTTATAATGTTTGAAAGAGTTAATAGAAAAATAGTTGTGCCTTCTAGACTTTTGAATTCCTTCGACCATACCCTAAAGATCACCGCAAGCTATTACTTACGGCACGTTAGGGCTCCGCCAGGAAATAAAGTGCACCTCGAGGGTCAGCGGTATTGAAATAGGGTCACCTGGCCGCTCTATTATTTATGTTTTGTGTCAGCGTTTTGTAGTTTGGGACGTTTTCATAAAGGGTTCGTTTTGCAAGACGCGACACGATTATTTTACTCATATCATAAGTATTTGACTTTACTTTTTTATTTTGTCTTGTCGTACGCTAGCGTTTCAAACGTGACAGTATGATTTTCCATCGAGGTGATTGGTCAACGAGTTTGCTGCGGATATGCGACAGATTCAAATAATAACAAAGTTTAGACCGCTGCGTACCACTTGCGGTCTAAATATGTTTCAGTTTATAATGTCACTAATCCAGGGAACTGCTGTGAGTATCATAAACGAACCTCCCGAACGATGTCTTATTCTGTTCATTGACATTATTGAATTATTATCAAGAAGCGACGGAAACACGCCGCTTTCTCCTCTCCGCTACACAAATAAATATCATTTCCATTTCAATAACCTCTCGACAAACGCAAAGATGTCACAAACGTAGGCAGAATTAATAGTTTTTAATGCTATTGAATGCTTACTTAATTCAAATAACTATTTGAATTTTGAAATAGCAAAGATTTACAAAAGTGGCATGGCGTGATTTCAATTTCAATTTTTTTAATGTCGGATAACGGGATCCATATTTGTTAGTAGAAATAAAATTAAATTTACTTACAAGTCAAAGTAACATTGACCAATATACGTACCCTTCTTCATGGAGAATTCAGTTTTACAGTAAAAATAAACATTGTATTTATGTGATTGTATTTGTTTTTGATATAAGATACCAAGATCTTTTAACTTAAACATAAATTATCTGACAACTCAATACGCTTGTTTGTGAAGGCTCTGTTGCGGAGTCTATATAGCAATATCTAGTCTAGACTATTATCAAGCCCGGTGTACAAGACAGCAAACTTATCTTTTGGCGAAATATAGATTGAATCAGTTGAGGCGAAATATTGGTTCCAGTACCCCAAGTCCCACTGCAATTACAACATTTCGTTACCAAATGTTGTTTTCGTTTCGCCTATTTGTCTCTGTCTATTGTATGGAGAAAAGATGAGACAACAACTCTAACTACGTAATGTATTTTTGCCGTCTCATATTTTATCCATACAATAGATAGAGACAAATAGGCGAAACGAAAACAACATTTGGTAACGAAATGTGGTTGCCAAACTCCGACTTCGGGTACAGATCTAATAAGTTGCAACGTTCAGCGAAGCCACAGTTTGGATGCATAACTACTAGAGGCCTTTTTTTGCATGAAAAGATTGTGTTTTAAACTGGGTCAAAGTCAAAGTCGAAGGCACGTTTATTCAGTTTCACTATGATCACTTTAAAACGTCATAGCTAAGCAAGTCTATGGTAGAATTTGATTCATTTAAATATTGAACAGCATAATTTGAGTCGATGTTGAACCAAATTCATATCGAGAATATTGAAAAGTAACTCGATTTATATTAAATTAAACGGTTTAATTTATAAAGGGGTTTATGAATCGTAAAAAACTTATCCGCGTCCACATCTGAATTAAACAGAGCTTTGCCATGAAATAAATCCAAATAATAGGATAGAAGTGATACTTCTCAACGCAGTAAGTTCCTACCACTAGCACTGAGATTATATCATACATGAAACTGTAGGCCTACCATGAGTTCTGTCTGGCTCTGTCTCTGGCTCTGGTTTTGAGTTTGTGTGAGTGTTGACAAAATAAATTCTACGTCAAAACGTCACACACACAGTATAATACACTGGTGAGCACTCACACAGACTCAAAATCAGAGCCAGAGACAGAGCCAGACAGAGTGTGCGGTAAGCCTACTGATGGTGATGCTCTACAAACTAGTGGTATACATGTTCAATTTTGATCTTTAAAAAATAAACCAGTGAGGCTCACTTCATCAGGCAGCTCACTTGCTCGAGGCTCTGAGTTTCACTTCTATATTGTGTTTTCGTTATTAATCTCGATTGTGTTTCCGCCCGAAGAGTTCGGAGGGCCAGAATTATATCAGTCCTCTTTGTCTCCCCAACGGGCATTTTGAAACTTTAGCAATTATAAAAGTTTTGAGTGTATTTTTTGCTCAATAACTTAGCAAAACAGACAGTATCTCACCCTGAGTGCAAGTACTTACTTCCCTACTTTAAAGGTCAATGTTACTAAGGTTCGCGTACGACTTTGCTTGGATCTTAATATTAAATATTTAAAGGGTCAGCCTACGAAAATTAGACCATTTACGCCATTTGTTTGCTTTAGAAAGGTATTTTTAATAAGAAATGTGATGGAAAAAGCACATGATGTTGAAAGAACTCACACCGAAGTGGGATCATAATGTACGGTTTATTTTTTCGGTTCATGATTAGACCAAAATACTTTTTCGACTTAGGCCGCATTTTACCTCAGCTCTTATCTCATCCTTGAAACTTACGTGGTTCTGAAACAAAAAAAACTATTCATAAGAAGTACATACAAAACCGTCTATATGTATACTATGATATCATGAGACTCTTTAAATCAAAAAAGTATTTTGCGAATTTAATAGTCCTCTAATAAATGTTCAATTTCTTATGATTTCAGATATACCACGCAGGATTCTCTCGTAAAGGCAGAATCATTTAAGGTAGGAACGAAATCCGGGCTCCACGTCCAATCGCCAGGTTTATTGCATTAGACCGACTCGGACAAAGAAGGAGGTGTAATGACCGTTGAGACGTGACTCCGACAATGCACGTAATTTGAAGCTCTTTATGATGGTGGTACCATCGGTTTTCGAATGCAACTCACTACTTGACTCAACTCATTTGACTGTAATACCAGGCATGTCAATTTTTACAATATAAGTAACTAAAAATCGATTTAATTAAGATGTCAAAACAAAATATAAATGATAAAAATAAATAAGAGGCAAACAATTATAATACATACAAAGTAATGGACCCCCAGGTGTATGTCACTGCGGTTGCAAGTTGAACGCGTTTGTTTGGCCTCCACATCAGGATTCAATACTACTTTCCAAAAAAATATCGATCGAAAACATCTCGACTTATTTGAAGGAATAAAAATGGCAAGCAAACGCTTGGTAGAGTCTCCTATTATAGGCATTGAGTAACAAAACGTGCTGAAGTGCCAATAGTAGTAGCCTCTTGACACAGAACCACTAACAGTATCACTTCTTACACTGTGTCCTCGGGGAGTGTGTGAGATGATATTAAACTTCTTTAACGTGTATTTGCACTACTTGCTCAGATGCCGGGAATGTATGAAAATCCCTTTAGCGAAAGTTTTTCGTGTTAGGATTTATAGGAGGAAAAATAAATGGTGTTCTCCTGTGTTCACAAAGTTGCTATGAATCCGTACCACACTTTCTTCTTTTTATTTGCGTGTGATGGCAGACTCTCTTACTGACTAAATGTGTCCATAATGTTCGATGGATAGCCGTTTTGGCCTAGACTTAAATTATGTGTCAATAGTTTAATAGTACATTGTTACCCGAGGATTTAAATTTACGAATTTAAGTCCCGAGACGGGTTTGGCGCCAATGGAGCTCGAGGGACTTAAATAAGTCTTTCACTGGAGGTAAGCACTGTGCTTTTTATTACGATTACAAGGAAAGTAAAAATAAAAACATGATAGAAAAATGAGTGAATGGGTTTCCAACCTCCTTGCTGAATAAAAAGTTGGAATTTGGTTCAATAACCTCCTTGCTGTTTAGAAAGTTGGAACATGGTTGAATAAAAATGTGAAAATAGAACTTGGTTATTTTTTATAATTTGACAGCTGTCAGTAGAAAGCGATTCTCCCTAGGGCTGAAAGTATTACTTTCAATTAGTCCCCTCAGGCAACTTCAGACCTACTTTCCGAGTATGAGCAATGAAAAATTTATAATAAAATAAACTATGACTCATCATCACATCATAACCGCTCTACCAAAGATTTATTATTGCAATGCTGAAAGACGAAGCAACAAAAGTATATTTTGTAAAATGTTTCCGCTGCGCGGATATACTGGAGGATTTATTTGTAGCGCAGCGAGGCAGATGAAATTATTTCATTTTCTATTCCATTAGACATTATTCATTATTCATGCACATTTTGTGCATTTAATGCCTCTCTTGAAATACTTGAGTTTATTTCAAATTAAACCTGTCACTCCTTGTCAATATCTATTGGTATGAGAGACCAATAGTCTATGCAAGTTCTATAAAAAAAAATAGGTTGCCTGTAAAGTCGGGTTTACTGACGATAGTTGAACGTGACAACGTCATAAGAAAATACACAGATGTCGAACGCGGAGGCCGATTGTGCCTCTTTGTCGCTCGTTCCGCGCTCTCGCTTGCACTTCAAGCCTTAAATGGAATGCCTCAGAGCGAGGTAACGCCACATGATTCAAGTTTTTTCGTGCGTGCAGCCGGCTCCATCGAATTATAAGACGTTGTCACGTCAAAATAATATTTGTTAGGACATTAATAAAAGCTTTTTTTATTAGATTGGAACGTAGAACTAACATAAGATTACTTCATTTGTAAAGTAGATCAAAGCAATATTAATAAATCACTTCGACCACATTCCCTCTTTCATCAGTCCTACCCTCGTTCTCTCACTAGCAAAAAAGTCAATGACAACAAAGAATGTAGAAAGCATCGCCGCCATTGTGTAGTTCTCTAACTTTACGCCGAGTAAGTTGCAGCAATATTTAACGGCTGTTAGCAATAAATTGTCGAAAAATGTGTGTGCAAGCTTGTGCACCGGATTCCAAAGTTAGCACGAGCCACGGCCACGGGCGTGGGCGAGGGGTGTGTGACCAGAGTTATTGTAGCGCAGAAGAAGATGGAATGATCTCATTTTCTATTCCATTCGTTTTGCGCAAACCACACAAATCACTGCTGGTTGGGACAACGGCGCAAGTCAAAAGATGTTGCAAGCCTTTGGAGGTTTTGCAAGAAATGGTTCTGGAGTTTCAAATGGTTTTGACAATCGATAGCAAGCCTTTGGAGGTTTTGAATGAAAAGGTTCTAGAAATTCCAGTTTCAAATGGTTTTACAATCGAACGAGCGAAAAACTTTCGATAGATTATAAATAAGTAACGTCTTCGGAAGCATAAAAAAACTCTGTTCCATTTTTGTATCATTTTAATTCTTTTTCTTTAATTGCTGATAATAATCAGCTAATTTTAAGTCGTTTTAAGTTGTCGATTGATCTAACTTACAAGTTACAACGACACAATTAATAAAGATTTGAAAAAAATGGGATCATTTTTGGCAAAAAGTCGCGCTCTAAACTTGCACCAATCACGTTCCAAACGTATTTACACAGCACATATTATTCGCTCCCACAGACACAATCGGCTTGATTTAAATAATCGTTTCGTTTATTCGAAATGTTTTATTGTAGTGAAATATCGACTTAATTTTCCTAAAATAACTCGGCTTAGTAGAGACGTCGAGCGAATGGAGTTAACTTTGTATATTGCAGAGTTCATTCTTATGCATGGGAGTTCATTTCAAGTTTCAATGATTTGCGTCTCGCTATGTCACTTTAGATTTACGAGGTACGTAATAAAATGGGTTCAAGAATACTTGAGATTATCGAGCACTATTTTATTATACTACCTTTTTATTGATACTTTAGCTTTTGACTGCCATCACACCTGGTAGGAGTCTGAACATAATTATATTTGCTTGCAGTTCCTTAAGAACTGATAATAGTTGTTATATAATTCTAGACTTCGATGGTAGTCATTTCTGTGGAAATAACGATTCTAATCTAAAGCCAAGGGAAACCTAAAAAACTACTTTTGAAGGAAACATTTCCTATTTAAATAGAAAGCAAGATAAAAGCACTCCATCTCAAACAGTTCACTTACAAACAGAGGTTTGTACCTCTACACACAAACGCTGTAAGAGCTCCGATGGAACTGTGGTGAAACAGTCGCACACAAAAACCTACTGCAAATCTTGATTTAGAAAACTTCTGGCGAAAATAGGATGAATAGATATTTACAGAAGTACTTTCATGTATTTCTTTGTTGGGAACTACTCCGCAAATCAATAAAAGGTCATTGGAGTCGATTATGTAAAGATCGAAAGAAAGAATAATGCCTTTTGATGTGAAGCTGTAAAATTGCTGTCTGCCGTGTAGGTAGGTACAGTTGTAGGCAATAAATATTGCACATTGGTTTTTCGGCTTTGTAGATCGCTATCTCTTTCTGACGCACACTACGCCCTATGAAGCCGAAAATAGCCGATGTGCAATATTTCTTGCCTACTACTATACGTAAAATAGCTGCTGTAACACATCCATGAAATGTTTTTGTATAGGCCAGATGTCAATGGTTTGACCAATCAATGTGTTTGTCGTACCATCAAATTAACAGTTTGACGTTTCCTTACCACACCTGTCACTCAAACTACCCACAGTAAAATCGAACGCGCCGTTTGATCAGCTGTCGAAAACTGGAGGGCCGTGTTTGAACAAGGACCGCCAGTTTTTGTCGTTGGACAAGTTGACATGTTCCGATTTAAAAATTCACCAATTTTTAAAAATAGTGTTTGATTTTGTAAATTTATGAGAGCATTGTGAAATTAACTTTACTCTCATGTTATTAATATTCTATAAAGAAACAACCCATCCAATAGCAATAAAATCGAGTCTTTTTTCCTCGAAAATATTGCTTCAGGCCAAGTGGTGGGTTAGGTGCAAAATAAATAATAATAAAAGAGGAAATGATTTCCAAGTAAATATCATTTTTACGAGTTGAGGCCACGAGTGTACATAGCCGCCAGCTTTGGTTTAGCAAAACCGCCTAACGAATACAACTATATTTACTAATTAGCCACTTACGTACAAAACACATCATGCCGTGTAATAATGTACCTACTAGGGTCTTAATATTATGCCTTCCTACCGGATTTTTACGTTAATTAACCACTAGCAGTTGGTAACCGAGCTTCACTCGGAATTTTTTTCGTTAATTTATATTTTTAAGAAATCATATGAGCCATATTATTATCTTTACTGGTTTATTCTTACTGAACAACGCCATCTGCTGGACATGCTTGCAGTTAGTTGCTCACAATCGTCAATAGATGGCAGGAGCAGGCACATATTCAGTTTATGTTTTTAGTTTTTTTTTTAACGAACAGACTCATTTTCTGAAAATGAATCCTAGCTAGATCGATTTATCGCCCCCGAAACCCTCTGTATACATAATTTCATGAAAATCGTTGGCGCAGTTTCCGAGATCCTAAATATATATATATATTCTTAGCGGATTCCTGTTCTCCACGGCTGGCTCGAGCGGTCGACTATAAAGGGCAGCGGCGCGAGGCACTCTGACTCATTCTGCGCGCGGCGTTTGGTTGTGATGGACGGTTTTAGAGGCTCATTATGTACTTAGGCATATAATATAATTGGTGTTATTTTCATAGTCGATTCATAGAGGTTTAACGTGTTGGTTAAGTTCTATTGTCAGTAGTTGACTAGTTTGTAAATCATTAACGAATAAATGTGGTTAGGTTAAGTGGTTGATATTTTTTAAAAAGTTGTTTCCTTTCTGTTTTGTAAGAATATATATACAAGATTTTCTCGTTTAAAGGTATAAGATTTGGCTACAGTTTTGCGGCGATTTCACCTTTTGCGAACTGTACAATCATTAGGGGCAGTAGGGGTAGGGGCAGGAATTATCAAACAACAGTATAGTTTTTGAGGTCGAGTATCTAGTGCTCTGGGGAAACAACGAGAATGTACATAGTTGAAGACTATACAGAACATTATTGAAGTTGGTTAAAAAACCTATGCGTACACCAGAAAGACAAGCATTTAGCTATCACGGACTGTACATTTTGGTGCGTTCGAGTGACTGTACAATTACATTTTGCCATAAATGCACAAAATGATGATATCTATAGATTCGTGTTCGTTTGGTTCAAAATAAAATTTAAATAAAAATGCCCACAGCGATCGTCTTGAACGTAAAATACTGAAGTTTAAACATTGTCTTTTATCACTTTTTGTCATACATACACATACATACATGCATAAAACCACGCCATGGGGGTAGGCATGGATAACATTCTCCATACATGCTAGGAAGAGAGGGAAATAGTTTCAACAAGCTTATTATTTGTTGAATAATTGTTATTATTTATTAAGGCTACTAAACAACAAAACACAGATAATACAAGCAATTTAATCTTCGTAGAATTTAAAAGTGCAAAGCTGCTGTAATATATAGCTCTCTCAAGCGGCGAGTAAAAAAGTACTGCCGTGAATCATTTCCAAGTAGTGCCTAGCTTTGTTTTATTTTGTCTGGAGGAAAAGACAAATGACGACAAGACAGCAGCTGTTGTTCACAAGTGATTTGTGATAGTCTACACTTGCTCTTAAGCACTTAATTAGAGATACTGGTTATTGTTACTTCGGAGCTCGGAAGGCGAGTTTCCTAGCATGGGGGATCATTTCATTTTTTTTCATTTATTAATTCATTAACAATTATACATTTGTGTCTGAAAAATAGTACATAATAAGCAAAAATAATATCAGTCATAACATAAATTAAATAGTAATCAAAGAAATTGTAATCAAATAATACTAACAATGTCACTACATATTTATTAAATCATCAGTAGAATAAAAACACCCTTTCAACAAAAGCTGTAAAACAGCTTTTTAGTTTTGAATAAATGTAGACTGTCTATTATTTACTGTTTTTGTGACAGTTATCATGTGGTAGGGAACTCGCGTTTTGAGGTCGCAGGTTCAAAGCTGGTCCTGCATTTTGGTAATATTATTACAAGTTTAAAAACTTGAGAAACTGACTTCTTGGCCAAACTGCAAAACCGATTTTGATGAAATTTCTATGGGACCAATCGCTTTTTTGTCAGATCGGCTCATAAATGACGAAGATGTGATAACAAGCAATAAAAAAATAAAACCGAATTTAGAACCTCCTTTCTTATTTGAAGACGGTTAAAAATGTATGTGTACAAAAAATGAGCTCTGCTGCTCTGCTCTCAACTCAGACTGTGAAAAACATCAAGTCAACATGAGGAAACTCGTGGGGGAACTCACTTTACTACTATAGTATGATGTAGACCAGTAAAGTTTTAAGTTTTGACGGAATTTTGACAGAAATTCTATAATAATATAATTCCGTCAGAATTCCGCGTTCAAGAGTAGACCGGCTGTACCTTCAAATAACCAGCTTAATAGTTCATTCAGAAAATTCAAACCCATAATATTATGGTATCAACTGTTGTTCAACACTTTGAAGCAACATTGGATTAATTATAAAATTGATTTTTGATATGAATATGTTAATTAGCATTGGTTTGACTGGCCTCTTAGTTGGTGCGCCGATGGTCGTGGGTTCGATCCCCACCGAGAACAAAAATATTTGTTTAGTGAACGCTGATGCTTTTTCTCAATCTGGGCGAGTTCGAAGTATGCTTTTTTTTAAACTATATCGTCGCTGTAGAGCGAAAAGTCATTAAGTTGCAATATAGCCAAATTTAGTTAAAATTATAAGTAATATATCGCCTATCAAGTACACGCTTTATATTTTTATTTATTTTCATAATCTGATGGTTTAACTTATTTACAAACAAATGTTTAAAATACAAACCTCGATTTCTTCAATAGAAATTTTCGCAATAGCGGAGAAGGAAAGAAAAAAATCATAAAAAACCCGAGGCAATTCCAGTAGTGGTGCTTTTTTCGCTGTGACAGCTATTACCCATTCAATGTCAATTTAATCACTTCTAATAAACTACTTAATTATGGGTAAATTTTTACTTAGTCCGTTATCAAAAGCAAAACCGAACCTTTGAACGTCATAGCAGCTCTAATTAAACAGTAGATATTCCGTCTAGAACCATTTAGCTATGTACCTACCTACTATAACACATTTAGTACCAACAGTAAGATTTTAATTCAAATTGCCTTGGGAGGGAATAGAATTAATTTCGGATGCCTATTGAATATTGATTTCAATCTACCAATGTTCTGGTGATTTAATGATTTGAGGTACGATTTAAGGAAGAATATTATTTAACTTCCTTGTATCAAGAATATAACAGATAAGAATAATTCATTTTACGACAGTCTATAAAAGATCAAATTAATATTTACTTTAAAAAGCTTGTGATGTGGTCATTATTTTGATAATGTTCTTTGAGCAAAGTCAACCTTGCTGGGCTACTAGAAAAGGCGGTAAAATTGTATGGAATTTAATTGCTGGTCGAGCTCATGTCGGTTTTTGTTTAGGAAATAGTCGGATGCAAAAAGTTTTCATCCGAATTTGGAGTTCTATTTTCAAAAATAGTCACAGGCAAAAATATGGCGGCCAGAAATCCGAATTGAGAAACATGTCCCCATGCTTCGCAGGCACCTGGAGCACGTACGATTTGAAGGCCGTGTCTCTCACTCCGGATGGCTCTAGCCGCTGCAGATGTAGCTGTATTGGTGGCGGGTCCTTAATCCAAAAACGGGTCCTCTCCTTTACGTAGCGAAAGACCTCATCACCTGAAGTATTCGGGTCCAATCTTGAGAGGTAAAGGAGGATGGTCGGGTCCACAGCACGCAGGGTGGCTTCGGATGCTATGACGCTCGCGGTACCACGTTTATTTCGTGACGGTTTCGCTTTTTTCTCCACCAGGGTGAAACCTTCTTTATCGACTTTTGTCTGTATAGCGTTGGCGGGACGATCTGGACGCCATCAAAAGGAACTAGTGGGAGGAGGCTCGGAATAGAGGGAACTGGAATTCTGGCTACTAAAAGAAAAATAGTCAGTCTGTCTGTTTTGGCTTATTTATTTCAATGGTGATGCAAACTGACATGTCACATAAGCTTTGTTCTCGGTAGTTTTTTAGTAACCGCAACTCATCAGGTGAGCCATTTATTTGGCCAAAATAATTTCATTAAAAAACTTTGGCATTGGTCAGAAAGGCCTATACAAATCTTGTCTTGTTTAATTTGCCAACGCATTTTCTAATATTTACGAAGTCGAGAGTCCATGTTTTGTAAGTATTGGGAAATAGGCATGAAGACAGTAATAAAGTATCGCCAAAATATTTATCTGATCTAATGAAAAAGGATTCAAAGATTTTGAAAAATGTATTTAATCTCTTATTAATGTCGAGATTAATAATTTATTTGTTAAAATAAATCTACAAAATACAACAATCCGCCATGATGGCTTAAACACCGGTCAGAGCGAATTACGTCTCGGCTATATAGACGTCATTCTGATTTAGTACAAAAGCACCAATGTTTACTGTTGATATATATAGCCGTGACGTAATAACAGACGCCATGACACCAGCGAGCGTTTTGGCGTGAATTTGAAAATTTAAATTTAAATGTACTTTTATTGCACAAAAACCTTAATTTTCTACAGAAATATGATATATTTTAGACATAATAGATACTTCTGAATATGATAGAAGAGATTTTGAAAATTAGTCGTCATGCCTATTATCGCTGTCATATTTGGCAGCGAAGACCTTATACCTATCAAAAATAATTTAACAATACATTACTGAGTTTTTATTGCCAATGGAGTAGGAGCGACACGCAACATTTCATTTTGTCACCACTTAATTTCGCGCATAAAAGAAGTGTTATGAAAACTCTTCCTGGATCTTGTAAATGACACTGTAATGTATGCGGCAAGTCACTGGACGCCAAAAACGTTTTTTTTTTTAACTGTATTTGTTAGACTTTACGGATAGAGATGCGATTATTTAACCCCAAATTGGTTGAATTTTGTTGTATTCGGTTCCAAAGACTTTGGATACCCCCTACTGAAGAAATGCTTTCAGAAATCATGGTACCTGCTTTATTAAGTAAATAACATCTAAAAATGTTTCATCATCATCATCATTTCAGCCCGGTATCACCCACTGCTGGGTATAGGCCTCCTTCATATTTTGCCAGCCTCCCCTGTCCTGCGCGTCAATTTAAAAATGTTTAAATTGAATAAAATGTTATTAGGTATATCTACTATTATCTACATGTTTTTTTTTGCAAAGCTACTTTGAACTAATGCTTTTTAATTTATCGCGATCGTTATGCATAATACTACTTTGAACTTTTACTAAATTATAATATAAATCCAAGTTTTGACGTACGGTGGCATACCGCATCACTAGCATCTTCATGTGCCATTAGTCTGAATGCCGTAATAAATTCCAGTCACATTCCAAGACGTGGGTGACAAACGCAGGTCCGCCGACTTGGTTATTGCCCATTATGGAAGACACTCAGACCCTCACTCAGACTCAATCTGCAGAGATGGAAGACAGACAATGGATGGCGGACAGCCAAAATTCAGAGTAAAATTACTGTAGATTGTAAAGTAGCTAACAGTTGGAAGACTGACCTCTAGCTCAGTTGGTAGTAGCTCTGCCTTCTGCGCCGTAGGTCGTGGGTTCGATCCCCGCCGAGAACAAATATTTGTGTGGTGAACATAAATGTTTGTTCTCTGTCTGGGTGTTATATTGTATTCTAAGTATGTATTTATAAAAAAAAAATGTATTCAAGTATTATATCAGCTATCTGGTTCCCATAATACAAGCTCTGCTTAGTTTGGGGCTGGGTAGTGTTGTGTGAATTATCCACAATATTTATTTATTTATTTAAGACTGTGGTGGAATTTTTATTGTGAGTAGTTATTTAAAACGGGACCAAAAATAGAGGAAAATAGAGGAAATGTGTCGAAGAATGTGATTACAAAACTCAAAAAGTCAAAGGATTTTTTGCTGAGTTTAACGACACCACTTCGACTCGAAATTAATTTATTTTAATTTGTTTTTACTTATGATAAGCGGATGCGCGGTTCTGCTACCATGTTTTCTATAGTCATATCTAAAATGTCCCTCTAAGGTTCAGACTCAATCTGATATAAAAACGTACCTAAAGGTACCTACGTGTGTATACAGTCTCGATTTGATGCATCTGTCAAAGCTCGTGTAATGGCTCTCAAATCCTGAAATCTTGAAGAATTCACGAAAAGTTCGAAGATCCATCTGTTATTGGTTGCAAAGTGAACGAACCTTTCGTATTTTATATAAAAGCAAGGTTTTGACAAGTTAATTTATATTTCCAATACATTCTAAATGGATTGCATTCAATTGGATAAATTGTTGTTTCAATTTGTCGGAATCGGATTATTAGTTTTAGCGATCGTGACGTGGATAGCGAAATGGATTTTAAACTAGACATGAAAAAACCACCCACAGGTATATAAATACAGACGCACTAGTTGTCTATCGTATTAATATGCATATTTGAGTGTTTGTGTTCAATTCACAACCAAATTATGCAAACATTTTGCATTTTAATATTTAATTCTACACAGATTCATCATCAGCCTGAAGAAGTCCACTGCTGGACATAGGCCTCCCCTACACATTACCAGGAAGAACGATCCTGAGCTCTTTCCATCCATCGACTTCCCGCGACCTTAACAATGTCGTCGGTCCATCTGGTGAGGGGCGCCCTACGCTTCGTCTTCCGGTTCGTGGTCGCCATTCGAGAACCGTTATTCCCCAACGGTTGGCGGTGCTTCGAGCTATATGGCCTGCCCATTGCCACTTGAACTTACTAACTCTACGAGCTATGTCGGTGACCTTGGTTCTTCTACGGATATCCTCATTCCTGATTCAATCACGTAGTGAAACTCCCAGCATAGCTCTTTCCTCTCGTTGCGCGATTTTGAGCTTCTACATAGATTGATCATTATTAATTAAAAAATGTAAAAGTGTCCATTTGTCACGTTAACAAGATTTGTTATGGAAATAAATCTATTTCCATAACAAATCTTATCAGTAGGTATTAAACTTGATAATCCAAACGCATTAGAGAAACCTAAATTGGCAAAATTGCTATTCATAGTTTTTTCCAAAACCTTTGCAAACCACTTATTCCAAAGCTGAAATATTTTAGCTTATTTTTTTTCCGTCAAAACTGTTCCAATTCTACGTTAACTAATATTTAAATTAATTGCTATTAGTTCAGCCACTTCACTCATCCATACCATTCTACCTGAATGAGTCCTAGCTTTAATTAAATTAATTAGATTTCAGAATGTATTTCTAGCTAGAAGAAAACCAAACGCAGATTACATAAAATGAACACTAAGCTAGTGAATTCACTGATGTGGAAAGATAAACTGTAAAGGACTTTTGGTATGTGAAATTGTGTCAATAATGTGCTAGATGAATCCATTTATTACAGAGGTAGAAAAAGCCAATCTTGAGCACTCTTGTTTCGATTTAGATTTATTTATTGCTAACACACACATACCTACATTATTTACATAGCTTAGGTCTGCATATTATGCAATAAAGTGTTCATACTCATACTAATATAATTTATTGCAATTATTATGTTACATGGAAAAATGGTGAAAACATAAAAGGCCCATAGTTTTAGTGTTAACATGAATTAACTAAGAGAAAGAGTGTCGTTTCACCGTTATTATTTTTTAACTATGCCTTTTTTTTATTCTCTTGCTCACTTTGTAGAGAAATAGGTATGAGAATGCTGTCATATTTTAATTTCTGTAATTACAAACTCGTTTACAAGCACGGTGATTGTCTTTACACGTCTCTCGTGTTGATATTTGCAACCAACTCGCTATGCTACAACTTCGAGAGTACTTTTCCAAACGAAACAAACTGGCTCTAGTAAAACCCACGTCCGTATCTCCACTGCTTAAATATTCCATACACACCAGATGGACTAGATATACCTTTTTAACTCCTTTCTAAAGGCTCTTTCATGTATGGTGCACAAAAGCGAGTAATATGTCCTGCGCTGACACAGCGGGAGCTGCGTCCTTCTGAATGGAGCGGTGAGAGGCGGTACAGTCCTCGACAAAATCATTAGCCATACAAAAAACAAATAAGAATTTGTCACCTCGTCGAATAACGGTTCGTATGAGTTGAGTGCAATTACTGATCGCTAATAGAAGGAATATTATATAAATCAAAGAAAAGGGACTACTGTTTAGGATTGTGCTTGCCCGGGTATAACTATTCTGTAGTTCCGTGGATATCAAGGTTTGTATTGTTGGTTCGTGTGCTAAATCATTTTTGAATCTAAATTCTTGAAGTAACTTTCGGCATCTTTATAGATAACTCCTTCTTTATAGTTCTAATTGACCCCTGTTGCATGAATTCCGATTTTTTAATCTGAGATTACATATTTTTTCCTTTACCGTTTGAAAGTATCTTTGACCCACAAGATTTTCGAGCAGAAAATCACAAGGCGGGGCTGTGATTACCTATTAGGATTATTTAAAAGTAGGCAGTTCTGAATAAAGTAAGGATAACTTAGTGTGTTAAAAATGCTACAAGAACTCTCCACTCAAAATCTACATTCAAAGCTAAGAATCACGCTTTTCTTAGCTTTGAATGTAGATTTTGTCCTTTACTGTACTGTCTGCGGTTTTACGTCTTTAGTTGCAAGAAACCACGCGTCCACTGCCCGAGGCTTAACACAAGTTTTGATGATGCCCACATTATAGTGTGTCCCTTGTGTCCTTGTGTGTAATGTAGAACGTCCGGACTAGTGCTAGGGATCAGATCGTGCACATATTCTTAATCCTGCGGTAGGTAGCCATTTGTAATGCTGAGTCGGAATAGTTTACAAACTCAGTTTAAACGAGCATTCCTAACCCGGTGCGGTTCGCAGACTATTCAGCTTTTGTTTATGGGGTCCAAATCAAATTCTTCGGTAAATAAACACAAATGTTTATTCAATGTGAAAATGGGTACCTAAGTATAAACTCGTATTATTGTTAATACTAGCTGACCCGTGCCATTTTGTTGCGCGGCGATTACCATGAAAAACTATTTTTTGAGTAATTATTATGGCTTCTGGCATTCAAAAATAACGATTCTATTTCTATTGGTAAAATATTTTTTTAAATCGGTCAGTAGACCGATAATATAACCATTTTCTTTTTATAATTTTTGATGTGATTATATTTTTTATTTTTTAAGTAGGTAGGTATTCCTGTGTCTAGGAGTAGGTCAATAAAATGCTTTTCTTTCTTTCTTTAGACCTAGAGGTTACTAGAAACCACAAATTTTACCCCTTTTTAATATTAGCATACCTACATTAGTGGTATCCCACTGTAGGGCATAGGTCTCCCTTGCTTTTCTCCATTCAGCTCTACTTATGGCTACTTTAGGCTATAAAGTTATATAATGTGCATAGTTTTAAATCATATTACTTTGAGAGGTTTGAGAAGGAGATTTGAGTCTCTTGAGCGTGTTTCGGAGGTAGTTGAAACGCTTTAAATGAAGACAGTCAACTGAAAAAATGTTCACGTGTTAAATTGAAAAGCAATGCCAGCAAAATCCATATTGCATTTTGCTCGTCAACACCTACAGGTGCCGTGTAAATCTTCACAAGGTGTAAACATGTCGACCAAACGCGTTGAAACATGTTTATGCGAGGCTGTCGGGTTTCGTTACGGGCTGAATATTCAAAGGCTTGACGTGTCGTCGCCAGTATTCTAGCCTTGCAAACTTGCATTGATATAAAAAATATGCATCGGTCATTCATATTTATTGTATATGTTGAGTGACGGCCAATTTTTATGTCATCGTTGTATTGTGTCACATGTAACTTTTGATTTTACTAGATTTTTTTTTCAGTTTTCACATCTTACAGCATTTGTCAGTGACAAAAATAAATTGACATTTCTGGCTCTTTTAAAGTTTTTCTTCCTTCCCCCTTTCTTCTGCTTTATTCTCCCTTCTCTAGATCTTAATGTTTTAAATCACAGTAAGTCTTTCAAAAGCACCTACCCACCATTATTATTTAATAGCTAGAAACAGTCTGCACTTTTGTTTGTTAGAAATAGTGGTCATACGAACTTACTTTCAACAAACAAACGCTATATTTTCAACCATTAGCAGTGTAAATAAAGCGTGGTTCTCTGTCGCGACGTTGGAAAAGGATTTGTCGCGTGTAACCGACATTTTCAATTGTTCTTAGCAAAGTCCTATTATTAATTCCCTTTGTCTGTATTGTATCCAGCTCTTCCGTTATTATGAATAGGATTTTGATTAACACGACAATTTCTAATTAAAGGATCTCGGTGACGCGTTGCGGTTGAGCGTAAGCTGTGTGTGGGTAAGTGTTTATTTTGACACAGGCAAAGTCAAGTTTTTTTGATTCTTGCATAACCGGCGGACACTTTGATGGCCTGCGCACACCTGGGTCGCTGGCGTCAGCGATCAGTGAAACGCTCTCAAATATCGCTGTAAAATTTGACAGCGTTTCACTGATCGCTGACGCCAGCAACCTATAGATGTGCGCAGGCTTTGATACAATCAAGTATCCGTAGCAAAATAAATTTGTAAATAGATTAAAACTTTACTTCTCACAGACATTTACAATATTAGAAAATCTATTTAGATATGCAGGTACAGTATGTGTTTTTTCCAATGCAGACATCGGCATCGTACTGAAAACAAGAAAGCTTCGAGTAAACTCTTAAGGGCCTACATCAGGTGAAACCGCAAATGTAAAGTAGCATTTTTTTTCGTTGTATGGACGAATCCATTTAATTTTTTTGTAAAATATAACAATTAAATGGTGTAAAAAAATTATGTTCCGGCTAGAAATTCTCTTAAACTCACTGGGTTCGATAAAATTGAACGCAAAGTTTGCCAAAAACTCTCAATTTTTTTTGGATTTGAAATGGTTTTTTTCCGTTGCTGTTAGAGCCATTGCAATGAAAGTTTTGTTCCCGTATACCTAAATAAATACGTAAAAACCTGATGTTATTGCACTTTTCTTAGTTGCCGTAGTTTTTATAAAAAAATGAAATTTTCAAAAATATATATAGGTAGGATTTCCTAGCTACTTCTCTCAGTACAGCCCGCGCGGCCGACGAGGTGAGGTCTATGTCAAATTTCGCGACATGACATTTCATCTCTGACTACGTAAAATATGCCCTAGATTAAATCATAGCTACTACTGGTACTATAAATTTGCCACAGTGTAACATAAAACAAATTGTCACAGTATAACGAAATGACATAATACCATCTTCATCATACATTATGATCGATAACCTGTATTCACATCATCATCAGCCTGTAGAAGTATATATTTTATGTAGCATATAACTTATCTAGTACATTCTAGGGCACGTTCCTATCGTGCGTGACCAGCGAAGCGCAATGCTTTTGTTAAATACCTCCATTTTTGTAGTTGCATAAGTAGCTATCTTCCTATCTACCCAGTGCTTTCCGTCATCATCATCAGTAAGTAGAAGTCCACTGCTAGATATAGACCTCCTTTATACATTTCCATGAAAAAGCAATTTGCCGATTTCCCACGATCTTTAGAATGTCATCGGTCCATTAGGTGGAGGGGCGCTCTGGTTGCTTAGCACCGGTTATATTGTCGTAGCGACCCGCTTTTTGATTCTAAAGGCGTGTGTTCAAACCCCGTCATGCACAAATTAGTTTATCTGCCAAAAAACCTATGTGCACTATGTCAGTACACTCTAACGGTGAAGGAAAACAATAAATGAAACCAACGTGAAGTAGCAAAACTTTTGAGGCACATTCATAATCCACCACACCAGCTTTAATTTTCTATTGACATGACAAGAAGAAGACTCAAAAACTAGTAGCCGATTTTAGGCCTTTATAAAAATAGTGTCGATTTTGCAAAGAGTTTGGGAGCCCATTACAATGAAAAGGAAGTATATATATATATATATATTATGGACAATCTACACTACACTATCTAGCCCTAAACTAAGCAGAGTTAGTATTATGGGAACCAGATAGCTGATGTAATACTTAAATACATTTTGTTTGTAAATACATAGGTACTTGGAAAACAATATAACATCCAGATGGAGAACAAATATCTATGATCACCACACAAATATTTGTTCTCGGTGGGGATCGAACCCACGACCTATGGCGCAGAAGGCAGAGCTACTAATAAATGAGCTGAGAGCCCAGTCATAACAATAATATCATGGGTTTTGAGTATTTTTGATTGCCGTCTTTTAAATCTGGAGGTGTCTGTAATGTCCCGAATTCTGGAACTTTCTGTCAAAGGCTTCATGCACGGTGCGCTCAAATACCCAAATACCAAAATACATGTGCCTATTTCTATACACGCAGCAAGGAGTTTCCCAAGATTTTGCGTTTGACAGAACTTTGAAGAGTCAGTTGGGGTTGTCGAAACTCTTTGGTATACCTAATATTTTTAAATGCCGATAAAATACTATAATATAAGTCGAATAGACAGTGTTATTTCACAATGCTTCACTGATCTCCACCGCAATGAGCACCGAAGGCCTAAATGAGTGCAAAGCTTAAAGCCACCCATAAATAATTTCCATTTCAATTCATAAATGAATTGAAATGAAAATTATCTATGCATGTAATGTATTGTATTATGTATATCAGTTATCTAGCACCCATAACACAAGCTTTGCTTAGCTTGGGGCTAGATCATGTTGTGTGAATTGTCCAGCATTATTATTATTATTATTATTATTATTTATTTCCATAGGCATGAATTCTATGCACTAAGTTATACTTACTAGATTTACATACAGATCTGGAAGTATAACCTTTTAGATAAAAGAAAAAATTACTAAATTGGATCATAAAATTAAATGACGAAGGTATGCAGTAACAAACAATAAAACAAAACGGCTAAGCCGATTTTGATGAAATATTACTTTTCAGAAAAAAAAAGATTAAAAGGGAGAAGACGAAAGAGAAGAAAAAAGATAAGAATGTTATTGTACAAAAAAAATTGCCCCCCTTGCCCCCCAGGACCCCCCCTTTTGTGAGTGCTACCGGATGCCGTCGAGATAGGGGGTTTTCGATTGGGGTTTCGTATAGAGGGTTTCTTCCTGAATTGAAAAAACAAAAAAAACACCCCCCTCTTGCCCCTTTTTTCACCCCCCCCCTTTCGTATCTTCCAAGCGGAGTGACTTGCAAGACTTTTTTTTTTGGGTCATGTAGGGAAGGTGAGATTATTTTGAAAGCAAAATAAATTTTGCCCCCCTCCCCCCTCTAGACCCCTTTATTATTTTTGACCCTTTTTTTCGAGTGGAGCATTGCGGCGAGCGAAGCGAGCCGCCATGCAACCATGGGGAACAGTGCGGCGAGCAAAGCGAGCCTGCTGTGACCCCCCCCCCCCCCTAAGCCCCCCAGAACCCCCTCCTCCTGAACCCGGGGGGAGGGTCGCGGCAAGTGAAGCGAGCCGTGCTGTGACCCCCCCCTCAAGCCCCCAGAACCCCCTCCTCCTGAACCCGGGGGGAACGTTGCGGCGAGCGAAGCGAGCCGCCACGCGACCACGCCCACCCTACTGAAATTTAGGGAAATTTAGAACCCCCTCCTACTGAAATTTAGGGTGTCTTAGGGGTGTGAAAAAATGTTCACTAGACTGACAGTTCAAAATTCAAAATGGCGGCTGTGCCACTTCCGGTTTTGCAAAAATCGTCCGATTAAGGTCGTTCAAACGGTTCATTCGACTGAGGACTATGATTGGAGATTGAATTTTAGGTTTTTTAAGGTGTTTGATTGGATCTTCACTTGGTTTAGGGTTCCGCCCCTGTGGGAACGCATTGAGGACGCGAGCTGCTTGCAGCTCGCGATGCACGCGACCCGGTAGTCAACGTTTGGGTTCCTTCCAGCGGTTTCGACCCGTTAAGGGTTTTGGCTTGACGTACAATTTAGGGTTCCGTATAAGGTTTTGATTGGGGTCTTACTACATTGAGCAATTTGATTAAGTGTTCGACTTTTAGGGTTCCTTAGGACTTTGATTGGAGTTTCAACTACACTTAGGAGCTTGATAATGTTAACATTTTTAGGGTTCCTTAGGACTTTGATTGGGGTTTTACTACATTGAGGAACTTGATAAAATAAACAACTTTTAGGGTTCCTTAGGCCTTTAATTGGAATTTTACTTCACTTAGGACCTTGATTATGTAAATTTTAGGGTTCTTTAGGACTTTGATTGGGGTTTTACTACACTGAGGAACTTGATTCACTGATCGACTTTTAGGGTTACTTAGGACTTTCTTTACTACTTTTTGGGGTTTTACAAGTGCAAGTGTAATGTAAAACTGGGAGTAGCACACCGACACGCGAGCTGCTTGCAGCTCGCGCACACGAAAAAACTAGTTAAGGGGCTGACGTATGGAAAATTTTCATACAAACGGAATACCAAAATGATTTCTAATTTAAACAGATTTACACTATATTATTGTAATAATTGTATTTAAATAGTATTTATCTAGGTTCCTCAACAGTTTTTATTTCAAATTACTTACCTAATAAATAATAATAAATACTTACCTAAAATGAAATAAACACCAATCGCATTTTGCACATTTTTATGCTAAACTTATCAAGTTTTCTACCTATTGGTTTCGTACTAAAAACAACAATATCTTACGTGTTTTTTGTTAAGGAACCTAGTTTATATTGTCTAGTTACAGAATAACAATACTATGTGAAGAATACAAAAAGTTTTCAGTCATCATTTTTGGTATTACGGAACACGATCAAATTCATGGCATTTTCGAACGGCTACTATTGCTATCGCGAACGCACGGTGCGGGTGGCGGGGTGCAGGGGGAGGAAACGCTTGAAGCACACGGGACACTTCGGTTGTGTGTGTGAATCGCTCGGACTTCGGACTAGTTAAATACCTACACTGGCATAAAACATAATGCTTAGATATTTGATAATTGTTAGTTTAGGAAGGGTACTAAGTGAAGATGGGAAATACTAAGTACCTAGGTAGGTTGTAGGTTGGGTAAACGAAATCAAGGTGCAGCACTAGGTCAAAAAGTCTGCCGAAATTTCGAAAAAAGCCAACATTTTGACTAAAACAAATTATGAACCATTAATTTCTATACAGGGTGGAATTTTGTAATGCCACCTGGAGGGAAAGTACTCTTAATACTGCAGATAGAAAATTTTACTCAAAGGAAACATTCCTTTATTTTTGGATAGAAAGCAATTTCTAAAATTAAAAATAAAATAATTTTTAAATTAATTTTTTTTTTGAAAGGAATAAATTTATTCTTTTAAAGAAATGAATTCGTTAAAAGAATAAATTTGTGTATCCAAGAGAATGGAGCCCATTTCAAGCAACTAATTTCAAGTAACTAGTTAGTTAACCATTTTTTGTAAATAATTAAATTAATTTAAGATTTCCTGGTTTTTCTTTCATTTAATTTATCATGTTTGTTAGAGAGATTTCATCCTTATAATTGACTAACGATCGATGCAATAAAAGTACAAGGTATAATTTTTCTGATTTTAGCCGGTTCAATTCCCGGGTGTGAGAGAATTTTCGAAAAACTTTGAATGCAGTTTGCTTTCTATTCAAAAATAAAGGAATGTTTCCTGTGAGTAAAATTTTCTATCTGCAGTATTAAGAGTACTTTCCCTCCAGGTGGCATTACAAAATTCCACCCTGTATATGAAGTATTGATAAAAGGTCTAAGAAAAATTACAACAAATTATTATTTTTTTTATTTATTTGTAGTTCAAAAAACTGCTACCACTCAACGTCCGGTGGAAATATTGATAAAAGGACTGAGAAATACTTGAACAAAATAGTTTTTTTTTTATATAACTGGAGCTCAATAAACAGAGTACCGCTCAACGTCTGGTGGAAATATTGATAAAAAGACTTGGAAAAATTTCAGCAAAATATTTTTTTTCTTTATTTATCTGGATCTCAAAAAACCGACTACCGCTCAACGTCAGGTGGAAAGATTGATGAAAGGACTAAGAAAAATTGCCACAAAATATTTTTAGTCTTTATTTATCTGGGGCTTAAAAAAACTGCTACCACTCAACGTCAGGTGGAAATATTGATAAAAAGACTTGTAAAAATTTCAGCAAAATATTTTTTTTCTTTATTTATCTGAATCTCAAACAACCGACTACCGCTCAACGTCAGGTTATAATATTGAAAAAAGGACTAAGAAAAATGGCTACAAAATATTTTTATTCTTTATTTATCTGGGGCTTAAAAAAACTGATACCACTCAACGTCAGGTAGAAATATTGATAAAAAGACTTGTAAAAATTTGAACAACATATTTCTGTTTTATTTTTCTGGAGCTCAAGAAATAAACTACCACTCAACGTCCGGTGGAAATATTGATAAAAAGACTGAGAAATACTTTAACAAAATAGTTTTTCTTTATACAAGGTGTATCTAAATATGTGTACTATGCGAAGGTGGGGGGTTTCAGACCACAATGGTGATCAGTTGTGAGCGGGAGAAAATTAAAAATTCCTATTTTCAGTTTCCCATACAAAAATATTTAATTTCATAATGCCTTAATAAATTGACAACCCTATCCTTGTAACCCCTTGACCCCTTGACCTACTACCTCTGTAGGTCTACTACAACTACCTACTACCTCTGTAGCTGAGTTTAGGGTTGTCACTTTGTATAAAGTCAGCTGTTCATGTTGAAACTTCGTTGCAGTTTTTTTCAGAGATACCAATCGAAGTTCGAAAAGTCGTTGAACAAAAGTTGTTCCCCGGGGGGTGGAAATTCACCCCCTTTCGGGATAGTACACATATTTTGATACACGTTGTATAACTGGAGCTCAATAAACAGAGTACTGCTCAACGTCTGGTGGAAATATTGATAAAAAGACTTGGAAAAATTTCTGTAACGTTCACTAGAAGTTGCTTCATGCAATCAAAATTGAGTTCTATATAGTAATTGTGATAAGACATAAATATTTTTTTTTTCAGTTTGTTTATAATCTATATATATAAATCTTTCGTGTCACAATTTGGAACGTGATAAACTCCGAAACTACTGAACGGATTTGGATAAAATTTTACAACTGCCTAAAATATGGTCGGACTTAAAATATAGGATAGTTTATATTCAATATTTAGGTGTTATTAATTTATAAGGAGCAAAAGTTTCGAAATCTATGTCTATCCCTTTCTATCACGTAGGGACTTATATATGTCTATCCCTTTCTATCGCTTAGGTATTTTTCAGAAAATTCTCGACTTTGACGAGAACAGAATGCACATAGACGCTCTAGAATGATCTGGAATAATCAAATTTAAAGTCGGTTAGCATCCGGAATGCTCCCACCCAAACGTTAGTAATCCAGAATTATCTAGAATACTCAATGCAAACGGTTCTGAATTCTAGATTTTGACATAATGTTCTAGAAAATAGTGCCCCTAAACGTTATAGAATGTTCTTTCATCATCATCATCAATGGATATCAGTCCACTGCTGGACGTAGGTTCACCTTGAGTAACAAAGGCTATATTTGTGTGTTAAAAAAATAAATGTCCACCCGTGCGAAGCCGGGACAGGCAGCTAGTCATTATATAAGTATCCACCTATAGTAGGTTAGCTTGGTACACTTTTTTCGCGAGTTTTGTGCGAAAGCCGAGGTCCATGTAATTGTAGGTCGATGTTCGCAATCGTTGGTTTTGCGAATGTAAATAAGCAGAATAAAAGCAACCTAATTGCTCAACGAATAAAGTATATTTTTAAATGCAGTCACATTATTAGACTTTCTGTACTTTGGTAAGTGAGCCGCTTTGCGTGTTTTTTATTGCTGTGTGTGTGTGATCGATGAGGTCTGGCGAACCACACCCCACCTGATGTTGAGTGGACCTCCACCCATGATCTTCAACTGTAACGTCATGACTGGTTTTGAACCCACGCCCCCCAACCGCTAGGCCGATGAGGTCTGGCGAACCACACCCCACCTGACGTAGAGCGGACCCCACCCATCATCTATTTCTGTAACGTTATCACTGATTTTGAACCCGCACCCTCCAACCACTAGGCCAATGAGGTCAAGCAAACCACACCACACCTGATGTTGAGCGGACTCCCACCCATCATCCTCTACTGGAACGTCATCAACCACAACTCCATCGCTCCGCGCCGGGGTCAATGGCTCTCTCAACTCAACTCGGAGTCAATGGTTCTCTTTACTCTTCTTCAATTTGGTCCAGAACCCGCACAAACCCTACCTGATGAATAAACTCACTCGTATCATGTTAGAGAATTTCCTGGTGTCTTTTCTAAGTGCGTAAATAGCTACTCTGAAGGTTCTTTATCGGTTCAGGAATGTTGTTTTTTTTTTCACTTTATTCTTGCATTCAGAGCATGACCAATCCTTGCTTATTGAATACTAGAAAAGCGAAACAAGCAAGCAATAAGCTTAGAGGGTTAGTCAGGTAATGCAGCCACAAAAAATAAAAACATAAAATTGTAGGGTGCAAAAAGTCAACTCTCTTTGACCAGATTTGAACTCCCGCCCACCTCGCCCTCTCAGTGTGAATCCGCACGCCCTAGCCACTAGCCTATCTGACGCTTAGTAACGTTGACGAAATTAGGCAATGCATAAAAATCGTTATCAGTGGCTGACGCACACGCACAAGCGCGGCACTATGGTTGGATTCACGTATAGAAGTAGCGCGTCACACGAGCGCCTGTGTGTGTATACTACTATTATATATTCCGTGGCGCCCGCATCAAATGAATAGAGATAGCTATATTCGGAGCAGTTTTTGCTCACGCCTCGAATTGAAGTTGCGAGCTGTGTACGTCGGCCCGTTAATATTTAGGCATCCGATTTAGGCGTCGCCTAGGTTTAGTGAAAACGGGTGTTAGTAACGTTGACGAAATTAGGCAATGCATAAAAATCGTTATCAGTGGCTGACGCACACGCACAAGCGCGGCACTATGGTTGGATTCACGTATAGAAGTAGCGCGTCACACGAGCGCCTGTGTGTGTATACTACTATTATATATTCCGTGGCGCCCGCATCAAATGAATAGAGATAGCTATATTCGGAGCAATTTTTGCCCGCGCCTCGAATTGAAGTTGCGAGCTGCGTCCGTCACCCTCTTAATATCTAAACTTAAACATTACGGTATTCTAAATCGCTCCATTGACTTATTACAATCGTACTTGACTGATAGAATCCTTAAAGTTGATGTGGGCGGTGAGAGATCTTTTGGGTCAGTTATTGACATAGGGGTGCCACAAGGTTCGATAAATAAATAAATAATAAATAACCTTCCTTTTTTGGTTAAAAAACTATGTGAAACAGTACTATTTGCTGACGATACCTCATTAATTTTTAAAGTCGATAGATAGAAGGCTAATTACGATGACGTTAACGCATCTCTGTCGTAAATACTTAACTGGTTTAATAATCTTTTACTTAATGTTAAGAAAACTCATAAGTTTTATGAAAAAATATTTTTTGAGTGTCAGTTCTAAGTATAAAAATCTTAATGCGGTTTACAGAATACATCTATTTACCAAGTTTCATCAGTACATATAGCTTTTACAGTTTTGTAAGTACCATACTTCAAGCAAATAAATTATTTCTTTTCATTTCATTTCATTTTTTTGAAAAAAAGTGACTGTGACATACGGATGGACAGACAGACAGACATGACGAATTTATAAGGGTTCCGTTTTTTACCTTTAAAAAATACAAGTGTTCATTCACCGACTACCGACATTTATGAACTTGCAACTCACTCTGGTTTTGCATAATATGAGGAAAATCTCTTCTTGGTGGAAGGTTTCTTTTATTAAATCTGGGGCTATTTGCTTGTTATACTATATAAATTAGACTACTACTACTACACTACTATATAAGTTAGATTTAAAATGTAGCGTTCGTGGTAGTTTAAAAAATCCGCACAACTTGCCATTGTTATCACCAATCCTGGATGAAAAATATGCAATGGAAACTCTGCGACGGGAATCAGCTAACATAACAATTGGGTTATATTTATTTACTGAATATCTGTCTGTGTTTTTGTCTAACGAAGCGTATTCTAGTCAACACATTGTAATGTCGTGACAAATGTCAGACCCAAGCACAGAATAAGTAATAGTTGGTATCAAATACATGAATTCACAGCTCAGGTCAGGCAACGCCATCTTTATTTTAAATTTTTCCAACTTTCCGGTCGTGTTTTGTTTTTAGACCAGAGTATAGCGGAGGCTTAAATGGTTCTGTAAATTGCTCTCTCAAATATCGAAGCGCTGAAACAGTTCAGTTCAATTTCAGTGACAATACGGGCCCACTGTGCACAAAAGCGTTGCGTCCAGCGCTTTATTTCATAGACAAGTGCCTACTCAAACTTTCACATACCTACATATTCGTAGCCTAAGGACATTGCTGGTTATTTTAGGAATTTATAGAATTTTATATTAATTATAATTATAATTGCATTATATCTTTGCTAGGTTGTTATTTTGGATCATTTTGGATAAAAAAATAATAATATTGACAAAATAAAAAAAAAAATATTATTTATTACTTTATGGCAAATGACAGGAGTGCACTGGTGGCCTAGTGGTAGTAACCCCAGCTTCTGATCCTAAGGTCGCGAGTTTGAATCCAGTCGTGTATTTATAGATTTTTTCGTGACCCTTGACACGTGTTGCTCGAACGTTTTTAGGTTCTACAACACGCCGGTTTTCTCACGATGTTTTCCTTCACTGTTTTAAGAGTACTGGCAAATTGCACATAAATTTTTCGACAGAAAAACTCTGGAGGACTGGATTTGAACCCACGACCTTCGGATTGGAAGGCGGGGCCGCTACCACTAGACCACCAGTGCTCTCAAAAAAAAACCAGTGCCGCTGCTGTTAGAACACTAACTGATTTTCTCACGAAGATTTCCTTTACGAATTAAGAGCACTGGCACTGCGCACGTACATTTTTTTAAGAAACACACTGTTAATGCATTAAGGATTTGAACTAAACTAAGTTGTAGGTACAGAACGCTTTAGTAGACAAAGAGCCCAAGTTTCGCAGGCAATACTTTTCCTCTATAATTGGCCCTCAGTGAGTGTGAGTGCTTCGCGCAATCTAGGTAATTAATGTCTGCAATAATTGCGGAGACCCTCGTTGAATCAACTGGCCCTTTTCAATGGTTTATGATCCATTTAGAGATAAAAGGCAACATGAAAATTAGAACGTATTACTTATTGAGACATAGACAGAAAAAAAATTGGCAAATAAGTACCCACATCAATTAGTTTCAAGCAACGAAGACAGAACGATCACAAAAAACACACAAATATAAGGTGTAGAATAGAAAAATAAATAGAGTATTCTAATTATTTTAACGTTCTCGCGGTTACTTATTAATGAAGGCTCCACCAAGAAACGTTTCAATGACAAATGCATTTCATCATATAAAAAAATAGTCACACACACAGTCTCAGTTAATAGTCTATCTGAAGTTGTCGGCGATGGATAAATTTGCAATTTTTATTTTATGCATTGAAATGACAGATTCAATCACATTTTTATTTTATTAACAAAAGTTATTACTTGGTGAATCTTATTTTATTTAGTTTGCGAGTTATTTGTTTTCTTGGCAATATTCCTGAGATTCAATGAAGATTGATGGGGATATCTTGTATATAGCTTTCACGTTTGTAACGACTCATAAAACAAATTGTTTGCTTATCAAGCTTATAATCTGGTGGATGACTTGGGGCAGAAAATGTAATACCTCCAGTGAAAATAGAGTAGAATTCGAGTTTAAAACCGGGACAAGTTTGTAAAAATATATTGAAATAAATAAAGTTATATTTTATATTGTACTAAAACTCTGTTTATCATGTTCATACAAATATTTAGTTTTGTAAATCGTTCCGTTCCCGTTGTAGTGAGCAGGAACGTGGGAACCCATCAATAACGGCGTAAGTACTTGCTGTACAACAATATTTGTTTTGTTACTTTTGTGGATACTACCAAGAGTAATTTTAATTAATGATAAAATATGCTTATTTTTTGGTAAACGGTTTTCAGTAGGTAAATCCTTGCGCACATAATCATAATCATAATCATTTCATAATCATTTATTTGCCTTAATGAAGTGTATACATGAAAGATCTTAAAAATACACATCTAAGTGAAACACTGCCAAATATGACAGCGATGTTTTACAGCGTTTCGCTGATTGCCATCGCAGAACGCTTAGATGTGCGCAAGGCTTAACTAAGTCATAACTAAGAAATGATTTACCAGCAGGGTACATAATTAGAAAAAAAATGGATGCAAGCAAAACATTTTTTTTATGGTACTCAAATAAATATTCCTTATGATACAGCCAAAAGTAAAATTATTAGCATTTATCCTTCATTGACGTCACAGTCCAGCCATTTTATCCCATAAGCAAGTTATATTGAAAAGGCCTTTTTAATTGTAGAGACTATGCCAAACTCATAGTAGGGGCGAGTGCAAACTTTTCAGCTCCATGACGTCATCAGTCTTGCTTTCCCGTCACTTATGAGAATTTAAAAACAAACATTTTCACCGAAGTTTTCCCCCGTCGTTATTTACATTATTTTAACTAAATGAAGCAAAAGCTTTACAATTTTAGCAACATAATTTTTGAAACACATACTCTAATCTTTTTTTTTTATTAATTACGAAGAACGGTTGAATTTTAAAATTCTACGGAGTAATATGCATCAAAATTAAAAAGAAACTGTGCAGAAGGACTGTCAAAATGACAAGAAATACCACAATAAAATTAAATATAGAAAATAAATGCTTTTTTCAGTTTTCACGTGTAACCTCGCCAACAGTCAAAAAAAGTAAAGACGAATTGTTAATATTGAAACGTAACAAACTGTTGGATGAAACAGCGACTAGTCAAACACACGCGCTCAGAAATATTAACTTTTGAAATGGTTGTTCAAAATGATATACAATTTAATTTAATTTTCCACGCTCTGAAATGATTCTACGAAACGAACCGATTAAAGTTTTGTTTATTCCACACTGGCTTTAGCAGTTTTCAAATCAAATTCAAAATAATTATGGGGCGCAAAGTACAGATGCGCAGTGAGGTATAACCTTGCGGCGTATGCGTTTTTTCTGTTCTGTTGGTATAACAATAATGGTATTACTGCCCCGGATGACCTCTCTCACAAAGATTACTTCTACGAAATGTTTCCTTATCAATAAACAACACAAAGGTGCATGAAGTTATTAGGCGAGGTACCCAAAATAATTTGCCATGAACTCTACCAGCCGCTACGAATATGCTACGAACTGCTACGAATACGCTACGAGGAGCTACGAAATGAAGCGAGTAAAAATACCATTCATACCAGTTAGGCCTACCATGAGCTCTGTCTGGCGCTGTCTCTGGTTCTGGTTTTCAGTCTGCGTGAGTATGGACTAAATAAATCCTACGTCAAAACGTCACACACACAGTATAATGCACTGGTGAGCACTCACACAGACTCAAAACCAGAACCAGAGACAGAGCCAGACATAGCTCACGGTAGGCCTACAGTTCATAAACAAACAACCCTCTCACCGAGCTTAGCATTTTTCAGGTCCGTTAAATCTTTCAACAAACAAAAGCTGTATTTTTTTAGCGTTGAAAATTTATAAAAATGAAATAACCTTTTAAAATCCTTTGTCAATTTCTGTGGCACATCTGGCGATGAAGCGATCGATTGTTTTATTTCTTGAATAGGATGGTTATGAAGCATCCCATTACAGTGTTAGGAGTGAGCTTTAACGAGTATGCTTTTGAAACTATGAAACTTAATTAATTTATGTTAGAGCGAGGCTCAATTAATATCGACGTCGCCAACAGATGTGGTGTCGATAACAGAATTAATTGTCACTGTATGAATTAAGGTTTCATCGTATTCCATACTAGCTGCAGCCCGTGGTTTCACTCGCGAGATAATAAAGCTGTGATCACTGGTATTAATAATTTAGGCTTCATCGTCTTCTTTCTGGGCTTACTAGTTTATTCTACACTGTCAACCTTATTTTTTCGGGATAAAAATTTCTCTAATGTGTTAAAAAAATATACTATTTAACATGACATTATATTTAACGCTAATGAAAATCGTTAGCGTTAAATATAATGTCATGTTAAATAGTATATTTTTTTAACAAACTTAAATTCGAATTAATCTCAAAAGTATAGTCTACAATTAGTCCTTTTGCGATTTTTAAAATGTCACTTACTTATTTAGTTATGAATTTTTAAAACGCATCTCAAATTTTCGCACGACCCGCTCTTAATCTGGACGAATTATGTCAAGCCGAGCCGATGTCAAGAACCTGTCACGAAAATATACGTATCTACTAAATATTAAATAAGACACATATTTGATAGCGTTTCACTAGTTTCAGCTTATCGCCATCGCCATAGCCTAGATGTGCGCAGGCCTTTAGTTTACATCCACCGAGTCCAAGTTTCAAGATTAAATTCGCAGGGTTATTATATTTCTGTCTGTTTATGCATACTTAATTGTTATGAACTTGAGCACTTGTGGTCTAGTGGTAGTGGCCCCGCCTCATACGGTCGTGGGCTCAAATCCAGTCGTGTACCAATGAGTTTTCCTGTCAAAAAATGTATGTTCACAATGCTAGTGCTCTCAAACGGGGAAGGAAAACATCGTAAAGAAACCCGTAGCTTAGTCAGTTCCGCACGTATTGACCATGTTTTTCCTATGGATTAGGCCGACTTAGCTGTCAGGATGGTATAGGTGCTGGGCAAGCCTATTCCATCTAAAACCCTGTCCTAGGAACTATTAAGCAGAAGTATGAGTGCCCCTGGGGTTTATTCTCGGCTCATCTCGGACCATTTTGCAATTATATTTTATTGCTTTTTTTAGAAGAGAGAATGGCAGATTTCCTTGAGAATATCATCGACGACCTAATCGTAGAAGCCTCGACAGCTACGATATCCGGAAAACGTAAAAAAAGTGCGGGGTTGTGCAATGCCAAAAATAAAATAATCGCTACGAAAATCTCGGTCGGCCCGAGAATTAGGCCCCTGATACTATTATTTAAAGCATCTACAATGGATGCAAAGACCTGTTTACTTGATAATGAACTCCAAAGCAAATAAAAGTCTCTAAAAACAGGTCACAGCAGTAAATCAAAGAGGATCAACGTAGCTTCGAAATGTTCGCTCTGAGCCCAAAATAACACGTGTCGTTTACAATCGCGAAAAAATCTGTGAACGTAATCCCTATTATTAATTTGGACTTTGATCCTCCGGCGGAATTAGCTGGAGTTTTTCGCAGCGCGTGGGTAACTGACATAGTACAATTAGAACCAGTAATGCAACTGTGTAAATACATTTATCAATGTAGTTTAGGTAACGAAATAGTTATTTATTCAAAATTAGGGGGACAAAAGTAGAATTAGGAGGAATGAAGAAAGAGTGAATAGGTGATTTTTTTAAAAACACGATCGCAAATGTTTAAAAAAAATACTGACACGTGACTTGATAATAATGTCAGGAAACTTTTCACTCGCTCAATTAAACACAGCAAGCAACCAGGAGCCTAATTCTCAGCTCATCTCGGATCATTTTGCAATTTTATTTTATTGCTTGTTTTCGAAGAGAGAATGGATGATTTCCATCGACGACCTCATCGTAGAAGCCTCGACGGCTACGATAATATACGGAAAACGTAGAAAAAGTGCGGGGTTGTGCTATGCCAATGTTTATTTAAAGGACATTGAAAATCTCGGTCAGACCCGAGAATGAGGCTCCAGGACAGTTTTAAATGTGTTTGGGAGACATTTAAGTTAAATATTTGCCTATTCTGCTGGCATAATGACTTGTGTACCTATTACATGGGGGCCACTGGCTCCTATAACACAGTTTTTTAACTAGTTCGGGAGACAATGGTTTCAAAATTTATATCGTGCAACCAATTCACTACGTCAATCTTCGTCAGCTTTAATTTACTTTAACTTCACTTTAATTAAAATATACTCTATTTTTAGTTACATCTTACCTTTTTTTTCATACATTTTTTTGTTGGATATTAAGCAAAAAAGCCTGGTTTCTAGTATTTTCTTGGAAGTTGGGCTACTGTGCCATAATACTGTACACTATGTCACCGCTCTGTTTGCTTTCCTTTTTGCGAGTGCTATCTTAATTGGTAATCTGTAGACACTTTTTCCGAAGGTTTTAGAATGTTGACCGGCTTATGTGCTGACGCAGCTGTTTGGCACAAATGATTTGAGTTTTTGTTTTGAATCGAATCCAAAAAATAAACTAGTAGGGTCGTATCAGGTTCATACGATAAAATGTATCACCTGATGATGAGCAACTACCTCTGACCATAGCAATACCACTAGCACATACCCCTAATTCTCAAGTTTATCAGCGTCACCATGTTTACCATAATCATTGCAGACCTGAATAACTCCAATACTGGACAAAAGTTACTTCCATAAAAAAAAACTACTTCGGTGGGGTGGTATCCTAAGTCTCCTCTTTTGACTAGTGCTCGCCATTTGAAAACCTTTGCTTTGAAAATCTAGTTGGTATCTTCGAATGATGCGAATTATACAAAATTGATCGACCTTCACTTTAAAAAGTTCGTTTCATCTTATAAAATACTGTATTATGATAATACGGATTTGGAAGTAATTGCTCACTATGTGTCAAAATCACTTCAATATGACCACGCAGGCGCGCACTCTAATCAGCCAAGCGCAATGTTGTGTCAATATTTAGCTTAGCGCAGCGCTTATCGAATTCGCAAACAATATGACCTTATTCCAATAGTGGCGAGTGCTAATATTGTGCAACTCGAACTGTGGGCTTACATTGAGTCTATTGGCTTGTCCATTTGCAAGTCAGAGCCAGCGGAGAGAGAGGACGAAGTGATACAACTTGCAATCATACTCAAAACAATAATTATAAGTTTGAAAACTTGAGAAACCGACTTCATTGTCAAACGAATAAACCAATTTTAATCAAACTTGTTTGGGACAATCTGGACGTAAGAATAACCTTCCAAATAAAAAAATAATTTTCTAAATCGGTTCATAAATGACGGAGGCATGCAAATACAAACATTAAAAAAATTATTAAAAAAAATGGCAACACCGATTTTAATAAAATTAAAATGGGACCAATCTGGAAGCAGTACCTTTCAGATAAAAAAATATTTTTTCAAATCGGCTCACAAATGACAAAGTTATGCGGTACCAAACTTAAAAAAAAAAAAAAAAATACAACCGAATTGAGAGCCTCCTCTTTTTTGATTGGAAGTCGGTTAAAAATCATTTCTACCTTGAACAACATGGATCTGTAGTCATAGTCTGTTTGTCTGTCGCGCTGTCATGTGAAAACTACTGAACTGATTTAAACGAAATTTGGTTCACAAATTATCTAGAACCTGAGAAAGAACATGCTTTTTCTATGCCAATGCTGTAAAGTGTTGAAAACGAAGGATGAAAAGTTGCATGGAAGTATCGTCATTTACAGCTTGAAACTTATTTTTGGGGCTGTTGATATGAATAAATATGACATTCAAAGTTTGTAAAAGTTTAACTAACTAAATATATTTTTCTGCAAATTAAAAATGCTACCCAAAGACACTAAATCACGCGGACAAAACCGCAGGCACAGCTAGTTTGATATACACTCATCAAAGTTGCATAAAGATATTCAACATTTTATGATTTTTACAAAAAACTGAAAATAATTTCTTTAGAAACTAGATATGGCAAGAACCTTTACTTCGTGTTGTTTATTAATTATTATAAAATACAACTGTTTGATATTTTTTTAATAATAAAAATTAAAGCAGAAACGAAATCTCGTAAAATCAGAAAATTTATTCGAAATGGAATATCATGAAAATAAAATGGAATAGTTAGGCTAGGTGCTAGCTCTAAATAATCGTACATATAAAAAATAATATTTTAATATTAAATGGCATACAGCTCAGAAATTAATATAGAATAGAATAGAATATTACTTTATTGTACACCAAAAATTTTACGGTAAACATGGCATAAAAGAATATACTTAAAAACTAGAGGTACAATGGACGGTCTTATCGCTAATAGCGATTTCTTCCAGACAACCTTTGGATGGAAAGAAACATTATAGTTCGAGTAGGAATATAATTGATGCCTGCATCATTGCTTGGTGATAGCAACAAGTTGCTAATAATTCATTGGTTACACAAAGGATTGAGCTTTGTTCTAGGTGTAATTGCTACGTGCATTAACTGTAGGCCTACCACAAGCTCTGTCTGGTTCTGTCTGGCATTGTATAACCCTTTTATCATTTTATACTAAACCTGCTTACAATCTGCGTGATTATAATCGTTTCGCTCCGCTTCTACAGTATT